>FR997841.1:18023415-18668098 GCA_905475405.1 Schrankia costaestrigalis
ACATCGGATAGAGCACTAAACCCATTACCTACGCTTTACTTAGGTTTAGGAACGTACGTCTAAGAAACTATTTCATATTTGAGTCATAAAAATATGTCAGTTTATCAGAGCATTCGCGTCGCGTTCAGACGGAGATTCTATTTCAATATGTGAGCTTATGAGTCCCTTTAGATCGTAGGGAGCTCACTTTCCGTGACCTTATATATCTATATATGTTACGGGCAATTTGATAAATCCGGGCACTATGAATAATGGCCGGTCTTTATTCATAATGCCCGACTCAATTGGGCAATGTGATAAAAACTGCATAATTAATCACTTTTCCCGGCCATTATTAATAATGCCCACCCTATCTTGGGCAAAGTAATAAAATAGGTAACTTTAGTGTTTTTATTTATTAAATGAAATTAAACTTACAAAATTTTCATGAAAAGTTAACAAAAAATAAACTATTAGACATAGTAATTACAAAATTAAACATTTTATTATTTTAATTATTTATTAAAAAAATGTTTCTGGCACTCGCCGGCCGCTGCCGCGGCCCGCTCGCTTCGCTCGCTCGGCTCGTGCGCGTTGTGGTCGCCATACTAACCTAACCTAACCAACTGTTTCTGACTTTTGACTTTTTTTAAGCTATCTCAAACACTAACTTATTACATGGACCACGGGCCGTCGGCCATTATTAATAATGGCCGGTCAAAGTGAATAATTTATCACTTTGGCCGTCGTTATTGGGCATTATTAATAAAGACCGGTCCTTATTAATAATGCCCACTTAATCACGTTGCCCGTAACATATATATCTTACTACATGTTAAGATCTCTTTACACACGTGTATGCAGCTATAACCGTTTTGGAACTACTTCCGAGGTTAAACAGCGTGTCAATTCTCGTACCTTAAAATCGTTAAGTGGCCCTCAGTCCACACATACATAATAATTCGGTTAAGTTAACTTTTAGTTGTCAAATTGTCTTACTTATTGTGGGACAATTTGATAACTAAAAGTTAACTTAACAGAATTTTTAACGATTTTAAATTACGAGAATTGACATGCATGTTTTAATAGAAGGTAGGGTTCTACAGCAAGAAGATTTCTATATTGGTACAAAAGTAAAAACGCTGTTCTCGCTTCAATCTCCAAGCAGTAGTATCAAAATATTACTGTGTTTGGAAGCGTAAATTACCTAGTAAAATTACAGCGCTCTGAGAATAGCAGTCCCGACTAGGAATCGTAGTATAAAATGGGAGGCAAGTTGTAAGTTAAAGCTGTAGCCTTACTGCTAAAATTATAAATTAACTGTTAGTTACAGGGTACCACCACCACATTCCATTTTTACATAACTCTCTGCAATGAAATGTCCATATGACAGAACAGCCCTTTGCGTAAGCCACCATGTACGTGTAGAAGTACCTTAATATTTGTCCTCAATTTCAAGGTTAGACAAACTTTAAGACTAATTGATTCCCACAACACTGGAACTTGTAACACCTTGTTGGCTTATCCCTTATCTAAGAACTGCAAGAACTTATGTAAAATGATAAAACCACTGTTAGTACCCAGGTAGATAATTAAATTGTTGTCCAAATTAAGGCGACATAATCATTATCATGATTAAGCCTTCTAATAAAGAAAAAAAAAAAAAAAAAAAAATTTCAAGGTTAACATATTCCATAAACAAGAAAAATTTGCTTATAAATATTTCTAAGAGAAAATATTCAGGTGCGTCACGAGTTTCGATACTGTAGGTATTACTGTGGATTTTTATGTATTCAACAAATTATGTGCTAAAGAAAGAATTTGGATGGTGGCAACATAAACACACACATAAAATATTGTCGAAGGCGATCGAGTTTTATTTGATTACTGGATTATGCCTCAACAAAGAAGGGTTCATGATATAGCCTTGTATAAAGATATATAAATATATTCCTCACACTTTCACACACAATGCTTTTTAGACCCAAATATAGTAAAGTTGGTACTATGTGCACTAGACTACGGTTAAACCTATTTTTTTTTGCATGTAGTAAAAAAGTATATACAAAATTGAACTACAGATAAAGGTAATTTTGCATGAACGAAGACAGTTATTATGTTAAAATATTTACACATGACTTGCTTAAATTACAAACATTATGCTCAAAGTTCAAGAAAAAAGCAAGATTAAAGAATTCTTTTTAAGTTGGCAGAATCGGAGATTTATGACTGAGCCACACTAACCTCTAGGTAAAAGCGCGCGGTACTATCTTTAGCCACTTGGACGTCCATGGATACTAAGCTATCAAAAAAAAATATGCCGTCTTACGTCCCGGATAGTATTCCGTCCAGAGACACATGTTTAGAAAAACGCCCTCTAGTTTATTAATGCTGTATTTGTAAGACATGTTGGATTGAAATAAATGATTGCCAATGAAAAATTTCATCTAAAAAAACTTTTACCTCTGTGGTGAGTGGTTTAGTTTTTTCAACAGGAAATTTCAAAGTTAGTTGACTTGCATTTTCGTGTATTGTGAACAAATGTTTTTTGCCAGTGATTATTTCTTAAGTATTACAGTTTTATTACATTCAAGTTTATATTATAAATTAAGTTTTTGACTTACTCTTCACAATGATGTATAACAAATATAGTTACAAGTATTAAATCTAGTAAAATTTTGGGTCCAAAATAGTGCCGGTATGTACAACAAAGCAAGTTTTTTACGACGGATGATTTTAGTGTTATTTAAATGTTATATTTTATTAAAACATAGGTTAAAATATGCGTAATGTTTCTTAATAAACCATTTAAAGTCATTTTAAATTGAAATATATTTAATTTGATTGTAGATTCCTAAATAATATCAATGTGTTCCTCAGGTTTTTTCGTGTGGATAGTTCACTATCCGCGAACGTAACCGCAAATTTTATAAATAAGGGTGTCTACAAACTTGTATGTAATAATATGAATGCAATCATTCCGCTTAGAGTCATGGTGAATTTGTGTTGTTATTATTTTGTTTGTTATTAGTACATAATATATGAAAAATATTATGTATTAATCTTTAAGGCACAATTTTAATTTTATTTTCGCTTGTTGAATATTTATGAATGAGCAGCAGTGAGCTTAGGATCGATTTTTTACATAATTATGGTTTATCTCGATGCTACTGAATGTTTGATGTATTTCGTTTGTAATGTAGCATAGAACTAGACATGATTCGCGCTGAGCGTCAATTGACATGCGTGTGGCTTTACCAGATGCTTTAAAAAATAATATAAGAATAATATGTCATTAAAATATTCAATGCTACTCATATTTCATTACAAAATTTAAAAAATAATATACTTTTTCAAACAATTAAATTCATAAGTGTGTAGCAAACCTAAGACGGCGGCCATCTTGGTACTTGAAATGTGAAGCTTGTTCTCCAGAGGCCGCGATAAAATTACGAGGAGTATGTGCTTTCATTGGTTTGTTTTAGCTATTTGGAGTTAATTAATTATAAACATATTTATATCATAAGAAAGGGCAACAAGTCTAGTTTGTCATAAATAGACTTTGTTGGTAAAATTAGTTGTATATTCTCCTTACGATTTAGTTTTAAAAATAATTAATTTATATTTATGCTAAATCTCATGTTTTACCTAGTTTTACGAAGATCATAAGAATAATATTACGTTTTTAAATAATATAATCATAATCTCCGTACTTCAACGTATTTTTCAGTATTTTTTTCTTTTCTATTGGTATTATATTTAGGGAGATATGCGGGTTTTTGTAATGCATGGCTAGCGCGGTAAACACAGGGAAAGCAGACGCAAGTGGCTGGACGTAAGACGGTATATTGTTTGCTCGCGCCGGACGTTCAAGTGGTTAGACGTGATTACAAGGGTCGATCTCCAAATCGGGCGTATTCGTGTGATCGCTCTGGTGCTTTTCAGATCTTGATATTTTTTGGTAATTATGTATCTCATTGAAAATAATGATATTAAAATACTACATTTTTACTATTGGCCTTCATTTTTGACAAACAGTTATGGAAATATTTAAGTTCAAACATTTTCGCGTCCAGAGCAATCATGATAGGCGCTAGAGCGATCATAAATGGTGAAACAAAAATAATAAAATTGTTAATATGTTATTTATTTAGTCATTTTTAGTCTTGCATGTTACAAGATTATATGATTTTATGTTTAAGGGATATATTTAGAGCTTTTTGAGAGCTCATCAGTGGGAAACTTAGCGCGTACCGATTTTGAAAAAACGGACCCCTTATCGGATCACTTCATTGTCCGTCTGTCTGTCTGTCTGTCAAGACCATTTACCTTAGCAACGCGTGGAGGTATCTAGCTAAAATTTTCTCCAAATATTATTAGTGATGAGTCGTGACGTCATAGATTTTTTGGCAGATAAGTAAGTCGTGAAGTCACATAATTTTGGCAGAAAATTATTTTTTTACAGCTGAGTCGTGACGTCATTAAATTTTTGACATCACAGTATTTTTAACAGATGAGTCGTGACTTCATAGAATTTTGGCGAGAAAAATAATATTTAGACAGCTGAATCCTGACGTCATCACAATTTGGCGAGAAAGTAAATACGTTTGTACGGAACCCTCGATGCGCGAGTGAAACACGTACTTGACCGGTTTTATAAGGGTTCCGATTTTGGAAAAACGGAACCCTTATAGGATCACTTTGTTGTCCGTCTCTCTGTCAAGACCATTTATCTCAGGAACGCGTAGAGGTATCAAGCTGAATTTTTTACTAAATACTAAGGTCTGTTGCCTTTTAGTGCTGTAAAAAAATCAAACTTCTAATCCAACGGAATCAAGAGATATAGCCGTTTATGTCGCAAATTTTCGATGAGCAAAGGGCAAAAACCTACAGGGTACTTCCAGTCTACATACAAACTTGAAATTTGGCATGAAGCAAGGTCTTATAGTGCATGTATCATCAAAATTATTACTAAAAGTAGTTTTATAACGTACAATTATTGCAAAATATCATCGCTCTGGTCTTTTGGACAGAGCAATCATAGGCATAGCGATCAAAAAAAGTCGTAAAAGCATTAATATAGCCCAAAATAAAAACAGTAGAAAGTTGTGTTTAGGTCTCATAAAGAACATCATTAATATCACTTAATTCACTTAATAAGCACTTTCACAACCTTACTACTTAATTTAAAAAACATGTCATATCAATCATCAAATTCGAGAACCAAACCCAGATAAATCATAAACTTACCTTCGTAATGTTGGAGCCCGGGGCTGTGGCACACACTTATCTTCCTCGGCGGTTAGACCACTACAGTCACTACCCCGGGGGAGGGGAATAGAGTTTCTATTTCGTAAAATGAGGGATGAGCCCGATGTTTTATTCCAGCGCAGAGCAATGAGATAAAATGCCAGGTCATGAAGGTAAATTTAAATTGTGCCAAAAATATTGTTAATATAATTTAAACAAAAATATTACATTGAAGATTAACTATTTGTTATGTAATATAAAATAACATCGGACATATGAACCTTCTCAATAAAAAGTTACACAATGTTTTCTCATTCAATCGGGAGTTAGGTCAACCCAGAGCAATCAGGATTTTAGGGTTTATGATTTTTTTTTAAATATTTATAATAAACTAATTCATAATTTCAGCCCTGCACCACATAGATTAGACACCAAACTGTACATAAAAAAATGTAATGAAAACGTTTATCGATTTCAAAATGGGATTCTCCAGACCGACACGATAAAAAATGCCTCTGGAGATCTACCCACAAGATGTTGTTACCATATTTTAGTCTGGGAGTTCAAAACTTCGAAATAAACATAATTCACTGCTTAAAATTATTGCGTATTTACACAAAACAACAGTGAAAATTAGGTATTTGCACTTAAAATACTATAAATAAAGACCTGGTAATAAAGTGTAATTGTTTTTTATAATTAATATCATCAACGTTAGGAATGACCGCGCCGTTAAATGCTTCGTTTGACTCTTGTTCATGAACATAAATGTTTGCCATGGTCTGGGTATTTTCTAATTATACTTATGACTGAAACCTGAAACTATATAACCGGGCGGCTTGAAGTTGTCGCAAATGGCTGTGTCTTTTTGGAACTCAACACGGTGAGGGGTTTTTTTAGAAACTAAATATGCTTGAACATTTCTGAAAGCCAGCTACAGGCCGGCCAAGAAAGTTTGCGCGAGATATATGCGGTACATTCGGCGGTGTTAAACCACGTGTGAACTCTTTCGAGCTTTGCAATTTATTTAATACATAAATGTAAGAGTTTCAATGTATATTTTTAAGTAAAACGATTGAAATATATATAGGTTAATAGGTATCAGCCTCAACCGCCTAAGAGATTTTTTAATTTGTTGGTCCCGTTATTTCTTCTAAACCAATAAGCCACTTACGATCCGAGAATAACAGACTGATCAAGAGTATTTATAACTCAGCAATACCGTTTCTATTTATCTGTAAGTAGGATTATTCAGATTATAAAACACTCAACTAAATTAATTTAAATTCGCTGATATAGACCTTAAAGTTTTATGTTTAATGAAATACAATGAAGTAGCTTAAAATTTATCAATATAAATCAATAGCTAAAAAAGTAAATGAAGGTTTTTAAAACGATTAAAAAGCCTTTTAATGTCCCATTGCAAGGATAGGTATTCGCCTGGGATTGTGAATAAAGATCTACTTAAAATAATTTCTTATATAAATCCATGCTGGCCAGTAACAAGAAAAAAGACCTTATTTTGATTATTTAAAAAGTCGTAGGAATTTATGTCACTTATAAAAAAACTCAATAACTCGCAGTATTGACCACTTAAATAATTTCTCTTTAAGTGAAGCTTTTAGTGTAAAATTCTTTACAATCCCTTTAGCACCAAATCCTATGTAATTTATCTAAAGAAGAATATTTCTTTACCATAAATTGTGTAGTTCCGTGTTGCCATTAGGTTAATGGTAGCTTTTCCCGCATCGTAAAGTGCATTAGAAATGAGGGGCTTAGCTTTAAGATTATGCTTTTCTTAAAATTGCACTTTTTATTTTATTTCTTTTTCGTTTCTACTTGAGTGGAGTTGTAGGTTAATTGCTGCCTTTTGCACACCTAACTTATTATATTTTCATGAGGTTTGAGTTGGTATGAATAATTACAGGAAGTTTTTTAACTTTATAATGAATGCTGTTCTACATCATTTTGTATTTCATTTTTAAAAAGGAAGTACTTACACAGTGTATGTAAAACTCGTTGTTCGTTGTTTTGTCGAAAAAAAAACCCTTTATCAATCCAAAAACCCGAGGTTCTTAACTCAAGGAGATCTGTTCCTGTAGTTAGAAATTAATGGGCTGATGTTGATGATATATTATGATAGATAAAAAACATTTATTTGACGTGTCACATATTCGGGTTTAACGAAAAGAGTTAAAAAAAGGAGGATAAACATTAATAAGTGAGATTCAAGCACAACACTTAAATTATCACAAGTTATAGGTTTTAAGCAAATAAATCTCTACGAAAAAAAAAGAAAAGAAAAATAACACAAAACTTAATTTCTGATATTCGTAGCAAACAAATTCTCTCTTTCACTCTTTAGTTCCTGAACGGGATTGCTAATTTCCTTCTTTTATACAGAAACAGACTGATATCTCTTACTTTAAAAGAAATTACTGACCTGCTGCTATCAGGCTCATTACTACGTCATTATCGCTACATTTAGTAAAGATTCAACCAAAATATGAACAAAGCAAAATGAACACCATTTTTTAAGTATTATAAAATGCCTATATAAATCTTTTAACCCAAAAATTAAATGAATAAAGGTTAATTACATAAGTCGTTAATTAAGCCTCATGTGTTAAAATGTCCAAATTCACGTTTCAGTGTAAAAAGCTTTCGCCTTGGAAACGAGACGGTTCAGTTTTCATCCTTTTCATTTTATTAACATTGCCATTTTGACAATGTAGACTTATTAGGGAGATGCTATAAATAGCACAATATACAAAAGTGTCGCATCTTTTTATAAATTATCTCGAGGTAATTTGATACAATTATTTATTCATCAAGTTAAAAGTTTTTTGTAAATCCTAAGTAAAATTAGCTTAACGAAAATTAATCGTAGTATCTAAAAAGTAGTAATCTTTGTCTAAAGAGAGACAGATAATTTTTAGTCTAATGCGGGTTCTGGGAATCTCTAACATGTGACAAACTCCTGCCATCGCCGCGGATCTGAGGGACGTAGGTTAGTTGGAGCTTTCTAGGATTTTTCTTTCGTGGTCTTAACTGGAGCCTCCGTCACTTCGTCGTTTATTATGGTAACATTGGTTCCCTAACTTAGAATCTTTGATCGATTTTTTTCAGGGCCAACCGAACTTTTATAAGAGTTCCAGATAAATAAAATAAAAATAAATAAATAATCCTCACACATTCACACATCGCCACCTAGTCTCAAACTAAATGTACTACGACCAGATGTTTTACTCTTTACAGTCCTTATCGCAATATCAGAGTTTATCCATTGCTTTGCACAAATTAGAATGCCTCACTGTTCATATTTTATAACTTTACCTACTACTTAGTACTTAACAAGTACCAATAAAAACAGAGCTTGTACTTTATGGGCTCCACCCAATAATTAAAAAAATATTTGTATATTTTTTTTATATTATTATACTAAAACATGTAGACTAAATCAAACAACCCCAATTAGGAACAAAATGTTTGACTTGTGTGGGTTTCAAAGGAGTATTGTAATTTTTATAAATGTTAAGTTTAAAAGCTTTATAATAGCTTCTCAATTAATTGTTACCGATAAAATAACCCTTGTTATAAATAATAATAAAGGTGAAATTTACAAATGATTGTATTGTTTAGTAAAATTCAACCAGGTAGGTAAATTAAAATCTTGGTAGCGTCGTTGTTCAGAGTATTAAGTTATAACTTTTTGTGTCGACGAACAATGTAAGAAGTAATTGGAACGTTTCTTCGAGGGTAGAATGAAATTTAACATTTTGTGAAGTGGAACCGAATTTAGATGTGTATTGTTTCATTGTATTTGTGAATCCAGTTATGTATTTTGTGTTGATTTGTTTACATTATTGTTTAATAAAGGGATATGTTTTACAAATATCTTTCGAAATGCTCTAATAAAGTTTAAAAAAAAATTGTCTCCGGTAGAATAAATCTATTTGTTTAATGTCAGCCCAAAGTAACTATTCCACGCGGGCGAAGTCGTGGGCTGCAGCTAGTCTAACAATAAAATTTATTAGCGTCATCTTCTACAAATAGAATACACGAATCTATTCCTCCAGTAAAATAAACGGTTACACAAGCTCCTAAGTCTGTTGATAGATATTTGCACCCAAACAATTTGCATCCTACGAAACACGATGTGTTGAGAAACTGTCAGACAAATTACAGGGAAACTGTATAAAGCTCTCGAGCAGCTATTATCAAGTATTGTATGAGTAAACACTAACAATGAAAGTTCCCTAGAGAGGCTCTCACGTCGCCTGCTAGCTAAAACACAATGTCTTTACGGCGAGGGTACCTCCACGACCGTAAATAAAAATATTACGCTTTACCTACAAACTTTACGTATTTTTAATGTTTTATGAAATTCTTCTTTAATAACGTAATCTTTTTGTATTCCCCAAGGAAAATATTGAGGTAATATTTTATGGAGAGGAATGTGCAATGAACAGTTTTTTTTTGTAGCTTTGGGTCTAATGATTAATTTTATACTGTTTTTAAACAAAGCCTTACAGTGTAATTTGAATCTAAAAGAAATATCATTCTAGTATACCTCCCGAGTTTAATTCTACACGTAATAGATGGTGCTGTCCAGTGAAAGAAATATAGAGGTGGTAAAGTTTGAAAAAGTTTAAATATGTAGACTTAGATTAAGTAGATTTAAACAGACGTCAATGAGTTGTTATTGTATAACATTGAGTTGAGAAATAAACAAACTGAAACGAAGAGTATCTCTCAAGCTTTGGTTCGACTAGCTTAGCTATTAGGATTTTCCTACACATTTTTGCATAATTGTGACTCTTGTAAGCGAGGGATGAACAGTGTGGCCTTTAAATGAGCGATCAAGATGCTAGTAAGTGCCTGGGAAAAGCTCAAAAATCTTGGAGTTATAAAAAAGGAAAGAATTTAAGCAACATGTTTCTTAAGCTAACAGAAATAATGCTTAATCCATTAGTTTTTATTCATATTTATCTTAAACACGAAAACAAGTTTAAAAAAAAACAAAGTACAAAATACACGCTTACGAAACTGCACTACAAAAATTCACAACAACACCTTTATAGTACTTTATGGAATGTTTGTGGAACTTAAAGTTTAAAGCACTTTCTTCGACAAGTTACCATTGCCGGTTATACAATTTTCGCTCTTAAAGCCGCTAATTTCCCACTTGAGATGTACAAGTTATATAATTAGCGCTCTCGAATAAGATGAAGTATTCTTCAAGAGAAGTTAACTTGTTTCTATTATATTTTCAATTGGTTTGGTAAAGAGGGCGGTTTAGAATTTCTTAATGATATGGTAAATTCGTAGTGAATGAATTCTTATCATCGCTTAATTTTAACTTTTAAACTAACACTTTGAATGATTATTAATATTAAACATAAACTTGAGATAAACACGGTTTTATTTTGCTTGACGTTTCGGTACAGGTTTGTGTAGAGATAATATTTACGTAGTTTCCCTTAGTCAGTTTTTACGATATTCATTGGATAGGCTTTTGTATTTCGAGTCAGCACAATGAGACATCTTTACTTTATATTACTATACAGGGTGGCTCATTCAAAGGGGTCAGTATGGGAAAGTCTTAAACTATAAGTCATACGATGTTATGTTCTTAGGAACCATGACACCGATTTTGATAAAAAGAAAAACTGCATTCATACATTTGAAAAAGATACTGTACCCAGCCGGGAATCGAACCCGGTTGTTTTGCAAAAATAAACTTTTACTTTTTCTATTTAAATACCGATTCTGTAGGTCATAAGCAGTAAATGTATCTAAGAAACATTTTGTCTAAAATGAATAAAATGCATTGTTTTCACATACTTTAATTTATCATAGTAGGTGTTCAAAGTGGACACCGTTTTTTTTTCAATACAATATTCAACATTTTGTATCTTTATGTGGTGAATTTGCATTAAAATTGATTTTATGGCTGACCTAAATGGTCTTCAAAGTTATCATAGCTTGTTTTGTACACTTCATCCTTAACGTAATCCCACAAGAAATAGTCTAGAGGCGTTAAATCGGGCAACCTCGAACGACGCACGGTGGCCACATCGAACACCTACTATTATAAATATAAGTATGTAAAAACAATGCATTTTATTCTTTTTAGACATAATGTTTCTTAGAGACATTTACTGCTTATGACCTACAGAATCAGTATTTAAATAAAAAAAAGTATAAGTTTATTTTTGGAAAACAACCGGGTTCGATTCCCGGCTGGGTACAGTATCTTTTCAAATGTATGAATGCAGTTTTTCTTTTTATCAAAATCGGTGTCATGGTTCCTAAGAACAAAACATCGTATGACTTATAGTTTAAGACTTTCCCATACTGACCCCTTTGAATGAGCCACCCTGTATACTGATATATCTAGGCTAGATATCTGATTTTTTTTTTTAACTTGTAACTGAATTTAACTTGTAATAGTTACTGTAGGTGTATATAGGCTAAAACCTTACTAAACTAATAAAAGTTTTTAGCATTGTAATTTACGTAATGACCAATCAGAGCAGAGCGTTCATCTGTTCTTTTTTCAAAGAAGCTGTGAGTTATGGCGGGACGTGTGGTGAATGAGAGTAATTCATCGAGTTGGACTGATTAAACTTCACAACGAAAAAGAAAAAGTAAGGAACATGGAAAAGTGTGGAAATGATTTTTGCGTTAAATTCACTACTCAGTTCTTTGTATAATCATTTAAACATGACTGTGAGGTGACAATAAGTTAAGTTGTCTGAATCAGTGATAATTATGAGTATACCAATTATATATTGGTAAGGCCCGCCAATTCCGCAACTGCCATGACGAAGATAGTGGAAACGTTCATCCATTGATATACAGTATAACCCGCTTAAGACGATTTTCCAGGGACCCCACCAAAAACGCGTCTTAAGCGAGAAAGCGTATTAAGCGGGATAGGAAAAAAAAACGTGCTACATTTAGTATGTTTTTTGTTCTTATTATTTGAAATTATGTACCTACATTCAATACATTATTAAAAATAATTACTTATTTTGGTTTGACAGAAAGATTTTGATGCATTAGCAATTACAGGATTTTCAACTTTTGCACCGCGTCATCACTTTCGTCCAAAGAAGCAACTTATTCATTCATTAAATCATTAATAGCCGATAATGCCTGACTCATCTTCGTCCTCATCATTATCAGTTAGGCATAGGGGCCTTGTTTTGTGTGTTATTCACATCCTCAATAAGATATTGATTGAATTTCGTTCGTGCCACATTGTCATCAATGGAAGAATATCCAGCCTGAATATTTAGCCACCAGAGATACCAGGATTCCTGGTATCTCAGGAAGAAGCACCCGAGTTCTTCTTTCAGCACGACGTCAACCACGTTATTTCAAGAAAAAATTTAAACTTTCTTAAAACAACTTTAAAAGGGCCCCACGGCTGGCCTCGAGTGCGGTTGTAGAGCCTGAGCGCGGGCGTATTAAACGGGATGACGAATCGTTTTAAGCGTTAAGAAATGTATGAAAATATGTCTCAGATTGCAGGGACCGGCGTAAAAACGCGTATTATGCGTGATCGTATTAACCGGGTTCTACTGTATTATTATCATGTGCTAGTAAAGATGAAAACTCTGTTTAAATGAAAAAACAGCTTATAATTTAAATTATTGATCTTATATACGTAATGCATATGCGTAATACATTGCAACTTAGTGGATTGGGAGAGGCTACAGAACACCATTTGTGCTTCGACATACATGTCTCATTTTCTTTATCCACATTCATAATTACCTACCTATCTTCGGACATGCCCGTCCGTTCCAAGTGCTACGAAATCACCAAAAATGTAATAACATCATCAGTAGCCTATTTACATAAAAGTCTCCAGCATTGCCAAGAGAGAAGTTTCTCTAATTTCTTCTGATAAAGCCCCTTGGGGGTTCCTAAAGCTTTCATTAATTCCCTATATTCAAGGAGTTCTAGTATGCACTTTACTCTCAAAACACACGTTTATTGAATGCAAACTTTACTGTGAAAGCAGCTTTGTAGTCGTTCCAAACTTGTCTATGGGTATAAGGAAACTTTGCACGTGTTCCTAAGATTCATGTACGTACTTTAGTAATTGGATGACGAGCAATTAATTCCTCTTCTAGTTAGCGCCACGCTTGCTTAGTAAATCATACAGAGAAAATTTGATGTTAATAT
Organism: Schrankia costaestrigalis; assembly: GCA_905475405.1. NCBI lineage: Eukaryota > Metazoa > Arthropoda > Insecta > Lepidoptera > Erebidae > Schrankia > Schrankia costaestrigalis. The sequence goes on from FR997841.1 coordinate 18,036,847, forward strand.
TAAATTATTTTTGCGCAATTGTCTTACTAATAGGTAAGGATGGGAAGCTCTCCCAATGATCGAGATATGATATTGGGTCCTTAAAACGCAGTGTGAAGAAGCATTTGGCCAAACCGGCAAGATGATGACGACGGATTGAAGTTGTTTTTGGACTTCTATCCGTTGGCTTCATTTGTGGACTGTACTTGCGCTTTCCATCAGGTTCGATATAGTCATATTGCCGTGTTTAGTTTTAAAAAAAAAGAGGAGACTTTGGCGTACTAAGTACTACCACTTCTGTTGCATAGCTACCTTATACAATAGGTACAGAATTTCTTTAGGACTTTTTAATGTGAACAACTGGAAGATACCAGTTCTATATTTTTCGAATACAAGAGATCAAGTCACTCTTAGTCTCTGTTTACGCGACTGGCAGGATGGGTAGGAATATGTCATTATTTACGTATACTTATCATGTCACCACACGGTCAGCTAAAGATCACATTCACTCTTCAAAACAAAAGAATCATCATAACAGCCCGTTGATGTCCCACTGCAGGGACGGGCGTCCTCCCATGACGGAGGGTTACTTGGCCTACTAATACCACGCTGGCCAGACGGATTGGTATAAGGTTTAATGTCAAGTTTTCCTTCTTTTTATTTCGTAAAGATAATTTTGACGGATAGCCCCTTAGTCGGTTTTTACGATACCCATGGGATGAGATGGGGTGGTGACATATTGTATTCTTACTCTGTCACTACACGGAATTGGAATTGATGTTAATATGAAATTTATTTTTGCGCAATTATCTTACTAATAGGTAAGCATGGGAAGCTCTTCCAATGACTGAGGAGACTTTGGCCTACTAAGTAGTACTACTTATGTTGCATAGCTATCTTATACAATAGGTACAGAATTTCTGTAGGTCGATTTAATGTGAACAACTGGAAAATACCAGTTCTATATTTTTCGAATGCAAGAGATCATGTCACTCTTAGTCTCTGTTTACGTTAATGGCAGGATGGGTGGGAATGTCATTATCTACTACCTATACTTATCATATCACCACACGGTCAGCTAAAGATCACATTCACTCTTCAAAACAAAAGAATATTATGTCCAAATTTATATAAGTTGAGGTAGGATACTCAACAAAATTAATGGTTGACTTGCCATTGAAACTCATAACTTTTTACTGTAGTCCCTAAAGTTTTACCTTTTTTCCTGATTGAACTTTTCGATGGGATATTAGATATTTTACCTTTTTGTTGTATATTGTGCTTTTTGTTTTCATTGAGTATGTTAATGATGATGACAGGATGACCAGGTGGAAGGTTATCAGGGTGTGGGGCACGCAGAAGCTTGTGGATTTTGTTATCGCTTATTTAAGTTATGTGTGTGACGATGTAAAATTTTTGGCTAAAGTGATAGTGGCAAAGTGGAGTCATTTTATAAGTTACCTATTATATTAGGTAGGAGGACAATTATCCCGATATACAGACAGAGATTCTCCGTGTGGTGACGGAGTAAGAATACAATATGTCACCACCCCATCTCATCCCATGGGTATAGTAAAAACCGACTAAGGGATCATCTTAACGAAATAAAAAGAAGGATAACTTGAAATTAAACCTTGTATCAATCCGTCTGACCAGCGTGGTATTAGTAGGCCAAATATCCTTCCGTCACGGGAGGAGGCCCTGCAGTGGGACATTGATAGGCTGTTATGATACAGACAGAGAATAGAAAGTAAAATTAACTGTTGACTGGATGGAACGTGGACAGAAAAATTGCAGGCCAAAACAAAGAATTCTTTTAAACGAGAGATTTTTTAAACATTAAAATAAATCAATTCATTTACAAATCACCTCCTCTTTTTAGAGTCAATTATAATCAGGTAAATTTTATGCCAAATAATTCACTTTTACATAGTTATAACAGTATTAATAATTATTTTAATAAAGTTAATATTGTTATACGATGTATTCCTTGTATTTGCCTTTGTGTTACTTCATGTGAGTTCCGTATGTTCGCCCGTAGGCTTCATTAAATACACACGGACCAATTAGACTTTATATTACGTACTCGTAGTATACTTGGAATTCGGTAACATTATATTATCGTGGTCGAACATTGGCAACGGAGTTAGAATACATGATGTCTACTTTCCTACTCTACTCATCTTATAGTAGTGCTGTGCAAATTTTGTATGAAAAATCAACTATACATAGTATAAAATAAAGTCGCTTTTTCTGTCCTTATGTCCCATTGTATGCTTAAATCTTTAAAACTACGCAACAGATTTTGATGCGGAAGAGGAAGGTTTATATGTATAACACATGCATAATATAGTAGAGAAACCTATATAACTTTAGAGATTTCTAATGAAGCTGTACTTAAACGTTGTTTTAGGAAATTCTGTAGTAGGTGCCCGTGCGGAGCCGGGGCTGGTCGCTTGTAGTATTATATGTATGTAAATAAAAAAAAAAAAAAATGTTCGCCATTTATACTGATTACAGTTCTATGCTTCTTAGTTTTTCGAGAACCAGTTTGCTACTTCGTCGTCTTTAATATCAACGAAAACAAAACAAAAGTAAAACTTGTAACTAAGTAGGCATCAGTAGATGAGGCCAGTTCCTAAATTAAGAGCTTGTAAAAAATCATAAATTACGTAACTAGAAATTATTAATATAGTATCAAGTTTCCCTCCATCGCTTGAGGAGGTCAGTTGATCTTTGTCGAATTTTTGTACGAGATGAAATATTGTAGTTTCCGAATAAATACTTGTTAAATGAACTGTTATTTTTGACACAAACTATATTATTAGAAAAGTACCATTTAAAATATACAAATACTCAAATATAATACATAAAATAACTTAATGTAGTTATTTCAAACTCTTACTTGGATATCAGACTATTTTAATATAAAACCTAATATTGTTTCACTACGACTATTTATGTAAAATAGTTGAAATAATCCACTACAAAGTTAAAGGTTAATTTTGTATTCAATAACTTGTTCGTTGTATTTTGTACAGTGGCTTTGATGTTTACATTGTTTTAAATATAGGTATTCATGCCCAGGGCAATGGAAAGAACTGTGGTGTTTGTTTGAAATGAACTAGGAGATCGACATAGAGCTTAGGATTACTTAATTATGACGACCTCGGTGGCGCAGCGGTAGTGCAAGCGGCTGCCGTGCAAGAGGTTGTGGGTTCGATCCTCACGCAGGACAATAATTTGTGAGATCCACAAATTATAGTCCTGGTCCCAGACGTTCTTTGTTCTTTGTGTCCGTTAATTGATGTTTGTAAAAGGTCCCCGCGACACAGGGCATGATCCATAGTGCGGTAGTTGTCTAAAAAAAAAATTTAGGTAGTATTACGCGCAGGACCGATAGCTGATGAGAAAAAAAAAGTTTTAAAATGGTAATCTAGTAATCGCGAAGTGAACTTAAAAACAGAATACGGAAGCTAGTGAAATTACAGGACTTAATAGTTTGTGTCTAGGGTAAGCTGTGAGTTTGTTATGCTCTGACATTGCTGATGTCCATGAGTGGCGGTTGCTTTAAGGCAATATATTTGAAAAATTGTTTTAGAAAAAAAAACCAAGACTGTATGTACCACAAACGCAATCAAGTTCAGCTTCAAAATCAATCTATGCCCATAGTTCGAAGCGACGAAATATATTATAATGTAAGCGTCAACGTTTTCTAGTAAGACTCCGCAATATCAGAGATCAAACAGAATATATTTTGGCGCCCAACAAAATAACAACCTTAACTTACGAGTACCTACCGTTCGTATGCCTTTGTCTACCTTTTGAGTTACCTACTGGCCGCTTGTTACTTCATATTAAATAACAAGATATTCCATGTAGGTACAGTTAATTACAAAAGTTTATAAACACATTCAATTTTATAAAACATCTCAAGGCTTAAAAGTGTCGTGACAAGAAGGAAACATAGTTTAATCATTAGCATAAACGAATAAACACTGACAATCTATTTTTCACAAATCATCATCATGTTAAACAATTGACGTCCACTGCTTGATATTATGTAGACCTCTTCTAAATATTTCCTCCTTGCGTGGTCTTGAGCCTCCCTCATCCATAAATCGCAGAACACGAATAGTGACAGTGTAATATTGCACGTGTTAATCAACTTTTGCAGTTGAGTATACCACGTCAGTAAGATTTCGTTAAATTTCTCGACACATATCCTTCATATTAATTATCTCTCGCTGTAGAAATTTGAAATCCTTATTTCTAAGAAACCGCAATGTAATAACTTTGGTACACGTTAACGTAATTTTATTACGTAAATGAGAGTACATTAATGGTAAAGTTTTTGGGCTCAGTCATGTTTATAATACATGTTTTAGCAGATGTTCGTATTTTCGTGGCTTTTACTTTTATCTTAGCGAAATTAAATGAAAAATAATATAAAAATTTAAAGCTTGAGGCAAGACTTACGTCTCTCGTAAAACCATTTTTGCAATTTAATACCATATATTATTCAGTATTTTTAATTTTAGTTTATTTTAATTGCAATTTCATTCAAGACGTCCGAGATGGCGCTGCCTAGTTAAATTAAGAATTGTGGAATTGCTGGAAATATGCCTCTATCATATGTTTCACTCTCTCGTCCCTCATTCACCTTCTTCCCACCACCATTATCTGCTCGTAGGTCAAGGGTTTACCAATCTTTGTTATAAGTTTACCATTATAAAACCTCATTGGCTATTAATTCTACGTGCTGCATGTCCGTTCTGTACGACCCTGTATCCACTTTATCCCTGTATCGAACCCGAAATCTCGGCATAACAGCCATGTACCTAATCGTTACGCCACAACTCAACCACAACATACTTAAAGAACTAGTGAACATTGCATATCACTCCCTGTTTCCTTAGGAAGCGTCAAGTACATGAATAAATAAACGGTTTTATTATAAACATTCAAAAATAAGCTCCATAAAACCGTAATACGTTGGATAATTGTTGTCTTTGATCCTCAACTAACAAAAGAACTTTTTTAATATCCTGCCAAGGTCACGATTGTCTTTGAAAATTAAAGCTTAATTTGTCATTGGAAATCTTCCATAGACAAAAGGGAGCGAACTTTTCTCGTTTTTCATCTGAACGTGCATAACTCTAAGTGTCTGGTCCCTCGAGGTGAATTGTAATTGAGATAAACATAGCGGTTGGACGAATAGCCCCTGACGAGATTAAACTTAATTATTTCCTTCTCGGAATGTGTATTTCGCTTCGTGCTTTTATTTGCTTTTATAATTTGTTTTTTTTTATATAGACTTACTTATTGAATACGTAGTTAAGTAAGGTACTTTATAATGACTTTATAATACGCTTTCTTAAGTTTAATTACCAGGAAAGTGGTTCTGTATGCGACTGCTGTGTAAGAGGTCACGGATTGGAATCATAAGGAAGATTTGTGATTTTTTGATTTGTTTGTGTCCATTAATATCATGTGGGTAAATTAGCTGCAACACAGCTCTTTATTTTTAATGTGGAAGTGGTCTCTCTAAAAATGATATGCGTCAATTAATGACTATACCTTTTTATGAAAGATATCAGCATGTTTGACTCGAACCAGCATGTCAATTCTCGTACCTTAAAATCGTTAAGAATTCGGTTAAGTTAACTTTTAGTTGTCAAATTGTCTTGTTTTTGCTATTGCAATTGTAATCTTTTGTGGTCGTGTTAAAGTTTTATTTAGAGTGTGACAATTTGACAACTAAAAGTTAACTTAACGGACTTTTTAACAGTTTTATGGTACGAGAATTGACATGCTGATTGAAACAGTGAATACAATCCAATGGTAAGAATGTACTATGATCTTAGTTCTGATATTACAGAATGTCGTGTACGAACAAAACCAGATATCCTAACCACAAAGGTTCTATTCTATAACAAGCAATTTATTGGCACAAAGAATATCCAAATACGAAACAAAGATATTTTGAGCCGTTCCCATTGTACAAAGAAAACTTTGAATAGTAAATCTGAACATCTTGTTTATGATAAATAAACTTTGATTAGATTGTACGTTTGATATGTTGCGTGTTGAAATATGACATGCATCGAAGACACGTGGTTACGGATTCAAACCCTGCGCAAGACTTTTATTTAAGAGATTGGTAATTGTTCATATTACTCGTATTATTGAATAAATGTATTGGATGGATGTATATTGGCGTCGTATTGAATGTGTTTTGAAAAAGTTTTGTGCTGTGATAGGTACTATTTCGTACTATTATTACTAGTTAGGTAGAAAAAAGCTTAATATATTAAGTAAAGATATTTGACATTGACTTTAGGCGTGACAGGCAAATATCCTAAAGACAACGCCATTTGACCGCTTAAAAGGAATAAAAAAGAAATTGATATTAATTCATCAAAAACGCTTAGAACATTTCCATTCAAAAACATTTATCGTAATATAGGTCGAGTAGGCAATTTAGTCGGCTTTTGCGGTTTAACCGAGATAAAAACGTAATGAGAACTACTATTGAATTCTCTATACACAGTGATGTCCATTTAAAAAAACCGTAATGACATTATCATTTCAATCTCGAGCGATAAAACCGGAAAATAAAATGACTAAAGTAATAACATTTTTCTCATCTTGGAATTTCGAGTTTTGAGAAAATATATATCGCTGTGTTTCATCTCGACCCATTTTTATAAACATTGACCCAAATTTACCAAAACGCATTAACAAAAAGTGTTATTGCAAAATTTTATTAACACGTTAACGACTTGGTTTAAATTAAAGTGGGGTTATGTGTGCTGTTATAGCAGTTATGAATGTCCCATTGTAGGGATTAGACTAAATACTCTAATGATAGTTGAAAACTTAGTCTGCTTAATAACATATAGTCCTGGCTGTTCAATGTAGGAATTTGAGTGAAGAGAGAGTCAATTCATTCTTTTTTATTCTTGTTTATACCAATAACATAACAGCTCTTAATTAGGAATGTTGCAAGGACGGGTGTACTATAAAAACGACGATAAATCTAGCATTCATAGGTATCCTTGATTTGTAGTTTCAATAAACGATCTAAGCAAAAACACTAAGTCCTCTAATAAAAGAAAATTCCAACACTTGACATAGGTTCAATTTAAAGAGGTTAAAAAACAAAGGTATTTCACTTATGTACGTGTTATTTGACAATGGGTGGTCTTTTTCGAAGTCTCAATAAATACTTGGACTCCATTAGAGACATTACTATAAAATAAACTATGATAAAATGTAATTTAATTTTGTCTTTATATATATTTTTTTATATAACATTGTGGGAAATCAGTTGTCTATGTGGCTGCTGAGTACTAGCTCATCATAACAGCCCATTAATGTCCCACTGCAGAGACGGGCCTCCTCCAGTGACGGAGGGATACTTGGCCAACTAATACCACGCTGGGCAAACGGATTGGTATAGGGTTTAATTTCAAGTTTTCCTTCTTTATATTACGTAAAGATAATATTCACGCATAGTCCCTTAGTCGGTTTTTACGACACCCATGGGATGAGATGGGGTGGTGACATATTGTATTCTTACTCCGTCACTACACGGAGTACTAGCTCGGAGGTAAATTATATACGCGATTCATGATTGATTACGGATGTACTGTGGATCCGTTAAGTTCATGTTTGTAAAAGTCCCCGCGATTTTGCAGCCTTGATCGCTAGTGTAGATACAGCTTTTCAAAAATTAACTTGTAATTCATGTGACGACGGAATGACACTACGCGTAATCACTAAGCTACTTAAGCCCTTAACTATCCTATACTATATACTATATTATTGAACTAAATAATTTTCTAATTAAAAACTTTTAGTGTATTTTAAGGTTTTTAATAATGTGGACTCTTTTAAATTTGCCGCGTATAAAATAAAATATAAAAAGCCATTAGCTAAGGATTTATTTATATTTAATTTTCAAATACTGGTTTATTTTTAACTGATTACAAAATGAGGAAGAGGTTTGTTACGCGGAACTCAGTAATTACTGGACCAATTTAAATAAAAGAGTTTATTTTTACTTTGAAGGCTTTATCTTCTAAGTTGTTCCTATAGAAATAACTTAAAAATTGTTTAAGTCTTTTGGTTTTCATCTCAAATGTATTATTAATTGTTTCAAGTAAAAGTTAAAACTAACTAGCAGGATAATTTACCTAAAATAGCTGCCTTTTAGCTTCAAGATACGAGCGTACTCCCTTTTTAAAGGTCGGCAACGCATCTGTGATTCCTCTGGTGTTGCGGGTGTCCATGGGCGGCGGTGATCACTTACCATCAGGTGACCTGCTGGCTCGTTTGCCTCCTCTAATAAGATTATTGATTACTACGATACATCTTGCAATATAGTAAACACAAAGTCACTACATAGGCCTCATCTCAACACGGCTGTATCTCACAGAGCAAAGGTAACACGACATGTAAAGTGCTGACGAACATTAAATATTCACATAGTTCCCTGTTACTTGCCAAAATGTTCACGGGTATAATACTTGACGAAATATCTTCACGTAGAACAGAGGTATATTGCATAGCATAGGATGAATTTCAAAAGGAAGATTCCGCAAAGGTTTACGATGTATAGAGGAAAATAATAATGAGTTTTGAATGTGATGGTATTGAGGCGGTTTGAATGTGTTTTGGTAAAGTTTTGTGTTGTGATTTTAAAGATATACATAATAGTTTTAATAGTGTAGGTGGATAAAGATGACTAAAACTATGAATAGGTATATCTATTTAAAATTGATTTAATAAAATACTCATAATATACAAATTCATTAAAATAAAAATATACTGCATTGCTTTCTGTTCTCGTATAAACCATCTGATGCTGTATAATAATATTTTGGTAAAAGCTTTAGCGTAATGGTGAGTTAAATATTTATTTAGTCGTAATTAATTTAAGTTAGCTAATTAAGGTAATAGTTTATATTCAATTGTTAAAATGTATGCATTACTGCATAATATGCATATACGTATGTCTAGGTTGGTTCAACATACTAGCCCCATAATCAATTGACCCAAGTTTCTTTTGTTTGCAGGTAAATGGCGGGTAACAACATTCGTATTCAACTACCAGATGAAGATCAAGTAAGAATGGCAAATGAATAATAAACATACTTTCTCCGGTCATAGTAACGAACTAAAAACCAGAGTTTCACCGCCCTATTTCATCCAAAAGAGTTGCAAAAACTGAATATAGGACACTACAGCATTCAGTAACCAAGTACCTACCTCTTAGTCCCATTTTACGACACCGGTAAACTACTTTTCTTCCCAAAGAATGTAATGAAGCTATAACAAATCAAACAAGCTTTCGTATAATTGAAACATATACGACGTTTGAAATATTGACATGACATTATATCTCCATTATTTAAAGAGGATATAACAGGGGCAATATTCCTTGACATTTTATTCGACATTTTCTCTTTTCCCCATAAAAAGTCTTTTGATTATGTACCCTTAATATTGAAGCAATACTTCGTAGAATCATTTTGTGTTTTCATAGTAATATGTGAAAGAGATTTCTGAATATAAACGAATTCATGAAGTTTATTCAATGTTTTCATGATGTCTCTATATTATTTGTTTAGAAATAAGATAATATTGCTTTTACAATTTATTTTGACATAACATATTCTATTCAGCAAAAATATTACTGTCCAGCACGTGTGGTTCTCATGAGGATGGGGCTGCTAGGATAAGGGAGGCTACTTTTCTTGGTGGTCAAGTGACTTCGACGAGATCATTCCTTAGATGGGTGACTGCTTAATGTGTATTTCATCTGAGCATCTTTTTGCTTTGGGGGGTACGTATTATGTGAATTCCAGCTGTCATTTTACACTGTTTCACAGTCGCTAAACCACTTTATAGATCTAACAACTTTTGACAACAAATTGGCCTACTACCCAACCAATAAAGAAAGAATAACGTATTTTCTTTCATTAGGGTATTTCCTACAAGATTTCGATAAGATAGGGTGGATTAAACCGTTTGTAATCACTGTCTACATACGGAGAATAAAGAGTAAATACTTAATAGTTCAAAGTAACGAAGTACTTTCATGTACAATTTAGTTTGAAACACAGGTGTGTTATAAAACCATTTTGTACTACAGACGAGAATTATGAGGATATTTTGTTGAGATAATTTTAATTAATATTCTGGAGCACTGCTTGGTAGGGCCGTTAGGTAGGGAAGATATAAAATATATAGGGATGACTAACGCGTGTGTATTATGCTAAATGTATCGAAACTAGAACTAATCGTATAATAACTATTTTGTAATGTAATTAGGCATATATAATATGATATTCCTCATACTTTTTACACAACGCTGTCAAGTCTTAAAATAACCTGTAACCTGAGCACTGGACAAGGGATAAAATACTTATATTTTTTATATGTACATAGAAAATACACAGACCAATGCAAACATTCATGTTCAACACATATTTTGTTATATTGAGTGGGAATTGAACGCGAGCTGTTTAGCAGTTATGTAGGTACTAATAATGATCCAGTCATCGATACTTAAGATAAATTGCAATAATATGTCGTATTGTCCGTATCAAAGGTATGAATTACTTCTTTTAAAATTTGTCCACTTTACGCTATAATTCTTAGCACAACAATAGAATAGATGCTGTTTATTTTCCATTAAACCATCAGCTAAGACAATACGTACTTGATCTCTGATTAATCTAATTTAATTACACAACATAAGAACGCAAGTGAAACAACGCCGGTAATCGAAATCACCCCCGCCCTGAAATAAGGTGCCAACGTTTAACTGAGGGCTGTCACTTGCGCATAATATTTTTCATTACGACTTATTTCATAAGAAAAACTTTTTAAAGAATTTTTCGTTCGGAAAATTAAGTGCAGAGATTATTTGATTTCCTTTTTGACGAGAGGCAATCATTACGGAAATGAACTAAACTTTTTGGAGCAGTATAACTGTTGAGTCTGTGAGTGATCTTTTTTATGTTCGTTCGTTGTGACTTCATTTATATTTTTTATGCTGAAGCTATGTGTTGTTAAAAGATATTGGTAGCTACAGTGATAAGGTTATTGTAGGTACGTATTAGTTTTAGACAAAAAGTAGAGGGAATAATTAGATCCCCACACTTTTTAAAACCAAGAAAGGCTTAAAAAACTACTTAATTTCTAGCTTGACCGTTATCGATTGTAGTCTACTAAAACAAGTTATTTTACAGTAAATAAATATTGAAATTGTTTTTTACATTACTACATTACTATTTCGATAAAAAACTAAAATAATGTTTTAATTAAATACTTTATCTGTAAAATTAAAGAGCTGTTATTATTCGGTGTCCTACTCATCTTTCAGAACCCTACATTCATTCATTGTCTATTGGTTCAACCAGTAACAGGTCTCTCATTCCTATATATTTCTATGAGCTACGTGCTCTGATTGCCACTTCAACTTATTAAGTTTTTAAGCTATGAAGAAGAAGAAAAATGAATTCAAAATGTATATTTATTTATTTATAAACAAATAAGGTACGCGACATCCCTACTGAAAGAAGTTTGTAAAAATTCTTGTCACGTATACCGACGGTAATAAAAATAAAAGAGTATGAAAAACTTTTGTCAATTGAATTTAGCCAGATATACGGAGGTATTAATAAGCGATGATACTCTACATTTCACTCGTTTATCAAACTTTAATGAAAATATTTAAGTATTATCATGTAATTTGCACACCGCAAGGCAGTATTTGGAGGAGGCCTTTGTCCAGCAGTGGACGTCAATTGGCTGATATGATGATGATGATGATGTAATTTGCAAGTAATTGAATGTTTATCGGTTTGTTTTGATAATTTATATGAAACCTAGCTTGTAGATATAGCACCACAGTCTTACTTAAGTAATGGGGAAGTTTAACTACTTATTGTAGATAAGATGATAGTGAGCCAAAATTATATTTTTTTATTGATGTTATTTCTGGGACGTTTTATTAGTTACATACTAAACTGAACTTGTACTATGGGATTGTACTTAGCTTTAAACTAAACTGGACTTAGACATTTTCTTTGATAGTATAATAATATGTGTGTCTACTATAAACTACGGAGAAACATATCTACTGATGTACAATTTTTTGTAGATGGAGAGATTCGCAGTAAAACTAAGGAAACTGAACCCAAATAAAATATTTGGATTTCGCAATACTTTGTCTTGACACTATAAACTCCCAAATCCCAAAATCGAATAAGTGCCCAGAGAGTCAATAAAAGATTTTTATCCGTACAAAGTCTTATTCCCTAACGCAAGACTTTTTGTGTCCTTTTTGTACCAAAAATAAGTAGGTGTAACCCTTAGGGTGGTCCCGTTCGCACTTACTTGCCTTTTTCCTTCCAATTGCGTATCGTCTCCCACGTAAATTATTGCACTTCAAAGAAATTTTTATTTTCCCTACAGTTTTACTTAAGGCGAGGATTTGCTACACGTCCCTACTAAAAGTAACGAGATTATTAGTTATAATCAACCTCGATAACAATTATGTTTGCTCTTATAGTTACGGGAAGAGATTGTTTCAAAATTATTTGAATTTATATTAGCTATTAGCGTGCGTCATCCCACTGCTGGGCAAAGGCATCGATTTCCATCTTAGTACATGGGTATAAAGGCCATTATAGCCATGTTTACTAGTTTTGTCACAAACCTCATCAAGCACACGGCAAAATGGCTATTCCAGTTCAATTTCTGCGATCAAGACTATATTCAATTTGCCTTCAACCTTACTTCTTTATATTTATAAACGCTAGAAACATTTTACCAAGAAAATAAAAAATCAAAAAGCTTATTACTAGGAAAACTTCGCCTTAACCTAAATTGTTTATTTTCCGAGTGACTGCCCAACCTCTTTGCTCTATACCTTGGACTCTGGGGCCTAACAAAATGAAGTTGCCTTCGAAATTGCGTATCGATTTACTTAAGTATTATGTGTGGAGCCGTACGTTACGTTTATTCAATTTGTACTAATAATTACTAACACATCCTTCGCTACTTAATCTACTACGTGAAGTATACCAATCTTTTGGTTGTATTGTTTATTTATAAGGAAACATTAGTGACCTAAATTTCTGTATGGTGAGGAACTTGTAATGAGTTGTACTAATCCATCTTATCTTAAGGGCATCGTAAATGCCGAGTAAGGGAGTAGATAGTGCTGGGTATATATGCCTCTTTCAAATATTTACGTCACGCGCGATCTCTGCCTCTCTCATTCGCTTCCTTTATCAGGTCATCGGACTGCCGTGAGATGTGTCTGCAAACTCTGCGTCTTCCTGATCTAGGTACTTAACAGTTAAAATTAAGTGAAGAGAAAACCTTGACTCGTATTCCGGTACTACCTAGACTGGCTAGCGTAGTCTACCATTGACGTGCTTGTGTATGATGAATTAGAAAATATTAACATTAAAATAAATAAATAATGGAAAATTTTCGTCGGCTACTAAATAATATAAATATAATGTATACACAGGAGAATTATGAAGTTTATCTCTATTCTAATGTAAATGTAATTTTGACCTATATCAGTGACAGCGGGCAGGAAACTTGCCTACTAAATCTCTCTCGGTTGAGGAATATATTTTGTGTTGTAATTTTCAGACGCAAGCTCTCTCATACGCAGATAATGTATATTGATAGATAATTTTAGAGTACTTATAGATAATTTTATTTAAAAATAAATAATTTGTGTTAGAAATTAAATCAAAAGCAAATAATAATTTTAGGCTAATGGCAGAACTTTTATGAACCGTTTCCGAAAATGTTTGAGACTTGGGGAGCTTCAAGAAACGAGCGTACTGCCTTTTTAAAGGTCGGCAACGCTTATGTGATTCCTCTGGTGTTGCGGGTGTCCATGGGCGGCGGTGATCACTTACCATCAGGTGACCTGCTAGCTCGTTTGCCTTCCATTATATAAAAAAATAACGTAAAAAAGGCAGACTGGGTAGACCCCTTTGAGCGTTGGACGGAAGTTCTAGGTAGGACGGCAAGAAAACGATGGATAAGGAAGGCAAACGACCCTGCAATGTAATAATATTTGGGGTAGGCCTATGTCAGCATTGGCCGTGCGTCGCCTGGCTGATGCAATAATATTTAATATTATTTTAATAAGTATATAAGGTTGGAGCTAAACGGCCAAATATACAAGGACTGATCAAAATATTACACATGTAGTTCTTACAGTACAATTTGTAAGTGGGTACAAAGTACTTCAAAAGGCGCTTAAATGTATACATTTTAGATGAAGAATACACAATTTTAATAATAAATGTGAAATAGAGTTCATTTCGCATATGAACGTAATATTATTTGAGAGAATCTTCAGAACATGTAATAAAAATATTTTATAAGAGTTATTTTTTGTTCTGTGTATCTCAAATAGATGTGTATTATTATAACGATGTGAATAAAAGGGTCGGGTCATCATTCGTCAGTTTCCTCAATCTGTCAGTTTCTCTAACCAATCAGTTTCCTAATGAGAGTATATTGAATATTATAGTATAGTCTCTTCGAAAACGATATGCTGGTTAGATTTGAGTAAAATAAGTTTGACTTATATCACTGCCTTGACGAATTGGTATCTGTATACCAATTCTTCAATAATTAAGAAAAAGTATAAGTTTATTTTTGCAAAACACCCGGGTTCGATTCCCGGCTGGGTACATTATCTTTTTCAAATGTATGCATGCAGTTTTTCTTGTTATAAAAATCGGTGACATGGTTCCTAAGAACAAAACATCGTATGACTTATAGTTTAAGACTTTCCCATACTGACCGCTTTGAATGAGCCACCCTGTAGAGTAAGAGATAATATAATATTTTCACACAACAATGATTTAGTCTTAGAGCTTGAACTATATATATAACTGATAAATAAACATATAATATATTTTTAAATACTGCGTAATATAAATAGAAAATATGCAGACCAGTGCAAATATTCATTTACGAAGAGGCGGATTCGTCGTGGCGGATACTTGTGGAACGAATTTCCTGCTCATTAATTTCCTTCTTGCTATGATATTGGGCCTTTTAAACGTAGTATGAAGAAGCATTTGGCCAGACCGGCTAGAAAAATATGACGTAAGTAGTGAAGTAATTTTAGACTAAAATCCGTTACCTTCTTTCTGGACTGTATTCGACTTTTCTATTAGGTTCGATAATTTTGTGCCTACTTATGTATCACATGATTTATTGCACTATAATTACATCATTTCTATTCCGTATTTGGTAAACTAGATTAAGACAAATGTAATTAGTTTTAGTCACTCTCCGCACTCAAGCGGTAACACTTGTAAAATCTATAAATATATAATAATCGATATACACTCTTCGTATCCGTGTTTTAATTCAAATCTCCTACCAGTGACTCTAACACCACAACAATAAGCAACAGGCAAATTGGTGACCCCGACGTGATAGCATTTAAATTTCTATAATCCCCACACGGTCGTATTTCGTATTTTCGCAACAGGCAAAATTTAATAACTCAAACATTAAAAAAAAAAGCTTTCGTCGTAGTAACACTGTTGTCAGCCAGGTCAGAGACCTATGCGCGTGCTTAAATAACTCTCTACACCAGGTTAGACACTAACCAAGAGATAAAAAAAGAAAGATATGAACAGAGAGCGACATTGAAATATCTGCTTAGCAGTGTGCACTGTACCTATTACAGCACTAAGATAATATTATGCGTTTCAAATAAGAATGGACACTTCAATGACCTCCACCTGTCAAAACTCGATTAAAAAGTAATAACACCTTATGTATTTCTTTGGATGACGTCACAATATGGCGCAGGGTCATGCACATTCTTAACGCATAGTACACCGCATAGCACCCGGTATATATTACACATCGACTTTTGTAAAGAGACAATCGGTCAATTTTGGCTTCGTAGAGCGTCATCTCTGTCTTGTCTCTTTACAAAAGTCGATGTGTAATATATACAGCCGGGTACTGTAAAGTGCTTTCTTCCAAACAGCTGAGGTAAAAACCGAGCTTTTAAGAAAAATGAACCAGGGCTAATTTCAACCAGTTACATTTTTATATTCAAAACCTTTTTCAATTGTTTAGAAGTTGTTCTATCATCGATACTTTTTGTTGTAAGGGATTATGACGGGCCTTGTCGTTCGCAAATCTTTCTTATTTCTGAATTGATTTCTCACGGACTTAACCCGTATTCAGTATTTGTATTGTCGTTGTTCCAACGTCCCTTCTCAAGGTTTATCGGTAAATGTATTTCAAAGATATTGCTTAGAATATTTACATTTGTATTGGCGGTTTAATTTAAACATATTTAAACATACTTAATTGAATTTGGAATTGTGTGTTTTCTGTGATCCCGGTTAAATGTAACAATGGACCGTGGTCGATTAACTTGATCAATTTTACACATTAAAACCATTCCTCCTGTAGATGTTCTGGCAAGTTTGTATGGAATCACCTACCATGTCTCAAAGTCATACATTTCACCTGCAAAACGGCCTAGGTTACACATTCTACTTACATTAAACACTTACCATAAGGTGACCTGTCTGTCATCTGCAGTATTCTGACGTATAACAGAATGTGATTTAAATGGCATGTCGTGTTATGAAGTATTTAACATAATTTCCTTTGCAGTGTAATTAACAATAATGCAGGTGACCTTGGTCGGTGTAAAATCTATATTTGCATTTATTTCATTTTATTAAATAGGTTACCGAAACGAGATTATTGGAACTCTATTATTAGTATTTGTACTGATTGCTTTAATTGCTTAGGATTATAGTAATCCCAGCTAATAAGTACAAGTACATCATTTAAGACGTGTTGCTAAAAAAAAGTCTACACATATAACATCAACAGAGCGGATGATAGAATGATCTACTGTCTATTCTTTTCGTCCCTATTGCTCACATTCCGTTATATAGACCATTCTTTTTGCTTTATATGTAGGTTGTTTTGAAACCATACTGTGATCTAGCAACTAACGCGATGACATTAAAGGTCGTAGCACATATAACGTAATGTAATGGATCGGCACCGCCTCGCCTTTTTCCTCGGTGTTAAACGTCAAAAATCCGATTACGTTACAATTCCGATTATACTGTATTTCAGATCTTATGGGTACGGTGACGTTTAGTATTTGTCATTACTAGAGATGTAGTAACACTAAAATCGTTTTTAAAAATACCGATTCTATATCTAACCGATATAATTGACAAACAAGAATAAATCGATTATGGGTACAAAATAAGAAACTAATCTTTTTTTAAATATTTATTAACTATGCCGAATCAATGCGTGATTCATCTGATGAACAGCTTGATGAATTACCTGATTCGTCACTTACATGACATAATAAGTGAAAATCTACTAAATTGTCTAATTTGATGTCTCTTCCTCTCACAGTCATGAAGTATTAGATTTTTGTTTTTTCCAATCATCGCCAGTTACGTGGTCATAGGTTACAGGCCTCTTTTAATAATGACATCATCAAGATTTTATCGCTGACGTACGAATCCCGCCAAAAAAAAACTTGCGGCCTATCCTCGTAAAAACTAATATTGAGTTATAAGACAACTGAAATTATTATATTAATTTCTATGATTATAAAAAAAAAATTATTCGATTTAATAGATTTTATAAAAAACTATTCGATTTTAACAATTTTATTGTGTCAATCACTATTGAAATTCGTTCCGAGTCGCGCATACGATTTTAAAATTTATATGTTTTTATTTTACATATTAGGGTTGAAGATGGAATATAAAACAAATATTTCATATAATTTAATTGTATATAAACGTCTAAATAATATTTTTAATTTTTATCAGTTCGGATTCATAAATTGATAGCTTTTATTTTTAAATTCTACAAAAGTAAATTATGTAACATGGAAAAGATCAAATGTCACCGTACCTTTCCTGTCTGATAAAGACTATAGTGTGCGTTGCAGTAAGGAGTTTCATACAAATAATACTGAACGGCTTGAGTTGATACGGTGCTGATCCGTTTACGCTACGTTATATGTGCTACGACCCTAATGCTACCTAGAAAGCGTACCTAATCATTAAAGGTTTTGAACATAAGCATTAGACATTTGATTAGATGGCTTTGTACGGTGCCGCTGTGTAAAAATCTTTTTACAAAAAAGAACAAATATCAAGTAAGTAAAAAGTTTAATATATTCCAAAATTATAGAGCTGCATCGTAAACTAAATATGCGTCTAACATTATTTTGCTTCTCTCCGGGAATCTCGGCAATATAATTATGTTTATCTCGGCACCGACCAAACTCAGTTTAGGACCCTCGAAATATATAATAACGTTATTTGTTAGTTTTCGTGCTTCAGTAGAGCAACAGGTAAATTGTACAAAGTTAGTAGGTACAGGGTTAACCGACTAAATGCTAGAGTAATTAAATACGACCACGGAAGTACATTACACGATTAAATCTGAGTGCAGAATTAATAAAGACTTTTTAAACT
This sequence comes from Schrankia costaestrigalis, assembly GCA_905475405.1. Taxonomy (NCBI): domain Eukaryota; kingdom Metazoa; phylum Arthropoda; class Insecta; order Lepidoptera; family Erebidae; genus Schrankia; species Schrankia costaestrigalis. The sequence continues at coordinate 18,055,386 of FR997841.1, forward strand.
GGTTAAGGTAGCATTAATTGTGTCGTTAAATTGTTTCCTTCATTTATAATTACGTACTTAAAATGATTTAAATAAATTGGAAAACAATCAAATTAAAGCGTAATACTGTTTATCATTTTAATATAAAATCATTGTTATCAGTAAATTCAAACTGGGATATTTTTTGAGTAACCATTGAAATATATGTTTAAATGTTTTACTGATTTTCCTTCTGCGAAAACTCGAAAAAATCCTTGTACTAAATCGTACGGTAAAGTAAGCATCGTGGTTCCAGGCTAAGTTACTGTTTATTACTAGAGGAGACTCATACCTACAGTGGAACAACAAAGCGGGATAAGGTAGAGTTAGCTGATAATAAGACGACGATACGTACATACATACAGAATGAGACACCGTGATGTTATTATGTATTCTTTATTCGTCAACGCACGTATTTCTGTTTATAAATAGATCCATACTTAGTTACAAATGAAGTTACAAACTTTTTGATTGAATATATTTCGTTAACTGGAACTAAATCTTTTAATATTGCTTAATACAAAATTGGCAACAAAATAAACTGAAGCAAACAATTATCGATGCTAGGCGTGAATCTGTGCTCTTGTAACTTATACAATTAATACCTAGTACCTATACAAGTATTGAAAGTTTCTCAGAATGTTTAATAACTCTTGCTTACTCAAATTGTCTATAGATATATTAAGACGCGTATCCAAATTAGTTAGAAATAACAAAAACAGGGACGCTTGCGAAGCAGTGTCGGAGTATTTTTCCTACCAGTAGAGATAAATTTCAATTTAATTTGATTGCTGTGGCAAGGATGTCGTGCGTCAGGTGCGCGAGATCGCAGGTACCAATCCCACTTATGATAATTATTAGTGTGATCAGAATGGTAAACAGAAAGCGTGTGGGATCCACAAATGATTGAGTTGTGTCTGGAAATTTGTGTCTGTCACACAAGGCTCGAAATCTAGCGGTAGTTGTATTTTTAAATAATAATAAGAAATTTTCAAATAGCTACTAACTATTTCAGGGCATTAATAGATGTTTCTTGAAATTTTTGATTTCTTTATTTAAATGTCCAGCAGTGGACATTATTTAGGTGAAAAGGCAACAAAGATGAACGAAAACATCTACTATGACATGTTACTAAGGTCGATGATCTCAATACCATATAATCAATCAATCCTTACGCCAGATATAAATGAACTATACAAAAATAGCAAAAACTTCCTCGTACATATAAAGGCGAATGAACGTCCGCAATTAAGAGATGGTTGATATCAGAGGTCACTCGCGGACGTGCCCGATCTTACACACAGAGAATAGGGTAACAATACATTGAGATGGGTTCAAAAAACGTACTTTCTAGGATAGTTTGTCTTGTATTTGTTACCTTGAGTTACAGGTCAGTGCACATCTGAGGTTTCTAAGAAAGCAGAAACAAATTAAATCGAGGACTCGTTGTTCTAGAGAACTAAAAGAACGTTTCTTTTTTATCTTTTTGGGTTTCTTCGAATTCCAACTACTTAGCGAAAAAACAAGTGAGCATCCATCGAATAAGGAATCTCCTAAAGCGATAGATCGACAAGACTATAACTTGTGGATTATACTAATCAATATCTATAGTCTATTTTTTTATCTCGGACACTAAAATGACAACTACTAATGTCAAACGTAAAACTAATATAGCCAGCTTTTAAGAAACAGTGCTGTCCCTGTGTTTCGATTCGTTTTGTAATTATTGTAAAATATTTACGGTTGTTAGTATAGTCGAGAACTAAATGCCTTTATCACCTCTAGAGTTAATGTTAGTTGCATTTCATAAAACTATTAGGGTCAATATCGCACAACAAAACATCAGCTAAATCATGACGATACTTTGACATAATATCAGTTCTCATGTATTAGCAAATAGTTGTTAGATATTTATAAAAACAAATAGTAGAAGTTGCTGATAGAAGAGGTAAGTACTTTATCCTCTTTCCATTGGTATACAACATCCTATAAAATAGTAAATAGTTTTTCTACTTATTTACCTTTCTATTTATTCAGAAAATGGAAGAACTTTCTCTCTTTTATTTATTTTTTTATTGTACTGTGAAGTTGATCATATCTTTAAATTTTACCTGTCTCTATAGTTATAATAAGTCAATAAACAAAAAGTTGACGTTTTTGGTGAGCTATTATGAATTTATTTGATGCTCCTAGTATTAAATTTTAAAACAAAACATAATTATGAGGACTCGCGGAACAATTTTTTTTTTAAATTTAAGTGTTCATGGTAAATATTGGGTTTTTCTTTTAAAAATAGCTTTACATCGATATCTAAAATATGTTGAGGTTAAAACCAGCTAGGGGAGTGAGGTTCATTGGCGTATATTTCTATTTTAAGTTTTCGTAATTTTATAACATAAAACAAATTAGGATAAACCACCTAATCGTTAGAAGTCCTACAATTGTTGGCACTTAACCCAGTTGGATCGACCGACCCATGTATGGGTTTCGGGAAATAAAAAATTCTGCCCCCTTTATACGGTTTTATTAAAACAATTTATAAATACTTTTGGAATCGACAGTTAATGACTGTTAGCTGTGGTGACAAAATAGGTAGTAAATTTAATTATTTATATGTAGTTGTTTTTTCCAAGTGAAAATGTCTGTAGTGAATATGGTAAAACATGTCCCTTAAAAAGTGAAATTATATTACATATATTGTTATATTTCTATTAATATAATATCAAAAATATAAAGCTTGAAACATAACAATATTTATACTACAAAGAAAATATAATAAAATATATATATAATCAAATTCGATCAAAATCGATAATATTATTTTCAAAACTGTAATAAGTCATAAACTTAATAGTAATACATTTGATTTAATTATAATTATTTAATTTATTATTTTATTTTAGTTGTAAAAACGTATTAGTAAAGTAATAAGTAAAGTAATTATGTCTTCAAGTAATAGTTTTATTTTATTCTAGTTTTAACGAATAAAGAATAAAAACCATATAAATATCAGTACAAAAATAACCTTGTCCAGGGATGGTGATTCGTTTCTATAAAAGAATTGATGTTTAATTATGAATTATATATTAATTTTATTATGAAACAAGATTATTATTATTTTATTATGCAGACTCAAAGATTAATTGTACTTACAGCCAAATAAAAATAAATTATGTACCAAAAATAAATTTTGTTTCATTTACTTACCTGAGTTTAAAATTAGAATTTGCACATTTTATATTATTACTTCCAAAAAAACTGTATAAAATTTAAATTTATCGTTAACTGTTGATAGTGGTGGTACATCACCATACATAAATTGCACAAAAAAAGGTAACAGTAATGATATTTTAGTATTCGAGATTAAAAAACAGCCTATAGTCTCTATTTACCGTAATCGGCGGTACTAACCTATATTTTTATCGGTAAGTACCGGCTGTACCGCATCACTATTTATTAGTTGTAAAAAACAGGCAACACATGAAATGTCATTTTAGTATCTGAGATAAAAAAATAGACTATAGCGTTACCGAGACACTCAATACAATCCTTCTTATTAATATTATATGTATAATTTTTTTTAAAGTATGGATGTTTGTTACTCTTATACGTAAAAATAATTTGAATGAAATTATACTCAAACGAAGTCGCGGAAACCAGTTAGTTACAATAAACACAGATGAATTTTAAAAGAGTTGCCATGAGTTTCTTTGCCAGGTTTCTTCTCATAGGCTCTATGCATTTGGAAACTGGAATTTATGGATCAATACAGACAGAAAAGTAGTTTTGAGTAGTATGTAGTTTATTATTCTCCTCTAATTTACATTGGACAATACAACGTGGTTTTTTTAATGCTGTGGCGTTTGTCTGTCTGTAACTTCAATTTTAGGTAAATTGTAAACGACGATTTCCAACAATTTGTGATAAATATGAAATACTTACAGCATTTTAAAATTTGAATTTAAAAACTTATAATTGCTGAACTATCATTAACACAATAAATAATGAGTGTTACCAACTTTGGAGCGCAGTAAATTATTCTCGCGGTTTGTTCGTTCAGAAGTTTTAATATCATTGGCCCGATTTTCACGCTACTACTGGGAGGAAAATTAACGTTTGCATCACTTTAAATCATTTATAGCTTACGTCATCATGTACGTCTAAAAATGGTACACTGCAGAGACGTGCCTTTCCCAGAGATCGGTTTATTAATACCAAATAGGTACAGGGTTTTGTGACAAAGACGTGTTGCTCTGTGTACGTGGGCAGCCGTCGAGTGTGCCTATGAAGACATAGTAGCAGTTTGAGCGATCGCGAAGACGGAACCTCGTTTAAGCAGGGTCTTTTCAATAGCTGCACTCCGCACACCATCCCATCATCTCAGGCCGTAAAAAAACGCTTTGTGACAAGTTTCTTTTTTGTAAAACATAATGTAGGAGGCAACTTTCTATTGGCGATATTCTCGAACGAGACGGGGTAGTGATAACAAGGGCAGTCTGCCTACTCCTTTTGAAAAGGATCGGGTTTATTTTTCTACTAAATTTACCTTTTAATAAACGTCAACAACAATTTTCTTAACGAATGAAACCTTTGTAAAAAATACTCAAGAAGAAATATGATTAAAGTGAAAACTGAGTACCATTCCTAGTTTTATTTTTATTTATGAAAGGTCCCAGATTTGATTACTGTTTGAAACAAATACTTTTGTAAGGCTTTCTGCAACTCATTTTATTGTGAAGTAAGTAAATTGTTTGTTTAAACACAGGTTTCTTAACTTGCAGAGGTATTAATTAAAATTTAGTTTTTGTAAACTTTTTTTTTGTTCTATGGACTTTACTTTCATAAATTAACAATTCATTTGTATTTTTTAATGTTTAGATAAATCTTTAACCAATTTCAAAATATTTTGTGTTTGATATTGTACACTAGGTACAAAGATGGTCCCATAGGAATATCATCAAAGTTAAAAGTTTTGAGTTTTTTAAATAAAAGAAGGTATTACTTTTACTCCTCTATAATGTAGACGACTATTGTGATTATTTATGCTATTCACAATATATTGTCTTGAACTTGGATTTTCTTTGTGTCTGTTAATTTTCAGCCTGTGAAAGTCGCCGTGACACAGGGCTTGCCTTATTGCGGAGTTGTCCTTTTTATTTTGACACATGTTTTGTCTATAATCTTCAAAAACAGAAAAATAATAAATCGGAAAGAGTATGAAGGTTTGCATTCTCAGAGATAGATACGAAGGCTATAATGATCGTTCCACTTAACTCGTTCGTGCTAACCTTTACGCTATTAAGCTAAACTGCCGATTGAAATGAACTAGGTATTATCCGTTTTTCAATTGTAAAACAGAGTCAACCTAACACTGAATAGTTAGAACAAAGTTCACTAATTAAGTACTCAACTGTAGTTCGTTGGTGTTGGCTCTGTTTGAAGACTGTGGAGTGGAGCTTCCAATAAAGGCATGATTGCAAGCACGAGTTCAAACTATAGTAATTTGGAACAGTGTTATGAGACTTACTAGTTTACTATATTGACTATGAGAAATACTCAGTCATACTATACTATATACCTAGTACTAAGATGAAATGTCACTCATATTATAACAGTCCATTAAAATTAAGATACTAAGGTACCTTAATTATAATGGACTGCCAACCAGCCAGCCAGCAGGGGTGGTACCACATACAAAGAGATTTTTAGCCTTGTAATACCACGCTAGTCAGACCTATTGGGAGTTAAATAGGATTTTATGTGAGAGATTTTGATTTCTAGTTTTCCTATAAATATTTTATTTTAAGTTTATTCTTTTTTGTGCAAAAATAATATCTGCAAACTTTTCCGCAGAATAGATGACCATAGTAAAGCTTCTAGGAAAATGTGGCCACGAAATTCAGGCCCCTTTTCTAATATAATATTTTTTTTACTGCATTTTTTTTACTGTTTGAATATTGGTGGAAGTAATTTCGACAGTCCAAACCAGCTCTAGCCCTATATAATAGAATAACAGTAAACTATAATGCTCCGTGTGGTGATGGATTAAAAAATACAATATTTATGTCACCACCCCATCTCATCCCATGGGTGTCGTAGAAACCGACTAAGGGAATCTGTGAATATTATCTTTACGAAATAAAAAGAAGGAAAACTTGAAATTAAACCCTATACCAATCCGTCTGGCCAGCGTGGTATTAGTAGGCTAAGTATCCCTCCGTCACGGAAGGAGGCCCGTCGCTCCAGTGGGTCATTAATGGACTGTTATGATGAAACTATGATAGTGTTAATAACAACCGACAAAGTAAACTTGCCATGACGGTTCTATTTTAGTAAGTTGCCTAACTTTCTTGACTTTAAAAGCAGCCGAGCAAACTAAGCTTATTTTGCGCGAGGGGAAAGATATATGCGCAGTCCATTGGAGCATCCTATATATCTACTATGTAAGGTTATTCCTGAAAATACTGTCGACTTTACAAAGCTCAGGACTTAAAGTTTTATTTAAAGTTTAGTTTGTACTGAATGTTTTCAGCATAAGACATTGTAACAAAAAGTTTACAATGTCTGTAGTCACTTTAGCATTTCCTAACATTCGATAAGTATTAGTACAGTCATGGCCTCTTTTAGTATTGTGTTTTTTGTCAAGTATACCTTATTTTGTTTTTGTTAAGAATATCTCCGAACTTTTCATAAGTCGGCTTTTACGTACTCTCATGAAATATGATGGATTGGCGACATCAAAAAACAGATGTTTCTGTCTAATTCTTTTATTCCTGTAATAGTTTCGTTTATCTCAAGAGAATCGAAGTACCAAATAAAAGTGTAAAGTGTGTACTATCCTAAAGCTAAACATCTAACATTTGCTATACAAATATAATATAAATAAAATTATGTTAAAATACATTAGCATATAAATGAATCAGGTTTTTTGTCGAGCACACAGTCCCCGAGGAAAAGGGCAGGTAAATATATTGCATGGTTGCTCTGGGCCATGTGTTATAAAGTAATGGACACACTGAGTATCTCAAGGTATAATAAATTATTTATTTCGTAGGTACTGTGCGATAAAATTCCTGTACATATATTTTTACCGAGGCTTGACTGCTTAGGGAATATAGCAGTCCTATATGCAGTGTACAAAGTTGCAGGCTTGAACCAGTGCGGCTGTCTCATATATTACTCTCCTGAACCCTAATGTTCTTCGTATCCTTAAACTGGTTGTGAATATATCCATCTACAGGCATGAGTCTTGAGAAGAATATCAAGCAAGAATTGTATTTGATTATATTAAAAATATTTGTCTGAAAGAATGCAATTGATCAATAAACTGCACTGTACTGAGAAAGTGTTAAAGCGTAACATTTTCAAGTTACATACAGTACAGTAGTTAACCATCATTAATAAGTAATGGTATTGACTTTTTTAGTTTTGTTAATAATAATAATAACCACAAACATTTCCTAAGCTGACTTCCACAACACTCTTGAGATAAGACGTTGTTGGTACACCTTTTATTTTAAGTCCATTTCTTACACGAACAGATAAAAATTAAAACCCAGATTATGCTCTCAGTGTATCTTCCACCTGCGACCTGCTGTGATTTTTCATTGGAATGAAATATTGTGTGTAACCAGTGAAACGTTGGAGGATACGTAATGTTGTTGTTAATATTACACGTAGCTAGGTATAGCGACATTGTATTGTGTTTATAATGTTCATTAGATGAAACTACGTTGGATTTACTAATAATTAGTTTTGGAAATTAGCAGTTTATAGTAAGTTGGTTTTGTAAAAAATCTGTCCCTTACTACTTACTGATCGAGTCATGTGTCGCGGGAACAGACATAAAAATACAAAGAACATTTAGGCTAAAAAATGTGTTGACCACATGAAATTATGTGCTGCGAAAGGGTCGGCGCACATATGGCAAAGCGCAGTGCAGAGCATTTTTCATTGTAATAATATCTAAAATCAATTAATACATTGGCGGTTTGATGCTTCAATATCATTCAAGAATAAATTGTTATGTTAAATGGTTTTGGATATTATTGCAACGGAACAATGTCGATATTAGGCTGACAGTTAAAAATGCTCTTAGCTGCACTCCGCCATATATGCGCCGGGCCTAATGAGATTTTTAACTGCGCCTAACACAATAAATACATACACACTTCCTTAGAATAATATTATCTCTATTCTGGTCACTGCATCTTCTTTTATTTCACTTCGCTGCATATTGTCTTAAGGTTTATAATCGTTTGAAACTAACTAGGTATATTAAATAAAGAAATTTTAACCTTCAAACCCACACTCACGTAGATTAACTTAAATAAACATAGTACGTTAGTATACCTACACACAGCTCAAAGGTAATTAACAGCGGCCATTGGTGTCCGGCTTTCAAACTAATATCCGGTGGATGTTCCGTGCTTTGTAATATTCAATCTGTCTAGAACGAAGAGCATAGTTAAGTATTATATTTCCTATATATCCTATATATATATTTAGATTTTCCTCCTTATTTGCTTAGTGTATTAAACGAACTCCAAAAATAGAAGGAGTTTTGTGTTTGGGTTGTTATTTAGTCCGAAAAGAAGAAAGACAATGGGAAAAGTTTTCGGATTTTTCTATTTATACCTAAGCTTTATAGGTAAAAAATTATATGTAATTGTTATTTAGTGTTTTTAGCATAGTTTTTAATACTTGTTACTAATTTAGATAAAACTATTTTAGTTTAAAAGAGTATTCTTTCAAGTTTCTAAATGAATTTAGCTAGGTCACAAACCATGCTGATATTTATACATTCAAAGAGAATACCTTTGGCATTAAGTACGTCTGTGTACCGTTTTGTTTTAACCGTATTTTTGTACTAAGTATAAAAACAATTATCTACAATTATTTATATATATGGGTACGAGTATATATTAAACAATTATGATATACGAAACCGGAAAATGTTTAGAAAAGGTTTATTAAGAAAATATTGTAAGATTCTCACTTGAGTTATGTGTTTTTTTTATAGTTATGATCTCGTTCATAACTCTACTGAAGCTATTTGAAAATATTTTTTAATATCATTTTATTGGCAACTCGTAAAAGCTTGACACTTTGGCTGTTGCAGTCCTCGCGATAAGCATGCAAGCTACTAATATAAACGTTAATTACGTTAATTACGGTTTAATGCATTTAAATACATACGTATTATATATCTCTTCTTATCTTCTCCTCCTTTTCGGGGACCCTCCAGGCTGCACTTCGACCCCATTGGATCTTTTGTGCTAATGAACTACGTATTATATATAATACACATACAGCGATGCTCCTGCACGTTAATGATTGAGTTGTCCGGGGATAGAAACCGCTACCTCATGCTGCTCTACTAGGTAGGTATATACTGACTGCGAAATGTTAATTTGTTAGTAAAAAAGTAAATCATCATCATAACAGCCCATTAATGTCCCACTGCAGGGACGGGACTCCTCCCATGACGGAGGGATAATTGGCCTACTAATACCACGCTGGCCACACGGATTGGTATAGGGTTTAATGTCAAGTTTTTCTTCTTTTTATTTTGTAAAGATAATGTTCACGGATAGTCTCTTAGTCGGGTTTTACGACACCCATGGGCTGAGATCTCGACCTCGGTGGCGCGACGGTAGCGCAAGCGGCTGCCGTGCAAGAGGTTGTGGGTTCGATCCCCACGCAGGACAATAATTTGTGAGATCCACAAATTATTGTCCTGGTCTGGGTGTTCTTTGTGTCCGTTAATTGATGTTTGTAAAAGGTCCCCGCGACACAGGGCATGATCCCTAGTGCGGGAGTTGTCTTTTTTAATCAAGAAATCAAGATGGGGTGGTGACATAGTTGTATTCTTACTCCGTCACCACACGGAGAGAAAGAGAGGAAAAACTTAATGCTTTAATTTAATTTTGTATTGTCAAGACCATTTAGTTCTAAACTAAGTAAAAAAGCTTTAAATATACATATAATAGGTACAACAGATGACAATAACATATAAGACAATAGATGTTTTTAATTAAATTAGAAAACACCCAAAAATCAAACCCGAGTCCTCAGCGTAGAACTTAACTACGATAAGTGCTAAACGGGATACCACGGCAAAGAGACGTCCTATATCCGATTAAAAAGCCTAGCATGTCAATCTCACAGTAACATGATATGGTGACAATAATCGATGACTAAATCGTGCGAACAATGGTCAAATAGCCAGAAGTTGCATCGTACTTGACTCTGTAATCGGTCACAATATATACGATTCCATTTGTAACACGAGACAGTTAGTACACTAAACAGATTTCTGCAGAAGTCAATGTTGTCAATTCGACGACCTCTGTGGCGCAGTCGGTATATTACATGGCTGCTACGCAGACGTCTCGGGTTCGCTTCCCGCTCAATGCAAATCTTTGTGTGCATGAACATGATTGTTTGCATTGGTCTGAGTGTTTTCTATGTATAATGTATGTATTTACAAAAAAAAAGTATTCAAGTATGTTTATCCGTTGTCTAGTGCCCATAGTACAAGCTTTGCTTAGTTTGGGACTAGGTAGCGATGTGTGAATGTGTGAGGATAAAAAAAATGCCAGGAAAGTGCTGATAATTTATATTTATATCATCATCATATCAGTCAATTGACTTCCACAACTGAACATAGGTCATAGGCTGCCCAAATACTGGATTGGTATAAAAAAGCAACACACACTTTAAACATTTACGAATTTAGTTTTTTAAAATTTATTTTTATAGGCTTTGGCGCTAAGCGGCCTAATAATTAGGCGATGTGGTTGCATTATATTATATTTCATTACGAATTTAGTTAGGGTAAGTTTCTTAGGCTACTTAAATAATAGCCACTGTAGACTATAGGTATATTATAGCAAAGTTTGTATAGTAGAAAACAGAAGTCACCTGTATTTCACCCATTTGGTAACAAATTGAATTTACAAAATATCAGCCCGTCCCTTTCTGGTTAATCGGTTCGCGTTGGCAGCGCGAAGGAAAATTTCTACACTGATTGTCTTCTGCATATATACATACAATATAAACTAACGTCTTATTCCTATGTGGATAGGTTCTTGATTGTCTTCTGCCCTACTCTGTTATGTGACGCGACCGTGAGTTCGTGCACGTCACGAACAATGCCATTTCTATATAATGCTATAGCTTCGCCCTTCACACATCACTCCTATTCCAGAACATTCCCTAAGGTATTGACGGAGATTTTCTACTCGTTTAGAGGCATTTTGTGATGCTGAATCATCTTGAGAGTGAATCTTTCGCCTTTTAAAGGTAATCTGCTATAGAGTGAAGGTTTTTAATAAGTTTATTGAGTATCTACATATTATAATACATAATACATTACATTGATTTTCGAGTAATATAGACATTTTTGAAAACCGTCAATTTTTACTTCGAAAACCTTATACAAAAACATTATTGTTGTTAATACAATTCATTTTAATTAAAATCGGTTTAATTGTAATATTAAAAGTTTACTTCTAGATGTTCTACTAGACACTGTTTAGAGAATGAATCTTTTATATTATCGTAGCAACGCAAAGGATACATTTGAATACCAAAGGAAGAGCTCAATTAGCCTAGTGTTTAAAAGTGCCTAAGATCCTACCTCCTTTGCTATCAACGTTCGAGGAGGAGAAAGAAAATGTTAGACTCAAGTTTAATTTTACTTCTTTCTTGTTTTTCTTTCGTTGTACTTAAGTATTTTTATAATGTGTATTAAATCATCAAATCATTACATTGTTATTCACATTAGGTATACTTACTTGTCTTTGCTTTTGTTTATTGTCACATATGAACTCGAAACAAAACCTATAGCCTATTTCAGTAGCATATAGATCGCCTATGCGGCTACCGTACCCAAGGTTTGATTCTAAACCAATTTACATAAAATTGTTAATTGTGCCTATTAATTTAACTTTTTAAACTCCCCGCAACACCGGGTTAGAACGAAGTGACCAGCTTCATAATAATGGACCAGTTCTCTTTTGTCCATCTCTTTTGGACATCAACAAGTTGTTATGATACAAACTCCATGAAAATCGTACCTGCAAAACGAGGATTACATTTTACCTAAACAAATTTATTCAATTAGTTAACAAACTATGTAAAATGATGGTAAGGTTTTAATGTCCAATAGATTAGATTTACGTCCGTGATAGGACGTTATCTTCTGAGGGTAGTACAATAAATTACGTGGAGGTTTTAATGTGCTAGCCTACTTGAATATTTATGAAAAAGTACCGCCTCAACGACCTTTTCTACGGGGCATTCCTAAGCCTCTGTAGACCAATACCTATTGGAAATTCATTATTATTTGCCACATCTACGACAAAACGGTTAGAGGTCAAATTGATATCTTTGGTTGGCTTATTAGTATAACACCTTTTTTAACTACAAAATATTACTTTAAATAAAATAGATTTTTTTCATTTTCCGATTATATAAACACATTTTCAAAACGATAGTGAGTTCGCATAGTAAAATAAATGCTCAGACGGCGTAACGGGCAGCGAGTCTGGGCTGTTTACTCAAGAAATGTTAGTGTTTTGGTTGGCTGGCTTTGACCTTGTTTTTTTTCTATTTTTCTTTTATAAATATAGTTAAATTACTGAGAAAAGTTTATTTGTAGGTATAAATACTCGTAGTCCAAAACTGATGAAAGGGGTTCTAGTAAAGTTTAGTAGTTTCATGTTTGTTTGCATCTAACTAACCGATCTTGGTTAGTAGTAATATCTTAGTCAATTTTATCGATAATCTCGATAAATTAATATAGACATTACTTAGCCCGTCAGATAAACAATTTAAAATATAAATAAAAGATCCATACTAACCTATAGAAAACTTATCATATAACATTACACAGAACAAAAGGGTTAAGGCAAAAAATTGATATTTTCCGCTAAGATAACTTTTTCGAAATAAAATCTGTCTTGAGACCGACATTTAAGGGTTTCATTGCGGCTTACTACGGTTGATAAATTTTAATGAAAAACGGACTTTCGTGAGAAAATAGTCTTATTGTAATTTGAGAACAAGCTCTTTAGGTAGAATATCTAGAATATTCAAACGATTGGATGTTATAATAATCTTTTTTTCTCCGCAATAGACTACGATAAAATCTTCTAGTTAGTACTCGTATTTTCATTTGAAATATTGAGATTTGAGTATGTTTTTAATGTCCGACTACAATGATGAAAATAAAATATAAAAACATAATTAATATATTTTTTATTTGTTGCAGGTATCATATGGCAAAACAGCAGTGTTTTTTTTAACAAGAACAGTAATAATTTTTTTTTACAAAAAATAATTTACCTAATATCCATGTCTGGACGGCCATGTTGTATGAATGTGTGAACAATTATTATAAAAATAATTTAAAGTAAACTAGTTGTAAAAAAAATCACACAATCTAGACAATTAAACAATTATTAACATGGATAATTTAAGTAGTAACAGTTTTAACTTTAGTTCTCGACTAGCAAAAATCAAAATTAATTAACTTTATATCCAGTACTTACAACTTACAAATTAAGATTATCTGTTAAATATTTAACACACGATCTAAAAGGAACTACGTAGAAATCAGGTCTAGTAATAATTAAGTTATTTTAGTACTCGTGTGAACAGATGGTTATATAATTTAACTTCACAGAATAACGTTAAGTGCGGTTCTATTTCTGTTACTTTAATCACGCCTTGCTCCCATGGGAATAGGCAGAAACATCTAAGTGCCATGTACTAAATGTAGACGAAGCCAACTTGGGTTTTAGAATTTTGGAGGGAAAATAATTTTTGACAGATCATTTGCGACGGCATAGGATTTTGACAGATGAGTCGTGACGTCATAGAATTTTGGCGAGAAAATAAATACGAGTAGGTTTGTACGGAGCCCTCTGTGCGCTCGTCGTTTCCGAGTGCTACGCACTTATCCTTTCTAAAGGATGCCACCAATTACTTCACTGCAAGTCGCTCCTAAAGTAGACGAAACTCGTTAGATCTCATAGGCCAGTAATTTCACTAGCACACTTTTTTCTAAATTCACTTCATTTTCACACTAAGGTGTATTAATCGGGCACAGCGGTGGTACCGCCCAAGATAGTCTCTCGTTGAACAGACCTTCCGCCTTGTAGGAAATCTGAACGAAAGTGATTCAGATTGATAGTGATTCAAAAGAATCGATTTAGGAAAGATTCGAAGAAACTAGTGACTTATTACAAATGACTGTCACTGGCGCGAATGTCATGTCCTTAAAAATGTTTAAAAAATCTATTAATTAGATTTTTATTTATTTTAGAAAAGCTAAACCTATTTCGCATTTTGGTAGTAGGTAATTTGATTTTGTGCAATGTAAGGCTTCGGTTTCAAACAATTCAAAGTTAAACAAGTAGGGTCACATAAACCGACCTAAGTACAAGGGATCCAAAATAACCCGACCTTAGATCTCAACCTATATACCTCTCAAACTTCCCAAATAACATAAGACGAATACAATTTAAAACGCAATTACTCTCGTGTATAAATTCTCAAGCTCCGTTTCTTGAACATTTGACAGACCTCAGCGCTGGATAAGATTCCCGGATCTCTGGTTCCGGAATTACGCGGACATAAAGGGAAGATCGCTTGAGAATAACGACTCGGAGTTCCGGACTACGTTTGAACTTATGAATGAGTTTGTTTTACGCGCTTTGTATGACTACAAACTTTTGTATTTAATATAATACTTTGAAAGAACTTAACTCTTATGAATAATGATGTCGTGGACGAAGTTTTATCGTGAAATTAAATCAGAAAGATAAATTTTCTCCGTTCAGAAGCGTTCGGAGCAATTCTGTATTTTGTCGCATAGAATAGTCTAAGACAATTACTTATTGTTTTCAAAAATACATTTTTCCTTCTAGAGACTTTTACAAAAATTACATAAACACAGATTCGAAGGTTCGTTCAAAAAGATTATTTGTCGATCGAACTTATATTTCGCGTGGGATTTGACCCAACCACAGTACCAACAAAGCAGTTAAATAAAAGTTAAGAATTTTCAATTTGTAAATATAAATTGTTTTCAAACAAGAAGTGTACTTACAGAAACATTAATTTTAATGTTAGTTCATTCTATAAAAGGAAATAAAATGGAGTTTTCTAAGAAAAAGTCACACGTTTGAAAAGTAATTTCGCGCAGAATTTATTATTCTTTGTGATATAAAGTGCCATTAGTATTAATGTCTACACTTTGACAACATTCATAACTAGACAGGATTGACTCTTTTAAGTTTATCCAACTGTGAAAGAAGGAGAGTGACATTTTTGACTAAAATTATTATTACAAAATTATTTTATTGCTATAAAGGTTTTAAGCAACTCATAATAATATATCATTTAATTATGGAAAAATATTTTTTAGGTTTTTCATTAAACGGAATCGGAGTGGAAATTATTGTACCTAATTTCCATAATCGTATTTCAAAATAATGTCATTTAATCTCAAACATCACGCTGACTAATTTGACACTTTAGTAACCAATCACACAACAGCAAAGGCTAATCAATGACTGTAGAGTTGTCACTGGGAGCAAACCATTTATGTTAGATTTAGCCTTCTGGTCTCTGTACTTTATCACATAAAACATTAGGCACTTGCGTTCGCTTTGATCCCAAGTAGTCTATTGTATCGCAAGCTTCAGCGTCATTTGTATGTATATTGTACTTATGTACCTGTATCTGTTTGTATTATCTTGCTTAGTTATAATAATATCATAATCATAAAAGCCCATTAATGTTTTACTGCAAGAACGGGCCTCCTCTCATGACGGAGGGATACTAATACCACGCTGGCCAGACGGATTGATAAAGGGTTAAAGGGTACACACTACATATACATATTTTATTTTATATTACGTATTATAGGCGTATTATATATAAAATATGTATATCCAGCGCCATGCAAAGCCCATTAATTTAACCACATAACAGCAAACTACCTTTTACAGCATTTTCAAGCAAATATAAAGGTGTATTTCTCTATTCATTCGTTACTCGCGTAAAAGAATTTCGCGCCTAACAGGGTGTATACGTAGCGCGAAGTAATGAGGTGTACAATTTACCTTTGACTAACAAGTTGAAAATATATTCATAACTTGTTCAATTTCAACAACTTTCTGACTTTATAGAGAGCGCTGCCGCTCCTTTCAGTTAAATATTACTTTGTGGAAATAATTATCACAATTACGGGGATGTTTGTGGTGTAGTGATTTTAGTTTTTAGTTGCTACGCGGTGGTTCAAGGGTTCGATTTCCGCTCTAAAGCTATTAAATCTCCGCGTAGCAATATTTAAGCGTGGTCAAGCTTGTCATAATACTAGAGAATTCTAATCCCACATACATACATACATAAACTCACGCCTTATCTCGTCCGGGGTAGTCAAAAACGACAGAACGCCACTTGTCACGATCCTGGCAAACAGATTCGGCCTCGTCCACAAATCCCACGTAAGGCCATTATTTCTATGATCCAAAAATTCATCATCCATCCTTTTATCAATGACATAAAATGTTATATTTACCTCCATGATGTTTGACATCTCCCAACATTTAGAACCCCAATACCTGCACCGTTCGTAGGTATGCTAAGTGAAATCCATACCTGAGTTGGACTTTTGAACTGATTTGTTATGTAACCCCGCTGTGGTAACAGATTTACAGATATAAAAGTAACAAATACAACTTTGTTTTTGTAATAATAAAGTTTTATTTGTACACGATATCGAAATGTAAATATTTTCACAGTTATGTTTAATCTGTATTTTGGTGTATAATCTATGGACAATATCTATACGGATTAATAAAGTTCTACAAATTTATGGTAAATATTATGTTTTGAGCTGATTGAAATTTGTTGTTGTAGTTTCCAAATACTGAAGTTGTATTAAAAAGCAAAAGTTAATGTGTAAGTGTGTGTGTGTGAGAAAGAGAGGGAGAGAGTATATTATATTTATTTCTGTGTGAATTCTTTAAGTTTAAACAACTGGACCGTTGACATGTTTAAATAGCACTCAGTATTCATCGCCTATCGCAGATCAGCGCTCAGATTTTATTATGTAGTATATTTGTTGGGGTCGGTCTTAAATTACCTGATCTAGAACTTTGAGACAACTAGATTATACTGTTACCGTCTACAGTCCAGTTCCAGGCAATAGTGTCGTAAGAACGGCAAACATAGTAAGTTCAGTTGTTATGTAATCCACGGACAGTAAGTCTTCCTTCTGTTTTCTCAAACAATTACCGGAGGAGAAAACTGAAATCTTCCCTGCATACTATTACACAAAATTAATGCAAACTGTGTAACGTGATATCTAGTTATTCAAGAGCAGCCATTATTTAAGTAGGCTTAGAGGCTCGCCACCAGGTGTTGCCGGATATAAAAGGATTTTAGTTAATGTATAAAAGCTTGCCTTTGCTATTTATATACGCAGTTGGGACAGCTTTGTGTCACTATAAAGAGAAACGCGCAGAAGTTTAACTACGTTCAATTAGTGCTAGGGCAAAGCAAACTTAGACATCGCCGCGAGTGAATTACTGATTTCTGAATTACTGAATCTAGAATAACGTTACCACGAAAACGGTCTCACGAAATCATGTTATCACGAATTTGAAATTGAAAATCGAAATTGAAATCAGTATGAGAGTCTATCGCTACTCACGGACACGATATCTTTCTGTAGTGTCACGGTTGACTTTTGCAATCTAGGAATGATTTTCTTGGACCTGGATGTGCTTTATAGTCGTTACTTTCATGTCTGTAAAACCATGACATATTGTAGATCATTCGGGATTAATCCTTTAATAAGTTTGTTATTAAAAAAATACGACTCCCTTTAACACTCCGGTGATACAGATGTTGTTACTTATAATTCACATAAATTTCGTATTTTAAGATTGAAAACATATTACTAAACCAATTTCAAATTTAAGAGTAAATTAAATCGGTTTTAAAAGTTATGATGTAATAAAAATTAAACTAAAATTCAGCCAAAATGAGAACCTCCTCCTTTTTTGGAGTCGGTTAGTCATTAGTTTAAAAAAGTAAAGTTCATACATGACTTTGACTTCTCTACATAACTGTTGTGTGTATATACTGTTGATGAAATTGTGCAAACTTTTGTGGTGAAACTTTCTGGTCGGTGTTTTGGTAGATATTGTTAGGTACAGTCTGGTTTATGTACCTATACCTATATATGTATATGTACCATCTAAGAGTATTATATGTGTGTGTGACTCAGCAGATGCGAGCTAAACTTTAAAATACCTAAACTCTATAACAATTAAAGACGTAGAACCCTTACAACCTAATTTTTTTTTTATTCATTTAGGCACATCAACAATGTAAACACAATCATTTTATAATAAAGGTGGATACTTAAGTCTAGTGCTTACATCAAAACAGATATGCACAACATTCAACATAAAAGTACAGTAGCCACAATAAGCAAAATTAAAACTTTTAAAATTAGAATGTTATAAAGCACTTTTAAATTAATATGTATCCTTAAAGTATCAAAGACAAAAAGATTTGTCCTTCATTTTCGGGAAAGTCACTACGTCCTTAACTCAGCAACTCATTTTCTATCGTAGACATGACATTAGAGCCTCAAAAAGTCTTCAAGCTTCCAACCGTCACTGTTATTAATGAAGATCAAGGTGACTTTACTAAAAGAAAATCTAAAACTATTAAATTAAATATTCTTAAAAGTATTAAAATTCAATACTTTATTAAAAGTTTTATTCAATCAATTAGTATGTGGCAGTTGACTGCTGGACATAGACCTCACCCAACCCAACATGCTCCACAGAACACGGTTTCTTTTCATGAACACAAAACAAATGTTTCAGTCTCTTAAGTACTCAATTGGCGGATAATTTAGCTCCATACGTCCCATGAGACCGAGATATCCACACTTATTGAAGAAGCTCGGAACTGTTTGATTTTATTTCTGCACAAAGACATCTTATTTACCGGCACACTTGGGAATATAAGTTATAAAGTAGGAATAACTAGGCTACTAATATAAATTCCTAGGGGGTGACAAACTAGGAATACAAAAGTGAACTTCGATTATTAGAGCGATTCGAACTAGGGACGTTTTGTGTAACATCATAACAGCCCATTAATGTCCTACTGCAGGGACGGAGGGATACTTGGCCTACTAATACCACGCTGGCCAGACGGATTGGTATAGGGTTTAATTTCAAGTTTTCCTTCTTTTTATGTAAAGGTAATATTCACAGATAGTCCCTTAGTCGGTTTCTACGACACCCATGTGATAAGATAGGGTTGGTGAAATATTGTATTCTTACTCCGTCACCACACGGATAGTTTTGTGTAGAACTGTTATTATCTTGTGTTGCCGACGCGAGAGCACAGATAACGCGTTTCTTTACTAGCGCCTCGTCTCGTACACGTCGTTCTGTTCGTTCTGTATGTGATATCCTTGTTACTAAGTACTGTAAAGGATTTATATTGTTTTATATTGTCTACATATCATGCAATGTGATATACCAAACTATAATATATAAATAAATAATCCCCACACATTCACACAACGCCATCTAGTCCCAAACTAAGCAAACTTGTACTATGGGTACTTTCTTTTTGTAAATACATACATATTATACGTAGCAAAAAAATCAGACCAATGCAAACAATTATGTTCATGCACAGAAAGATTTGCATTGAGCGGGAATCGAACCTGAGACCTCTGCGTAGCAGTCATGTTATATAACCACTACGCCACAGAGGTCGTCAACTATACACCAGCCTAGCTCATTTGACTTTAATTATTATACTTATTGTCGGCGGTCGCGCTGCAGTTGTAAGTTTGAGTTATTTTTACACAATAATTTATTGTAGCACTCTTATTTTGCTGTATAATTAAAAGTAAGGCTGATACAGAAAGAACGAATACAGGTATCAAATATTAAAGTCTTAAAATTATATTCCAAGTTAGACAGTGAAAGTTTAAAGCGACTCTTGCTCTCGCACCATATAAACCGAACTACCTTTTACAACAGTTTCAAACAAAGATAAAGTGGGATTCCTTAATTCATATAGATATAGTCATTTCAAGCAAGAAAAATAGAAATCTAAAGACACCTGCAACTTTCGGTCAAGACATTTCCCCCTTAATCATAAACGCCATTTAAATTTAATGACTGTTTAGCGAGATTTTTGTTAGTAAAACCAACCTTATACCAAACAAAAACGTAAGAATTTAAGCTAATCAACGACTAAACTAAAATGTAAGAGGCGTTTATGACTAAAGGGGCCAGGCTACAGCAGCTTTATTCAAAACCTAAGCTTAATAAGTAAAATGTAATATAGAATTTAATATGAGTGACGTAAGTTTAGTTCTCGTTACTTTGAATATAAGTCGTGGCACAAAGGATGACGGTATTGTTTACAACGCAGATTAATTACATAACGGTTAGAATACTAATAAAGCATTTCAAGTAGACTTATCTTAAGATTATGCTCAAGGTCTTGAGCCTTTCAAATATTAATACATTGTTTAGTATTTAATGCAAATTTTAAACCATTTATTCACAAAGGCTTATATTATATCTCGCTCCGTGGTAACAGCTACAAAGAAAGTCTTTTTACTTAGAAATATATTAGACAAGGTTTTCTATGACTGTAATTTTTTTTAATGGGTAAGTACATAAATAAAAAGTGGTCGAAAAAAATAGATGAAAATGGATATTTGTAGTTTTTTTGAAATTGGGTATTTCCACAGATAGATTTCTGTGGGTATTTCGAATGAGCTGCATCCAGAGAAACCGTGGCGGCCATTTAAATGATTTCATATTCCAGACATAATGGCAACACTAGGTCCTTTAAATATACTCGTATAAATAATATTTTTCGAATTTCGATTATTTATCTCATAAACACTTTGTTTTATTTAAAGGAGACGGTTTTTTTTGTTCGGCGAATAGGCCACCACCACAAATTGTGGCATTTAGCAATGAAATGCATATCGGTTTATTCCTTATAACCTCTAGTTAAACAGTCTGCACATATCAAAACTTTATCTAGAGGGAATACTCTGAAATACGACAATCAAAACATGACTCTCGTGTTAACGTAAAATCTCACAACAGCTATTGTCTAATGAATATACACTAATAAGGCAACCAAGACCTCTCGAAATAACGCAGTTTTTGCTGGCTATTGCTTGTAGACCTAAAATAATAAGGTAGTTAAAGAGAAACAATACACTATATATATGACACAAGAAATATTTATTACTGTTCCCAATTATAATTAACACAGTCATCTCTTAAAGCAGTATTTCATCTTAAATAGACGCAGGTGGCTCAAGCTCACCTAAAAGCAGAGCCCAAGGTAAAAACCACACTTTACACATCACATTGCACAGCAGCTAACAGTGACTGTACCTGTGCTCAATAAGCAATAACAACAGTATCCAGCAAGAGCACCTTTAGGGTGTATTATGCACTCTATCTAAAGATGCCATTTTTATAAAATATAAAAGTACATAAAATATAAATCATGCATTTATATAATAAAGTCTGAAACAATAACAACGTTGTCATGACAATGTCAAACTCATTGAAACTGTACTACAGAGTATCTGCTATTGGCTATTATTTACGTTTCGTTCTACGATTATTTTTAAAGTACGTTACTTGATAATTTGTATTAACCATTAAAATAAACCTAAGAACGTTCCAAAACAAGCATTTTTAGGTGTAATCCTTTTTTATTATTATTTCATTATTCTCTCATCGTTTAAGTATAATTTGTGTTCGGTTAACTATATTAAGATAATAACTATTTTTGTGAGTAATATGAATAATAAACATTACTGTTTAGGGTCGTGCGAAAAAAAACCGTCTCCTTTAAAGACAGGGCACGCTTAATGAAAGGCCCTGTATTTGTATGCTTGACCGATCTTGAAGTTTTAGACTTCGCCGGAGTGAGGTGTCATTGATATTTTTTTCTTATCTTTATTTATTTAAAGGCCATATTAAAAAAAATATTGTGGTGCATAAATGGTCAAAAATTTCGAATCGTCTTAATGTGTTGCGTAAATGGCTGAACCTTTTTCCCTTTCCAGTTTGGTATCATATGATACTAGGTCATAGCTTACTACGATGACTTATATAATATGAACATAACCTATTCCCTGTATGCACGTTAAAGAGGCGCGTTATCAGTATTCTCGAGCCGCGGATTTACAAGATAAGAACAGTTTTAAAGAGAATGTCCTCAGTTCAAGTCGCTCGACGCTCGTGGGACGTACACACAGCAAGCTAGACACTCATGTACCTTAACACCTTGAAATAAGACACAATTTCAAATGAAAATGTTTAACTTGATGTGTTGCTGTGTGTACAAACGTTACATTTAGAATAATAAACCTATTTCAATGCTACGTTACGCGGATACATATTAATTTTTCGCGGTACAAGAGATTTCTGCTTCAAGCCTTCATAGAGATTTTGAAATTGGAATGTTTCTTGAACATGAAATTATGGAAATGAGTATGCTAAATAAAAAATTGGCAGATTATTTCTAGAGCGTTTGAAATTCGAACATCTCTCGAAAATAAAATTATGAAATGAGTATAGGTTAAAATATTTAAATATGGCCAGTAGTTTTTGCTGGTCTTTTAGCACCTGCCTCTTATAACACTTGTAAAGTTTTAAAAAGCTCTCCTACGCAATTTTAGCGATTCTTCATAATATATTAGATTTTTTATCGTGGAAACCTTTTATATCCTAAAAAGTTAGAAGTGTAGTTTACCTACTAAAACTGACAGTGTTCCTCTATCACCTTTAAAGGTCGGGCCGGTGAGAAACAGTTCACGTTACCTATTAACGCCATCTCTGCGAATAGTATAATAATTTATATAGTATTCATCACACATACACAACGCCATACATTCCCAAACTAAGCTGGAGCTTGTAATTATAATACTAAGTAACTGATAAATAAGTTTTCTCCGTGTGGTGACGGAGTAAGAATACAGTGTGTCAGTCAATTAATCCCATGGGTGTCGTAAACCCGACCAAGGGACTATCCGTGAATATTATCTTTACGTAATATAAAGAAGGAAAGCTTGAAACAAAACCCTATACCAATCCGTTTGGCCAGCGTGGTGTTAGTAGGCCAGGTATCCCTCCGTCACGGGAGGGGGTTGTTATGATTATGAAGATAAATATGTAATTTTAGGAATTCATGCATATTATGGGTAATAGAGTCCTAACTCGCGGGTCCTGTTTGTATGTATCTATGTCGCAGGGAAATGAGGAAATCAGGGATTTCACGAAATCACTAGGGATATCACGAAATCCCGGTAAATGTCGAAAATGCCTTGCATTATGGTCACAGTTCTAACCTAACCTAACCTACAGAAGATACAATTGTTGTGTTTTTTAACCTATAAACAAAAATATGAGCATTTCTTTTCTAGTACAAATGGGATTTTGTCATGTCCCTAGGGATTTCGTGAAATCCCTGGTTTCCTCATTTCCCTGCGACATATATATTACGCCCCTATCCTACTAAGGTCGCGTTCTACATACGAGTCAAATAATCTAGTCTTTATTATGTTTCATTACATTTTCTCGCCTATAAGTAAAACGTTTGGTTTTCAAACTGCTGTGAAAGCTTTTATTTCATTTTGTGGTAAATTCTGATTAAGTAACGATGTAACATTAATGATTGTTGATATTGAAAAATTATTATTTGGAATCATTATTTTACATTCCTTTCTGTTAAATTGTTTTATGTAACTGTTATAATACCTTTTAAATGCTTTTTCCGTGAATCAAGTATAATTGATATTCCGGGGATACCGCTTGATCTCTGTGGCAAATAGCACTCACTGAGTGATCAGCCTTCGCCACATTTTGTAATTTATATTTTGTATATTAATTCCCCAGATTTTGTATGAGTAAAGCTTTTACCGCAATATGTTTTTATCTTCAAATATTGCTCAATATTATTTACAATATTTTGATTCAATGTGTCTCATCACTTTCCTGTTTTCGACGTTTACGACAATTCCCCTGTGGATGAATGTTAGCACTACTTTTTAATGAAGCAAAAACCTTATACCATTATCAGCTTATGGACGTCCACTGCTGGACATAGGCCTCCTCCAAAAGTTTCCACCCTGCGTGGTCTTGTGCTTCCTTCATTGATCGGCTTCCCGCCGTCCTAACCAGGTTGTCGGTCCACCGTGTGAGGGGTCTCCCCACCCTGCGCCTTCCGGTGCGCGGTCGCCATTACAGAACTTTTCTGCCCCAACGGTTATCAGTTCTCCGCGCTATATGCCCTGCCCACCGCCACTTTAACCGGGCCTTACTCTCTACCTATCCCCATGTGAACAAGGCGTGAATATTATTTATGCATGGTTTATAAATAAAGTGATAAAATAGATAACACACGCAGGCAGGTGTAGGCACAAAAGTGTTATGTTTACACTGATGAGAGGCTTTTACATATTTTTACGGCATATAAAAATATATGGGAATATCGATTTGGTATTCATAGCAAATGACGTAGGTAGACTCTCGATAACCATTCGGTTATGTTAAAATTGATGAGTTTTTGTTTTAAGTTTTAAGCCTAAAGGAAGGCACAGATCACCTGATTTCACCTGATCATATTTGGGTATAATCTTTGAGCATCTCCCCTAGTTTAACCGACTCCCAAGAAGAGCACGTTTTCAATATCGTTGTATTTTTTATGTGTCTTACCAAGAGTCTGCTGTCATTTCACGAAACCAACTACTATTACTCCGTGTGGTAAAGGAGTAAGAATACAATATGTGACCACCCCATCTCATCCCATGGTTGTCGTAAAAACCGACTAAGGCACTATCCGTGAATATTATCTTTACGAAATAAAAAGAAGGAAAACTTGAAATTAAACGCTATACCAATCCGTCTGGCCAGCGTGGTATTAGTAGGCCAAGTATCCTTCCGTTACGGGATGAGGACCGTCTCTGCAGTGGGATATTAATGGGCTGTTATGATGATGATGATATCTGGGGATAAGCTTTGGGGATCTCCCCGAGAGCCTGCTGTCATTTCACGACACCAACTACTATTCACGACACTTATGTTTATCCTGAGTTTGCACGTTTTTTTATGTTCGTTATATTAACGTTCCTAAAATTCCCCGCAGCATATGGGTATGTCATTTAAACTAAAACAAGGTTAATTATTTAAGCATTAGTACAAAGGACTTTTAGATAAGGGATTTAATTAATATAAGTTCTAGTTGTTTAAAGGTGTACCACGATGTGGAAGTTAAACTTTAGGGTCTTAGCACATATTATTATAACGTAACGTAAACGGATCGGCACCGTCTCGTCTTTATCGTCGGTGTCAAACGTCAAAAATCCGATTACGTTACGATTCCGATTAGTGTGCGTTGCAGTAAAGAGTTTCATACAAAGAATACTGAACGACTTGAGTTGATTCGGTGACGATCCGTTTACGTTACGTTATGTGCTATGACCCTTATACGGTATCAAACTGAGTGTAAAGGTTTAGATTTATAAGGACCATGTGGCCAGCTTAAGCTGAAAGGTTACTTAAAATTGTTAGTAAAGTGCTGCCTATAATCCTGATTTTCAGAGATCCTGTTATCATTAACTAGATAGGCTTAAACGGATTTATTTATATTTTTTTAGGTATTTATTTATAACATGAAAAGTACATAGGTTAAACTGTTAGAGCTACCACAAAAACCGGGCACGGTTTATCAGTGGTACTTCAGCCACGATACTCGGTACAAAAATCTAACTTATAAAGATAGGTAATGATTTATAAGAACTTTTTTACAATTCTTCTCATTTAAGTTATTGCAGACTTCAATAAGTATTTCGTTTAATATAGTAGGTATTTGTTACACTCTGTCGATTATTTAAAGTATTCTTCTGTTACGATGTTGTTGTAATTCAAAAATCTGGTGAATCATAGATAATTTCGGCGATGCCGATATACATCTGGTAGATACAAGTTTCGGCGGATCTGGGATACATACATATCCGGTGAAACCTAGTGACCTCCGGTGGATCCACAATACATACGGCGAAACCTAGAGAATTGAAGCTGATCCAAGATAAATCCGGTGATTTTATAAATTTACATAAAGAAGCCGATGGATGAGGGGGGCACAGGACCGCACAAGGTGGCAACACTTGGAGGAGGCCTATGTCCAACAGTGGACAACAATTGGCTGATATGATGATGATGTTGTAGCTAAAGATAAATAAATACTTAATCATCCAATATGTTTTTTTTTTACAGGTACCTTCAAGCTTGTCCATTTTAAATGGAGGAGAACTCTTTGTTTAAGAACTATAACGCTTAAAATTATCTGACTCATAAAGGCAATCCTTTTAGAAGGAAATTTATGAGCTTTTATGTTCATTACATATTGGGTAAATATGTCGACATTAGTTTTATATTCAGTATCATCTTTGTTCATCGAACATAGAATATCCACTTATTTTTGAAGTCAGTTTCATACCAAAGATCTTTTATATCACCAATCTGACTTGAAATCCGTACGAACACTAAAACTTTAACTTTTACACAAGAGTTTGAGTACCGTTGTAAAATAACATCTTAAAACATTGCAGATTCAGCCATCTGTAAGAAGCTTGCTATGTAGGTCAAGGAGAAAGGACGCAGGTTTCCCTCAAAAACAGGAATTTGCTGCATTTACAACATTATTTATGGTTTTCAAGTGCTCGCGATGTGTGATGGGAAAATTCTTTTGTCATGCTTTTCCATTTTTCGCTTGAATGCATACAGCCTTGTGCGCACATCAACGACGAAAGGAGTGACGGGTGGATTTCAGGGAAAACGTCACGTTTTTTAGCTAATAAAATTACTGCATATTTTAAAATATTAGTATGCCTAAGTGGGTATCAATAAAGTGCCCGCTTAACACACCTTCAAGCAGTAGTAGGAAAAAGTTACTATTTTTGGATAAAAGTATACAATAGTTAGTAACATTTCATGGCTGTATACTAATAAGCACTTGGTACTGTTAAGTGACTTACGAGTATGTTAGTCTTGAAAAAGAAGAAATGTATAGAACATAATTTTCATCCGCATTTTAAAAACATAAAAATAGCGAAAACTATCGACACTTTTAGTACATTTTGTACTTAATCTTATCTTGACTTTTCTTATCCTTAGTTATTTGAAACCGATTGTTCACGGATCGGAAGGACTTTTCGATAAGGTTTTATTGTAAAAGTATTGGATTTGAGAATTTCCACTCCTTTTCTCACAAATGTCATTCCTGTAAACCAGCTTTAACATCGCATCGGCGGGAAAAATTAGATCCGCAACAAAGTAATTATCACCTTTATGGGACAAGATTGCAGAGGGCTTGTTCCTCCTCTCCCTCCAGAATAAATATTTACAAAGAATGACATCTTCCTCTTATAATATTGTGAAATTTATGTTTTTGATTTTATTACAATACTTAGTATTTTTATTTTTGTATTGTATTACTGGTAACATGTGTCATTGTTTATGTGAATGAACTTAGTAAAAAATAATTGATAATTGAATAAATGAAATGAAAGTCCCTATTCTGAACCATTTCACGGCCATAAAAAAAATTATGTTGCTTTGTTGAAATATTTTTATTTTATGAAACATAATATTTCATTCTGTTATGTCGTCATAAATATTGTATTGTCTCAATAAAATTGTCTGTGTCTATTTTGTTTGCTAAATTTATATACAAAACCGCAAACCGAGGCTGCTCTACATCTTTCGGCAGCACAATAAAACCACAATAAAATACATAAACCATAGCGTTCTCAACACCCTACTTTTGTAGGTAGAGCACATTTCTGTGGTAGAGAGTGTACCTTACTATAATAAAATACCAACGGTTTCAAAAATATTTGAATTCTGCTGCGTAGTGGTTATTCCTCATAGCTGATACGTAGACGTCTCAAGTTCAATTCCCATTTATTGCAAATCTATGGATGCATGAATATATTTTTTTAAATTGTTGCATTTTTTACAGGAGATGGTCTGTGAGACATTCATGAGTACGTTATCGATAGTAGTACAAGGGCGATGAAAAAGATATGCTGTTACACCTACTAAAGTTTAATTCTAGTACTAAACTAAGTAGTGTAGGTGCGTGTAGTAGTAGATAGAAAAGAAACAGTTTAAAGTTCACAGTAGAATAAAGTTTATTATGTACCCCACACACACGAAGTAATAGAAGGAGTAACAGACAGAAAGAAAGTATAACAGTTTACAAGATAGAAGAAACACCAGTCCTAATAATATATAATCTAAATTTTTCATATTTTATTATTGCGGTCGCTATGGTAACATACCAAAGCGACGTTCGGTTTTCGTTTTAAAGCGGTTGAGTTTTTAACTATATACAATAAAAATCTGTTTGTCTTTTTGAATATTTAAATTGATTTTATATAATAAAAATTTTGACTTTAAAGCTGTAAATAATATTAATATAATTATTTTAACGGTATATAACGTCACTACATAACCCCTCTCCAGAGACCGTCAAGGGCGATAATAGTCGGGAAACCTTACACGAGCGACGTCCGTATCGCGTCTTTTTTATGACGCCATCATTCGGAAGAGGTAAGACTTGGTTATCCGCCTGAGGAATGTGGTGATGAATGTTACTGTAAGTGTTAGATGATGATTGTGTGTTATTGAAAATGTTGTGTGGTGTTTGTAAATGAGTTGTATCAGTGTTTCTCAATATGTAGGCCGGTTTAATACGGTCTATGGATACGGAAACTTGTTTCCCATTCACAAGCAATTTAAAATACTTGTCTCTTCTTTGAAGGACTTTGTGGGGCCCAGAGTAGGCAGGTTTTAAACCAGAAGTAGTGGTGCAGTCCCTAAGAAAAACGTGAGACGTGGTTTTCAAATCTTTGTAAATAAATGTTTTAAATTTACTATTGTGCCTTGCCGCTGGTGATGGTTGTAGACTACGGACAAAACTACGAAGTCTGGACAGATACTCGGTCATATCTACGGTGTCATCAACTTCAGGGTCAAAAAATTCTCCTGGTAGTCGGAGAGACTGACCGTACACTAATTCAGCGGCGGAAGACTGAACATCTTCCTTAAAAGCGCTGCGTATGCCCAGGAGTACTAGTGGAAGAGATTCCACCCAGTTGTCCTTTGCATGGCAAGTGATAGCAGCCTTCAGCTGGCGGTGGAATCTCTCCACTAGGCCATTGCATGCAGGATGGTAGGCTGTGGTTCTACGATGGTTGAAACCAGCAGTTTCGGATAGTTTTTTAAATAGTGAAGTCTCAAACTGCCTTCCTCTATCCGTGACTATGTCGGTAGGACAGCCGAAGCGGGAAATCCAGCCGCTTAACAAGGCGTTAGCCACTGTCTCAGCGGTAATATCCGCTAGCGGTATTGCCTCAGGCCATCGTGTGAAACGATCGACGGCGGTGAGGCAATATCGGAACCCTTGACACAGTGGTAACGGTCCTATCAGGTCAATATGAATAAAAGCAAACCTTGACTGGGGTAACTTAAAAGTGCCTACTGGCGCAAAGACATGGCGCGTTATCTTAAAGCGTTGACAATTTAAACAAGCTCGTACCCATTCACGACAGTCTTTCTTCATCCCGGGCCAAACATACCGCTCAGCCACCAGTTTAGTGGTGGCTTTAGCACCTGGATGGCTCAAGGAATGTAAACTCGTGAATATGGGTTCGCGTAACTCCTGTGGAACGTAAGGTCTTGGCTTGTGATAACTGATATCACAGTACAGCTTAGTTTGTGAACCTGGGATATTTACCTGCTGAAGACGCAACGAGGTTTCGCCTGCTAACAGATCTTTAAGTTGAGCGTCTACGCGCTGAGCAGCAGCAATGGTATCGTGGTCCACCGGCGCAGCTATCTCTTCTATACGATATAGAGTGTCTGCCACGACATTGTTTTTGCCTGAGATGTGCCTGATGTCCGTTGTGAACTGGGCAATCAGGTTCAGGTGGCGGAACTGTCTTGGGGAAGCATTTTGTTTATGAGAGTGAAAAGCAAACGTGAGGGGCTTGTGATCGGTATAGATCGTAAAGTTACGAGCCTCTAACATGTGACGAAAGTACTTTACACTCTCATAAATGGCAAGCAGTTCGCGATCATAAGGGGAATATTTCGTTTGCGTTGTAGTAAGTTTACGCGAAAAGAATGCAAGAGGTTCCCATGATCCCTTTGTAAGCTGTTGAAGAGCAGCACCAATGGCTTTGTCAGAGGCGTCCGTGACCAACGCCAACTGAGCGTTGCAGTCAGGATGAGCCAACAATGCTGCACGGCAAAGACTATCTTTGCAGTTGTTAAATGCTTTTGTTTCCAGGGGTGAAAAGTTAACTGGATGTGACCCCTTGACAGAACCTGTTAAAAGAGCATTTAGGGGTGCTTGGTAGTGACCAAGCACCCCTAAATGCTCTTTTGTTTGCTCTGCTGTTTATACCTAGCGCTGCCAGTGGGCAGCGCTAGGTATAAACCTGCGGTAGAAATTAAGCATTCCCAGGAATCGCCGCAGTTCCTTCACAGTCTTTGGTGCTGGATACTGCTGAATAGCTTCGACCTTGGATGGTAGCGGCTTGGTACCCTGAGCTGATATATGATACCCTAAGAAATTGACCTCGGATACTCCAAAGACACACTTTGATGTATTTATGACCATACCGTAGTCTTTGAGTCTGGTGAAAAGTTGACGCAAATGATGCTCGTAGGAGGCGTGGTCTTTTGAAAAGACTAAAAAATCGTCAAGGTAAGCGTATGTAAAATCTAGGCCTCTAAGCATTTCATCTACGAACCGCTGAAAGGTCTGTGCAGCATTTCGTAACCCGAAAGTCATGTACGGAAACTCGTACAAGCCAAATGGTGTTGTGATGGCTGTCTTCTGGATATCCTCTGGGTAGACTGGAATCTGGTTATAAGCTTTAACCAGGTCAATCTGGGAGAAGACTGTACAGCCTGAAAGACTATGAGCAAAATCTTGGATGTGCCGTATTGGATATTGATCGGCAACGGTCCTCGCGTTTAACATTCTGTAGTCGCCACATGGACGCCAACCATCGTCCTTCTTAGGGACAAGATGGAGAGGTGACGACCATGGTGACTCAGAAGTACGGCAAGTACCACATCGTAACATGGACTCGAATTCGTCTCTTGCTATTTTTAATTTATCTGGAGCTAATCTACGAGGTGAACAGGAAACAGGTTGGCCGGGTGTAGTTCTGATATGGTGTGCTGTATTATGTTTAATAGTGCGATGTATACCGGGTGGACGAGTAATGTCGGGATATTCCCGTAGTATGTTGTGATAGACGGACTTACCAAGACTTACCTTTACGGAATAAATGCCGTCCGTATGTTTGACAGGTGAAGCCGCGGTCGATAGTGTAGTGGAGTTATCTATTAGACGTTGATTCCTGCAATCAACAATTAAATTATAATAAGATAAAAAATCCACGCCTATTATCGCCTTTGTAACGTCCGCTATAATAAATCGCCAGGTGAAGTCGCGGCGCAACCCTAGGTTTAGTTTTGTATTTATAAAACCGTATGTATTAATCAGTGTGCCGTTTGCTGCGCATAACTGATAGCTGGTCTTCTCGCGTCGTCCTGGTAAGGCTGATCGGGGATAGACGCAGAGGTCGCTGCCTGTGTCGACCAAAAACTGCGTCTTAGACTGTAGATCGGTGACGAATAAGCGACCAGTGCTCGGACAATCATCGGCCGCCATTACTGATTGCCCCGTGCGTTTCCCGCCTTTTGAAAGTCACAAGGTTCGACACATCTTCTCGCCCGCTCTCCAAATTTGTGATGGTACCAGCACTGAGGGTGTCGTCTGTACTCGGACTGCGACCTAGATGCACGATCATGTGAACGGTGATCGCGTCTTCGGCTATGAGATCGCTCACGGGGCCGGGACATTCTTTCTACCTTCCCCGCGAGCTCCTTCATTTGTTGAGTTAGGGCAGCAATCTCAGATGACATGGTGTTACCTGGTGTGCTTGGCGATGGCAAAATAATGGCGGAGGTCGTTGCCATCTGGGTACCGACGACGTCGTGTATCCTATCGGCTAACTCAGCTAATTCGCATAAAGCCATTTTAGACTGTGAAGCTACTATCGCCTGCGTGCTGTTAGGTAGACGGCTCGTCCATATTGTTCGCAGGAACTCCTCCGGGACGCCAGGGCCAGCTAGGTTAAGCAAGTGGCGGTAAAATTGTGAAGGCTTGCGGTCGCCAAGCTCCTCGTGCATGAGTAGTTGCTTGACCTTCTTTTCACGAGAAGCAGAAAGCCGTTTTATAAGTTCACTTTTTAACTTCTCATACTTATCAGTAGGTGGAGGGTAACTTACAATGTCTTCGACCTCTGCTGCGTATTGTGGGTCGAGGTTGCCTGTGATGTAAAAGAACTTAGTTTCGTCCGTCTTGATTTTCGACAGGACAAACTGAGCTTCCATCTGCGCGAACCATAAAGCTGGCTTCTCGGGGTAGAAAGGTGGAATTCGTACGCCCACGCGAAATGTCTCTAACCGCTTCTCGCCTTCGGTTGCCGCAGTATTCTTCACGCTGTCTTCCATCGTGCTCCGTCGGGTCACCAATGTAGGTGCGTGTAGTAGTAGATAGAAAAGAAACAGTTTAAAGTTCACAGTAGAATAAAGTTTATTATGTACCCCACACACACGAAGTAATAGAAGGAGTAACAGACAGAAAGAAAGTATAACAGTTTACAAGATAGAAGAAACACCAGTCCTAATAATATATAATCTAAATTTTTCATATTTTATTATTGCGGTCGCTATGGTAACATACCAAAGCGACGTTCGGTTTTCGTTCTAAAGCGGTTGAGTTTTTAACTATATACAATAAAAATCTGTTTGTCTTTTTGAATATTTAAATTGATTTTATATAATAAAAATTTTGACTTTAAAGCTGTAAATAATATTAATATAATTATTTTAACGGTATATAACGTCACTACAGTAGTATTACTATTAACTAGTATTTGTGAGTCTTTTGATACGGCCTAACTTCAGCTACGCTTTAGCAATTCAGCTGAAAAACCTCTATCTCGAAGTGTACAACTCATTAAAATGTCCACGTGACAGTATTGTACACATTCAAAAGTTTGCGTAACATACGATGCATATTAAATTTACATCTCAATCGAAGTTGCCCAACGCTACACAGATAACTCGATCAAGCAATCCAGTTTGCAAATTGCAACTGATAGTTATTGACCAAATTCAAAGGTTTTTGCTGTTGCACCAATATCAAACAGAAAAAACGATTTTTTAAAGGTCAGAATTACAAACTTTTTCGCTCGATAATCTATTTATCTACCCCGGTGACAAGGTGAGTGTATTGGCAGCTGATGTGCGCGAGATCGCGGGTTCGAATTTAAGGCAAAATTTAAAAATTTAGGCACAAAACAATCCTTTGTAACAAAATATGGAAATACTTTGTGAAAATTGTCCAAGTAAAAAAAATATGATAAATAATCCTCACACATTCACACAACGTCATCTAGTCCCAAACTAAGCAGAGCTTGTACAATGGGTTACTAGACAACGGATAAACATACTTAAATACATTTTTTTTGTAAATACATAGATATTATACATAGAAACACTCAGACCAATGCAAACAACCATGTTCATGCACACAAAGATTTGCATTGAGCGGGAATCGAAGCCGAGCAGTCATGTTATATAACCACTACGCCACAGAGGTCTTCAAATATTGCGTGTTACAATCGTTTTTTAAATAAAAAAATAATTTTACTATATTTATTTTATTACTTAATACAAAATCAATATCGTTAACTTGTCCAATATAACTAATCTACCTCTAGACCTCTATCTAATAAGTCTGACGTATAACATAAAAGGGACGGACCACAATAACTGCTTGCTATTTACAGGATTACATCCCCAATATTGTGAACAACTGATATAATAATTAATAAGTACTTTGTTATTAGAACAATCTCATTATTCCGTTTAGTTTTAACTAGCATGTCAATTCTCGTACCTTAAAATCGTTAAAAATTCGGTTAAGTTAACTTTAGTTGTCAAATTGTCACACAATAGGTAAGACAATTTGACAGCTAAAGTTAACTTAACCGAGATTTTTTAACCATTATAAGGTACGAGAATTGACATGCTGTTTTGTATTTTTTCTGTCTTCTTCTGATTTTTTTTTGGTTTGTTATCACAGAACTTAGTTGAAAAGGTAAATTCAAAAGTTTCAGTTTAAGCTTTATAGAAATTTTTTGATTATGGATCCTATAAATAAAATTATTTTAAAATTTATTATAATCACGTGAATTATTCATAAGCGAAATTGCTCTGATTGAAGTTGTTTTTTTTTTATTAATAAATTAAGTATCTTTGTTATATAAATTATCTTTTGAGTTTCATTTGTAATGTAGTATCTATCTAATAATATAAAAGATTTTTATCCTTGTAGATTAGTCGAGTACACTTAACCAAACAAAACTCCTTAAAATCCCAAATATCTTTTTATCAACTTAATTGTTGTCGCTATCCAAATAAAATAAAAACGTCCCCTCCCTGGATTTCAACTCGTCGCAGTCGAGTAAGAGATTTCCTTCATTGAATTTGTAGAATAAACACTTAGGATCTTATTACGGAGGGTGGAATTCAAATTTAATCAGACGACGGCTATCATAATTTAGAGTCTTCACAAAATGGCGACACAAACTTTTAGATTGAACATTTTTTATGACGGAGATTGTAAATGAATTTACTTGATGCTAAGTGATTTGTAAATCTTCCAAGTTGTGTTCTTCTTCTCTCGTGTTCTTGTTCACGTCCATTGTGTCGTGAACTCAAACATTCTTTGAATAGTGAGTGGCCACTTCAATGACGTAAAGATCAGCCATCGTACACCGCTCAGGGCACAAAGGGCACACCAGTAGATGCGACATCGATTGCACTGGATTGCCGCAGTCACATTGGGGAAGACAGGCGTCTCTGAGTATTGTGTAATACATGATGTCACCACCCCAATTTATCCCTTTGGTGTTCTAAACTAAGGGGAATTTGGCATATAATACTATAACTCAACCAAAACTACAGGAAGACCACAATAGCATTAATATGTTAATTTATCCCGAAAAACAATGTGCCTTAGCAACTGTGACACTCACAAAAAAGGGTATAATGACACCTTGATCATTAGGAGGTATTATGACAACATTTATTAAATGTAGAGAGAAACAAAAGAGGTTTCTAGTGGATATATCAGACAATAGAAACCTATTATCCTAAAACGGATCAATCATCGTATGTGCGATCCACAAATAATATTCTCTTCTTATCTTCTTCATTTTCTTAAAAGCCCATTAATTTCCCTCTGTAGGGAAATTAACCTCCTTGGGCCTTCTTCAGTGACCGAGGGATACTTGGCCTACTAATACCACGCTGGCCAGACGGATTGGTGTAGGGTTTAATTTTAAGTTTTCCTTCTTTTTACTTCGTAAAGCCGTAATATTTACGGTAAGTCCCTTAGTCGGTTTTTAGGACACCCATGGGATGAGATAGGATGGTGACATATTGTATTTTTACTCCGTCACCACACGGAGAGAGAGAATAATATTATTTAGTCTAAATGTTTTTTGTATCTGTTAAATAAACATTTACAAGTTTTTTTAAACAAAAATGATAAAAAAACTTTCGAGAAGCGACAAAAGGCACCCGATATATTTTATAACACTCCTAATATACGCCATTTAACATTTACGAGAGTAGGAAACTTGTGGGCGCCGGTCAAAATCTTTTAAGTCATAATAAAAGTTCTGTCGAGATGTGGTAAAGAAACTTTTGCCATGACCTTTCTCTACAGACGTCACATATAAATATTATGTAGGTATGTTTTATAGGCTTGAGTGCGCTGGAAATCGTTTATGGTTTCCCCGTTTATATTTTAAAAGTCTTCGTGAGATGACTAAGTTTATCCCTTTACGTCGACTATGGGAAAGGCTTGTTGATAATAATATTATCTCAACGATAATAAAAAGGAAAACTTGTCAAAAACCCTATTTCAGCTTGTCTTGTCAACAAGGTATTAGCAGGTCAGGTTTTCCTTGGTTACTGAAGGAGATCTGTCCCTGCAGTGAAACATTAAATAGATAGAGACTACTGAGCACCAACTACTACATTCCTTACATACCTACTTTGATACATCTATGTACATTTACAGATAACTTCATACATCTCCGGCCGTTGTCAAGCTACGCACTTGCATCCCTTATATAATATACATAACGACAAAAACATAATTTAAATAACTCAAAAGGTATTTTCTTTTGAATATTATATTAAATAATGCTTAAGTTGGTATTCAGTCATGCAAAACGCGCTATCGTTCAGCGTACAAATATTTAATTACGATTCATTTTTAGTCTATAAATATTTGAGTTTGCACGCTATTTATATTTAAACTAGTTAGATCATGCGGCTTGGTGTGACTTATCAAAGATATTTTTACCTGTCTTCAAAAAAAGGAGGAAGTTACTTGACTAATTTATACCACTTTTTGATAGTCGTGTTGGTCGCATAAAAAAGTATCAACTTACTTTAGTAATTGGAATTTATTTTCACTTTTTAACATATTCGTTAACGGCCACTAAGAAACACCCAAGCTCAAAATAATTATTTGTGGATCGGGTATATAAAATACAGAAGATGTAAATAAGTCACACACGAGATAATGTAACCGGGTAGTACATACCACTTATTTATCAAGAGACCATCTGTTAAGTTTGTCAAGTAAAAGAGAACAAAATATGCACACTAAAGTGTATCTTCGCTTGATTTTTTAAGGAAAAGATTTCAAACTCCTTTAAATCTCGCCTCCTTGTAATGGAAGCCAGGCTATTACACGTAATTAGCATCGAAATTAGAAGTAATTGAAATATATGGCGGTGAGGCGACTATGTTAGAATTTATTTTGCCTGCCTTTACTTGATTGATTGCCTTTACTTATTTGATACATGTAGTCTAGTGTAATCGGCGCTTTAGACTAAAGATATTAATACATTTTAACCGACTTCAAAAAGAGAAAAGGCTCTTAATTGTGATGTAAAATATAATTTAATAAATATAACAAATGTATTTTGTCTTTCGTACTTTTCTAAACTTTCTAGTTAACATAAGCTTTAAATGTTATTTAACAACCTAATAATTTAATGTCTATTATCTCTATATTCAGTCATATTTTGACCAGTTAACAAAAATCTATTTTTGGTTAAAAAGTTTTTAGTTCCAAGTTGGTCCTTATAGTATAGGTCCAAAGTAGCCTTTATTCGCATAAGGACAGATTCTCAAAAAGACAGATTCTCAGAAGGACAGATTCTCATATGGACAGATTCTCAAAAAGACAAAAGTAATAGTAAGAAGAAAAGGAAAACCAAGTATTTTGAAATGAAATTTGATAAATTATGAAAAACAAATGAGCATCAGTAAAAAACAAAAGAATAGTTTTATTATACATAGTAAATTATATTAATTGTTATCCTATACCTACATAATGAAATTATTTTCGATCAAATAAATAAATAAATATTATTTTTTAAAGTTTTTGTTATGTCGACGTTGATTTTTAGGGATCAAGAGATCAGTAAAAAAAGGCACCCTTATAGGGCCTCACTTTGTTATCCGTCTGTCTGTCCGTCAAGATCATATTTATCAGGAACACATAGTGGTACCGAGCTGAAATTTTTACCAAATACTTAGGTCTGCTGCGTTTTAGAGCAGTTAAAAAAACCAAATTCTGATTCAACTCAATCAAGAGATATTATAGCTGTTTATGTCGCAAATTTTCGACAAGCAAGGGTATCAAAACCTACAGGGTACTCTACATACAAACTTGAAATTTGGCCTGATGCAAGGTCTTACAGTACATAGAAAAAAACTTGAAAACCTTTAACTTTTAGTTCCATCATATTATATTTTTGATTTTTTAAGACATGACGTCATAGAGTTTTGGCGGGAAAGTAATTTTTGACTGCTAAGTCGTGACTTTATTGAACTTTTGACAGATGAGTCGTGACGTCATCACATTTTGACGGGTAAATTTTGTACAGAACCCTCGGTGCGCAAGTCAGACTCCCATTAGACCGGTTTTATTTTTGACAACGTTCCTTTATTTTATTTATAGCGATGCTCACGATTTCATGTCCTAATGACTTGCATGAAAGTGTGTACAACTGTACCATTTCTGTCTTTTGGAGAATCTGTCCATATGAGAATCTGTCCTTTTGCGAATCTGTCTTTATGAGAATCTGTCCTTATGAGATAAAAGGCAAAGTAGGTTTAGTAATTTCGTTTTAAAGTCGAAAAAACTAAATAAC
This sequence comes from Schrankia costaestrigalis, assembly GCA_905475405.1. Taxonomy (NCBI): domain Eukaryota; kingdom Metazoa; phylum Arthropoda; class Insecta; order Lepidoptera; family Erebidae; genus Schrankia; species Schrankia costaestrigalis. The sequence continues at coordinate 18,093,907 of FR997841.1, forward strand.
TAAAAAAAACATTGTTAACGAAATTGATTATTATAATCGATATTACTGCCCTTTTTTGAAGTCGAGTTATAATTAGAAAATTAAGTGTTTAGACACAATATGTAAGGCAAACCCTCATGAATATAACATGAATCTGTAGTTATTCTAATGCGCTGCGAAACTAGCTTTATATAATAACTAAAGTCTATTTTTTTATCTCGGACACTAAAATGACAACTACTAATGTCAAACGTAAAACTAATATAGCCAGCTTTTAAGAAACAGTGCTGTCCCTGTGTTTCGATTCGTTTTGTAATTATTGTAAAATATTTACGGTTGTTAGTATAGTCGAGAAAAAATGCCTTTATCACCTCTAGAGTTAATGTTAGTTGCATTTCATAAAACTATTAGGGTCAATATCGCACAACAAAACATCAGCTAAATCATGACGATACTTTGACATAATATCAGTTCTCATGTATTAGCAAATAGTTGTTAGATATTTATAAAAACAAATAGTAGAAGTTGCTGATAGAAGAGGTAGGTACTTTATCCTCTTTCCATTGGTATACAACATCCTATAAAATAGTAAATAGTTTTTCTACAAAACATGTGTAATACATAAACATACATACTGTTGGTGTGCTTAACAAATAAATAAATAATTCGAAGTAATTATTGACGCTATAGTAAATGATGACTTTTTTTTTTTATTATATTAAAATTAACTCTAATGTGATAAGGTAGACCCACTGCAGTGACAAAAAAAGCTAAAGTAACTAGGTACCTAAGTACGCTAGAATGAATCAATTATAGCAATTATAGCTAGTAAATTACAATGTTGTGTATAATTACATGATGGCGGGGAGACGACTGCTGGGCAACGCTAGTACACACAGCAACACATCAAGTTAAACATTTTCATTTAAAATTGTTTCTTATCTCAAGGTATTAAGGTACATGAGTGTCTAGCTTGATTAGTTGCTGTGTGTACAGTCGCGCGCCTGTAAAAGTGATTTCTCAGCAGTCGCTCAAATTACAATGTTGTGTCCCTACAAATCTAATGAATTTCTCTCTTTTTTCCTTCTATGTCCATCCCTATAATTTCTTGCATGACGTCATTGGCGTATATTTCTATTTTAAGTTTTCGTAATTTTATAACATTAAACAAATTAGGGTAAACCACCTAATCGTTAGAAGTCCTACAATTGTTGGCACTTAACCCAGTTGGATCGACCGACCCATGTATGGGTTTCGGGAAATAAAAAATTCTGCCCCCTTTATACGGTTTTATTAAAACAATTTATAAATACTTTTGGAATCGACAGTTGAGTTGAGAATGGTAATGATCCGATTCTAGAATGCATCACATTTGACCACCAGATAACGCAATTGCGGTTGATACCGACAAAGATTCTAGAGAAGAAAACCGAAGTGTTTGAATTCAAGCCTAAAACACTTGCGAAAATGAGACCATGGTTTATTTCACTGAATCCTGTTTTTCAGGAGAATGAGACTATGGAAAAGACGTTTTGCATCGACGATGCTATAATATCTTTATTACAGAGGTCACAGTTGTTAGCAGTTCACAGGGATATCTCGATCAGGCCGGGTTTTTTCAATCAAATTCGATCAAAATCGATAATATTATTTTCAAAACTGTAATAAGTCATAAACTTAATAGTAATACATTTGATTTAATTATAATTATTTAATTTATAATTTTATTTTAGTTGTAAAAACGTATTAGCAAAAAGGTTAAGACATGCCGACCACTCTTAAGGTGCCAACAATTGGTTGGCTTACCAGCCAATATTACAAGCTTGTAATGATAAAATTAGAATTTGCACATTTTATATTATTACTTCCAAAAAACTGTATAAAATTTAAATTTATCGTTAACTGTTGATAGTGGTGGTACATCACCATACATAAATTGCACAAAAAAAGGTAACAGTAATGATATTTTAGTATTCGAGATTAAAAAACAGCCTATAGTCTCTATTTACCGTAATCGGCGGTACTAACCTATATTTTTATCGGTAAGTACCGGCTGTACCGCATCACTATTTATTAGTTGTAAAAAACAGGCAACACATGAAATGTCATTTTAGTATCTGAGATAAAAAAATAGACTATAGCTGACTCGTGCCCACTTCGTTAGGCCGCGAAAAAAACGCGTCACTTTTTTAAACATATTTCATTACTGCGCCACTCCTATCAGTAATAGCGTAATACTATATAGCCTATGACACTCCCCGATAAATGGACTATTCAACATAGAAAGAATGTTTTAAAATCGGTTCAGTGTATCCAGAGATTACCCCCTACAACGTCACAAACACACAAAGTTTACGATATACAGTATTAAACTTTTTCCGAGTGCGTTCCTACAGTGTTATATTCAAGTGATTCTAATGGCATTACATCGCGTGAAGTTGGCGTGTCGAGTTGTCGTTAAAGCAACGCTGTCTCGTGTTCTGAATGTTGCAATCTTTTAAAATTCACTTTGTATTGCAAGGTATTGCTACATAAATTACTGCAGTTTTATTCAGTCTATACTTGTGGGAAATCACTACATTGTATAAAACGAAGGAGATGTCGCTGTCTGTCCGTTTTTATACGAAATCTTTTAAACTACAAAAAATATTTTAAAGCAGTTTTTCAGTCGATAGAAGTTTTACTCTTGTTAAAAAATGCATAATACTGGATAGGAACTCTGATTAGAGGTTTCTAATGTGATTGTCTAATAAAGCTGAAACTGTTTCTATAAGGGCATTCCGTAGCTGATATCTATGGTAGTAGGTAAACACTTGTGCGAAGCCGGGGCAGGTTGCTAGTTATATTATAAAAGCATGTGTTTGTAGAAAAACAAACGTTCCTTTTCACACTGAAAATGTTTTTAACGAAATCAGAGGAGCGGCGCTATCATTAAGATGACAATGATTGCGGCACTCCTCTCTCATATGAATCAGAGACCTATAAGCTGATACAGGACATACAAATACAAATCATTTTATTACTTTCTGAGCTCAATAATTGTTAAATCGTTTCTACTATTCAAAACGCTAACGAAGCTATCTCAGCTAGTTAAATAAGCCGAATTACAAAGATAAATACAAGTTCTTTGTACTTGAGAAAAAAATTTAGTAAATTACACTTTTTTCTTTCAAGAAACCTAGGCGAGCGTAAATTACTAAGTTTAGTAAAGTAATGTTTAACATCCTCGTTGTTCTAAGAAACATCGTTATCAAGCAGACATAGTAGCACAGTGTTATCGTACTCTCTGTGATGTTACCGACGTGTGATGATAACGAGATATCTTGTTACATACGGGCTCGCATTGCTTTTTGTTCTTCAATTTAATTTTCGAGATTTATATAATTTACTTAATAGTGTAATCATCATACCAGCCCATTAATGTCCCACTCCAGGGACAGGCCTCCTCCCGTGATGGAGGGATACTTGGCCTACTAATACCACGCTGGCCAGACGGATTGGTACAGGGTTTAATTTCAAGTTTTCCTTCTTTTTATTTCGTAAAGATAATATTTGCAGATAGTCCCTTAGTCGGTTTTTACGACACCCATGGGATGAGATGGGATGGTGACTTATTATATTCTTACTTCGTCACCACATGGAGAATAATGTAATATTATGTTTGTAACCACGGCCAATGCAACCTGTGCCGAAACGTCAACCAAAATAAAGGTAAATAGCATGCGCGATAATGTCCCGATTATACAGGGTGTTTGGTACATCGTTTGCCAAATTGAAAAAGCTAATAGAAGAGGTCATTACCCGTCTTTCCTCACTCACCTAGCCGGTTTTAACCTCAACATATTTTAGATATCGATGTAAAGCTATTTTTAAAAGAAAACCCAATATTTACCATGAACACTTAAATTTAAAAAAAAAATCTTCTGTGAGTCCTCATAATTATGTTTTGTTTTAAAGTTTAATACTATGAGCATCAAATAAATTCATAATAGCTCACCTAAAACGTCAACTTTTTGTTTATTGACTTATTATAAGTATAGAGACAGGTAAAATTTAAAGATATGATCAACTTCACAGTACAATAAAAAAATAAATAAAAGAGAGAAAGTTCTTCCATTTTCTGAATAAATGCCTTACTTTATCCTCTTTTCATTGGTATACAACATGTTATAAAATAGTAAATAATTTTTCTACAAAACATGTGTAATACATAATTCGAAGTAAAGAAAACACGTTTGATGCCTAACATTAATCGTAATTATTGACGCTATAGTAAATGGTGAATTTCTTTTATTGATGTTTTTTTTCTTTTATTATATTAAAATTAACTCAAATGTGATAAGCTAGACCCTCTGCAGTGACAAAAAAAGCTAAAGTAACTAGGTAAGTACGCTAGAATGTATCAATTATAGCAATTATAGCTAGTAAATTTACCTTTGCTTATTCATCAAACGTGTTTTCTTTACTTCGAATTATGTATTACACATGTTTTGTAGAAAAACTATTTACTATTTTGTAACATGTTGTATACCAATAGAAAGAGGATAAAGTAAGGCATTTATTCAGAAAATGGAAGAACTTTCTCTCTTTTATTTATTTTTTTATTGTACTGTGAAGTTGATCATATCTTTAAATTTTACCTGTCTCTATACTTATAATAAGTCAATAAACAAAAAGTTGACGTTTTAGGTGAGCTATTATGAATTTATTTGATGCTCCTAGTATTAAACTTTAAAACAAAACATAATTATGAGGACTCACGGAAGAATTTTTTTTTTAAATTTAAGTGTTCATGGTAAATATTGGGTTTTCTTTTAAAAATAGCTTTACATCGATATCTAAAATATGTTGTGGTTAAAACCGGCTAGGTGAGTGAGGAAAGACGGGTAATGACCTCTTCTATCAGCTATTTCAATTTGGCAAACGATGTACCAAACGGTTCTCCCTTGTTTGGTATAACAACGTTTGATGTAATTTCACTTGTTCGAACAACTTTTAAGATAATAATCATTTTGTATAATATTATTTAACATCATTTTCATTTGATCGAATATTTATTTGAGATAACAACTTTTGCCCTATTGGTCAATAAGTGTAATGTTCAATTCATGTATTGTTCAGTTGGTAAAATATGTATTTTATCGAATATTCAATTGGTTTATTAGAAATGTTACAAAACTATTAGAAATGTTCGACTATGCCAGCAACATATGGAGGAAGATCTGGCGTGCCGCGGCAGCAGCCGCCGAGCGCCAGATCCTCAATATAAAGAAATAAATTCATTTGGTTAGGTTAGGTTAGAACTGTGACCCTGTTCCAGATCCTCAATATAAAGAAATAAATTCTTTAAACTTTCGAATTTATTTATTTCTAAATATTATAAATGAATGTAAATCATTAAAACATTTTTTTATACATTACGGATGTGGCGCTCGGCGGCCGCTACCGCGGCACGCTCGCTTCGCTCGCTCGCCTTCGCGCTATAAGGGTCACAGTTCTAACCTAACCTAACCAAATGTCCTTTCGACTAAATGATTATTAGACTAGTGAAACATTAGTTTAAATAAAATTAGTACTTTTAAAACTTCGGTGAAATGACATTATTTCAAAGAAATGAATATGCTATATAAAATTCTACTAATAAATTATTCGGTCAAATGAATAATTAAACGAAATGACTTTATTCGAAATAAAATTAGTCGAAGTGATTTTCGACGAAAAGTTGTTATATCAAACAAGGGAGAACCGTACCAAACACCCTGTATAATACTAGCTGACCCGTGCCCACTTCGTTGGGCGGCGAAAAAAACGAGTCCTATTTTGAAAAATATTTCTTAACTGTTCTTCTTCTATTAGTCATAGCGTGATACTATATAGCCTATGACACTCCCCGATAAATGGACTATTCAACACAGAAAGAATTTTTGAAATCGGTTCACTAGATCCAGAGATTACCCCCTACACGTCGCTAACACACAAACTTTACCTCTTTATAATATTAGTATATTCAATTCAATTCAATTCAAATAATTTATTTCAGACAAAGTCAATAAGTAGTGTTAGTATTACAAATTAACTTATATGACTAGTGTATAGACTATTTATTAATGTTAAACTAACTCGTTGTTCTAAGAATTATCTTAGAACGTGTTATCAAGCAGACATAGAAGCACGGTGTTATGTTACTCTCTGTGATCTTACCGACAAGAGTGCTGATAACGAGATATCTTGTTACATACGGGCTCTCATTCGTTTTTGTGCCTCAATTTACGAGATTTATATAATTTATGTAATAGTGGAGTAGAACGTACATTAACTCACGCAGTAGGCAGATACTACTGAGCACTATGTGTAGGTACTATGTACTATGTTAGTGAGTGGCGAACCGGTTGGCCACTAACTAACCTATAAAGAAAAGAAATAAGGAACTGACATACATATGTCATGTCATATGACATGCTCCGTGTGGTGACGGAGTAAGAATACAATATAATTATGTCACCACCCCATTTCATCACATGGGTGTCGTAAAAACCGACTAAGTGACTTTCCGTAAATATTATCTTTACGAAATAATAAGAAGGAAAACTTGAAAAGAAACCCTATACCAATCCGTCTGGCCAGCGTGGTATTAGTAGGCTAAGTATTCCTCCGTCACGGGAAGAGTCCGTCTCTGCAGTGGGACATTAATGGGCTGTTAGGGTGTAACCACATTATTCGACGCGGAATCGGCTAAAGCCGGTCAAAAAAGTCTTTATGCCGACGGAATAAGAGTGTTACTAATAGCTTTCGCATCGGCTCGGCTCGGCCGACGCGACGCGACACCTGCCGACGGCGAAACGAGCCGTTTGTCGATAGTGTGGTGATACGCACTCGGCTTAAGCCGATTCCGCGTCGATTAATGTAGTTACACCCTTATTGGCCTGTAATGATACATATATGTGGCATAATTGTACTGCGTGTTTTGCTTCGTTCAAATTCATACATGCCTGTCGGTTCGAGTGCCTTTGCCACTTGCCCTTTCGTTAACTTTGTAACAGTAGTAGAAATAGAAATAGAAATATCATTTATTTGTGAAACACAGGTATAAGTATAAGATGTTACAATTAACGTGTACAGTGCATTTCTGTGTCTTGCCAGTATTGGCGTACAAATATAGGTATAACATTGAAGTTAAAATAAATTTTAATAGAAACAATCACTTAAACAGAACAAATCACTTAAATCTAATTATGGCAACATAAACACAAAAATTAAATAGTTAAAAATTAATAAGTACTAGTAAATTAAATATAAATGCCAGAAGTTAAATAAGTTAAAACAGTAAAATTAATTATTTAGTGTTCTTGAAAATTTACACAAATAGTACAATATCTGCACAGAATAACACAAATGAAATTAAAAATTAGTTTTAAATAGTGTCATTAAGAAAATCTGTAATGGAATAATAACACTTTTCAATTAGGATTGCTCTTAATTTTACACGAAACAGGCTTGTATGTAATATTTTTATAGAATCTGGCAGCTTATTAAATATTTTAGGGGCCAAACAAAATACACTTTTCCACAAAAGAGTCGTGTTAACTCTACGTAAACATAAGTTATTTATTCGCCTATTGCGAAGTGTATGTATATTAAAATAATTATGATAAGAGTTAGTTTCTTGATAAGGGTCATGTTGTAACAAGCCCTGTGAGAGTTATAAATGAGAATCTCAGGAGTCACCCAAGGGAGATTTGGTTATATAAATATAATCCTCACACATTCGCACATCGCCACCTAGTCCCAAACTAAGCAAAGCTTGTACTATGAGTACTAGACAACGGATAAACATACTTGAATACTTTTTTTAATACATACATATTATACATAGAAAACACTCAGACCAATGCAATGCACACAATGATTTGCATTGAGCGGGAATCGAACCCAAGACCTCTGCGTAGCAGCGATGTAATATACCGACTGCGCCACAGATGTCGTCAGGTTATATTTTATATTAACCAATAAATCAATCACTGCCCAAAAAGTCAACTGCTGGACAAAATATTTTTATACTAGCTGATGGCCGCGGGCGTTGTATAGGTAGCTTAAATGTTATTCTACACCCTAAACTACCTATATTCCAAATTTCATCAAAATCCATTCAGTAGTTTTTGCGTGAAAGAGTAACAAACATCCACATGAATGGCTGGATGAATGTTTGGATGAATCGGATCGAACCTCATAAACTTTCGCATAATGAATATTAGTAGTATAGTACACGGCAATAAGTAGAGTCCGTTTCTACGCAGTGAATCAATTCAGTAATTGGCATTTTTATTTATCTTACTCCTCAACCCCTCTTCTTACAAGACTATTCTTCATAGATATTTTTACAAACGCATCCATACCACAAAAGCCCATTAATTCAGCCGGCATTAGCTTGCTGCAGCGACGCACGGAGCGATCATAACTTTTGAACTATCGCGTTGAATGCTTATAAATATTTAACGTAAACCGGATAAACGCCTCATGCTATTCATCTTGATTTTGTTTGACGTTTCGATATAGGTTCCACTGGCAGTAGTCTCAATCTGACTGTTGGTAGATGACATTTTATCCACTTTTGTGCTTTGTAACTGCCTCCGTGGCGCGACGACGGTCGTAAAAGCGGCTGCCGTAAGGTCTAACTCAAACTTAGATGGCTTTGTACAATTGAGTTTTAAGATGCGGCTCTGGCGCCGTATAAAGCAGTGGTTAAGTTTGGTAGTCGAGACAGGTACTCGGGTGGCCTAGTGGTCATGGCGCTGGACGCGTATAGTCCAGAGACGCGGGTTCAAGTCCCGCCTCGAGTGCCAATTTTTTCCATTGTCTTTCTTCTTTTCGTTTAATCGATGTTTGTAAAGTCCCCCGCGACACAGAGCATGATAGCAAATACAGAAGCTGTCTTTTAATAAAAAAAAAGTGTTTGATTTAATAGACGCCGCTTTCAGATGAAATCGATCCCGCGTACATGCTAACCTTTACGCCATCGGATCCTCTTACATTACATATTCTCGATACTGAACTACGAAATTCCGTAGGTCGCAGCACATAATATGTATATCAAAACGTAAACGGATCGGCTCCGCCTCACCTTGGTGTCAAACGTCAAATATTCGATTACGTTACGATTCATTCAAATAATACTGGACGGCTCGAGTTAATACGGTGACGATTCGTTACGATAACTACCTAATGTATGCACTTGTGCAAGTGTGTATGTATGGTCGCACTCTAATTTGTAACACTAGCGGTGTCTAGTGTGGCGACAGCCAAAGCTAGTACGCACCAACGTGCCAAAGTAATTTTGTATATTATTATTGAGGCTCATTGCTTTTTAATTTTTGCAACGCAATGTATTATTTTTTGTTTAAATCCGTTTATTTCTTTTATAAAACAACAGTAATAACTACCAATACTAAAAAACTTGCTATTTAAAAACAGAAATTAATAACATTTTTTTAATTATACACATAAACCTAGACTGAACGAGTTCCAGTAAATCTGTAATTAAAAAAATAATTTCTAAAAAACTGGAAACAGATTTCTAGTAATTAAACTAGATGTTACAGAAGTGAAACACTAACGATACTAATAACAGTTAAGTAGTGCTTTAGTTACTTCCAATTATGACTGTATAGAGCCTTCAAAGGAGGCTTCGATGCTCACTGATGCGGCATAATTTTAATACAAATCTGTATACATACATACGATACGATTTAGCTTATAATTTCATGTCAGCATCAAGTGTTATCCGTGTGGTGACGGAGTCAAAATACAATATGTCACCACCCCATCTCATCCCATGGGTGTCGTAAAAACCGACTAAGGGGCTATCCGTGAATGTTATCTGTACGAAATAAAAAGAAGGAAAACTTGAAATTAAACTCTATACCGTGTTCGTAGGGCGTGGTTTTAGTATCCCTCCTTCACGGAAGGAGGCCCGTCCCTGCAGTGGGACATTAATGGGCTGTTATGATTTTGATCAAGTGTAAACTTGCAATGTCGCGTAATTTTACGTATTGCGTTACTTAGAATTATTATATTATTTTGCGATCACGATTACGGCTGCCGTGCGTTTTTCGAACGGCAAAAGCAACTATCGTTTGTTTTCATACAAATCTTGCCTTGCATCTTGCGACACCGTAAATAATGCCGTAGGGCTGCCTCACGGCAAGGTTTGTATAAAAAACAAACGAAAGTACGTTTGCCGTTCGAAAAACGCAACAAAAACGCACGGCAGCCGTACGGCACGAATCGGAAGACAAAAACTTGATAGTAAATCCTATACTAATAACTCTGACCAGCATGGTGTAAGTAGGCTTAGTTTCTTTCTATCACTATAAATAAAATAATGAACTCAAAAATAACGAAAAAAATGTCATGACACTAGTGCTACCACATGGCCATACCTATAAATAAATACCTATTCCTCACACATTCACACAGCGCCATCTAGTCCTAAACTAAGCGGAGCTTGTACTATGGGTACTAAACAACGGATAAACATACATAAATACCTTTAAGTGCGTTTCTCTTCTGTAGTTTAACTTCTGCTACTTATCTGTTTGTTGTATTTTGAATCATTGAGATACAGTTAACAACAAATTATAATTGTTATCTTAGTGTAGGTTCAGTAATTATTTGTCAGCAACATCAAGTTTACAGTTAATGTGCGTAACGAACTGAAGTTACAACTAATAGGGTGAACTAAGTGATATTGTTACTGTCTTTGTGCTATGTTACTAAGTAATACTACCCTGTGCTTCGATCAAATGGCGTAGGAATTATTTTGTCTGTCTGTCATTTTTATTTATTTTATTTTATTTGTATAAGGAAAGCTTACGGACTAATTGCAACATTAGGTAACATGACGACCTCGGTGGCGCGACGTTAGCGCCAGCGACTGCAGCGCACGAGGTCGTAGGTTCGATCCCCACGCAGGACAATAATTTGTGCGATCCACAAATTATTGTCCTAAGTCTGGGTGTTCGGTTGTGTCCGTTAAATTGATGTTTGTAAAAGTCCCCGCGACACAGAGCATGACCCCTAGTGCGGGAGTTATCTTTTTAAAAAAAATTTTTTTTTTACAGAAATTGGCGGTAATAAGCTTCCACATAATAGATAACTATGTTGATGTTATATATTATCTATGCAAATACAAATAATTAAAAAGCAATTAATGTACGTTTACGTTTATGTATACTTGTTTTGAATAAACATTTCAATTATTTAATAATCTATCCATTATTACTTACTAACTAAAGTATTATTGACTTAAAATTTGTCTTGCTTATCTCATGCTAGAGATCACGGGTTTGATCACCGTACAAGTTAATTGTTTATGTGCATTAACATTGTTAGATTTTACGTGTATTTTGAATTAAAATTAAGTGTAGAACAGTAGTTTGAATTGTCTAGTAAACCACCTAACCTTTGTGGTTTCTATACACTATCGTGGCCACGTAATATTATTGTAATTTTGTATAAATGAAAATAAAAAAACATAAACTCAATTTAGTTTTCGTAGGTTTGTTACATGCTGAAACGGCTGGACAAATTGGGATAATATTTGAAGTGGAATGTTTTAAGTACGATAAGTTATATCAATGCAATTTTCCTCATTGAAATTCGTTTCTAAAATTTTTAAAACTGTTTCCCCATAAAAAGCTTATCAAACATCTTTTTAAATCAGATTAATTTCAGTGATAGCATCCATTTTCTTTTACAACTCAATTTGGTCTTTTTAACGTTTAAGCTAAACCTTTTAAGCGTCGATAAATATTGGTGAATGTTTAATACCTCCGTGTGGTTTAACAATATCGTATTGTCATGTAATGGGTATCGAGTAGCCGACTTTACCCCGATTTACACATCGACAAGTACAGTAGCGAGTCAAGTAGTAAGTTGTTGATTAAGTATGAAGTAGCCCCCTCTCTAGCCAAAAATTAGGATGGAGATCTATTTAAATCAACTTAATCAACAACTTACTACTTACTTCGCTGTGTAAATCGGGCTTTAGGAAATGCTCACAGATTTTATCTCTACGTAAAAGCAAAAGAAGGAAAACTTGACAAGTTTTTCTCAATAAGATCGTGTTGTTGTTAGACCAAGCTACCCTCCGCTACTAGAAGAGCCAATAGGACATTCATATTATAATTAGTATGATTTCCGCTAAACGCGACCTATGTCTGTAACTTTTTGTTGTCAGTCTAAATAGCGACTTCACCTATTATATTATAGACGACCTCTGTGGCGCAGTCGGTATATTACATGAGTGCTACGCAGAGGTCTCGGGTACAATTCCCGCTCAATGCAAGTCTTTGTGTGCATGAACATGATTGTTTGCATTGGTCTGAGTGTTTCTATGTATAATATGTATGTATTTACAAAAAAAAGTATTTAAGTATGTCTATCCGTTGTCTAGTACCCATAGTACAAGCTTTGCTTAGTTTGGGACTAGATGGCGATGTGCGAATGTGTAAGGAATATTTTTTATAATTTCAAATTGCAAAAAAAGCTTGACAAAAAACTGGATGCCAATGTATCTATCCAGTATAGTATAGTTCTCGTTCATCACTAAAGAAGGTATGTTTACCAATGGGACATTATTCACCTATCACGCTGATATATACGTAAACACAGTACCATACAAGTTGGTAAAGTTATATCCATTAATCAAGAATTACAGCAGGCTCAATAATAATGTTTGACAATTAACACTATGACCTATATAAGAGAATAATTGCGGAGGTTTTAGGTCAAACAGTTAAGTATTAGAAGCCGACAAATTGTTAATGAGTTATATTGTTAGTTATTGTTTCCTTGTGGTGGCGTAGTAACAATACTATTAGTAAGAAAAATAATAATCTAAGTAATACAGGAACTATACCCAGACATTTACACAATGCTACCTAGTGTTTATAAAGCTGAACTTGTGCTAAGGGCGCGTTTCCATTATGCAAGTGCTTGCATACATGTATGACATTTTGTATTGACTTGAATTGCATACAAGTTGCAACTTGTTTGCAAGTTGCTGTTTCCACTATACAATTTGCATGCAACTTGCACCTTGCATGCAACAAACTTGCATAATGGAAACGCGCCTTTAGGGGTACTAGAGTTAGGATGAACATACTAATATGATGGAAGTTGAGTAAAAAAATGTCGAAAATGTCATCATCGTCATCATATCAGCCAAAAGCCGCTAACAGCTAGGCATAGGCATTTTCCAAAGTTTCCACAATACGCGAGCCCCTACCTTATCTACCTACCCACCGCACTCCCGCTACCTATAAATAATCCTCACACGATGTGTGAATACACATCGCCACCTAGTCCCCAAACTAAGCAAAGCTTGTACTATGGGTACTTTTTTTTTGTAAATACATACATTATATTATGTATATGTAGAAAACACTCAGACAAATGCAAACAATCATGTTCATGCACACAAAGACTTGCATTGAGCGGGCAGCCATGTAATATATTCGGACTGGGCCACAGAGGTCGTCTTTATAAGAGCATTGGTCAAACAATTTCCAAAACGTTTTATCCGAAAGTGGTTATGCGATCGATGTCTTGGGCTTAAGGACAAATTTGATAATTATGAGAATTTACGGACGTGAAAATTCCTCATAAATCTGGAAGGGTCGAAATTGATGCTGCGAATATCGGTCGGCTTAAGAGTTTTAGTTGTACTTAACTTTGTTTGATAATGAATGGTGCTTCTCAATCAAGGTCACGCTTTCATTATTATTATTTGTTAGATTTAAGGCTTTAAGTTATACTAATGCTTTTATTTAAGTAGTAGCATATGTCTCGCTGCTTCCCTTTGTACTTTTACTTCTATTTTAAGTGAAGTACTAAGTTAAACGAAACTATTGGCAACAACAATGTATCATCTGAAAATATGAAGTTCGACGGATAAGGCAGGTTGCCTAGTTCAGTTGGCGAGACGCGAGAGAGGGGGCTACTTCGTACTTAACTCGCCAAAAAATAGGATGGAGATCTATTTAAATCAACAGTTTGTTAACAAGTAATGTATGTATGTATTTTAGCGTCCGTAATGTATTTCAGATTAAATGAACCAACCTCGATAATTAATTATCAATATGTCAGCTAGCTTACAATTAGCTAAGTAAATTTATTATGCAAATCAAGTTGTCAATAGCGTCAGTTAACGAGAAGCTTATAACCAATTTGCATACTCTAATAAACAATAAAATGATTAGTCGGTATGCTTTAATACAAATACGTAATCCTGGTTGTCTTATTGTGTTTATAGGAACGTGGCTAACTTAAAGTCTATTGAGAAATAGTGGAACTTGGTGTTTTACTGGTGGTAAGCCAAAATCATTTGTTTTTCTTAAAAGTCCATAAATTTCCCTCTACACAAATAGACCTGACCGAGGGAAACTTACCACGCTGGGTAGCCGGGTTTACATCAAATTTTGTGCCAAATTTTCCGTCTCTATTAGTGATAACCGCCGCTGATAGACGTCATCTATGCTAGAGCACTACCAGACGCTTGAAATAATGCTCTTTTTGAGGTTTAAAGAAGAATTTCGTTAAAACAAAACTCGTTGGATTATAATATTTTTTATATTATAAAAATTCTAAAGGTACGTAACATAACTAAACGGTTCATCAATAAATTGACTATTCCAATTCCACAGCTAGAGTTCCTCTATATATCATATAGATTACGAGGTCTCCGTTATCCATGGGAAAACTTAACTTATTACCAAACGATTCATTTAGTAAAGAATTAACTCTATTGATCTAGATTTACTCGTCCTTATGCTCCAGTTTCCTAATCTATGTTAGAGATGCAGGCATGTTGAATATGTCGTGACTATTCGTTCCAGGTCACCGCATACATTGCTTGGTGGAACAGATTGAATCGATAACATTCAAGAAATGAGGATTTTCTTCCCAAAAATTTAATATTACTTTTACATCTCTATGTTATGTTGACAACGTCTTTTGCCTCTAGGCATTATTTTTGTGAGGTTGGAATAAATATACATAAACATGACTGGGATTCAGAAATTATAGTTTGTAAGATAAACGGTCTGTCAATACCACGTATTAAAGGATAATAATATGCTGTGTAAGGAAATGTTTTCGCTTTTTTTTAGTAAATCGAAGATAGAGTAAAAATATTCAAGCCTCCTTCTTTTCTAGACAAACGCCTGTCTGTTCATCCAAATTTTCATTCTTTTCTAGGTAAACGCTGTCCATCCAAATTTTCGTTCTCATTGCTTTGATTACTTAAAAGACAATGTTTCATTTACTAGTCAACGCCATCTAGAACATTTAATAGCAAGCTCATTTTTGCAATTGTAAAGATTTTTAAGATATTACTATTTATTTAAGTGATCTGAAGTTTTGTTCTTGAATGTACATACCCCTAGTTATACCTTCTACAAAGGACCGTATTTCAATGAAAATGTAAGAAAAATCGTACTACAAATAAAAGAAAAGAACAATGTAACGTAAAGGTACAGTCGACTACAAAAGCTGTTTAACACATGTGGAATAAAACGTCTCTTTTTATGTTCAACGATTTATAGAGAATTGGCAATCAGTGTTTATTCAAGATTACTAATGATAATAGAAAGAAAGAAAGAAAAGTTATTTATTGACCAATAGTATACACAGACAATAAATATAAAAGAAAACAAAAGTTACAATAAAAAAAAAGGAAGAGAAAAAAAAAAAGAAATTAAAAAAAACATATTGGCCAAAAGGACCTTGCCTCAGCATAATGCTACTGCGACATATTAGTCGTAATAGCGCTGGTATTCTGGCAAGGCCCCTAATAATACTATTTTCTCTTCTCGTCACTAGACTTACTTATGAAAGCTTTAAACATTGAGATGTTTTGTAATATTGGATGTGGGAATACTTCCTATCCGTGTGGTGACGGAGTAAGAATACAATATGTCACCACCCCAACTCATCCCATGGGTGTCGTAAAAACCGACTAAGGGAATAACCGTAACTATATACTATCTTTACAAAATAAAAAGAAGGAAAACTTGAAATTAAACCCTATACCAATCCGTCTGGCCAGCGTGGTATTGGTAGGCCAAGTAACCCTCCGTCACGGGAGGAGGCCTGTCCCTGCAGTGGGACATTAATGGGCTGTTATGATGAATAAACTTTTGTAGTTGAGTGTACCTAAGTACTACCTCTAGTTATACCTTCAAAGGTCTATGTTTCGATCAAAGTCACGTGCGACAAAGATCGTATGTTCCTTTTGTATCCGATTGAATTGTGTTGTTATTTAATTCTAAAAACGTCCGGCTCCAATCGACCGGTGCAAGGTGGAACGTATCTGGATATTAGTTTTTCATTTTGTTAGTTGAAATTGCTTTTTGTTCCTTTGTACTTACATGCAATTTACTGTCTCTGAAAGACTATGCTCACAATTATGGTATTAAATCAATAATGACGACCTCTGTGGCTTCGTCGTAGTGGTTATATAACATGACTGCTACGCAGAGGTTTCTGGTTCCAGTGTTCCTTAAGTGTCATGAGCTTCAAGTCCTTGTAAACAGGACCACAGGGCTCCCTAGTGCAAACTCTTACGTCTTTATATTCTTATTCTCTCGAGTCGTAAGGCACACATTGCAGTACCATCGGTGGTCAAATGCAATCAGCACCGAACTTGGCCACGGTGATTGCATTGTCAGTGGCGTTTATGAGGTATTTTTCTGTGCAGATATCCGGGCACCTTGGAAAGTTCAGTAGGTGTGCCATTGTTTGCTGGTCTACTTTACTTAGTTTAAACTAGGTTTACTTTACTATAGAGGTAACTGGATACAAAATTTCACTACTCCATCTAATGATCTAGTAAAGAAGGTCGTAAATAGTAACTTGACACAAAACCAATTACGGCCAACTCAAAAGCAGTGGACAAATTTGGATAACGACACAAGAGCTCGGGTGGTGTAATAATCAAAGGCATCTGAAGCGTCTATTTGAAGAACACAGGTTTGATTACTGTAACAAGCTTCAAATTCTGTTTTCAATTGCTTCTCAATATGGAATTACAGCGTAAAAGTCATCCAAACTTAATACAATACATCATCGTCCATTGTAATATGACACGTTATCGAGTAATAACAAGCAGCACTATACAGGGAAGGCAGAAACCTTGAATAAAACGTAACAAATTATATTATTTTCTTTAAAAAATATTATTATTTTCTTTACAATTAAGACAGGGGTTTTGCTTTTTACTACAAGTAACCTTAACTAATGTCCAGTTCTTTTTGATCCACGATTTTCTACCCAACCTTTATATTATTACGTTAGTGCTTACAA
Source organism: Schrankia costaestrigalis (assembly GCA_905475405.1). Taxonomy (NCBI): domain Eukaryota; kingdom Metazoa; phylum Arthropoda; class Insecta; order Lepidoptera; family Erebidae; genus Schrankia; species Schrankia costaestrigalis. Next base: position 18,111,247 of record FR997841.1, read on the forward strand.
GTTTAATTACTCCCACACTGATATAAAGACCTCCTGTATATAATATTGATGCAATCTCTTACTTTATTAATCCAGATTAACTTTACCGTAGACATATCTGAAGTTGACAGCTAATTAAATATTGAGGAAGATACCATATTGAGATAGAAATTATAACAAACATTTACCTACAACCTGCCAGTTACATAACATTGTTCCAGTATAAACTTATTATTATAAATTATATAATGTTTTTGTAAACCAAATAATTATGTCTGTTGGCTTGGTTTCGTTAATTGACTGTAGTTGAATTATAAATGTTAAACTTAAACAGGAGATAAATGCGGCAAGCTGATTACGTTTGACTTGCTTGACGTTTTGGCACAGGTCACATTGCCCATGGTCTCTAGCAAACCTGTGCCGAAACGTCGTCTAAGTCAAGACGCATTACACAAGACTCGAAACCCAGATCTTTGCGTAATACATACATACATAAACTCAAGCCTTATCCCATCCTGGTTAGGCAGAGACCTGTCGTCTCTGCCACTTGTCACGATCCTGGCAAACAGCTTGGGCCTTGTCCACATTATAATACGTAATACATAATACGTATCCATATTATGGATTATAATGACGTGAGGTCGTCATATAGAAAATGTATTAAGATTATCCTAGGACATGATTAAAGCCTGGTATTGAAGCTAGATTCCTCTCGTAATGATATACAAAGTGCGGTACAATTAGTACAAGGGTGCAACAGTCTCAAAGCGACCGCGTCACTAATGAGTGCGCCAGTACTCTCTGTATACCTCCTCTCTGTAGCTATACGTACTTCTATACTATTAACTGATTAATCTTGCGTAGTAATAGGCGTTAGAATGGATGGATGGATGGATCATTTATTGCATTTAAATGATTCAGATATTATATACATTGCCTCACAAAACTGCTTGCGCCGTTAATAATAAATATACCTATGTATACCTATAATGTGTCTTACTGAAATAAAGCTAAAAATCCTTTTTAAAAGACTATGCTTTATTTTTGTAACGTCTGAACAACGTCTAGACCAATTGTAAAGTAAAATAAACGATCAATATAATCTGTTACTTTAGTAAAGGAGGTAAAAACAAGTGAAAATTGAAAAAGGTCATATTGGATGGGTAAATTTCAGTCATATTTTTTTGGTGATCATGCTTATTCAAATTATATCTTGCGTTAAAATTAATGCGGCATTCTTATTTACACCCCGTATCGACAGTGAGAAGCGTCTAACATCTATAGTATATGTATTACGAATATATAACATCTCATGGTATGATCGCTGAGCTATATATTCTCTAGAACATACTTGTGTTATCTTTGAATAATTACTGTATCTGTCAGGGCGTAGTAATTAGAACACGTCATGATCAAACTCCTCACGAAGACGGTTCACTTTGAAACAAATTAAAGGCACATACATATTTGATAGGAGAGACCTCTGATAAGTTCTGATTGCGTCGTTGGCATGCGTGTCGTCGAGCCTTCGTGTGTACTCTGATCATGCCAATCGAGTTAACCCTTTCACAGTTCCGCCAGCAGACACAATAGTAAAACAATGCACATGTACCATATATGGTTCATGGGACAGGGAACGTGTTAATGTAAAAATACATACAAACAGAAACTCGTGTTTTACTCCCATGGGGATAGGTAGAGGCTACCTAACGCTTTACACAACGACTTTTACAAACCTTTTAAGCTTCGTCTTCATCAATCAACTAGCCTATCGCAGTCCACTGCTGGACATAGGCCTCTCCCAACACGCGCCACAGAACTCGCTCCTGCGCCTTCCGCATCCAGTCCGACCCAGAGACCTTTATGAGGATCTTTCAACAGTAAGCTTATAGATAGAGTAAACGTATAATCAACCTCAATGTTTGCGGATTAATATTTTATAAAATTATGTCCCCATAACTAAGAGCAGTTACATAATTAGGTTTTCTAGGGCACTCGCTTCTGACGTGGACGTACTGCGTGCTTCACGAATCCCCATTAAAAATACATAAAAATATTTCTTACACATCCACACACTCTAGTCCGCCGCCATCTAGTCCTGAACTAAGTACCTAGCATTTATTTACTTTGCAAAGAAACATATTACACACAGAAAAACACCCAGACGTAGGTATATTCACACTAAGATTAGCATGGTGGACTAACCACTACCACACAAATTTTGTAAAAGAACTTTTGTAAAGGGACAATTTGAAACATTTATATATCTTCAAAATGTAGTATTAATGAACCAACGATAAATGTTTACAAAATAAGATAACAAACAGACGGACAACAAGTCATAACTCATAACTCCTTTCCTTACAATTGAACAGAGTTTTACGAGAGCAATAAACATTTACTGCGCGGCTTGTTGCTGCCATTAAGAAACGTGAATTATTGGTCACTGATAAGCTATGCGACGAATCTACCATGATATAAAACTGATATCATAACATCCCATTGATGTACCACTGTTATGACGGGTCTCTGATTTTGGCTTACTAAAACCACGACAGGTATAGGGATTTATATAAGGTTTTAGTGTGAGTAAGTTTTCCTGCTTTTGTTTATGTAGAGATTCTAGAACTTTCTTGTAAGTGAGTTGGGGGGTTACATTATTATATTATTACCATTTCACCCATAGCGTAAACTCTGAGTAGGACTGTGTTATGACGGAGAAGGATTCATCATTTTGTATTCTTACGGTGTCACCAACCAGATTTATTATTGCATACGACACGGACCCATTTTTATTATTCCATCGCATCTCCCTCTAAGGGTCATTTCAACTAGTTTTTTTTTAAATTGTTTACCGTGTATAAAATAAGTTAAATATAAGATAGGATATAGTTACGAGTACATAAAAAGTTATTAGATAATAAGCTCAACTTATCTGTCGCATTAGGCATGCCTGTAAAGATAGATGTAAGTTTATGATTAATAAATAAATTAATTAATTACCCGTGTGGTGACGGAGTAAGAATACAATATGTAACCACCCCATCTCATTCCATGGGTGTCGTAAAAACCGACTAAGGGAATAACCGTAACTACTATCTTTACGAAATAAAAAGAAGGAAAACTTGAAATTAAACCCTATACCAATCCGTCTGGCCAGCGTGGTATTAGTAGGCCAAGTAACCCTCCGTCACGGGAGAAGGCCCGTCCCTGCAGTGGGACATTAATGGGCTGTTATGATGATAATTATATAATCTCTATGAAAGCAATTGAAGAAAAACTCAAAATAAAAGTGAGTATTATCATCAATCCATATGTTCTGCGTGGTCCTAGGCTAATTACCTTTCACCCTTGGAGAAAGTCCGTCCTTGCAGTGAGACATTATTACCCTTATAAAATAAATCTTAGCAACCTATATTCGTAGTAGGGTGTCGATTGAGTCAAGAGTAGATTACACAACTTCTCAGCTAAGAGTAAATATAATGATTGATGGTGCTAGAGCAAATTGACACCTCAAGATATCGAACTTGATATTATAAAGTCATGTTATATGGGTAGGTATAGGTTATTCGTAATACTAGATGTATATACTGCTAGACTATAATATTTGAGATTGTAATACAATAATAATACAATATTCCTCATACAAACTCGATTCATATAATTTGAGAAACAATAAATAATTTGGTCATCGTGGTAATAAAAGCTAACTAAGACAGATTTAGCTGATATCTATACAGGGTGGCTCATTCAAAAGGGTCAGTATGGGAAAGTCTTAAACTATAAGTCATACGAAGATTTGTTCTTAGGAACCATGTCACCGAACCCGGTTGTTTTGCAAAAATAAACTTATCCTTTTTCTATTTAAATATCGATTCTGTAGGTCTTAAGCAGTAAATATCTCTATGAAACATTATGTCTTAAATGAATAAAATGCATTGTTTTCACATAGTTTAATTTATTATAGTAGGTGTTCGAAGTGGCCACCGTTTTGTTCAATACAATATTTAACACGTTTAGGTAACGATCTTCTTATTGCATTAAAATGTTAAAGTTTAAGTAATGTTTTACTTTAACTATTGGTGTATTCATTATAAGTCTTGTTTTATAGACTTCAAAATGGGGATGAAGTTATCAACATTATGATTGAATTTTTATTTTGTATTTAATAATAATTGTTACCTCAGAAACTCACCATTACTTGTCTAATTTAGATTTGAAAGTGTATTCAAATTCTGATCAAAAACAACTCAATTCATAAAATTGTGTTTTGATCTTATATATTTCATTAAAATTGGTTAGATATTTAATCAAAACTCCATTTTGTGAGTTCAAGCAAAAAATTGCAAGTTTTATAATAGACATTAATGCTCAGTCTTGAGTCAGCTTTTTAAGAACAAAATGTTTTTATACAATCCATTTTTTGCATTAAGCATATAATAATAAACTCTTCATATTTTTACACCAAATAGCAATAAACTTGAAAGTTAACAGAAATCTACTAAACGATTCATTATAAACTCGTAGTAACGTAAGTGTTCTGTGTTACTTAGTGGTTAACACGTAACAGTAAGTAATGAACCCACACTTAAACAAGTTCTTACACCTGAGCACTGAGCTTGCGGTCTAATACACAAACCTCATACTTTACTTGCTCTACTTTAATACAAATTCTTTTAAAAGAAATACACTTTTGAAGGAGTTTTTGTTGTAGACACTTTGTAGGTTTAAAATAATAGCAAGTTGTTTTAGACACTTTATACATGTACCTACAATACTTAGGATTTAAGTGCGTTCATAATAAACCATAAAACTTTTACTTCAGACTGTAGTGGTGTATGTGTGCATGTACAATATAAGTACATGCACTTCAATTAATAAAGGAGTCTTATAACGTAACTCGTGTGTATCACTTGTCTACCTATAACATCCCATCCTTACATGGCGATCCTGCCAGGATAGACATACTATTACCACGCTGCCTAACCAAATCAGTTGGTATTAAGTTCTTCGTTTGTCATTTTAAAACTTTTGCCTTGTTTTCTATATAAGTATTATTTGTCTGTATGAATAAAAAAATAGTTATAAGTATTTTATAAGGATTCTTAAAAAAGGATTCTTACATTAACCCATGATTATACGTCTTATTCCTAATCCGTCAACACACTGGAGTTGTGAGGAAAAACATAATGATATAGTTTTTCACAACGTTTACTAAAATAGAACATAATAACAAATTTCCAATAAAATGAAATAGGATAAATGTGGCTGGTGAACGTTTCAGAATAATTTAATTTATGAATTAAAACGTTCATATTAATGACATGAACAATTAATCATTCGATGGTCGCGACATAAAGTGCGAACTGATGTTGCTAACTGATTATCCTATACTTAGTTACGGTTATATAGAGACGTTTATTCGCAGTTAATTGCAATTCCTGATCATAGAATATAGTCAGTTTAAACCTAAACGTGAAATTAAACTCTATACCAATCGGTCTGGCCACCGAGGTACTAGTAGGCCAAGTATCTCTCCGTCACGGAAGGAGGCCCGTCCCTGCAATGGGACATTAATGAGGGACTCGTTCTCTAGATAGAGGTGACCTCTTGGAAGTATATCTACTGGGCATTTCGGTAGCACGTTCGAGGAGCACGTAAGATAAATCTTCTAATGAAAATCTAAATTGGTTATTAGTGTATTATTTTATAAAATGTAATGTATGGGTTATCCTGAAATAAATGATTATTTATTTTATTTTATTTAATTCATCATATTATAACAGCCCATTAATGTCCCACTGCAGGGACGGGCCTCCTCCAATTGAATTTTGTTTTTAGTGTTGGATAGACCATTTATCGACAAGAGAAGACCGTGAGCGTCCCTAGGGAATACTGGGAGGACCGGGTCTAGCTATCCGAGGGAATTATGGGGGGACCGGGAAGAGTTTCGGGAGCTACGGGAAGACTAGGCAGAGGTTTCCAAGGGAATCCCGGTAGGGCCGGGTTCAGGTTCCCAATGACATTATGGGAGGACCGGGAAGAGTTACGGGAGCTACGGCAAGACTGGGCAGAGGTTCCCGAGGGAATTCCGGGAAGACAAAATAGGTTCCCAAGCGAAGACCGGGAATAGGCTCTCGAGGGATTTTCGGAAAGAGGTTACTGAGGGAAGACCAGAAATTGGTAATCGCAGGAAGGCCGGAAAGAGGTTTTTGATGAAATTCGCGGAAGATGTTCCCGAGAGAAGAGGATGTTTCCGAGGGAGAACCGACTCTCTTCCTGCGGGATTTAAGCATAGGGGCGGACAGTATATTATGTAGTGACGCTACTCGATGTTTTGGATGGTAGGTATACAATAGTTGCAGCACCTTATTACAGTTACCTACATTGTTATTTATTTATAAATTGACGTCTACAAAATGCAGCACTAGAGTTTATTACGCCGCTTCTTCTCGTGCTAAAGTTTGATAAATTTTAAATCTTTATGTAAACTTAGATGAAGTATTTGGCGTCATAATCTATAACAATAATACATAAAATATTTGGGTTTTGATATAGGTACTAATGCTGTGCAGACGAAATCACGGGCGCCAGCTAGTCATAAATATAGCTCATTCAACTTTACTTAGCTAGCCTGAGCTTTTAGAGGCGTTCGCTCATGTACAGGAACTAAGGAAACACCAGCTCCCCAACATTTAAGTCCAAAAATTATATCAGCGCAGCGTATCCATTTGCAAAAATTTTAAGCTAAATCTTATATAATGCGAAAGCAAATAACTGTGTAAAGTATGTATTTCTCTTTACGTTTATTACTTCTTGAGGCTTTGCTTTTTTGTTGTGTGTGCGCTCCTTGTCTACTACTACACGGATAAAACGCTTACCTTTTCAAATTTTATTTCTAAACACGTAACCACAAGCCTTTATGTATAATAAAAACATGAGCTCAGTAGTTTTGTTTCGTACAAAATTGAATAATTTTAGAAACGTGAAAGCAGACTGCAATAGCTTCGAAGATGGCGACTAAAACGTCTCTGGCAAACTTCCAGGAAATATAGTGACGTGCATTGTGGGTCTCAAGATGTTGAGTCAACATGTGAACGAATAGAAATCACAATTTTTGTTCGCTTTTGTATTTATATGAGTCAGTTTTAGTAGGCATATGTATGTGTGGCTCACGTCGTATCGTCAGCGCAAGTTTAGCTCTATGCTAACTTACGCAAACTTTGTTACAGTTTAGATCAATGATAAAAGCTGTTGTTTTAACTTACAGGCCTTTTGTTTTCTATCTGATTTTCAACGTTTATAGTTAAACCTAGTCTGCAAAGAAATCATACTTTTTCAGATATTCATTAACATTTTTATAATGATTTTACTTTATTTATTTCATCATCATCATCATATCAGCCTATCGACGCCCACTGCTGGACATAGGCCTCCTCCAAGTATTACCACCCTTTGTTTATTTAGTAAGTATTTAATAAAATGACTCTTAATTTAAAAATGCTGGCAAAGTTAAAAGACTATGACTATTATCCTATTAAAACAATTGATTTTGATTGAGCTTTTTAAAAACATAAAAAAGTACAAACTATTAAGCTGCGAAAATATAAAATATCCTTAATACGCAGAATAGTCTCAAATGTTCAAAGTGCTTGTTAAAGTAACGAGCGATAGTATTTCTTGAGACCAGTCTCGACACTGAAAGGTAAATATAGGTCAAGTCAAACTGGTGAAAACTTAAGAGTTGCTCTTAAAGTTTTCCCTAATCGAGAAAGGAGGCTTCTTGTGAAAATAATACGCTGTAAGAAATATTTTTAACTGCCTATTAACGTCTCACGCCAGAAATCCTCCAGCGCTGGAGAAAAACTTTGCCTACTTATATCTACCGCATTGGCTAGACAAATACAGTTTTCCTAGTTTTGTATTATTTACAACTCTTTCGAGTTGAGAACGTGGATAAAATTATTATCAGTGATCCAGTGTGTTCTAATTGTTTTACCACGAAAGGTTAAAACGAACAAAACTAGACATTTATTATTAAGGGTGAATTATAAATTCACTTTTTTCATAATATTATTTTATCGGGTCTTACTCGCGGTATATACTTTATTTATCTTACTGTATCTAGGCTAATTAGTATATACCGCGAGTAAGACCCGTATAAAATAGTATTGTGTATACAAATCGCGATAGTTTAAAATCTTTCATTTTTTTCGTTTGAACGTAACATTGCAAACAAAACACAAATACACAATGTAGGAAAGCTTTTATTGTTTGACTATAATGTCAAGTTAATTATGCTTGTCATATAAAAGTTCATGCATTATGTCGCACAGGTACTGTAGTTGTTGCCAGGAAACAATATATAGGGCTGACATCATTTGTATTAATGTATTGACATTTAGATAATAAGTATGTGACTTTAAAAATATCCTTTAATAAATTTAATTGTTTTCCGGAAAACGCAGGGTGGGGAGACCCCTCACACGGTGGACCGACGACCTGGTTAGGACGACGGGATGGATGAGGGAGGTCCAGGACCGCGCAAGGTGGCAGTATTTGGAGGAGGCCTTTGTCCAGCAGTGGACGTCAATTGGCTGATATGATGATGAATTTTAATTGTTGTAGCCAAATTGTAGCTATAGAATTTTGATTGTATTTTCTTAAATGGCTATGCTTCCTCATACATATTATCACCGTTATCTCAGTCAGCCTGGGCTTACACAGCAACGCAAAGAAAAATAATGACTTTTCTTTTTTTTTCTTTTTTTAAAAAGACAACTCCCGCACTAGGGATCATGCCCTGTGTCGCGGGGATCTTTTACAAACATCAATTAACGGACACAAAGAACACCCAGACCAGGACAATAATTTTATGGATCTCACAAATTATTGTCCTGCGTGGGGATCGAACTCACAACCTCTTGCACGGCAGCCGCTTGCACTACCGTCGCGCCACCGAGGTCGACTTGAACATAAGACAACATTTTTCTGTGTATCTGACAAATTCATATTTGTATAGACTACATGGTCTTGACCACTAACGTGGGAGTTTTAAAATAAAATACTAATAATAAAATATCGTTTCAGTATTCTTTTGCCACGTAAATTTTATGCATTCAATATTTATAAAGGAATATGAAACCGCAATAACTTGTCCGTGCCGTCACTTTGCCACAACGTATCGGGAAACCAGAGCTTTGACATGCAAATATACAAGCATATGTTCAGATGTATCATAGAAACGTGTCCGATATATTGCAGAGCTTTATTTTTAATATTTCTTTATTATACTTAACTATTCTTATTGATAAAATTTATTCTGTCATTGGTTTTAAGTCTCTTTTCATGAAGACTGTCGCAGTTAAAGATAGAAATGAGGAAAACTTTATCCTAACTAACTACTGCGTATAATTATGTACCTAAATTTCTTCCTCTCAGTGCTACTCATAACCGCCCAAACTCTTCTCCGTCTCTGCTTGACCTCATGTTTGTGTCCTCTTTCGACCATGTTGAGAAATATGGCCAATGTGAAGCAGATTGCTTTTCTCACCATGACCTTCTTTTCCTTTCGTATAAACTGCGTAAACCTAGACCTAAAGTAATTCTGATTCGTAATTTTCGCGCCGTAAATATTGACAAGCTCCGTCATGATGCGAAAAATATTAATTGGGGTCCGTTGCTGGAGGCTCTGTGTTTGGACAAGAAAGTTGCACTACTCACCAATGCATTGACAACTTTATACGACAAGCATGCTCCAGTTAGAGCGGTTAAGGTAAAGCATTTACCTTGCCCTTGATTGACTGACGACATATAAAAACTGCTTACCAGAAAGGCTACCGCTCAGTCCCGGTATAAGCAACGTCCTACTTGCTCTAACTGGGAAAAATTTGTAGCGATCCGTAACCACTGCAATAAGGTTTGTAGGAATGCCCAACGTCGTCACATACATGAATCAGTGCAAAATAGTGATCCGGCAAAGGTTTGGAGGTTTTTGAAGTCATTGGGCATTGGTAAGTCGCAGGAACTTTGCAATCCTTTTTTGGATATAAATGCCTTAAATACTCATTTTTCTACATCACCCATAATGAGACAATCAAAAATAAAACTATAGACTATTTTTCATCTCTTCCCAGACCTGACTTTTCTTCCTTCGTCTTTACTGAATTTTCAGCTCGAGCTGTTCAGGAGTGCATTAGGTCAATCACTTCTGCGCAGGTTTTTTGATGGATCTTTCTCTGTTAGAGCTGTCAGGCTGTGGAATGCTTTGCCTGAAAACATCAGAAAGTCGCAGTCTCTACAGGTCTTTAAACGCCAAGTGAAATTGTTTGGTATCACCGTTTTGTACGGCAACACATCTCCAAGCAGTAGCGAGCAAAAGTTAACTTACCGAGTCGTTGAAGCGTTTTCCTTTTTTTCCTGAATCCCGGATCCACCTGCTGATCGTTTCAGGACCACTAGTCTTAATTTTTAGAGAAAGAGAAACAGTGGTTGTAGTAGCCAGAAACCCACAGAGATGTGGAAGGTCCGATTCGACCAACCAAGGTGTTGGCACGCGATTATAGAATCACTCTAGGTGAGACCGGATAACGCAGATACTGACCTGTCACTTGGGAGAGAATCTGTAGGTATCGAATAAGCCGAAAGTTAATAACTATGTCATCACTGTAAAATCTAGGAAGAGGTCTTTTGTTTTTTAAGAAATTATAATAGGAAGGTTTTTATTTTTACGACTCCTACGAAACGAGGACAGGTGGTGTCTACCACACATTATTACTCCGACATCATATACAGACGTGATAAAAATGCACATATAAAATTTCTCAGCAATCTACACAAGACGGTTGAAAAATATCAAAATTTTATTCCTACAACGAAACATGAAAATTCATCTGAATTTAAAATAAGTTTCCATATCTTTCGAAGCGAAATTAATATTCAATAAGTCTGCATGAGCCATCCCTATACAAACCGCATCCACATTTTGCTGCATCAAGCGCTCGCCAAATGCACTCAGTTATGTAAGCCTTAGTAAGTGGCTTTCTCTGATATCCTACAACTCCACTTGAGAGCGCTTTTCGCTGGATTTATTAGCGACCACATTGGTTTTGGTCTGTGCTCCTTATAAAATTTACTAAGAGATGAACATAAGTCCGTCTTAAATTGTTTGACTCTTGACTAAATCCGAAAGCTTTTCAAACATCCATTTTGGCTTTAACGTTCGTATTTAAGTAGTTATCAAGACGTTTGCCAATTTTATAGCTTAGGAGCTTATTTGTAACTTATTCAAGGAGTAGGTAACTTAATATTTTTGAACATACTAACTTTTTTCTTTTTACTTAGTTATTCAAGGACCATTGACCCCTGGTATCAGGAGTCGTCGAACTTACATCTACAACTATACTACAACTTTACAATAAAAATTGGTTTTAGCCATGTACACAACAATTCTCCATAATTGAGTTTACGTTTGCCATATTGTATCCTTTGACGTGATGTAACCTATGATATTTAGGTCTAAACACGAACGTAATGGTTCATCTAACTTCAATATTGGTCAGTTGATTAAGCACAATGGAACCGAAATACATTCATATTATATTTCAAGATCGTCGAGGTGTATTTTGTATGAATTAGAGGATATGGAGCGTAACTTGGTATGAAAGACCCATAAAAGTGATATGTAGTTATTTTTTGTCCCAATAAGTGGGTCATATTAACTTGTAATACCTGTGCATTAAATATTTGTTTCGAATAGATTCTTCAATAAACTGGTTCTCTGCAAGTTTTTGTATCAATTAATAATTATAGAATATTTTAAGATATATTTTGTCCTATCACCCCAATAATGACCCACTTTATAGATTTGACTTTTTCAACGGCAGAGGCCTTGTCTTTCTAATAACACCCCAGCCAGACCCATTTGTAAAACAACCATTGGTAAAGAAGAAGAATATTATTAGCGATTTCCTTCTTTTGTTATCGTTCAGATAATACCTGGCTTATTTCCCTCTAGTCTGCTTTAAGGCCACTCTTAGATGGGGTGGTAACACAGCCATTATTGCTCTAACACCACATGTATTTTATTATTTTGTATTATTTAATTTTGTAACATTTAATTAGCGCATACTTACCAGCTAAAAGTGCACTACTCTACAGCCGCAGGGAATCTATTTCTTCTACTTAAACTGGAAACAGATCGAGCCAAAGGAAGACTGAAATTGAAGACTTGATTTTAAAATGGAAATCTCTTCCCTGGAGAGTTCAGTAGAGAATTCTTTAAGAGGTGCAAAGCTAGATGTGATTTGCTCGTATACGCTACTAGCTTTCTCTCGCGGTTTTATCCATGAAATATATTTTATTATTTACTTAAAGTAATAAGTTGTCATTTTCTTAAATATATTGAAAAACTATTTTTAATTTTAATTTTGTTTTTTTTTACTTGTAACAGATGGGCATAAATAGGTAGTACTTAATAAATGAACTACTTTGTTTTATTAACATACATACTCGTATCTTTGTAGCGATCGTAGAACATGACGCTTAGTAGGTATAGCCTCTATCTCAAGTTAACATGGCGTGAGTGATTAAAAATCAATTACAATGACACAATTCTAAACGATTGAAACATCCGCGGAAACTTCTGCAATCTAAATGTAATAAAGATCTAAATAAGATTGTAATAAGGAAATCGTTTCTGTCATTATTGTACTCAACGTCAATGAAGGTTTAATAGAATCGATTCCGTAACACATTTACAACGAAATACGAACCTTAATAGCTATCGATGTTGTGCATTACAGGAATAATGACAATAAACCTATTATTTTCAGGTAAAAGAGGAATATCATAACAGTCCATTAATGTCCCACTGCAGGGACGGGCCTCCTCCCGTGATGGATGGATACTTGGCCTACTAATACCACGCTGGCCAGATGGATTGGTATAGCGTTTAATTTCAAGTTTTCCTTCTTTTTATTTCGTAAAGATAATATTTACGGATTTTAAGGTGATACATGTATTCTTACTCCGTCACCACACGGAAAAGAGGGATATCAAAAGGTAGAAATATTATGAAATTTGTTAGTTATAGAAAAAATAAACAAATTTCTAGATTATTCATATTTCCGAACACTGTAGCGTAGTGGTTTCAGACTTGATTCTTGATTACAAAATAAGTATTTAAGTATGTTTAGCCGTTGTCTAGTAGCTATAGTACAAGCTCTGCTTAGTTTGGTACTTGATAAGGTTGTGTGAAAGTGTGCGCAACATTATTATACTTAAACTCATTACTTTGACAGGTTCAAGATAATATTAAAGTTTGCATGGGTATTCAATCCAAGCAGGTTTTTTAATTAAAAAAATATTTGCTTTACATTTTTACGTATAGCATTTCTTTGAACTAAAAATAAAGCCAATTTTATTCTTTCAACGACCCCACTATAACTCTATTATAAAAAGTAATATAAATTTTAGTGAACCCAGAGTCCTTTGCATAAAGATATCGTCGCCCTTACAAAGTGGACGGTGAAAAATGTCACGGTTGGGGGAGATAACGCGCCAGATTAATTATACTTCCTAGAAGGCTTTATCTATACCTTATTTATAAAGTCTTTATAGACAAGACTATGTTTGAGGCATGTCTAAAAAGACAACTCCCGCACTAGGGATCATGCCCTGTGTCGCGGGGACCTTTTACAAACATCAATTAACGGACACAAAGAACACCCAGACCAGGACGATAATTTGTGGATCTCACAAATTATTGTCCGGCGTAGGGATCGAACCCACAACCTCTTGCACGGCAGCCGCTTGCGCTACCGTCGCGCCACCGAGGTCGTCAAATCTGTCTGCCTTAAATATATTCAGAACTTCTACTATGGGTAGGTACTAGACAATGTATACATAGGCATTTAGTTTTTTGTAAATAACTGGAATTTTTTAAGCGATGTTAATGTCATCTTTGAAACGTAAACTACTAACTTTAACTATTCCAATAAAAGAAATAAATAAATGTATGATGCAAATAGTGTTTTAGATTTAAAAATAATCTACACTTAAAACGTCATCCTTTAAATAAATATTGTTTTGTTCTTTACAAATATTATACAAAGGAAACACCCTGACAAATCTAAACATTCATGTTCATAAACAAAATTTTGCATTAAAACAGAATCAAACCAGAGATCTGCGTAGCAGCCATGAACTTTAACCACTAAGCCACAGAGGTTGCTGAATAATGATTAAAATGACTCTAAATAAAATTGCAATCATTATTATTATAACAATCGCAGCCTTATAGAAACCTAAACATAATAGAAGTCGTGTCCCAGACACATAAAAGTAACACAACGAACCATTGAAACAACTATAGCAATATAAAAACGATTAACAATTTAACGTAAATAACGTTTGTAAATCTCGCTATAAATAAGTGTAACGGTGAAGGTTCTATTATGTGACGTCACCTAACTACGTAACGATTAGTACGGGGCTCACGTTAACACAACCTTAAGGGTCCTTTTACATTAGACAATGTCACTCTCATAAAAGAAAACAGACAGTTGACAGATGCATTAGAAGAATAAATATTATACATTTTATAAGTTTTTATACTTTAATTAGGTTATTAATAATTATAGATATCGCGTTATCAGTCTTAGGGGGGCATATCATTTCTCTATACCTATCTCGCTTGCACTTAGGGGTCTTCTATTCTTTTATGATATCTTATATCACTTTTTTGGGTACATATGTAGTTGATAACGTGTTTTCTATTGAAAAAAGAATACATTTGTAACTTTTTATAATTTAATTAATTAATAATTAGTAAAAGCTTTTTAGTTTCATTAGGTTTTAGAACTGTTAATTTTGTATTTATTTAATAAGTTTTCTTCTGAATGTCTGGATTGAGCCTCCTTCAACGACGGAGAGAACTTGGATAACCCGTTATCCAGCAAATTTGAGTAGAGTTCTTGTTAAGTTTCAAAGTCCGGTAATTACTAACTACTGTAATCTTCTATCTATACACAGTTATATATTCACACTACTGTTTTAAAGTGGTTTAAATAGCAATAACAGTAAGTAGTGGTACGAATCTAGACGGCATCTTACTAAAAAGACCGACCACCTGGTAGTACATGCTTTATGGAGCGGGTTCTACATGATCAGATAATGAGGTATTCCATCTTAAAAACCGGCTATATACGTTTTGGTTAAAGAAACAATGAAGTTCTTTCTCTTAGGTGACCAAGAAGAGTACGTTGAAGAGTTACATAATTCGGCCTTCCTTTTTCCTTTATATTCTTCGAACTCATATTGCTATGTCTCAAACCTCTAACACATAGATAAAACTAAACTCTAGTAAACTCCGTGTGGTGACGGAGTAAGAATACAGTGTGTTACCACCCCATCTCATCTCATAGGTGTCGTAAAAACCGACTAAGGGACTATCCGTGAATATTATCTTTATGTAATAAAAAGAAGGAAAACTTGAAATGAAACCCTATACCAATCAGTTTGGCCAGCATGGTACTAGCAGGCCAAGTATCTCTCCATCACGTAAGAAGGCCCGTCCCTGCAGTGGGTCATTAATGGGCTGCTATGAAACGCTAATAACTAAACGCCATGGGTTTTAGTTACTACGAGTATACCAATTTATTTTGGATGTCCAACTCACGAAACTGACCCCAAGTCCCGTCAAAGCCAAGTCGACTAGTAGACAGCCTCTAAAATATTATAGACATACATAAAAATACTTGTTTAGATAGTCCTTAGTCTTCCCTTTTCCGATATCTTATAGTGAGCTTAATAGTATATTGAGATCGTATTTGTACGCAGCGAGCACATAAAATAGAGGCAGCGTGTGTAACAAGCCCACGTACGGCGACGGATTAACCTTATCGTGATATAATACTTGCCACGCGTGAGTATTTAGTAAGAAATAGCTTATTGTATACAATAATGTAGGTCATGTGGTGATGGGTATCACCATTTTATCTTATGGTGTGAGTATTGCAAAAACAAAAATTATTTTTGTACAGCGGGAATCGAAACTGAGACCTTTGCGTAGCGGCCATGTATTTAATTAAAATATTATTATTACAATGACAATGAGATAATAAAAATTATTACGCATAACTATAAATTTATACTAACGATTTACTTTCATGTTTTTCAGTATGTATATGCCATTTTCATTTAGTATGTGTATGCCATTTTCATTTAGACTTTAAACGAAACGAAATGAAACAACGCTTTAATTGTTATGTGCCTACCAGACCAAGTGTGTTTATAATTTTCTAATTATAAACCAGCTCCAACCAAAGCCGTTATACCAATTATAATACTTAAGCAATTTCGTTTACGTTTACGATTCACAGAAATTACATTTTAATTTAGATAAAAACAAATTATTTAACCAAAGTTAATGTAATTTCCACGAATCAATTTACATTACTGCTTGGAGTTGAATTAAGCGAGCATAGCGGCAGTGGCGATCTAAAGCCCGATTTACACATCGACAAGTACAGTAGCGAGTTAAGAAGTAAGTTGTTGATTAAGTTGATTTAAATAGATCTCCATCCTATTTTTTGGCAAGTTAAGTTGGCGAATTAAGCTGGCGAGACGCGAGAGAGGGGGCTACTTCGTACTTTACGAAGTGTGTCGTGTGTGACCCGTGTCGTGAAAACTTTAACAAACTTGAGGTCTCAACTTCTGCGTGTGATTGAATCAGGCTGTGATTGATTCAGGTGCACTTAGTTAACTAGTCATCATAACAGCCCATTAATGTCCCACTGCAGGGACGGGCCTCCTCCCATGACGGAGGGATACTTGGCCTACTAATACCACGTTGGCCAGACGGATTGGAATAGGGTTTAATTTCAAGTTTTCCTTCTTTCTATGTAAAGATAATATTCACAGAAAGTCCCTTAGCCGGTTTCTACGACACTCATGGGATAAGATGGGGTGGTGACATATTGTATTCTTACTCCGTCACCACACGGATATAGTAACTAGTACTTCATATTAAATAGAGCTAACGTACCAAGAACGAAAGAAAACTATATAGTATAAAGTTAGTACAAACTGCAGTTCGCCGTCTCTAATGTTAAAGTACTCATAGTTCTCACGTAGAGGTTTAATGTATGTTTGAGCTGCTAATGGTGATTGCACATTGTTTGTACAGCAATCACAAACTTCTATCCGAAGCTGCAAGTAAACGAAAACAATATGGAAGAGGAAAATTGTGATTAGTTTGAAAATTAAATTACTTATCATTCTTCTTTCTTTTCAATACTAATCCCACATTCACAAGTCGACTTCAAATCCATGACTAACCATACATATACAACGGATAAACACACTTTTTGACGTAAATACGAGTTCATACATATTCTACATAAAAAATTTCGAGACCTATCCAAATTTTAATGTTCATGCACACAAAGATTTGCATTGAGCAGCAACAGAACTCAATACCGCTGCGTAGCACATATAGATAATGTCTACTGCGCCGCAGAGAGAGTTTGTAAATACAAAACTAAAACATTTATTATCTTAAAATCTCTGAAAAGAGTATTAAACGTTAGTTATACGTTATAAAATATAATAGACAACTCATCATAACAGCCTATTAATGTCCCACTGCAGGGACGGGCCTCATCCCGTGACGGAGGGTTACTTGGCCTACTAATACCACGCTGGCCAGGCGGATTGGTATTGGGTTTAATTTCAAGTTTTCCTTCTTTTTATTTCTTACGGTTATTCCCTTAGTCGGTTTTTACGACACCCATAGGTTAAGATGGGGTGGGGACATATTGTATTCTTACTCCGTCACCACACGGATAATAGACAACTACTGATCATTAAATCATGTCCTGAGGGAATGGTCTACTTACCTATTCCACATTTTAATATAAATTGCATATTAACTGGAGTTCTCGATCTAATACCAACCATACCGTTATAAAACTGCAGAGTTTGATTAAACGTTCCTTTCTCATGAAATATTAGTTCTAATTGAATGATTATTTTTGTATAGAAAGTGAATTTATAAAGGAATGTTAAAACTATAATTCCTTTTATATTTAACTACGCCATCTAGCCACGAACTAAGCTGAGCTTGTACTAGTGGCAACGGATAAACATGCTTATTTTGTAAATACATTAAAATTAAAGAAAACACGCAAAATAAAAGAGCACTCAAGCGGATCGGGAATCAAAGCCGAGACCTATCGGTAGCAGGTATTGGCTTGACTAAACAGTGGTTCTACCCAGACAGCTGTTAGATGACGTATCAACAAGCTCAAAAGATGTAAAATGCTCGTTAGACCTATGGTTGCCTTTTACGGTTCCCTTGGGCATAGAAGAAGAGACAAGTTTAATTCCAAAGCCGTCTCTTCTCTGCTGTTTGAGCTGTAAATTTTAATTATTTTTGTAATTTAATACATAAATTTCTTTCTCTTGACTTTTAAGTTTGCCTTTCTTAATGACGCTTTTTAGGGTTCAGTAGCCAAATGGCAAAAAAACGGAACCCTTATATATTCGTCATGTTTGTCTGTCCGTCCGTATGTCACAGCCATTTTTTTCCGAAACTGTAAGAGCTAAATACTGTTGAAACTTGGATAATGAACTGCATTAAGATTTTGATGCAAAAATAAAAAATAATTATAATAATAATTGGATGCTCCCCATACTTAGAACTGAAACACAACAACAATTCATTAAATAAAGCTTCTTTTTTTTTTTTTTTTTTTTCCTTACTTTTTTTCGATACTTAAGGTTAGAAGCAAGCGATTTGAATACCTTATTAAAATTATTTTGTGATAGATTTATTACTAAGAAAACTTTTATAATGTAAACGAATAAATTTAAGAATTGATTTCCATGAAACTCAGCGTGTGGAACTAATGTCCTTCAGACGGTAAGGTTAGGTAATAGTGACCGCGAAAAGTTTTATTTCATTTAATCAGGCCGTGGCTCTTAGGTCCCACTGCTGTGACTCAGCTGACATGAAGAAATAATTATCATACGAGCCTATAGATTCCTATTCGATATACTTTCAAATCAGTTATTTTTGTTTAGAAAGAAATAAATAAAATATACATTGATCCAAAACTTAATGATACCTAATTCTTCAAAAATTTAATTATTCAATTAGTTTTGGTTTAGTAAAATAAAAATTTATTTATTTTAATAAATGGGACTAAAGAAAAAAGTTCCTCAAGACTTACTTTAAAATGCCTTAAGAGGGCATGCCACTGGGATAGCACCTCACATGCCATGCATCACTACCTAACTATTGTTGAATATCTCCTGGACAGATTGCAATATAAAAAAAAATTAATCAATAAATACAAAATTCAACACAACATTAATAACACGAAAATATACTTTATTACATTCAAAGGTAAACATTAAACGTGTTTGTACGAAATTGCTTATAAACTGTCTCCCTATTTCCGTTAATCTGTTGAAATGTGAAAACCAAATATAAAAAGTAAAGCATTAGTTTGTTATGTTACACTAACAGGCAAAAGCTTAAAAGGTTTTTGGTAAAATATAAACGCTTCAATTTGGAAAATGATTGTAAAATATTAGGTTTTTTTATTAAATTTAAAAACGTCTATGTCTCTCTCTAAAGCCCGATTTACACATCGACAAGTACAGTAGCGAGTTAAGTAGTAAGTTGTTGATTGCGTCTCTCGAGGCGCGAAAGAGGGGGCTACTTCGTACTTAACTCGCCAAAAAATAGGATGGAGATCTATTTAAATCAACTTAATCAACAACTTATGTTAGACATGCAGTATCAATAAAACTGTAAGCAAGATCAAGAAGATGAAGAAGATGTCTATCACTTGTTGGTGAAATGTGTCCGCAACAAAGCTGAAAGAGAGACCTTGGTTCGCGAGTTGAACATAAATAATTTAGATATTGGCGTATTCCAGGGTTTCTTAACTCACCCTAGCAGTGATGAGGCAATTAGAATTTATAAGTTTATTCATAAGACTCTTAGCACTTAAGTTATTTTTTAGTTATAGGATATGATGAGGCTGACTTGGTCATAAATGACCACAAGCCTCTAAATAAAAAAAGATAATAAAAAAAAAAAAAAAAAAGGTCAAGAAAACCTCTACCTGATTATTGTGGTTTTTGTCTCTTAGAAGACCAGTTCCATAGCCACCTACCCTAATTAGTTTTAACTTAAAGTGTCAAAGTGATTTATGCGAATGTATACTATTGAATAAAGACGTTTTGTTCTATTTGATTACTTCAGTACAGATTGCAGATTGTCTATTCCAATAGTACCTGGCACGAGTGTTGTCGAAGGTCGAACAAAACTCATGCCCTGTAACAATATACGACAGCTATTTATTACTTTACGCAATTCTTTTCACTGTTGTCTACCTAAACTATTACGAAACTACAAGCGTTAAATGTATAATAACGATAAGTTAAAGAACTTTGGCTCTTCTGGTTATGGTGTAAGAATACATTGTTATTGCCCTATCACATCGGGTTAATGACATATAAACATACTTGTTTATTTGTAATACACATCTATACTTATTAGTATAGATGTGTATTACAAATAAACAAGTATGTTACAAAGAGGAAAAGTTTGTGTGTTTGTGACGTTTTGTAAGGGGTAATCTCTGGATCTAATGAACTTTTAAAAATTCTTTCTGTGTTGAATAGTCCATTTATCGGGGAGTGGCATAGGCTATATAGTATCACGCTATGACTAATAGGATTAGAGCAGTAATGAAATATGTTTAAAAACGGACGCGTTTTTTTCGCCGCCCAACGAAGTGGGCACGGGTCTGCTAGCATCAAACAAAGTTTGCGTTTTTTTTTCAAACAATGAAATAAAATATACAAAAGCATTTTTATGCATTAAATATTTAAATTGTATGGGGAAATAGTCCAAGAACCTTCAGCTAGGCAGGCAATAGTATTGCCTGCGGCAATAGAAAAGAAAGAAAGAGAGAGAATTATTTATGTAGTCTACCGCAGGTTGTCGTCTATTAATTTTAAAAATAAAGGATGTATCATCGGCAAACAAAATTATCTCGGGGTTCTTTTTAACTAAATTTGGCAAATCGTTTATATATATAAGAAATAGAAATGGTCCTAGTATTGAGCCTTGTGGTACCCCCATTTTAACAACTGATCCGGGCGAACGCTTACCATTTACATCTACTTTTTGTACTCTATCGCTTAAATATGATTTCATTATACCTAAAGCAGAATCTCTAACACCATAGTGACCTAATTTCCTTAGTAAAGTCTCGTGATCGACACAATCAAATGCTTTGGATAAATCGCAAAAAACGCCAAAAGCATCCTGTGACTCCTCCCAAGCCTCAAATATGTGTTCTACTAACTATATACTATCTACTACTATACAATAACTAATATGCCATGCGGTTTTCCAATCATCATCACTCTACCTGTCACTACGGCCTTTGTGTCACGAGCCTGTGTGACATTCGATATTTGAATCCCACGCTGGACTATTGTAATTGAGTTTACTAAAATTATTGTTCAGAACTTGTAGGTTGGTAACGTCTTTTAAAGACCCATTTTTTTATTCAATCAATCAACTAGCCTATCGCAGAAACTGTAACTGTTTTGTGGAACAAGCTCGCTGCGACGATATTTCCGGACCGTTACGGCTTGGGGAGCTTCAAGAAACCAAGCGTACTCCCTTTTAAAAGGTTGGCAACGCATCTGTGATTCCTCTGGTGTTGCGGGTGTCCAAGGGCGGCGGTGATCACTTACCATCAGGTGACCTGCTGGCTCGTTTGCCTCCTATTACATAAAAAAAACAAAGACCACTGCTAGCGGTGCCACTGCTGCTATGTCTAGACATAGGCCTCTCGCAACACGCGCCACAGAACACGGTCCTGCCTTCCGCATACAGTCCGACGCAGGGATTAAATTGACAAAGTTTTGATTAACTTATGGAAATGCCCACAACCTCACGTCATTTTATAGTCATGTGTCACAGTTGTTCTAGATAAGCCCTCGAAAAGATAATCCTAGAGATCGTTTAATGACCTAAGTGTGCTTAGAATAATTCTTATTGTTTTTATCCGCTCCTCGCTCGTTTGAAGACACAGTCTACTATACAAAGTAGATGTAATGCATAAAGTAACTTATAAACTTCAAAGTCCAACAGTTCTGAAATGTTAAATCAAAACTTAATTCAGAACGAATTACTTGATTTGGATTAACGCGACTTATTTACTTTGCCCCTCAGGGACTCTCCTTAGAGGATATTTTAATTAAATTTGATATTTCATTTTGTTAAATAGTAATTTAAATGGTTATAATGAGTGTTATTTGTTTGTTTACTTTAAAGTTTATCTCGCTCAGGCAGGTCATAGTACAAGGTTGAGTCTTAACTCAGCTATGGAATATAATGAAACAGTCTAAATGATTATTTGGATTAATGTTATGTCAATATTTCTTTCAAAATGTATTGTCTTTAAGAACGGGCCTCTATTATATGTGGGTGAAGACGCCGGCACCGTCTACAGGCTAGATTTGTTATCAGGTTTTTTGGCGAGGTAGAAGCAATTATCTGAGTATTGTAATTTAAATCTTAACATAAGCCCAGGCTTATGTTAAAAGAAGTAGACCTCCCTGCATCATTGCAAGTGATGTTCTATTTTGTTAGGCTTTACTGTGTCATAACAATTTACCAAAAAAATATTTTTATCTTAAAATAAAAATCAGTAAAAATTCTAACATTTCCTAATTGTAAATTTTATGTAAAAATATTCGACAAGTCAAGTGTAAAAATGAACTAGGATGCCTCGAGACGATTTTGTCGAATTCGATTACGAAACTGAATATCGATTATGACGTCACTCGACACAGAAAGTCATGAATAATAAATGTGTTGACGTAGTCAGGGTCAAGTTTATTGTTTAGCTTTTACAATACAAACAACGAATAGTATAGTACTTATATTGTGATGAAAATTACAATTTAAACTTAATTTAACTTCGACAGCTTATCAATGTACAACTACAAGGACAAGCCTCCTTCAACGACATAATGTATCATGCACAGAAATGTGTATCATGGCTATGGCTCTGTCATGCCGGGAAATTTAATTTTAAATAAATAAACTATAAATAAATAAATAAATATTCAAAAAAAATTGACGACGTAGTGGTTATATAACATGAATGCTACGCAGAGGCAGCCCAAAAGAAATGGAGGGTACTGCCAGAATACCAGCGCTGATGCGACATAAAACTATGCCGTACCAGCATTACAGCTGAAGCAGAGCCCTATTGGCCATTAAGACTTTATTGTTTTGTATTTTATTTTTTGTGTAATTGTTATGGCCAATAAACGTTTTTCTTTCTTCTTTCTTTCAGAGGTCTCAGGTTCGATTCCTGCTCAATGCAAAACTTTGTGTGCATGAACATGATTGTTTGCATAGGTCTAGGTGTTTTCTATGTATAATATTGTATGTATTTACAAAAAAAAAGTATGTATGTATTTTTTTCCGTTGTCTAGTATCCATAGTAGGTCTGCTTAGTTTGGGACTAGATGGCGTTGTGTGAATGTGTGGGGAATATTTATATTTAATATACCTATTTATTTATATTTAAATAAATTTAGATAAATTTGATCTAATAAAACGTAGTTTTACTTATTTTGCTTTTGTAAAATAATATTAGCCAGCTGTACTATAGTCGCCTTTTAAGAGACGTAATGGTGACACATTGGATGGATGGATCTATTATATTAAAAAGTTCATATTGCTAGTTGGTCTGTCTTGTTATAACATACTTGGGTTGCCACTTTCGAAATACATCTCACAAAATATGACTTTTTCTACGCCTAAGTAAGTACTGTTATGTTATTCTGCCTTGTTACGAGTTTCAACGAAATGAGTGTTGTTACGAAAAATTACTGCGTTGCTAAAATACTTTTTATATTTTATCATACAAGCCTGTTACTCTCTTAATGCAAGGACTGGCCCACAGCAATGAATTATCTTGGCCTACGCTAGTAGCTAAGACGGTAAAGGATTATATGTAAAGATTTCCTTCTATAATTTTAAGTGCATTTTAATCTACAAAATATTATTTACAGAAAAAATAATAAAATGTAAACAAATATTTTATGCCCTTCTTCAAACGTCTCTACATTCCGCTGTCCAGTGCCTCTCTCATCCATCCGTTATCCTCAACCTTTAGCAGATCTTAAAACATCTCATAATAGTAAATATAGTTAGTCTAATCCATCAACTGTCTAGCTCTTAATTACAAACTCGGGCTCGAGAGGATAATCTCGAGTAGAGTCCAATAGCTTTACTTAAGTAAACACTTGTACCGATATCGACAGCCGTTACGAATCAAGATATCAATGGTTCGGTAAACTTGTTTGTTCTACCGACGCTTAAGTACGAATTAAGAGGAGTACTAACATACTTATGTATCGTTAAGTATTCTAAGAATTGCTCTGAACAACTTAGATTAAATCTTGTGAAATATTGAGACAGTATTTCAAAGGCGCAGCGGCCATGATGCTGTACACGGGATCGTTGCTTTGAAATTAATATTCACGGACATCTCTACACAGCGCCATCTGCTCCCAAAGTAAGCTAGGCTTAACCTGCTTGTGTTATGGGTAACAGAACAACAGTTATTAATACTTATATCCTTTTTTTTGTAAATATACATACATATTATACATAGAAACACTCAGACCAATGCAAATAATCATGTTCGTGCACACAAATATTTGCATTGAGCGGGAATCGAACCCGATACCTCTGCGTAGCAGGCATGTTGTATAACCACTACGCCACAGAGGCCGTCAAATATGGCCGTCTGCTTTGAAATATTTCGAATTCTTTGCGTAATCCATAAATGATTTAATTAAAACTGGATGTTTTTTGTGTCTATTGGTTTAATGTTTGTTAGTTCCCGTGACACTGGGCATGATCTCTAGTGCGAGAGAGTTTTTTAAAAATGGAGAGGGCCCGTCCTTGTAAAGGAACATTTTATGCTGCTAAGATAAAGCTACAAGAAACTAAACAGAGCTTAGACTATTCTAAAATAGAATTTTATTCAATCGAATAGAAAATGGATGCCTCCTTGAAATCCTCAGCAATTCGGCTTATCCCGTTCAGAAATTGGTTTTACTTACCGAGGCCTGATCTCTATAAAAGCTTACAAAAGTATAAGATACTTTGAAAATGTAAGTGTTTTATGAAAAAGAAGGAAATTCCTAAATTATTTACACGTTTTACAGTAGCATTTTGTATGCCTATCGACGGGACATGGTATGTTCAATACTTTGTAATAACACCTGTATTTCACCTGTGTTCACGAAATAAATTGTTTTTATTTGATTTGCATGTTATAAATATTTTACATTACATACAAGACCGTATCTAAAACTGGAAACTGACTTTAATTAGTTGCTTCATATGATTTTTCTAGAGAAGTCTATGGGTTTTTTAATTCATGGCTACCACGAATAGAATGTCTGAGTTTAATAATTCAAATGTAATCAACAGAACATACGGAGGCATGTTATTAATTTGTTCCCAAACTTTTGCCATTGACTTGGGACTCAACTCGCCCCATGGGTCCGTAAAACTCAAGTAAACTGAACAAAAAGAGATTACCTCTACGAAAACAAAACAAGGTACATTAATCAGAAAAGATATTAATAACACAGCTATTTTAATAAAAAATGAAACATTTTTCTTCTCTAGAAGAAAGACATTTTAAAATATTACAACAAAATTGCCGGCTGTATTTAGATGGGAGACAATCTTTTTACTAAATCGTTAGTGTGTGCCGGTGGTAGATAAGTCTATAATCCGTTGAAGAATTGTTGGGAGTCGGGGCCCCATCGTGATTAGCTTAGGGATATTTAAACTTAACGCATCACTTGATAAAGAATCTCAGTTATTTTGTACTAAGATAGCTTATTTAACGGTATGTTGAAGCTTACTGATTGATTTTAAACAAATTGTTTTGTTTATTTTGGTATACACTTTTTAAAGTAGATACAAAATAACTTAAACAACAATACTTAAATAACAATACTTAAAATTTCTTTATATACTTTATAGTGACGGGATTAACAAGTCGCTTGTGTGATTGTAACCTCCACGCTAGCTCATACCACAGCCTGAGAAACAATACAGATACGGAACATTTAGTTGTATTGTTTTGTTATTGAATAATCCTAGGGTCTTCTTATTCGAGTCAGTTAAAAATAAATAAAACTTGACACGAAAACCTACATGCAATTCGTCAGTTAATAGATTTTAAACGTCGGAGAAAAACCTAGGTATTTATGTTACTAGTATCTAGGCTAATTAGTATATACCGCGAGTAAGACCCGTATAAAATTATATTATATTTACCTTAATTATGTAAATAAGCTAAATATTACTAATTTTCTTAGACGTAACGAACCCAGCTTTTTTAAATTCGTAACTTCCTAAAACAGATTTATTTTTCGTTTTCGGACGATTCAGTCTCTTTTGTGCGACTAATTGGAATATCTTAAACGATAAAAGATTTATGAAATTGAAATTTCCTGTTTGCATATTTGATTATATAAATGGTTTAAAAAATTAAGTTAATCACAAAAGAAATTTTAATTACCTGATCATCCTTAAAATTTCCACTACGCTGGGCCACCTCTAATGATCACCTTTCTTATAAACCTCATCCACAGGCTTTCCATCGATCAGTGATCGGTCCAGATAGGCCTTTTCAGGAGATTTTGTATTACCTACTCCGCCGTCATTTTAAAAAGGAGTACTTAGCGATTTAACCAGAGACTTACGCCGTTTTCTTTTGATTTTGATTATTTTATAAATGTATGAGGAATGAAGCTCGAAAACTTTATTAATCCATAACATAAAATGTACAATAAATAAATAATAACATCCACAATAACATTACGTTTCATGGTATGTCGCTAAAACATTTAGTTATAAAACTATTTTCACATTATATTTGATCTACGAGCGTTTCTATCTCCACTGTAACGCCCTTAGGGAGCTATAAAGTTAATGACTTTGCCAGCTGTAGTCTAGTACTAACTACCTATATGTTACGTTATATTTTTATATGAAATGTCAAGCGCTAATAATAGAATTCTAATTGATTATAAGCAGTAAGACGTAGGACTTAAAGTAACACGTAAAAAGCTTTTATTTACAACTCCAAAAAAATTTACAATTCGTTGTACTTTTTTTATGTTTGTAATTTCATAAGTCATGTTTTCTAATCAGCGTAGGTAAAACTTTTTTACATGACATTATTCGTGGATAGCACAATGAATACAATTGTGATACAGTGTTATCATAAATATACCTATGGACTGAAACCTACGGCAATCCTCTTCACTTATATAGAGCCAGGACGACAAAAAGACTTTATTTTGTAATTATAGGTTAGCTACAATTGACTAACGCTAACAATACGCTGTAATCTTTTAAAGTATTTCAATTTTATGGTTGTGTAGAGCCATTAAGCATGTTCCAAATTAAATAGAAACAGACGGCCCTTAATGTCAAACGATTGGGTGATGTCATAATGTTTAATATCAACATCATAATAGGTCCTCTGGGAGCACATCACTATTGACATTCAAATATCAAGGTAACTGTTCGATTGAAGTTCCTTAACGTTATTCGAAATTTGAATTTCGATAATCAAATTCTTTTTTTTTTCGTAGCTGACTCCTGTATGCCAGTGTATGCCAGGATGAACAGCGTCGTCAAAAGGCACCAAGCATGACATGCGGTGATTCCTGCTAAATAAATTAAAAGTTCTTAAGACCTGCAACGAAATTCATAAGAAAATAAAGAGGTAAAAAATACTTCTCGTTTCGGAATTCTCTCGATACTAATAAAACTTGAAAATAGGGAAAGAAAAACATTTAATTTGCAAGCATAATATGCTACACATATACAGATAAAATGTATCGGCTGTTTCTACATTAACGGCATCCTACTTAACTGTTTACAATTAATAGTAAGCTCTCTAATACCTGCGTAACCCATAATGCCAAGGATAAACGTAGCGTATAATAATTAACCTTGAATATTTTATATGCGTAGCTGACGTGTAAGAGATTGCAGGTTTAAAGCGCCGATTACACTACCCTACACGTAGGGCCCTACATCTTGTAGGGCACTACAAGTTGTCTCGTGTAATCACATGTAGGCGGTTAGGACACTACATATCGGAGATTGGCGAGTCCACCCTACATGTAGGGCCCTACATCTTGTAGGGCACTAAATGTTGTCTATTTAATAATCACATGTAGGCTGTTAGGACATTACATATCGGAGATTGGCGAGTCCCGACCGCCCTACGGCATGTAGTGCCCTACAAGATTTAGGGCCCTATATGTAGGGTAGTGTAATCGGCGCTTATAACTACATCAAATTACATTAACATTTTTAGGATAACAAAGTAAACCGATTCGTGTAGTTCTACAAAAATAACAGCGTATTAGTTATAATTAATATAATGCAGAGATTTCGAGAATCTTTTTGTAGATGAAGATGATGTAGAATAAATATTTGGACTAGTCTGAGTGTTTATCAGGTATGTATGTATTTATTTACAAAAAAAGTATAATTTATCTTTTGTGTAATATAATAATTACAAGCTCTGCTTAGTTTATGATTAAATAGCGTTGAGTGCATGTGAGAGGAATACAAAAAAATCCAGAGTTAAAATGAAAAATGTGTTAGAGCATTCCCGCGCAATATTATCCTAACAGTCTATGGAGGTATCACAATCAAGGAGGTTTCCACACCGGAGGCGCGCGTCCGACATTGGCACAACTAATGAAATCAATCTACCACGCCTTCTCGATAGAGACGTGATTGCGTTAGACTTACTTGTAACGCGAGGAATACTCATGGAAATATCATCGTTTGTTGTTTAATACTTTGTGATTACGGATTTGAGTATCTTTGCTTTGTATATATTGATAAAAAAAATAAGTATCTGGAAAATAGCATCTGCTTTGTGAAATACTGTGTGTTTGTGTCCAGGACAATACATTATCCCGAAAAAAGTTCTGACTAACATCCATTTAATAGAGACATATACATCCAATAGAACCAGACCCCGGAAAATCTTTTGTAGATCGCATTGTTTGCGTGCGTTTAGAAACGTGTTCAAAGCAATCCATGCCGCGATATTGAGATATACTTAATATTATCATAACAGCTATAACGCATATTATCATAACAGCTATAACGCAGTATGCAGTATGTCCTGCTACTGTCACCATCTCTCTCTAGATATGAAATAACTTACTAATACCCCTTATACTTTACCTTGTTTCCGACGCTAATATGATTCAATTCAATTCAATTCAATTCATTTATTTATTAAACATTATAGGCTCACAGTGTTACACCAAATCGCTTATATGCTATGTCATAGTAATACAATGCAATTTCAATATTAATTAATATACACATACCTACATTAATCCAAAAATAATCAATATAATACAATATATAATTCATTAATATAATAATTCATCAATATAATACAATATAATAATTCAAAATAACATAATAATTTAATATAATACAGTAATTCAATATAATGCAATAATTCAATATAATACAATTATTTGATATTTATTAGGTTAGATACAGGGTTACATTTTCCACAATTGTTACATAGTTTGAAAAAAATATGTCAACAGTCGGATAGGCTTTTAAAAAGTCGTTTATTAGTGCTACCGCCCGGGTAGTAGGAGTTCCAGCCTTAGGCACCTTCCACCAAGGTGGGTATGTAAGCAGCCTATGCTGTCGTCGTCCCACACCTCGGGTATATGAATCGGGCACATACAAAAATAGATTCTCTCGCACCGAAGGATTGTCAACCTCGTTGACCAGCAACAAATAGTAGTGCAAGATAAGCGTTTTTTTACGTCTTACCTGAAGAGTTTCTAGACCAACCATACCGGCGACAAATAGAGAGGGGTATAGAAAAGGATAAAATCCGTAAGTGCGCTTGTAAAGCAATCGAGCAAACTTTCTCTGAACCCTCTCAACCATGATCTCGTAAAGTTTTTCCTGAGGGTCCCATATAATGGCATTATACTCCAATTTGCTACGTACATATGAGTTGTAAAGTAGTTTTAAGGTATGAACTCTATTGAACTGGATTGACATGCGTATTATAAAACCGAGACATCTATTAGCGCGCTTGCATATTTGCGTAATGTGCTCATGAAAATCAATTCCACTATCGAAAATTACCCCTAGGTCGTTTATTGTGGTAACTCTCTCCAAGGGCAGGCCATTGAAATGATGAGATGAAGTGGTGTACTCCGTCACTAGATGACTAAATACACAATAGAATATAACTAACTCAAAACAACACATATTACCAAAATAAGACTAGAATATGATAATTACAAAAAGCAAATCTCTCGTTTTAATTACCGGTCACGTTCCACAGATCCACTAGAACAATGTCGGGAGTTACTTTATATTCATAACTGATATGCCTCAGCGCTTACACCGCCTACCGATTAACTCTCACTATATACATACTCGTGTAATGTATTAGGTATATACCTAGATTAGATAGATATAGCTACAGCTTAGTACAAAGATATTGATACCAGAAATAATCTACCAAGCTCTTGGTACGAGTATATTGGTAGTATTTATGATCACTTATATTTTACCGTATAGTATTTTTGGTTTTTTCTGTCTTTAACCAATTTTTTTTGCCACTTATAACTTATAGAATAGGTGTGGTTTGTGGTTATTGGCGTTCTCAGAAGGTTAACCGTCAACCATAGCCCATCCCAAGCAATGCAGAAACCTACAGAAGATTTCCTGTGTTATTAAATCAGAAATGAGAAAATCCGCAGGATATTGGTTATCCTGACGGAATTATTACTCAGGATTGCCCGATTAGATTTGAAGTGGGCAGAATGAAAAACCGACAGTAGCTAGGACTGAACTTAGACGGATATGTGAATAATAAAGCGATAAGGACGCAGTTTTGACTGTAAATTCTGGTTTAAATCATATTGATTGGAACGTGTGTGAGATTAGCTCAATAAAATAAATAAATCTGCCAAAACTTTCATCATACGTAACAAGCTTATCTAAATTTATCTTAAAGGGTTTAACCATACTAAACGTTAGTTGATAGTTATGTTCTATCCTCTTACTATCTCGAGACCATAGAGTAAGAAGCTTTGAACAAATGTCATAAATATAGAGTCTAATCTCTTTGGGCTCAGATATCTGAAGGTATCTTTATCGAGCGTTCGATTTGAGAGAGGCTTTGAATTCCAGATAAAATTTGGTACGACCTTTTCTAGTATTTGGCATTTCGTTTTATTGTCCTTAGTCAATAGTAGTGAAAGTTCGTTCTATTGATTGTTTTTTTAACTCATGAATGTTTGACTATATTGTTGAATACTACGTGGATATTGCTTTTATTAGTAATATTATTAGTTGTATTTCTTACTATATCCGTGTGGTGACGGAGTAAGAATACAATATGTCACCACCCCATCTCATCCCATGGGTGTCGTACAAACCGACTAAGGGGATAACCGTAACTACTATCTTTACGAAATAAAAAGAAGGAAAACTTGAAATTAAACCCTTTACCAATCCGTCTGGCCAGCGTGGTATTAGTAGGCCAAGTAACCCTCCGTCACGGGAGGAGGCCCGTCCCTGCAGTGGGACATTAATGGGCTGTTATGATTATAATGAAATTATAGCATATCCGAAATTTGTATCGATATAACTAATTTACTATTCCCAATACATAAAACATATTATATCATTTGATCATGTTATTTGTACATAATGAACATCGAAAGAGAAATAACATATTGTATTCCTTTACTAGTAATTCTGTATCGAATAAATCTAGTTGATTTATATAGATGTGAGGAAAATTATATTTATTTATGGAATAGTTTCAATATTGTTTCAACGATAGAAAAACTATCGAAAAACAGCAATGCAAACAGAAATTTTATCACCGCCCGTTTTGAATAACATAATATTCTCAATTAAAAATTATTGGCTTCTTCCAAGATAGCGGTGTAGATTCTGAGTTTAGTGAGAAAGTATGTGGAATAAGGTTTTTAACAATTATTTATATCTATTCTATTTTTATTAAATTATTAAGTTTTTATAACATTTCAAATAAAATAAAATAGCTATGATAAAACGTATTGCAAACTTCAAAATATAAGGCAAAGAGTAAGCAAAAACTTTTTGGCTTTGGCAAACTTAGACAATCGGCCTTAGGACTTCTTATGAGGCGTCTTACGCTATACGATCAAACATAAAAGACTGACTTAAGAATTTTCTTATGAACTAAAAACCCACACCAATTCCTAATCTACATACATTGTTTTCTAGTTTAAAGTGCGTACGATAAAACCGTTACTCAGAATGTTATCTCGTTTACGTAGGGTGCTTTTATAGCAGGGAGGCAATCGGTCCAGATTGGAAGAAGCAATAAAACTAGAAATATATGTTCACAGATCGTAACCAAGCTTGAATTGATAACAATGTTTAACAACACATTCAAGTAATATGTAGTTAAATATGAGTATTATCAACAAATCTCTTTTAAAAGCACTTACTTATAGGAGATAGTACAGTTTCAAAGACATCAAACGCCGACTGATAATTGTATTCTTTGGACAGAGAAACACAATTCCCAATCTCCTCAGCGTGGTAATATACCTGAGCCAAGTATACCTCCGGCTTCAGTGGAGAGATACCTACCAATACGGTGGGATCTTATTGCGCTGTAAAATAGGCTAAACATAAGTACAGCCTAAGTGAATAGCTAAGAAAAATAAATGTGTAAAAGTCAAATCTCAGTCAAACTAAAAATAAACTGTAACTACCTAGAAATGATAAATTATTCAATTGAATTGTACCTGAAGTAAATAATAAAACGCGAGGCTTTTTTATTTCACTCGGAACTACTACATACAGAGAAAATATTTACTTAATTACTTATTTCCATTTATTTATAACTCGATAGAAAAGTACTTAAAAATACTAAGTAATAAAAAACACGTTTTACAGTCAAGGAAATTTAATTTTATTCAAATTTAATAAAAATCTTTCACAATTTCTATCTATTTCTTATTCTATCTTTTCTTCCATCTACTTTCGCATTCACATTATTGTAAGGGTATATGCGTGTATTTCATTTTACGATGATAGCTCTCAATTTGCAGTCCTGATGGTATTACCATCAGGCACGCCTCAAATCATTTCATCATTATAATACTCGTAATTCACGGTTAAGATACTTTCATAACCATTCGATTTGCTGGAGCGTGAACTGCGAGCCCATAAAAGCGAGAAAGGCAACTGAAATATTATTTTGATACCTGTCATAACCGGCCTACCTTTATAAGCCTTACCAAATGTTACTGATATTACCCTCTTCGAATCAAACGAGTGCTTTCTCTCATTTCAATAATGAGGCAAATATTCATTGTGTTTTTCAATTGTTATTCTCTTCCATTGCACGTTTTGATAGACCAATTGTTATTTTACATGACCGATATTTTCAATGGATGAGGGGTTTTATTTTTGCGTTGTTTGCTTATTGGGAGTCAATCTGGATATTATTTTTTAAAGTAAATATTTATTCCCAATTTTAGTAAGAATTGAAAGAAAGAGAATTCAGTTCCGGTCAAGCCATAAAATGCTGCAAATATAACGTCGACCGCATTTTAACGTAATGTCATAGCAAACAATTCTACCACAATATATCAGTTTATAGTAGATCCATTAACAAACTTGTCATACCTCCATTATTAATTACATCGCGCTACGTGATCCGATAACAGAATTAGTTGCTGCAGCCTTTTGTACATACCTTTGTTTTATATGTATGATATATATTTTTAAAATATGAGAGATTTATGGTGTCCGATATTTTTGACCTGAGCATTCACTTGTAACAGAACACCGCGCATTCGCCATTTAAAAATAACATTAAATGTTAGAGCCGTTCCGCCCATGTATACTATATCATTAGATAAATCATCTTGATGATGTAGAGATGGTGAAGCGTGTCCTAAAAGGCCAATAAAGGACTACTAAATGAAATATTGACACGAAATTCGATAGCGACCGGTCTCGCCTTCTGGTATCTGTAGTCCAAGTTTCCCTCCACGTACGGAAGAAACATGTTAGCCACCGTTCCATTAGCGTGAATAGAACGTTCATAGACAATTACGGATTTGATTTTTTACCTTCAACCAAGCGAGAAAACTATTTGTTTTAAACCGTTGTGTAACGAGGTTTATGATTGCTACCATAAAATATCACACGATTGCATTTTATGACATGACAGAAATAAAACTTAGAATGATCTTCTATACAAATTGACTGCATTAGGAATGAATCTTGGAACAACTTAAATATGTATCCATCCATCCATATCAGCCTATGGACGTCCACTGCTGGACATAGGCCTCCTCCAAAAGTTTCCACTCGGCGCGGTCTTGTGCCTCCCTCATCCATCGGCCTCCCGCCGTCCTAACCAGGTCGTCGGTCCACCGTGTGAGGGGTCTCCCCACCCTGCGCCTTCCGGTGCGTGGTCGCCATTCGAGAACTTTTCTGCCCCATCGGCTATCTGTTCTCCGCGCTATGTGCCCTGCCCACCGCCACTTTAACCGGGCAATCCTGAGCGCTATGTCGGTCACTTTAGTTCTCCTGCGGATCTCTTCGTTTCTGATACGATCACGCAAGGAAACTCTCAACATAGCTCTCTCCATTGCCCTCTGAGTGACGGTAGGCCTTCTGAGAAGGCCCATAGTCAGCGACCACGTTTCAGCTCCATATGTCATCACTGGCAACACACATTGATCGAAGACCTTTGTCTTCAGACACTGCGGTAATGTGGACGAGAAGATACGTTTTAGCTTCCCGAACGCTGCCCATCCGAGTTGGATTCGACGAGTGACCTCCTTCTCGAAGTTGGACCTACCCAGCTGGACTGACTGTCCCAGGTAGATATACTCGTCGACAACTTCGAGTGTAGAGCCTCCAACCGTGATTGGAGTGGGTGCAACATGGACATTTGCCATGATCTTGGTCTTGTCCATGTTCATTTTAAGACCCACTTGTTGAGAGACTCTACTGAGGCCATCGAGCGTTGTGTTGAGGTCCTCCATGGTCTCAGCCATGACCACGATATCGTCAGCAAATCGAAGGTGCGTGATATACTCGCCATTTATGTTGATGCCCAATCCGTCCCAGTCTAAAAGCCTAAAAGCATCTTCCAGTGCAGCGGTAAACAATTTTGGGGATATGAAATCACCCTGTCTTACTCCTCGCTGCAACTGGATAGGGCCTAATAATTCACCCTGAAGACGAACCGACATGGTGGCGTTTTCGTATAAGCACCGCAACACTTCGATATACCGTTGGTCAACTTGGCACCGTTGGAGAGACTGCAACACTGCCCATGTCTCGATCGAATCAAAGGCTTTCTCATAGTCCACAAACGCTAAGCATAGGGGCCGGTCATTGATTTACAAAAAAACCAAAGATACACACTCCACTTCCCAAAACCGTCCGCAACAAATAAGCGCACAATTTCAAATTGTGCGCCTCTTTTCAATTAGTATCGCGTTGCCCGCGTTACCGTGTACACAAGACAAAATGCCGAAGTGTTCGCTGAGAAATTGTAGAAGTATCACATCAAGAACGTTAAAAAAGGATGTGATATCGTACTTATCGTTAATTGATTAGTTTTTGTTGTTTATAGGACTAAATATATTGAGCAACATATAATTTTGATTTAATTTGTCTTAAAAACCTCACTTGACACCATCTTGACACTCCCCTACAATCCGGCAAATTACAATGGCCGCTTTTTTAGTGAAAGAACAATGCATAACAACCTCTTTATTTTTATTCCGAGTTATACTATGACTCTGTGCTTATTTCTAATGGAGTCGACTTTTATTGAATTTTTTTTATGGTATTAATTTTTTTATTAATTTTTATACTTTTTTGTATTCTGTTTTTAAAGAATAGTTATAATTTTACATATATTTATATAGTTATTTACGGGCGTTTAAAAGAGACGAGGTCATCAATTCGTCAATTTTCTTAAGTGTTTATATTTTGAATACTTAGTTTAGGGCTTCATTGAGTATTTTTTATTTTATTTTTAAGAATATAGTCTATATGAACATAATCAAGATCTGTTTATTGTTTTTTGGATTTTTTAATATATCTTTCTTCTGAAACTTCGGTTGTTAGGTTAGGTATAAATAAAAGAGATTTTGCTATAAACATTGGATTATTTCATTTATCTACCTAATTTTATGACTTATATCACAGTGCTGATAATTGACTCGGTCGATGCTAGTAATTAATGATGATGGTGCCAATAATTGGTGTTAGGGTAATTATTTAGTCAGATTCATCTAAATAGCATGTGTATGAATAAAAACATTTCTTTATAATTGAAATCAATTATTTATTTAATAGTGAACCGAGAAAGCATGTTGTTAAAGTCGTTATCTGTGTTAACACTGTGATAAACGATATTAAAGTAGGAGTAACTCTTAAAGTGCTGATAATTGGTAGCTTCACCCTACATGTCATGTTATGTTCTGCTAGGTTTTTTTTTCGTATGGGCCAATATTGTTGTTTTTCTACCAATGGTACACCGTACAAAAATATAAAAAAACTATTTTAAGGTTAATATTAGTTTTGTTAATTTTCTACCTAATAATATATTTACAATAAAAATATTTCATATATTTAGAACAAACATTTATAACATTTTGCAAAACTAATTAAATGTATAAAAAATTAGAAAAAAAATTTAAACATTAATCGTCTCCACTTCATTCATTGTTCTACCAGCAAATGTCAATCATTAAATTTTTTATTGCTTTTTGTGCATTACTTTGTAAATACAACGTTATGTCATGCGTGTAAGAATTAATTTGAAAAAAAAAATATGTTTACGATATTACTATACGTATTTATTGCGTATGTATAATTGGTGACACATTTGGCTGTTAGTTTTGTTTGAAACTGTGCATCTTGGGTTTTTTGTAAATCAATGGGGCCGGTTATACTCATTTGATTTTTGTATAACCTGCCGCAGCGTATGAATGTGGTCTATGGTACTATAACCTTTTCGGAAACCGGCTTGTTCGGGAGGCTGGAAGTCGTCTAGTCTGCGTTCGAGACGATTCGTGATGACTCTCGAGAACAATTTGTAGACGTGGCTCAGAAGAGTGATGGGTCTGTAATTCTGAAGGAGCGTTTTATCGCCCTTCTTGAAGAACAGTACCACCACGCCTCTGTGCCATGCCTGTGGCGTTTTTCCCTCAAGTATAACGGAATTGAATAGCCTCTGAAGAGCCTTGAGAATGGGTTCTCCACCGGCCTTCAGTAGCTCGTTTGTGATTCCGTCATACCCTGGTGCCTTGTTGTTCTTAAGTTGTCGGAGAGCATCACTAATCTCACACAGACTGACGTCCGGGATTTCTTCGGTATGGTGTCGCGTAAGTCTAGCTCTAGGATCGACGGCTAGATCGCTAGGTGGCTGTGTTGTAGTATAAAGCTGTCCGTAAAACTTCTCAATCTCCTCTAGAAGCTCAGGCTTGGACGTCACTATTCTGCCATCTCCAGTCTTGAGCCTAGATAGTTGACTCTGGCCTAGAGACAGATCTCTGGCGAACACTTTTGAGCCCTTGTTTCGCTCAATGGCTTCTTTAATACAGACTGTATTAAAGTGCCGAAGGTCGCGAGTTAGTGACTTAGAGATCTGCCTATTGAGCCTTCTATACTGTTCGGCGTCGTCTGGAGACTGCAGTGCCATCTTACGCCTTTGCTCCATGAGCGAGAGAGTATCGTCGGAGATCTTTCTTGGTCTTCTCCGGTGCTGGGTCTTAAAAGCACCGGAACCGACTGTACGGACAGTTTCCACAAACCTTTCGTGGTATTCGTCCACATCGACACATTCGCTGAGGCTCTTGAAGCGGTTCTGTAATATGAGTTGGAAGTTCTCGGGGATTTGGACTGGTGTAGGTCGGAGCGTAGACTTCATCAGCCGACTTCTTTCCAGCCTAGGATTGATATTTAATGTGCCTCTAACCATCCGGTGATCGCTTCCGGTTTTTACCGAATTGATCACTGAGACATCATTAAATATATGGCGCTTTGTCGACATGATAAAGTCAATCTCATTTTTAGTGACACCATCAGGACTAATCCAGGTCCACTTGCGGCAATTACGCTTCTTGAAGAAGGAGTTCATCATAAAAAGTCCCTCCTTCTCCATGAAGTCCGCAAGCATTTGGCCTCGTGGATTTCTTTGTCCATATCCAAAGAGCCCCACTCTCCACTCATTTCCACTTCTAGGGCCCAACTTCGCGTTAAAGTCCCCCATGACAACAGTGTATTGGGTCTTTGAGTTATGTCCATACATAGAAGAAGAGATGTATGAGGATATTTCCGGAGCCATCTCCGGAAATATCCTCATACATCTCTTCTACCTCATTGTCGGAGTGAGCTGACGTGGGAGCGTAAACCTGTATTACCTTTAACGAATATCGTTTGGTAATTCTGACGACAAGGTACGCAACCCTCGAAGACACACTCTCGATCTTCACCACGTTGTTCACGAGAGACTTGTGGACGAAAAACCCGACACCTCCCTGGGACTGTTGGTCGCCCTCCCGGAAATAGAGCAGGTTACCAGACTTAAGGGTTATCGAGTCCTCCCCCTGTTTTCGGACTTCAGATAAGCCGACAATGTCCCACCGTAACCTGCTCAATTCTTCCTCCAGTTCTACGACCTTCTCGTCGGTCCGCAGTGTACGCGCATTGTATGTTGCCAGGGCCAAAGGTCGGTTGTGTTGGTAGCCTGACCTCCCCCGGAGATTCTTCGCACCCCCTACTCCGCCGTTATCATGGCCGCTACCTTGACCAGGAATAGCGGAGCGACCGGGGACTGGGGGCCGTTTATGTTGGTGTGTTGTCATCATTTTATGGAGGGTTATTCGGCCTACTTTACCACGCTGGCCAGACGGGTTGGTAAAGGGTTTATTCCGAGTTTTCCTTCTCTAGCAGTGATAACATCTGCGTAGGGATTCCCTTAGTCGGCTTTTACGACACCCATGGGATGATATGGGGTGGTGACACACTGTATTCTTACTCCGTCACCACACGGTAAATATGTATGTTCACTATCAATTGGTTTTAAATTCAGCTTCTAATGTTTCATCATAACTTTTAAATTGACGCGTTGCATGATCGTAAATATAAAACGTAACCGGGAGATTAACACGACATAAACCCTCAGTTTGCTTTACGCGTAATATAAATGGCATGCGGTATTAATCACCTGTTTACTTTAAATTCAATTTTGATCTAACGGCCATGATGGCACTTTTGAGTGTTATCACAATTTTCTAGGTAATTAAAGGTTCGCAAAGTATAATAGAAAGGAATATTTCAAACATGAATGACTGTTAAACACACAGATGTGGGGATATAATTTAATTTCCTTGTCACAATTTCACCACACATACATTAAATGTAGCGCACGTCACTACAAACACCGAGTAGGGAAACCTGCGGCATTCCCTTCGACATTTTAAAGTAATTAATCAAGTTATGCAAAGTTATGATTCTGGACCTTTTCAACTTTGATATTATGAATGGACCTTAATGTTTAATGACCTTATCGGATTTCGTGTTAATATTTGAAATGTATAAAGGATTTTATAGTATAAAGATAATTTTCACGCTGAAAGGCTTTTTCCGCAAGGGACTTTAGGAGATAGGGATTGGTAACTAATGTTGTGCCCGTTAACTCCACTTTCAAGCAGTAGTGTGCAGATGTTACTATGGTTATGTGGAAGGATTAATAAGTGTGGTTAGACATCAGAAGCGAGACTTGCTCGTCTTAAGTAAAAGTATAAAATACATCGCTTACAAAGTTAGCCGTCATGATTGAGTTACAACTTTTTCAACAAGAACGTAGAGTAATAAAATACAAGCACAAAAACGTACCCCTCTGCACATAAAATATTTAGTTTCCTAAACCCTTTTGTTTAACCAACAGGTCCCTGTTGAGTTGACGCGTTCATACAAAACACTAATCAAATTAAACGCTGCAATATTTTGACAGCAAATTTAATTAAAACAGCCGCATCCGCTCCGCGCGAGTTACGGGCAGTTTGTAACTGGTTTGAGCTGTATCAATGTAGGTGTTTGTTGTTAGTGACAAGCAAATAGCCGACAAACTTTAATTAAAAGCTTTTGCGTTAAATAAAAGAAAAGTTTTAACTCAAATTTCGGTTCGATGTTGAAGTGTGTTTTGAAATAAATTCTTTTGTGTCTAAATATTTATTTTTGCTTTTCATAAGCAAATACATTGTTTAAAAAATTGGTACAAACAGCATCCAGTTTTGTAATCATCTTTAAGTGAGATGAATTTATTCAATCCATTATAAAAGAGAAGAGGCAAAAGAGAAAATGAATGAGTTTCGAGAACATTTTCTTTGTGTAAGATTTGCTCTTAAGATTTCGCTCGTTTTTGATCAACAATCAATAATTAAAATCCAAATTTCATTTGATATTTCCGCAATTTCTATTGAATTAGAAGTTGATTTAGTATTTATAATACGAACGTAGGTAGGTATATTAATTAATTTACTACAAGAGACCAACTGTTGGTCTTGGTTGTTGGTTGGTCGTTGGACACAAACAAATAAGAATCTTGAATCAAATATTGATTGAAAACAGGTTTCATTTTCCTTCATTATAATCTACAGTGTTTATTCTTCGTTTTAATAATGAAATCTTGATTTATATTGCATTTATACCCAAAGGCACATCCATATACATAGGTATCATTTGATCCTCTCACCGTCTCGCATTTGTGGACGGGTGATGATACGGGGTCTAGTTTATAATATCGACAGGCACTACATCGATGGTCGCTACATCGCAAACGCTCCATCGATGGGTTACTGTATCGACAGTACCCTAAATCGATGGTACGCTACATCGACAGTACCCAAAATCGATGGTATGCTACATCGCCAGTACACTAAAACGACGGTACGCTACAATGACAGTACACTACATCGATAGTCGCTACATCGACAGTGCACCAAATCGATAGCACGCTGCATCGACTAACCAACCCAAGCCAGGTTACATTATTTTTTATTATTCTAAGGCATTTTATTTATTATATTTTTTTATTATTCTACGATGTATTAAAATTAGGTAGGAATATTGTTATTTTTATTATTCTACGAAATTTTTGAACTACTCAAGCCAGAATTAAATAAAAAACCTAAAAAACAGGACTTTTTAAAAGTTTTTACTTAATTACAATTTGTTGAATCTGTAAATTGCTTGATTTTAATATAAGTACTAAGCTACATACGAATATTATAATGTTTATTTCGCCATAGTACTTACATTAAAAACAAGCAAATTACAGATTCAACAAATTGTAAATAAGTAAAAACTTTTAAAAAGTCCTGTTTTTTAGGTTTTTTATTTAATTCTGGCTTGAGTAGTTCAAAAATTTCGTAGAATAATAAAAATAACAATATTCCTACATAATTTTAATAAATCGTAGAATAATAAAAGAATTATAAAAAATAATGAAACATGGCTTGGGTTGGTTAGTCGATGCAGCGTGCTATCGATTTGGTGCACTGTCGATGTAGCGACCATCGATGTAGTGTACTGTCATTGTAGCATACCGTCGTTTTAGTGTACTGTCGATGTAGCATACCATCGATTTAGGGTACTGTCGATACAGTTACCCATCTATGGAGCGTTTGCGATGTAGCGACTATCGATGTAGTGCCTGTCGATATTATAAACTAGACCCGATGATACACGTATCATATGAATCCTGATACGTGATACGCTGATAAACGCGGTCTGACTGAGATGCGTGGCCCGATGTCATGTGTTCAGAAGGTTAGATGTAACCAATGGCATATTAAAAATGTAATATTCCAATATACTATCTTACAATATATTAGCAAATGTTGCCAGCTCATTTGCCAGCTATAAATTAACGCGTACAAGTCTAATACTAGTTTAAAGAAAACTTAAACTGTATCGAGTTTCACCTTGTTCCCAATACGAATTCAATTTGGTTCGTCTCGATCTAATTTGTACGAGTTTATCAAAGAGCCAGTTTAATTACACGCACAAGTTAACTCGTCTAGTTTATATGGACAGAAGGTACTTCTTCAGTCTTTTGCAATTATCCCATGAGTAGCGTGATAATTGCAGGAAA
Organism: Schrankia costaestrigalis; assembly: GCA_905475405.1. Lineage (NCBI taxonomy): Eukaryota > Metazoa > Arthropoda > Insecta > Lepidoptera > Erebidae > Schrankia > Schrankia costaestrigalis. The sequence goes on from FR997841.1 coordinate 18,153,591, forward strand.
GTTTGTTGTCTTTTAAGGAAAGTTTGTTGTGGTGAGACATGCTGTACCGTACGGAATTGTAAATATCCTGTAACCATGTTTCTTGCAAATAAAGACTCTTGATTCTTGATCCCTAAAGAGTTATCCAAATAAGAAATGTTAGTAATAAAGTGTTATCCAAGCAACGGAAACGGCAGCGGTCTAAAATAAGATAGAGGTATGAGCTAGATGCTTTCGTAAAGATTTGCCGTGTTTCTATGTAAGTACAATACGTAGCAGTCTAACTCATTTGATTAACTTTACCTTGCGCGAATTTACTAGTAATACCTGAATCAACATAACGATGTCTCCTTCTTGTTTCACTAGATTTGCTTCATCTGCAACAAATGGACTAAACAGCACAAAGTTAAAATATCTGAGGTCCAGCTGTGAGCGTCCGTTAGTTATATTTATCTTTCCAGGTACTTACGAGTATGCAATAATGAGGAACAAGTCTGAATTCAGAGGAAGGTAAATGACGATAAACTAAATGAACAAATTGCCTTCGACGCATTCTATTGAAGCGTTGTTGTTTAAGCTTTAAGTAAAATAATTGTTTCCGATAATTTTAAAACTCCAAAAACAACAGATTAACTTTGAAAATAAAAACAAAAATAACTAAATATTTTTTTTCGGTTCCTCAAAGTCGTCATGTTCTTGTTTCTAATATTGTTATGACATATTCCAAGTTTCAGAAGGTACATACGATAAGCCATGCCTTCTAATACAATCCATGCGAAGCTAAGCCACCAAGTATTTAGGTGAACTGACTATCAATGTCAAGGAAAAATCAATAACGATGAAAAAAGACGACCTTGAGTAGTTTAATATAAAATGAATTGACTGCCTCGGTGACACAGAGGCCGAGCATACGGCCTATGCACGAGGTCGCAGGTTCAAATGCCACGCAATATAATTATTTGTTGTCACGTAGATATGGGTTAGGCCCTTATCCACGAGGTTAATTAATGGGGAGATATAAGAAATTCAAGGGAACGAGATTAACAAGTATTTAATTCAGCATAACAACAATTACCCTGTGCACGATAGATAATATTAAGACCTAATCTTAGCATTTCATGGATCCTCCGTGCGAGTTAATCGCGTGATAGAGGACGGAGCACTTGCATAACAGCTTCTGGGTCTTACGACCCAGATGTGGGTTTAAGGAGGCCCCCTTACAACGCGTTAGCGGTCACCTTCACTGTCGGCTATGTTCCGTCCTCTACCTATCCAAATTTGGTAGGAACCTAAAAAGGTAGTTAGGGAGACGTACATCGAATACAGGTCTGGTAGGGTCCCGCTATATTGTGTAATCTACAAATGAATGTCTTGAGCATGGGTGTTCTTTGTACTCGTCATTGATCTTTTAAAAGCCCTCGCGGCATAATACATAACCTCTAGTGAATATATAAAGAAAATCTGCCTAATTTGGGACTAAATGGCTTTGTGTGTGTGATGGATCGTATAATATAGATATTATATTCCTCTTAGATTAATTCTTAAGTTCATGAAAAGTATTCCTCAGTATTCAGTCCGTCTAGATTGTGAAAGTTTCAAAGTTATTTCTATTGATTCTGAGATTAACACGGATAAAGTTTTGTAGAGAAATGTTTTGCGCAGAGATGTTATGTTATACATCTCTACTATTTGTTTTGTTTAGCGAAGTAAGGAAATTCCCATGAGACTAAATCTATATTGCCTACACAACGATGATTTAGCGGTCAAGCATATTCGACTTACACATTTTTCTTTACCTAGATAATAACTTAATTACTTTACCATGTATGGGGACCAGTTTGAAAAAACATATATTTTTAATTACTCGAGAATCCCAAATCAAAAATATCCTTCTCTTTTTGCAGTCAGTTAAAAAAATACAGTTGTTCATTTCCAGTACATATCGACAAAACAATTGATTGGCCAGTGTCGGGTTCCATTAACTCCCGCCATTGTTTGGTATCCGCTCGGCCGCAACTTTGTTGTGAGAGGGATTTAAAATTAGCTCGGTGATTTTTCCATTGGAATACTTATTTATTCCCTTAAGTAATTATAAATATAGGTCGTAGACGGGACGCTAGAGGGGTCTGAGTATATGTTTGTCATGACTTAAATTTTTAAAACTTTGTTATACCTGTGTCTGCGTGGGTATATCTGTTTGAATATATTTATATTTATGGATTGAAAAATAAAAGTAAATAAGTAGCTTGTACCTAAAGCTCTTCGTAGCTTGGTACTTGTGCTGTGTGGAGTGGGGAAGTGGTGATGGTTGTTGATTGATTAGTTTATGATTTTATAGTATTACTCGGTCACCACGACCGAGTAATGTCTCTTTACGTTCTGGAGATGTCGTAAAAAGCGACGAAAGGAAATTTCATAAGTACTATCTTTACGAAACATGTAGAAACCTTGACATTGAACCCTTTACTAATCCATCTGGTCATCCTAATATAAGCTAGTTTTTCCATCATTAACCAAGAAAACACATCTCTACAGTCCGATATAAACAGGCTATTTAAAATGTGGCAAAAGGTTGTCCGATATAAAATTCCAATATAAGCAGCCAGCTTTTAAAATCACTTAGTGTAAATGATTAAATCACCAAAACTCTCCGAGGAGCGTTTACAAAATGTAAAACGCTTAAACAAGTTAATTGTCCGTAAAATTGATGTTTTGTAATTGATGCTCGTTATGTAATTACTTGTTATTAATAAGAGCTCTGCTTTCGGCGCTTTTTAGAGTTATTAATTTATTTATTTATAACTTTATGCACAATTAATATTGTTGTACAATGGCGGGCTTAATGCCTTAAGGCATTTTCTTCCAGCCAACCTTTGGGTGATGCAGATATAGTAAAGTGGTAGGTGCAGTAAGGTTATCTTAATAATTTATTTTCAAAAATAAACATACATATTATAAAATAATAAAATATTTATTCTTCTCAAAAACTAAGCAAAGGCGGACTTAATGCCTTAAGGCATTATCCATCAGCCAACCTTAAGTAATATATACTTATGCCTGTTTACTAATTAAACGATAAAGATAAAAGAAGACATTTTTATAGAATTATCTATAATAAACCTAGCTACCGTTTTGTGATGAAAACTGGATGTAGTCAACATCCTATCTTATTAATATTGTTAAAGACAATTAAGGAAAATGTTGCATACCTCAAAGTGGTATTAATTGGTCCGTCACTAATGATGGCCGGTCTGAGGGACATTATTGGGCTGCACGATAAATAAGAGTTACCCTTTTAGTGGTGTAAAAGAAGAATCATAGTCTAAAGAGTTGATGTCAGATATCCTAAATACTGAAGACATCTAATTTGTTCTTACTGCCCCCGGAGAGAAGCTAAAACCTTACGTCTGTGTCTACGTCATCCTATTTCAGTGATTGTGTAAATATGTATATCCAAACTTCTTGGTGACTTAATTAAATGATAAATTGTACAAAAGAACTAATGAGATAAGATATTTTCTTTCTTTTTAAAAAAAAAAAAGACAAATCCCGCACTAGGGATCATGCCCTGTGTCGCGGGGACCTTTTACAAACATCAATTAACGGACACAAAAAAACACCCAGACCAGGACAATAATTTGTGGATCTCACAAATTATGGTCCTGCGTGGGGATCGAACCCACAACCTCTTGCACGGCAGCCGCTTGCGCTACCGTCGCGCCACCGAGGTCGTCAATTACATTGACAACACTAAAAACACTCAACAGTTTTTATTTACGTGTAGAAACAATTTATTTGGACGCCATGATAAAAACTCTGTCGTTTATTTGTTTTACTAATTGGTTTTCCTAAAAATATTTTAGCGCGGAAATTGAAACTCAAATTGTTTATTGTATAAAATTATAAACAAATAATATGTGGCAAGCCCAGTCTTTTATTTTAGACATAGACTGTGTTGTGAAAGACTGTGTACATATTCCCCATCTTTAATTACAACAAGCGGAAAGTTAAATTGTGTTTGTCTTTGTAAACTCTTGCTAACTACGTACTGATAACATATAAGTACGTTTTGCTTTCAATTGATCTTAATATAATTAATTAAAAAGTATCTTTCACATTTTCAAGCATATTTACCTACTGTAATATATCCATAAAACCGAAAAATTAGAATAAAAAATTAGGACAACCCACGGAAAGTGATCTTGTCTATATTATTTTAGTACAGCGTTTTCACATACATCAATAAAATCGAACACAAAGAACATCGAGACTGAAGACTTCAATATCTGAACCGCACCAAGAATTGCCCTCGATGCGCCAACGAGACAGTTTTATATCTATAACTTAATAAATACGAATAAATTATTTTTTAATAAGCTCCTAATTAAAAACAATCTTCCTAATTAACAAACATAAAATGATCAAAGACATCTCCTGTTTACGCAACAATTCTAAAAGCTATAACATTGCATTACAACTATTAAATTGAGTTTAGACATAAATTGGATAGAAATGAAGATTCCATTGCCAGTGGGGGGCTGGAGTGCCCGAGAGTGGCTCCCCCTGGAGGCGACGCGTACAACTTTGTACAAAGTTTAGAAGATATAATGACATTCTGTCCCCTCCGAGACCAATCATGAGTGGTCGCTACTTAGGAGTTCGTATTTAACTGAGTGGAATGATTTATCATTCTGAGAAGATAGTGAATGATGTCGGTCTTTAGATTAAGTTGATATACACCAAGAATAGCTAAAAGATTGTGTCAATAAAAATCTGCCGTAACTCGTGGTTCCTCCCGCGTAGATGTCGTGGGATTTAAACTAGATCGAATCTATAATCATCTTCCTAAGAATCTGTTGGAGATTGAGAACCTCCTTGCATTCAAAGGCAAAGTGAAGGAGTTTTTATTGGTAAAAGCGTATTACTCGGTTGATGAATACATTAGAGACATTAACTAATAATAAAATTATTGTTTTGTATGTCTACTGTTATTTATAAATCTCAAAGGAGAAAAAGATATTAATATGTATATAGCAAGACATTTTTAGTTTTTTATTTATATTAACTGTTTATTGTAATTTAATATTGACTGTTATTGTAATTTACCATTAATATAATTTACTAGTTTTGATTTTTACATTTAATTTGATTGTTTTGTAGAATAAAATCTTATTGTACTTATTATTATTTTGCATACTGAAAGGTTCAATATGGTGATACTTTTTTAAAAAACATTTATATGTACTACAACAATGTAATGCCCACCCATATTATGCAAATAAATGATTATTGATTGATTTATTATTATATAGATCGTGTCCTCGTGCACGGACCAATCAACCTCTTCAACAAAAAAACTTTTTACAAAAACTCATTACAATTACAGAATATCCCCATTTGAGGGCAACCAAATATTAATAATTATGTAAACATACACAATAATATTATTTTCCTTATTCACAAGAAACGTTCAACAAGAGACGACAGAACGTCATTTGTCACGATTCTGGCAAACAGATTCGGCCTCGAAACACTTTTTCCCATTTTGTAAACGAAATAATACCTTAGCATTTCAAAGAAAGCAGGATTTCATTAAATAATAAGATTAAATAAATACTTAAATTAATCACAGCTCACGGTTAGCTCTTACTAACGAATTCACAGAAAATAAGTTTACACAAATAGACTTTTGTTTGAAATAGATTGTTAATCAAAAGGGCACAAGTTATAAGTAATATTATACCTACTCATTGCGACCCTTTACTTAATACTTAATGATATTGTTACAGTTCGTTATTTACCTATTTGTAATTGTAAACCTTTGTAAGCTAAAATATATATTTACTTTTAACTATTTGATACTTGTTATCACTTTGTTATTCTCATTAACGCTTCAATGGATTCTATTTTAAATTATACAAGTTAAATGTTTAAATATCATTCGCTTGTAATCATTATTATTAAAATTAATACTCAAACTCATCATATCTTTGAAGGTAGGCAGACACTACTACTACTAACATAAGTGCCATGTATTACGATACTTACGAAGTTGCTTTGCTTCGTGTACATGCCCGTCGGTTCCAAGTACTATGCACTTACCCTTTCTGAGGGATATCACCATTTTGTCTCTGTAAGTCTTTCTTTATCCCCTATTCCTACCACTTTTAATATAAACCATCTCGCGTATTTAGTTACAAGACCTAGGTCGCAGGGCTTCAAACGACAAATTAACGGACAAAGGACATCCAGGTTTAAAACAGTAATGTGTAGATCAAATCATCATCATCATAACAGCCCATTAATGTCCCACAGCAGGGACGGCCCTTCCGTAGCGGAGGGATACTAAGCCTACGAATACCACGCTGGCCAGACGGATTGGTATAGGGTTTAATTTCAAGTTTTCCTTCTTTTTATTTCGTATAGTAAATATTCGCGGATAGTCCCTTAGTCGGGTTTTACGACCCCCATGGGATGAGATGGGGTGGTGACATATTGTATTCTTACTCCGTCACCACACGGACTGTAGATCAAATAAATACGAGTAATTTCCTTGAATGGCAATAGATTTCGCGACCTTTTGCAGAGAAAACAAATAAGTACCCATTTCACCTCTGAAATACTTTCTTTTCTTTACTTATTTTTTTTTCTTCGCTTTAAATAAGGATTTATTGACTCAAAAGCCTTGCCTTCCTAACCCTGAAAGAATTCCAATTAAAACTAACTAGGATTTGCGTTCATTACGTAGGTACACTCCTTCACTACAAAGTTGTTTTTTCTTCTTATTTTCATTAGAACAAATGCTCAACTTTGGTCGTAGTGACCTTAAAAATGTTGATGGAATATAATATCGATCCATTATACTTTTTACTTGTTTTTCATAAAAAAAAGCTAAATTTTGACTTTAGTTTAGTATTAGTAGTAGACGAATCCGTTTTGAGAAACGGCGTTCAGAAAAGTAACCTCTGACGGTGTCGTACAAGCCGTATATACATTTACTACTGCAGAAGAACAGAAACTTGAAAGAAAACCAATCCGTCAGGCCTGCATGCTTTCATTAGTCTCAGATTCCCTTTGCCACTTCACAGTGAGACTGGTATAACATAATGTCCCACTGCAGGGACGGGCCTCCTCCCGTGACGGAGGGATACTTGGCCTACCAATACCACGTTGGCCATCTGGCCAATTAAACCCTATACCAATCCATCTGGATTGGTACAGGGTTTAATTTCAAGTTTTCCTTCTTTTTATTCGATAAAAGATAATATTGACGGATAGCACCTAAGTCGGTTTTTACGACACCCATGGGATGAGATGGGGTGGTGAAATATTGTATTCTTACTCCGTCACCACACGGACATTATATGAGATTACATATTATTATGATTGTACCTACTTTACATTATATATAGAAGCGAAACACCCAGCAAATACATTTAAGCGTATTGGAAACCGTAATCTAGTTTAAAACCGGAACTAAAACGTATCAACCGTAATACATTCCGGTTAAACCTGACAGTATAACCGGTCCCAGTCGGATCCAATAAGGTTTAATAAACGTACCGTCGCCACTTACTAACAAGAGATCGAACTTATTGGTACATAGTGATTGCTTTTTATGTGTTTTATTAATTAAAAATAATGATTATTTAGATGAAGTTATTAAAAAAACTTTAAGTTCTTACTCATTCTTCTCCTAACTAAGCAGAGTTTGTACTATGAATGGCTAGATAACAAATAGACTATAATTAAATACTTTTTTAAATTACATACAAAGCACCTATATCAAAGTAAAAATCATGTTCATGCCCCCAAAATAATTGCTTTAAACCGTAATTGAACCCGAGTCCACAGCAGTCATGTACTATACCACTACGCCACAGAGATCGTCATTGCTTGTCTTGGTATCTAATGATTAGGGATGAAACGCATGAGAGTGAAGATAATTTCGGCGTTTTTTGGCAATTCCATACAAAAACTTACCTGTCAGCGAAGCTTTAGGCAGCAACTTGTTAAAATTAAAAACAGACAAATCTTTTTGTATTAATATTTATGGTGAAAAAAGTTTACCCTGTGTTACAGTTATTCGTGTGGTGACGGAGTAAGAATACAATATGTCACCACCCCATCTCATCTCATGGGTGTCGTAAAAACCTACTAAGGGAATAACCGTAACTACTATCTTTACGAAATAAATAGAAGGAAAACTTGAAATTAAACCCTATACCAATCCGTCTGGCCAGCGTGGTATTAGTAGGCCAAGTAACCCTCAGTCACGGGAGGAGGCCCGTCCCTGCAGTGGGACATTAATGGGCTGTTATGATATGATGAGAAAAAAGTTTAAAATAACGGCTACTACACGGCTAATTTTTTTCCATTTGATTTCTTTATTATTATTAGCTCCTAGACGAAAATACGTTGTTAAATAGAACGTAACATTATTGTTGTAATATTCAGTGAATAAATAATTTGATCTTTCATTTAATTTGAATATTGGCCTAACGAGATATTGTTTCGTCTGATTTTAATATTTAGTTTCAATTAAAATTACATCTCAAAGAAAATGGCTAACTTTTCAATTGAAAAAACATTAAATAACTTTTATATAATACAATTTATGATAAATTATAGTTAATTATTAGTGTTTTTTATTATTACTTAATCTTTTTTAATTTTTTAACAAATTATGTTAAACTTCAAGTTTAAGCGCGATGAAAGTTCATTATCATCATAACAGCAGACCCATAATGTTTCACTGTTGTTACACGCCTTTTATTGTCATGGTGAAGAACTTGGTTTACTAATACCACACTGCTTTGGTTTGCGACCCAAATCACAGTTTCCTTATGTAACATAAATTATAATCTTTCAAAAATTCCAAACCACAAACGCAAAAAAATCCAATCACAAAAAGTCTTCAAAATCCAATCACCTCGACGTTACTTAATCTATATCTGTCGGTACCACGCTCCACAGTAATTGGGTGAGAATGAGCAAAACGCTTTTAATATAAAGCCAAAAGTCTCTCAAATTAATTTTACCTCTCGGTGCGCCTTCTGAGAATCATCCAACGAAACCGAATCTATACCACGCTTAGTTAAACATCCAAAGTAAAAATATTTCAATTAACTTTTCCCTATGTACAGAAAATTTAAGTTAATTTATAAATAGAGTATTATTTTAAGAATGTTTGTAAAGTTTTGCATGTATGTAAAATCTTGTTCGCCTGAAGCAAATAAAATAATTGAGATTACGAAAATAAAGCCTTTGTTTGCCTCACTGAAAGTTGCAAGGGAACGGATGTTCGTTGAAATTAATAATGGAAATATTGTGTGAATAATTTTGAAGCATAAATATTTATTCAAACCTGTGCACAAGGTGAATAGAATAAGTCACGGAAAAACATGAAAAAAATAAGAAAACAGATTTTTATTTTGTCGTCCTAATTTTATCACGTGCTGCTTAAGGCTTTTTAAACATTGGTCTTAAGTATTTAGAATGTACTAAACGGTGTTAGTAACACCATGTTTTCTTCTCACAACCATCTTACCACGTCATTGTCGGAGATAATATGTAGGTACATGAAAGCAGAAGAAAGTAAATTCACACATCGACATCGTAGTATTACTCGTAGTAGGCCAATTTTCTCTCAGTTACTGGAGTAGGCCGGTACCTACTATTAAGGCTTTAATGGGCTGTTTTAATGACGCTGTTTACACAACGCTAATAGAACGGTTTTATCACGCGCTAAGAATTACCGGACGACGTGTTTGCTTCTTTTATTAACCGACTTTAAAAAAGGAGGAGGTTCTCATTTCGATGGGTTTTTTTATAACAACGGGTCTTTTAGATAAAGTCTGAAGAAGTTCACCGTTCGTGGTCTGCACACATTTGCGACACTCATGGGATAAAGGCGAATCGATAGATGTAAAAACCATCGAAATCGGGCCACGCGTTTGGTGTATAAAGATTAACATTACCCTCCTTTGCGGCGCTCAGTCAGGTAATAAGGGCAGAACTAGCACCTTGTTGGGTAGAATATTAACGACTTGTTTAGTAAAGACGAGAAAAAACGTACCAAAAATAAATTTAGCGTCAAAGTGCTTCGTGTTACGCAATTTTATAAAAAGCTGTGCGGACAAATTTATTGATATAATTATGTAAATTTTAAAACAATCATTGTTCAATCAAAATGAAGAAAATTACGTCTTTATTATAATGTTATGTATTTTGAAAAGTTAGTACTAACAAAATTGTAGGGAATCATAAAATTTTGTAATTTGGGTTTGGTGGGTAAAATGGGGTAATGTATAAATACTTAAGAAGGACTCATCTTACAAAATGGTATGATGAAAATAAGCCTTTCAAAATTGATTACATAATATGGAATATAACTTTCAAAGAAGAAGAAAGAAAAAGAAAAACCTTTATTTGACAAATGAAGGAGAACACATAACAAACAATCAATGTAAAGTGAACAGAAAGAAGTGTAGCAGAAAAGAAATGTATTATTTAAAAAAAAATACAATGCACACGAGAATGTTTAACAACAGAAGTTGGTAAAATATATGTTAAACAAAAGAAATCATTGAATAATTTTATATTTATGTAAACTTTTTTCTTTAAGTCCTTTTAATCAGTATATTTGTCTGAGTAAATATGAAGATAGGTATGTACTACTCTCTGTCTGCGGTGATGATGTTTCAATGCTATGTTCTTTCTTTCATCATGGAGTAATCAATATGCATTAGTAACGGAATCGATAAAAGTATATTCGATGTTTTTGGGTTAATGACATAACTGGTATTATTTGTTAATCGAGAATCGATACGATTGTGAAGGTGACCAAAACATTGGCTTGCTGTGTACCTAATTAATTTTAAAATTTAGCTCGTGTTAATTTTTAATTTGAATAAATAGCGTAATCTTTTTATAGTAAAAGAATAAAAGTATATGGTGTCACTACTCCATCTGATTTTAATGATTGTCGTAATTAGTGACTTAAAGACAATTTTCAAAATTTGAAACTATGCAAAATTACAATAGGCTCGGGTTGCCTAGGAGCTAAAAACGATTTCAAAGTTTTCTTAAAATTGTATTGCTACGAAGTACAAAATCAGATAATAAAGGGTATTTCAGTATCTTTCCTCACAACATTGAGCAGAGTAAACGGATTTTAACCTAGTTTTCAACGTTTGACAGCAAACAACACACTAAAAGCATTGAAATAAAAAACTTTATAAAACAATAGTAGACGGAACATTTAGTTTGTAACCAAATGCACTGCAACGTCATTCAGTGCTTAACGCTTGATTTTTGTTCCGTGGTTTAACGTTATTACCAAACTAATAAAAGCCTCTGTGGCGTAGCGGTTATATTCCATGACTGTTAGAAAAAGGTTTTGTGTGTATGAGCATAAATATTTGCACTTGTAATAATATAGATTTCTAAGTAATATTTGACATATTTTACAAATATGTAAAATGATCATGACAAGTGGCGTCCTGTCGTTTCTGCCTACCCCGGACGGGATGAGGTGTAAAAATATTATATACTTACAGTTTTTTTTACAGGAAAACAATTTTTTTAATAGTTTATGTATCAGTTTATTCTCATAGGTAGGATCAATCAATCTGCAGTACCATGCTTAGATTTAAAAAATATCTTTATTTCAGACTTAAGTTTGTCCATAATTTACTTCGTGATTAGTATGTTAGTAACAATTTAATTTAATAAGGTACTTGGTTTGTATTAAATTGGTTGTGTTAGGTCGATCGGTGATTACTCTGGTCATAGTTCTCTCTCCAAAGAATTATGTTAATGTTCAGGTGAAAGGCTACCGTAACTTAGGATATTATATATCTCAACCTACTGGGGTGCACAGACACTCTAAGCTTTATATCTAAATCACTGAATACTTCTTAATTCGTGTGGTGACGGACCCATCTCATCACATGAGCGTCGTAAAAACTGACTAAGGGACTAACCGTGAATATTATCTTTACAAAATAAAAAGTAGGAAAACTTGAAATTAAACCCTATACCAATCCGTTTGACCAGCGTGGTATTAGTAGGCTAAGTATCCCTCTGTCACAGGAGGAGGCCCGTCCCTGTCTGTAGTGGGATATTAATGGATTGTTATGATAAATAAATACTTTACTTTCTTTTCTTTATCTAGTATGAAAAAGCATAGAGATTAACTTACTAGAGTATCTAGTATCTATCTACTTAACATTGCCATTATAGCGTACTAATTAAAACGTTGAAAGTTTGCAAGAGCATCTCTCTTATAAATAAAAATGCATAACAACAAACTACAACGTTAAGTGGACGTTAATTGGCACTAATTAATTTGCTTGTTTACACCGCAAACCTCGTTTAAAATCTACTCAAAACCAAAAAAAAACATTCAACTAGATTATATAATAAAAACGAGCGCCCCTATAAAGACTAATTCCTTTCCTGATTACTTCACTAACATCCAATTAAAACAGAACTTTATAAACAACAAAAACAAAATGTATTCCCTTCTAATAGAAAACAATATCAAGGACAAGAGGGTCTTATTAAATTGGTCTTTGACACCAACAACGGTAATGAAGTCTTCCACTATTAAGTAATTGACATTGAACAATTTGATACTTTAAGGGTTTTCTTTTAAGTCTTAAATTGGCTTGTCGGCTAAGAAAAGGGATTAATTAGAACAAAACAGCTCCTGCATTCTATTCTCCTGGCCGGTTGAGACGGGTCCGGTTAATTGAAAAAAATAAAAAGATCTTGATTAAATTCTTTCTAAAATAGAGTTTTGGAACATTATAACTTTTACGGTACTTGAGTGCTCAAGGAGGTTATCTGTATCTTCTTTCATAATATGATCTACCAGAATGAAGAATTCTCCCTGATGGTAAGCATATCCGTGAAAATAGATCACCATGTGAAATTTATTAATTCCAATAATTATTAACATAACATGGTGAAAATAGTGAAATTTTTTATACGGGCTTGAAAGACCTGGCAAAGCGGTAATAAGTAAATAACCGAAATTCATCAAGTATAAATCATTATTGCTTAAGAAGAAATTCTCCAGTTAAACCGTTTACTAACCCGCCTGACCAGCTTGATTAGTAGGCCAAGTTTTGCTTCAATCACATAAGGACCGTCTCTGCAATGGTACAGTGTCTGGCTCTGCAATGGTAAGCTAGGAAGCTAAGTTTTCCCCCATCAGTAAAGTACGACTTTCCCAGCAATCAAACACTTAAAGCCTTCGAATATATTAAACCACTATCCCCTACAATTTCTCGCTTAATTACACATAGATATATGTGTGGAGTAAATTGGTATCGGGATTTGAATTTCTCTGTTAGAATTTGTATCAGAAAAGTTTTTCCATTCTACTTACACGTGCCGGCTGCGATGTGTCCGGTAAATATCTATCTAATAAACGTACAGTGTTTATAAAATTGCACTTCTGTAGGTAAAGTCCAGAAGCTTTTTTTTTAAACTTCTTCTTCTTCAAGGATGGAGATGGCGACCTATGTTGCGGGGTTTAAAAGAAGTCAATCCTTTCTCTGTTACTTGTATCATCATCATAACAGCCCATTAATCTGCTCCCGTGACGGAGGGTTACTTGGCCTACTAATACCACGCTGGCCAGACGGATTGGTAGAGGGTTTAATTTCAAGTTTTCCTTCTCTCTATGTAAAGGTAATAATATTCACAGATAGTCCCTTAGTCGGTTCTTACGACCCACCCATGGGATAAGATGGGGTGGTGACATATTGTATTCTTACTCCGTCATCACAGGGACTTCTATCATAATATGATATATTCGCTTTTATTTTACTATTGTGTTTATTGGCTATAACGTTTTACTTCTGTGTCACATAAATAACGTACAAGCAACCAAGACAATAGTTTATGGATAAGTAAGCTTCTAACTGCGATTCGTTTTCCATTCATCTGAACCTACTCGTAGGTATTCGTAACATGCATATCTGTTCAGCAACTTAGGATTTGATACATAGTACCAAACAGTACACTGATGTCCAACTAGCTTTTCTAAAAAAAAATAGTTAAATTTTAAGAATAATTCAAATAGATTATTTTAAAACTTATTTAAGTTATTTTATGCGTCAAGATAATTTATCTTGTCATAAATATAAAATGATTAATTAGTCTCTCTGAAAAGATCTGTTTGCATTTACTATAATTTTATATAAGATACAGTTTACTTACCTGTCTACTAAAATATAAGACTTTACTAAAAGATAAGAGAATGAAATTTATTTTGGAGCCCGCAGCTTCGTTGGCGTTGTTCTTACGAATGTCAGTCGTCTTACCTTTACGCTTGTAAAATAACTCATATAGAAGAACTTGCCTTTGTTCTGCGTTAGACACAAGCTGTAATTTCACTAACTACTTCCACCTACAAAGAGATGAATAATATAATGACATACCTACTTGTAGATGTACGAGTAAGCCATAGACTCATACCAACTCTACTTCTTTATACTTTGACCTTTACAACTTTTTGTCTTGATCTTAAAAATATTTGACAATTAATTTTATTTAGCGTTGAAAAGGTTTTTAAAGGTTTTAGATAAGGGCGGCCACAGACTAAACTAGTCAATCTCTTGCGGAAAAAAACTGTCACTAGACGTTTCCAAGGAAGCTGAGACAAAAATATCAATAGTAAAAACATAATTTAACAGCCTCGGTAGCCCAGTAGGTTTTAATTCACACAAGCATGTAATTGTTGCACAAATAAATTTGAATAACTTGACTAAAACGTTAAACATTGTGTGTTCTATACGTGGATCTATTTGTATCTGGTGATAGCTGTGGCATAGACGCAAGTTTATTTAGCAAGTTTTAAACACAGATAATCTTTTCCCCTCACCTTGAATCGCCCCTTGTTTCGTATTTCCGCAGCCGAACCTTTGTTTCTAGTTCTGTTTATCGTATAAGAACACAAGGAAAACTCATTATGAGAAGAAAGGCCGCGCTCCCAAACAAACTATTGGTTTTGTATCCAGTTGCGAAGTTATTAAAGTAGAAACAAGTTATTTGAATATACATCTCACTGAACTTATTTACCTTTTATAGATATTTGCTTTGTGAAACTCATTACTCCGAATGGTCTGTTTTAGACAGCTTAATTGACTATCCGAAAACACAATTTTGTCTATTCCTAGTTATCTCGGCTCGGCAGCGCAACAGTTCTGTATAAGGTCGCTTCGAGATGGTAGGGATGAATTTTGCCATAAATACGAGTGGTGTGGTGCGGTGGTAGAAAGGTTATGATGGCACCATATCAAAGAGTTCCTCTAAGCACTCCCCGTGCCAGAGCCAATAGAACACACCAAAAGAATCGCTGGGTAACAGCATCTAGCCGTCCTTCCTACTCCGTCACCAACCAGATATCTAAAAGAAAATAAATTAATGAACTACCTAACATCAAATTTGTCTAAAAAAATAACGAAAACCAATCTCCGAGAATATTTATAACCTCAGGTTATTTAAACCCCATTTCTAAAACTTCTCGGAAAATATTCTTCATAACGAAAAAAAAACAAAATAATACATATTAAAGAAGCTATTTCGTAGGAAGGGTTCAGTTTCCTTCACAGTCACGGTTGAGTGAGAATTGGAAACTCTCCAGCGAATACTTTGCGTTGATTAAACTTGCGACACTTTTTTGTGAGCTAATTTGTTAACATTTCATGCCCTTGATTTTTTGTAGCACGTTTTAATAAAGTTTATAAATGAAATACTATTTTTAGAAGAGATCTCTTGAGAGGAATTTTTAAAGATGATGACTAGTAGATAGATGAGGGAGAGATAGATAAGGTATTAAATTTATAAATGTAAGTAGGGGAACCTGGGGACACTTGATCCTTAAGGGAGACTAGGTACACGAGATTTTCAGAACTTGTATGGGTGATATTAAATTTTATAATGGCAATATCGGTTGTCTATGGTACCCGCTAACTTTCTAAAGTTGGTACACCTGTCAAATTAGACGCGTTTGTAAATGGCGGACGACCGAGTGTTTGTTGTTGCAAAGAGAAAATTTCCGTAAGTTTACATTTTGATTAAACATTAATGTAAATATGGCTTTTAGGTGTGTATGAATTTAATTCGAGGCGTTATCTATATAAGTAGCGATTTGTAGCGTAGAAAAGTGGTAATCTAACAGACGTTTGAAAATATTCTTGTTTATAACCTCAAACGGTTCAGGGTACACTTGGTCCACTTAGCTAAGGGAGACTTGATCCGGGAGAAACAAATGTCCCTTAACTACTTTTAACTTTTATTTTCAATTAATTTCAGATTACCGATATGCCCAGAGTATACAAAACAAGAGAAGGTGCCAGAAAAAGAGTACCAATCGATGAAGAGATTATTTTGCTAGAACACCTAAATGATGCTTAAACGTAACTTGAAATTTTGTTTTACATGTCCCGGGTTCAATTCAATAAGATATTGTTTTAAGTCTTTATCTTAATTACGTTTAAATTTTATTCAGGGTGTGATTGCGAGACATTTGAGTTCTTTTATTATTGAGGATATAATTTTGTTTTGAGTTTGTTTTTGTTTTTTAATACGAAACGGAAGTTTCACATTTAACAATTGATTTATGTATGGAGACGGTGTGATATGCCTATGTTATGTGATTTTGAAAACAATATAATAGATTATCATATTCTAAAAACATTTTTTATTTATTTCCTTAGTAATAGTATCATGTGAACCTAGATATGGGAGACTTGAACCCCAGGACCAAGTCTCCCGTATATACGGGACACTTGATACCTTTCTCTATTTTTACTTTTAGTCAAATAATTATGAAATTTAGGCACTTATATCTTTGAGTCTTACATCAATTATAGGCAAATGAATTTCACGTATTTCGGTACCAATATCTTTTAAAAAGGATAGTCACTAAGGAAATTAGGGATGAAAAACAAAAGGGGGGATCAAGTGTCCCCAGGTTCCCGTACATAGGACAGCCGGAATAAAAAGAGACACGTGCTTAAAGTAAATAATTTGACATGCACACCTGTTATTTATAACCCAAAGTGATGGTTAGATTTTCGGTTAGGATCCCCAAAATTCGTGAGGGGTTTTCTTTATATTTTTGTGCTTTAAGGATCGCAAAGGTCATACAGTCTTCTTACTGAGTTTGACTTGGGTCGTATAACCAACAATAAAAGAAGTTAGGCAACTTGTTTATAACACTTCCTATGCAGTTTCGTTTGTTTGCTCAAAAAATAAGCTGTACGTTATTGGTTCCTTGGAGCCATAAGATTTATTAATCTTTTTTTAACGCCACTCCATGTCCTATTTCGTAAAAAAACATCGATATATAGGTACCTTCCAGAATATAAAAAACACTTTCATTACGACCGATAAAAATAAAAGGCAAGATACAAAAAAATACAAGAGAATTGAACAATTTAGTAAATTGCAGGTATATTGTAGTACATAATAGAGGCAACGCGATCATAAAAGAACTATAAACTGTTCACGAGATGAAGGGAATGAGTAAAAATGTTCGTCCGTATCGTAAATTTAGTTCAGTCGCCCTTCAGGGAGTAAGTTCAATGAAATATTATTATGTGCGCGCTGTAATGATTGAACCCGGCCGACTATGTACTTGTATGTTAACTAACTTTCTTTTTAAATTGGAAAAATATTTATAAATAAATAAATAATCCTCACACATTCACACAACGCCATCTAGTCCCAAACTAAGCAGAGCTTGTACTATAGGTACTAGACAACGGATCATCATCATATCAGCCAATAGACGTCCACTGCTGGCCATAGGCCTCCTGCAAGTAATAAACGGATAAACATACTTAAATACTTTTGTTTTATTTTGTAAATACATACATATTATACATAGAAACACTCAGACCAATGCAAACAATCATGTTCATGCACACAAAGATTTGCATTGAGCGGGAATCGAACCCGAGACCTCTCCGTAGCAGTCATGGTATATAACCACTGCGCCACAGAGGTCGTCAATTTTGGTACGCTTGTTTTCTTTTCTCTTGTTAAAAGACATAACCTTCGTTCTAGGCATCGAGTTTTATAAAGAAAGGAATCTTCCTATCATCTTATAAATACAGACAATTCATGTACTAGAGATATTGTCAAAAGCATCCAGGGAGATTAGGACTACAGATAACATTCTCACCAGATTGGCTGATATCGGGTTTCTATATTAGCAAGTTTTTCTTCTTCGCTAGTGATATAAATTTATTTAATATTAAGTAGAGGTCTCTTACTCGTCTTTTACGAGACGACTCAATAGTTTTTATTTGAATTACTTCTCATAAGTACCTATTACAAGTTCCTAAGTTATGAAATTAAAAACATGAAACAATTTAACGACATGGTTAGTACGCCAAGATTGACTCCGTCTCTATAACAGGCCTATATCTACATTGTTACATTAATAGGCTGTTATGAATATAAAAATACTTCAATAAATTAAACAAAGCTACATCTACAGTTAACAGTTTAAGTAAACAGTCAATATTTTATGAACAAACACATCTACTCTGCATTAAGCGTACGATTCTAAAACACCAATTGTTTTTTTAATCCATTACGGAGCGCTCTAATTGTTTGCTCGCCGACATTCGACGTTTTGAATTCGCAAAAAGTGTTGGGAATCATAACAGCGAATGTTGTTTTTCATGGTACATTTTTAAGAAAGCATTTTGTATTAAAGTGGTTATATAATAATTTAGGGATTGGCCTAGAAGGACTTTTAGGAATCTAACCAGGGGAACTGAACGAGCTGTGTATACCTACTTGATTAAAGCTGTTAAAGACACGACTTTGTCCAAAGATTACCATCATCCCTCTGGTGATAGTAATCTCTGGCAGCCGACCGAGACGCCAAAAAATTATAAAAAGACGCGCCTTCGTCATGAAAAATGTTCTTGAATAGACACGATTTTCTCGTTTTTTTTCCTGGGGAACTATATCAAATACAAAAGGTCTAAGTTACATCCTATAACATCAATTATCAGCCCGTAAAACACGTATTTAAAAATAAAATCTAGTAAAATCTTAATCAATATGGTTGGATCAATAATGCAAACGTTCCAAACGACAGACAAAATATCATTTTCCAATTTAATTTTCACTATTAATATTAAATAAATATTTCAGACAAATATTACAAACAGACATTTCAATTTTACTTATATGTTTATTGATAATGTTAACGTGTCTTGCACACTTCTAACAGTAAAGTATGATTCAGTTAACATAAATTAAATTAAGTTACTTAGTAAGTCGTAAAACTGAATGTATTTTCGTTAGCAAGTAACTCTGTGTGTCGGGGAAGTCCCGATACACTGACTAACTTGTTAACTACAAGTGACAGATGTATCTCTACTATTAACTGTTACAGGAAACTACGTGTACGTTGCTTTAATTGATTATTGTATTTGAATATAATGATGCGTTTCTCTTATTTTTAATAAATAATTGGATTATTACTTATTCACTTCCATAACGCTATTTAGTTAGCGCTAAACATAACCTATAAATTAGGTGGAAATCGACGCCCAAATTGCTGCTTTTTATCAGTAAACCTAAGGTTTGGTTTGCGAGTGTGACTGTGCGGTTTTGCCTTTATAAGTGCGCACACCATTGTCCTCTGTGGCCTTCACTAGGGAAGAGCCTTAGCTTAAGCCACACCACCCAAGCTCAACCGCTCAGTGTAGATTTGAAAATTGACGACCTCTGTGGCGCAGTCGGTATATTGCATGGCTGCTACCCAGAGGTCTCGGGTTCGATTCCCGCTCAATGGAAATCTTTGTGTGCATGAACATGATTGTTTGCATTGGTCTGAGTGTTTTCTATGTATACTTAATATGTATGTATTTACAAAAAAAAGTATTTAAGTATGTTTATCCGTCGTCGAGTACCCATAGTACAAGCTTTGCTTAGTTTGGGACTAGGTGGCGATGTGTGAATGTGTAAAAAAAAAAAAGTACAATGCTATTAACTATATAAAATCAACTTCTTAATCCACTGTTTTGTACCCCAGTGTACTTCGCTAACCCACAAAAAATGAAATCCAAAAATTAACATTCCCTTTGACTCAAAAAAATAACAAAATATAACAGCCCTTGTTTGTCCCCGTGTCGTATGCTAATGTCTGTATGTAAGCGTCACCTTGTCAGAATTACTAATTCCGATTACTCTTGAATTATTTACAGGAGCCCCGATATTATGAACGTTTTAGGGAGGCGGGTGTTTTGTGTATAATATTGTAACTGATTAATATATCGTTTACGTTTTGATGGATTAAGAAAACGATGTACCTATATTATATCGAAGATGTACAGCAATTTGAAGTAAAAAGAGAAGGAAAGCTTAAAATGAAAAACAATCAGAGTTAGCTGTAAACTATCCTATGCCTAATCGTACTGCAATAATTGGGTTATATTCTTACATTGTCACCTTACAACTCAATAACACGTTAACACCTGTGTGTCGCGGGATCCTAAGAAAATAATTAGTGTATGACACAAATAAATAATTATCTCATGGGATTCGAACCTGCAAAATTATGCACCACAGCCTTTTTGCCACTAAGACGAGTTGACCTAATAAGTAATCTACGCAGACTTATTTCAAGGACAAAATTGTACTAAGAATAAGCTCACTTCAGCTATGAAGTAAATCACAACCTTAATAAGTTTCAAGACGGGTCTACGTTGCTACGCCGTAGCACGTACCGTAGTAATACTCGCTACGTCGTAGGCTTCTCTACGTGTTCCATATTACTTCATGAACCAATATCTTTAGAAACTTACATACTTATCATACAGGGTAAAGATGGTTAGACTTTGCTTCTAAAGCCCGATTTACACATCGACAAGTACAGTAGCGAGTTAAAAAATAGGATGGAGACCTATTTAAATCAACTTAATCAACAACTTACTACTTAACTCGCTACTGTACTTGTCGATGTGTAAATCGGGCTTAACAGTTAACATGCTTGAAGCAAAATTAATGCTGTGTTGGATGGTCTTTGAATCATTTTGAATGTCAAAAAATCCCTAAACCAAAGCGCAAGAAAACCTACGACGGTTTCACCGTTTACGTTTCATATTTATAATCTAAAAGATTTTAAATGAAGTAGACAACTGCCATTTCATTATAATAAAACAAAAATCCCAGATTTTGCATAAATTAATTAAAACTTAAACTTAAAACTTTGACAATAATAATACGAGCCGTAATTATAGAGCTTGTTGGTTTTAAAATTAAAAGACATCTAATTAAGCTTTTAATAAAACAAATTAAAATTAAATAGCTTCGTACAATTGTCTTGTAATTTCATAAAAGTACCATTAAGTTATAATTATGTTTGCTTTTAATGTGGTTATGTAGGCCTCTACCAAATAAACAAGATTACTAAGTATACAATTATTTGTGCAATTCATAAAAGGTTTCCTTGAGCGTAGGTGATTATTTGTGTCTCTATTAACCCATTAACGCCCAAATTAAAACTACGGTAAAGTTTACATAAGTAATGATAAAGGATAATGCTCAAAAAAAACCCAGGCCCCGGCGCAAACGGTACATATCTCAAATTCTTAGTATAAAATAGTAGTTTCATACTAAAAAAAAATATAGCCAAAAATTCGTTTTTAAACGTAACATTTTGCTAATCCTTTTTTCGTGAAAGTAATTTTTAAATAGAAGTATTTAAAGAAAATATGTATATACATATATTATTATTTTAACATACTACGCTAACCATTATAATATTCTCAGTGGTTGATGCAAGGCGGAGAGGCACTAAACTAAACCGGTTGTTTGTTCACACAATACCTTTCGGTCGTCGTCGCTCGCTACAAAAACGAACCAAGAGTCAACTGCTATTTCACTCGCACTAGGAATAAGAATAAGATATATAGAATAAGAGTAAAGAAAGAAATAATTTAAAAAAAATCACATTTTTGAAGCTCCTTACATAAAACAACTAGCAATTTATGACATTAAAAAAAAAGATTTTGGTAATGCCCCCTACTGAATATTATGTCACATATAAATACTTAAAATCTGAGATACATTTCATTTGCGCCGGGCCTGGGTTTTTTCCCCATACATTGTGAGCATTGTCCTTTCGTTATAAAAGAACTTCCACTTTAACACCAATAAGACAAAATAAAAAAATAATAATAATAAGTTAGGTTTTTGGGGGTGTACTAAGTTTAGTACAATGGGCGGTTAAGAGTGATATTGGGTAAAGCCGCCTCTATCAAGGCACATTGTTTTCAGATACTTTCCACCAACTGATTTGACTCGATTGGAGAACACAGTACATTTAAGCTGGTTTGGTATTTTTTCCGGATTATGACCATTATTTTTCCTTTCTTCGCCATCGGTTTTAGAGGAAGAGGGTCTACTTTTATTGACCCTATTCTGGCTCAAATACGGCGAATAAAATAAATATATAATAGCTATATGACAGCATACCCATGCGGCCACCTGGGTTTGTGATGCAGTGTACTCTCCAAGAATTTGAGATAGTAAGGTCCACCATGTAAGTAAATAAGACCCCCCACCATTTTTTCCTCTTTACTCTAGTTCCTAAAAGCGCTATGGATGATATCGAATCTGTGATCATGTTCTGCTCTTGGTTTGTGGGTTTTTGCGCACATCCTTAGATGCAATCAAAGGACAACAAGTAGGCCTGTAGCCCAGCCTCTTTAGATCAACAAGCAGTTCGTAATTGTTAAAAAAGTTGTCAAAGTAGACTACGTGTTCTTCAGATTTTGTTGGCTTTTTGTTCAGCAAAGGCTTCACAACGCGAGAGCCAAGAGGATCGATGGTAACTTCGGAAGATTTACCATAATATACAATAGCTGTCGTAACTAGTCAATAGCCGTCGTAGTTGGTCAACGTTCATCAATAGCTGCAAGCTCCGTAGTAAACTGAGTATAGAGGTTGATACACACTTTATTCAATTTGGCAACTCATCAACTCTTCTTCTCTTTGGCACATTTTGAGAAGAAGTCGATGCCATTGTTGTAAGTGGTTTATCATCGTCGCTGCTCTATTCATCCTCGACGGCAGTGGTACTTCTATGAGCAACAACTTCGATATTACCTGGAACATCCTGAGGTAAATCATTTTCATATAAGTTATCCTCACCACCTTCCTCTTCCTCGGTGACAACATCTGGATCAGGTGGCAGCATAATCACATCGTAAGTGGCATCTTCGTCACTATCCTGGTTAATAATGTCGTGTATAGCTTCGTGTAAACCAAAAGCGTTATTTTCTTCGGTGTAAATACGTTTATTAGCCATTTTATAATAATGGTAGTTCCCTATTGTCTCATGAAAACCCATAAATAAAAATGGGGCGTGGTATTTAAAAAGAAAACATATGTAACTAGTAGATAATACAAACAACAAACTTAACACTCTTACAAAAATGTCTTCAATGTATTATCTTACACTATGTTGCCAAGCGCCCATTGTACTAAACTTAGTACAGTGCCACTTTGGGTGTTATATCATAAAAGCCTTTCTATGAAATTAACTTTTTTGTATGTTTTATGGTAGGCTATGATATCTGCAAGTAAATAAATACCTTTTTGAACTATTTGAATAACGATAACTTTATAAATAAAATAAAAACAAACTCCCCAATGGATACGAAAATTTCACTGACACAAAATATGGGAGTATCCTCATAGTATTTTATAATTACGTTCAGTTTTATTTATGCACCTAATACAAGAACCACTAGTGACTCATTAAAATTATTGCCAGATTAATAATATTAATAAAGTAACTATTATCGTCATTTAAAGTTGTGTACTAAGTATAGTACGGCGGGCGTCAATGGGTTAATCCCACGACCCGTAGTGTTTATAAATCTTCATAAAAAGAGTAGTTGGACATTAAACGCTCTAATACTTGACGACTTCTGTGGCGTAGTGGTTATTTAACATGACTGCTATGCAAAGGTCTCGGGTTCGATTCTCGCTCAATGCAAATCTTTGTGTGCATGAACATGATTGTTTGCATTGGTCTGAGTGTTTCTTTGTATAATATGAAAGTATTTACTAAAAAAAACAAGTATTTACAGTATTTACGTATGTTTATCCGTTGTCTAGTACCCATAGTACAAGCTTTGCTTATTTTAGTAGATGGTCAGGATTATTTATTTATTTCTTTATATTTAATAACATTGCTTCAAAAATACAATCTTAGGCTGGCCTAGTAAACAACAGCATGGTAGGACACAGTCACGGGTTAAATCACACGCAGAACAATGGTTTGTGCGATCCAGCAATTGTTGCCCTGAGTCTTGATGTTAATTGGGGCATAAACCCTCTAACTCACAAACGCCTCTTAAATTTACTCACTGTTTCATCACGAGATTTTTATTAACAAGAATTTAAGCTAATCAATTGACTAAAATTTAAGAAGCGTTTATGAGTAAGGAGGTAATAAATAAACATTACCCATGTTTATTTATTACTGAGTACATGCAGTAAATAAATAAACATCATAAGATAGATCATTAAACAAACTTGTGTATATTGTAACCGATAACATTGATGAGTTGTAAAGCGCCACCTGTCGCGGCTTAACGAAACATGGCGGTAGAGTTTTATCTGTTGACAGTAGAGCTTACCGTGATAGATTGTATCTTGGGAATAGACTTAGTGCTGAATATAAACATTAATATTATTTACTAATATTATATAAGGGTAATCCGTGTGGTGGGAGTAAGAATACAATAGGTCACCACCCCATCTCATCCCATGGGTGTCGTAAAAACCGACTAAGGGACTATCCGTGAATATTTTCTTTACGTAATTAAAAGAAGGAAAACTTAAAACAAAACTCTGTACCAATCCGTCTGGCCAGCATGGTATTAGTAGGCCAAGTATCCCTCCGTCACGGGAGGACGCCCGTTCCTGCAGTGGGAAAAATGGGCTGTTATGATGATGATGAATTGATTTATTTTTTACAACTTTTGTTTAAGCTTTCTGGTCTTTTGGTCAATAGAAAATGTCGCTAGCATAATTCTGACACCGAAGTGTAGTAAAAGGGGATTATGAGAGATACGTAAAATGTAGTATTCTTAATATAGCTGAAAATCAAAAACAAATCGTGTACAGACCCACCTAGTCACCATGGCAGGTACATGTTCCACTTACTGGCAGGCCAAGTTACGCCCAATTATCTTACGTAGGATCTACAACCCAAGGCACTCGTACATCATATAATCCGTTGGCTAGTACAATACATCTATATGTACTTACTGTACAATCTCTGCTTAGTTTGTGTCTAGATCATCATCATCATCATATCAGCCAATCGACGTCCACTGCAGGATATAGGCCTCCTCCAAGTATTGCCACCTTGCGCGGTCCTGTGCCTCCCTCATTCATCGGCTTCCCGCCGTCCTAACTAGGTCGTCGGTCCACCGTGTGAAGGGTCTCCCCACCCTGCGTTTTCCGGTACGCAGTCGCCATTCCAGAACCTGTGACTAGATAGTTATCATTATCATCATTCCCCTGCCCTTATCCCAATTTTATTTGGGATCGGCGCAGCATGTCTTCTTCTTCCATACTTTCCTATCCGACATCACAAGTAACACTCTTCGCAGCCATATCGTCTTTCACACAATCCATCCATCGTTTCTTTGGTCGTCCTCTTCCCCTATATCCATCCACACACATGTCCAACACCTTCCTTCCTTTACATGTGACTATTATATATGTGTGAAGAACATTATTAACATTATATTAGGTATATTAATATTTCAAATGTAAGAAGAATCTCTACAACAGCTTCATGTAGACATTGTTTATCAGATAATAGTTACAACTCAAGACTAGTTGTGGGTATTTGTAATATAATAGGCTAAGGCTTTGATCTTTGCGGGATTCTGCTTGATTAAATATCATGGAGGGTCTTCTGTGGCACATTAATTATTACTTATTGAACCCGACTCGGTTACAATATCTGTACAACGTGATTTAGTTAAATTAAATTTCTTAAATTAAGATATATTTGTCGAAACAGAGTATTGTTATTCAAACTTTACCAATCACTTTACAACAAACTACCACGCGTACCACTTTAGCTTATTATTTTTATTTATTGTAAGCTTCTGTAACATTCCACCTAAACACTAAGATTTTCACAAAACCTACTTCAATGAGGTGAGTTACGGCGCTTGTACACGCTAAGAAAATTTGCCGTGTCTACGCCAGACAAGACAAATCTTCGTGTAGACGTCAAGAATTTAGTCTTTTTCGTACACGAAAACTTTTCTTGTCTTCCGCAGACAAGACAATTCGGAACGTGTACACGCCAGAATTTTTTTCGTACAGTCGTCAGACGGGCGTAGGGCGCGCAATTAATAACAAGTGTGATAATCAGTGTGAGTTTCCTTTAGTAAAAATGTTAACTAGAAAGCAAACAAGTATGTAAGTACCCTACTACACCGCTCCCCGCCCCTCCGCAACAACGTTCTCCGTGTCTTGTCTTGCGCAGACAAGAAAATTTTCTTATGCATCGCCGGCGCTGTGTACACTGGTCGTGCTTAGAAACGACACGAATTCTTGCGTAGGCCCGGCGATTTTTCTTACCGTGTACAAGCGCCGTTAAGCGGCCACAGTAGAGCCATCAACTTATTAAATCTATACTCTATACTAATATTATAAAGAGGTAAAGTTTGTGTGATTGTGTGTTTGTGACGTTGTAGGGGGTAATCTCTGCATCAAATAAACCGATTTGAAAAATTCTATCTGTGTTGAATAGTCCATTTATCGGGGAGTGTCATAGGCTATAGGTATAGTTACACGCTATGACTAATAGGAGTGGAATTTAATGAAATATGTTTAAAAAACGGACGCGTTTTTTTCGCCGCCCAACGAAGTGGGCACGGGTCAGCTAGTTAACAATAAAGTTTCGTTTACTCGATAACATGAGTATCTGAATATGAGAAAGCCCCATACAGAGTAAGGGAATTTAAAATTAATTTTTACCACTAAAATATTATTATCTATGTAATAGTGTAAGGTGTAGTTATTATTATTATTTCGGTGACATCCTTTAGAAAGCGCAAATCAGTAACACTTGGATCTGACGGGCGTGTATGAAAATATGTATTTGGATTCATACACATATGTATAATATGTATGTAGTTAAAAAAAATGATCATAAGTATGGTTATGGTTTTGGTTTTGACAGCTGGCGTACTGTGTGGAAAAGGGCAAATAGGTTTAGGACTGGACAAGGGCGATGCAACGACCACCTCCACCGATGGGGCGTCAAAGACTCGCCGGGGTGTGATTGTGGAGCTCCAAAACAAACGATGATGCACATCGTCGAGGAATGGATACAGATGTATAGGGTTCAAAGCAGAAGCCATACGCAATGATGAGTATGGTTATCCGTTGTCTAGTACTCATACTCGTAGTACAAGTTCTGAGCAGTTTGGGACTAGATAGCGTTGTTTGAAAGTATTAGGAATAAATTTTTTTATACATATCTTGATACATGCCTGAGTTTCCGGTTTTTGACGAAGTAAAGAAGATTTCCAAGGACCGTAGTATTTGACGGTCAGTAGTCTATGTCTAATCCCTTTGAAATAATAGTATGTATAGTATTGTTAGTAATATATCTAATATAATCAAGATCGCATTAACAATAGAGATGTATAATGGATTACAAGAGATAATACATTAACTTGTCTCGCGGTAGTTAACTGTCTATGTGAGATCGTAATGGATGAGGAATGGGTGACAAGAACACTTTGCAAGTTGTTTATCTAATTTAAAACGCTGACATTGTTTTATATAATTATAACATAACTAGCCCCGCGACTTCATCTGCATAGGCCTTTGGTATCGAGTAAAAATTCATTCTGTAGTTTTTACGTGAAAGATCATATTTCCATAGTTACTAACTTGGCGTTTATAACATTAGTAGGATATTTCTCACGTATTTACACAACGCTGTCTAGTCCCAGACTAAGCGGAGCTTGTACTATATATTTATG
Organism: Schrankia costaestrigalis; assembly: GCA_905475405.1. Lineage (NCBI taxonomy): Eukaryota > Metazoa > Arthropoda > Insecta > Lepidoptera > Erebidae > Schrankia > Schrankia costaestrigalis. The sequence continues at coordinate 18,181,652 of FR997841.1, forward strand.
TAGTACTAAATAACATACTAAAATATAAAAAAGACATATTAAATGAAATATGAAATATAACAAATCGAATGGGCGCTAAACATTTGGCCCTACATTCAGGGACACGGGCGCTTATGAAACATTTACCTTTGCCACGACACGTTCAGGGACGTGGACGTCCATCGCGTTTATGTCATAAGTTTGTTTTGTCCCGATAGATGGTCTTTTAGTGAGTATCTTACCACGCGACCAGTGTCGTTACGTAAACATTAATTTGTTGCTACAGTACTACTTCCGCACAATCAAAGATAGATAAGACTACTTTGTGTTAAGTGTTTACTTTTACTTAATTACTAATGAAACAAGGTTACCATTATCTGAGCTTAATGTAATGTAATGCCGAGTAAGTTTTCCGTTACTATAATATTATCTAATAAATAATTAATCATATTTTTGCTTACCATTTTGATATAGTCATATATTTTCTAAAACTTGAAAACTGACAACCGTCAAGCATAGGTACTAGATAGAGTGGTGACGCGGCTAATTCATCTCATCCTGGAGATGACGTTTCAAAGGCAAAAAGGGCTCTGGAAGAAGGAAAATATGGCACAAAACCGGTTACCAATACCTCTGGCTAAACTGGTATATAGGCCAAGTTACCCTCTACACATAAAGAAAGTCTGTAATTACATTACGTGCGAATTCACACAATCATGTGATTTATATGAACATACATTCTACACAAGATGTCGACTCTCCTAACTTTATGTTTGCTGTTCCTAATAAAATAAATATTATATTTTATGAGTGGTGTTTGTCTTTGTTCGATTACTTTCTGTTTATGTTTCAAATGATGTAAATAAACGTATAAATAATAATGTTGCTTTGATTTAAGTATAACTAACCAATTTTAAACATAAAGAAGGAAAAGTGGACTTAAAAACCTTTATTGACTTATCTGGATCGCGGTCTTAGCAGAGCTTTACCTTTTGATTAATCTCGATGTGGACGTCTAAAGATCCAGGTGTTACCTGAGTCCCATGTTCAGGTTTTGTGAGGTTCGGTTCTGCTTGCTTTGTGCCCAGCCCACCAGCCCACTTCAAGCAAGCAATCATGAGCGCTATATCGGAAATAAACAACGTACAAAAATAACCAACTGAGAAATAATAATGACGAGAAAAAAGTTCGAGAGCATAAAGAAAACGAATATATACTGATATATACAAGTTTATTGTTAACCTACTCTTAGAAAGGGAACACAATAATAAATGATACTAATGAATAACCAATTCTATTGACACAGAGTCCCCTGTCGCTAACACAAATGCCTCTATATTTTCTCTTACTTCATTTGTTTCCGAACAATAGGAAATACGTAATTATCAATAAATACAATGTTCCGGCGAAGTGGATTTCCTAAATAAAAAGTTAATCGTAAATATTTTACGGTAAAGCTGTTTGAAATTACGATCTTTGCTTATTTAATGTAAAGTTTATAGCAAATATATTTTCATACTTTGCGTAAAATGATTGTAAGTAGATATAAATGTTTCTTTTTTTATATTTAAGTTTTCGTTTTTGTTTCTTGGTAATATTTTGTAAACGTTGGTTTATTGTATTTTAAACACTTTTGGTGCCACCACATCCCAGGTGTAGTAAAAGCTAAGGGCGCAGTTCGCATATTAGGTATTATCACTACGTACCTATACAGAAGAAAAATGGTGGATAACTAGAAACTTCATAAATTTATTACTTATGGGGTATAACTTATACCCCATATGTAATAAATTTATGAAGTTTTTTCCAGCGTAAGTTTGGTTTTTTGACAGTTCACGTCCATGAAGTTTCGTAATACTTTTGCATATTTTTCAAACAAATAATATTGTATTTCATGAACGTACCCATGTTTTTTTCAGTTACCATGGTTACTTAGTGATGGACACTCATAACGATTACCACCATTATGAAACAAATTACAAATAATCGATAGAAATAAATTCTATGAATAAACCTGAACTCTTCATAATACGTTTATAAAATGTAATATGATATTTTAGATTAGCTATAACCCGCGAATGTCTCACGATAAATTATGTATTTAAAAAAATACCTAAGCTAACTATAATTTATATAGGCTAATTCTCTTAACATAGTTATAGAAAGAAACAATAATAAAGTGATAATGTAAGTTGATGTAAGGATCCAAATGTGTAAAATAAAGTATGTAATTTGAAAAATCGAAAAATCGCGAAATCGGTTACAATCGTTTGGCATTACATTCGAGATACTGCTGAACGTCAAGCTGTCAAATGTTGTTAAATATAGTGGAAAGGATATAATAGTTTTCATAAGCATTAACTACACGTTGTTACAATAATTCATCAAAGATGTGAACAAGACACAACAAAGCGACTAAATTAGCTACTAAAATAAGTTATTAAGTCGTCGGCAATATCTCAGAGGCAACGTGCCCTTAATGTCTCCGTGGTAGGAACGCGTACGTGGAGACCGGCTTAATTACCTCCGTGATACATTCTACTCGTTCATTCTGATTATACCTTATTTATTAAAGACTTGATTTGGATTACAAAGAAAGTATTAATGAAACAAAGTATACTTATGCAACATAAACGTGTACATTTATTTAATACATTTGTGTTGTGACGGAATAAGAATACCTAATTATCCCGTAGGTGTCGTAAAAGTCAAACAAGGGAAAATTCGCAGTAAAGCTAACCACAGTAGGCTCAAATTATCTTATTACCAATCAGACAATGCTATTAGAAGGCTTAACTTTTTGATGACATTTAATGGAGCGAGGGTTCGTTTACGTGTAGTCTCAAAGCCTTAATTACATAAGCATTTGACAATCTTTTAATATTAATAGAGCATTATCGACGAATCGAGAACTCTATCGAATTTCCAGACGGACATTAGTCATCAAGTTAACTCATGCTCTTAATCTCTGCCTATACTTACATCGAACTCCTCGTAGATGATGTGTCGTCCAAATCTTTGTATGTGTCCGTCAGGGAAAAGAAACTTTGAAAAAATAGGAACCGTAATCAGAAATGCTGATATAAATTCTATCAACCATAACACAAGTTTAATCTTTGTGGCAATTTTGGACAGTTAATTTTAAAATGAAAAATAACTTACGTTTAAAAATTATACTTGTTATTTTTAATTTGTTAACCTAATATTTACTTCGCGTTATAAACTAAAGTTTACATAATGAACAAGATAACACGTCAACTCGTTTATAAATAAACATGCTTATTTATACAATTAACAAAGATGAGTAATTTATTCGTGGTCATTTACCTACTTACTTGTCTACAATAAAAAAAAAAAAATTTAATAATAGGAGCTTGGAATGTGCGAACACTCTTGGATGACGACTTTAACTTGTGTCCTGAGAGGAAGACTGCAATCATTGCAAGAGAATTGGCTAGATATAACATCGATGTCGCTGCTATAGGTGAAACTCACCTCAGCGATAGTGGCAACCTGTGCGAACAGATGGGTGGATACACATACTATTGGATGAGAAAACCGGCAGGAGAGCGAGCATCTAGCGGCGTGGGTTTTGCAATCCGAAACAATATTGCGAAAACCTTATCTCAACTTCCAAAAGGAATCAATGACCGCATAATAACCCTGCGCCTTTCCATCGGCGATAACAAATTTATACACCTTATTAGCATCTGCGCTCCCACCTTGACAGCTGATGATGAAGCTAAATTAAATTTTTACCAGGCACTAACTCGCGTCATTAGAGGAATTCCACCGCAGGACAAAATTGTTTTGCTTGGGGACTTCAATGTTCGCGTAGGAACTGACTATAAAGCATGGCCTGGCCCCTTTCGGACGACATGGAGTTGGAAAATGCAACTCAAACGGTGTGGATCTTCTGACGCTCTGTGCTGAATTTGATCTATGCGTGACAAACACCTTCTTTCGCATGTCAGAAAAATATAAAACATCTTGGATGCATCCTAAATCCAAGCACTGGCATCTACTCGACTACGTTATAGTCCGCAAAAAGGATGTAGGTGACGTTCTGATAACGAGAGCTATGCGCGGGGCGCAGTGCTGGTCAGACCATCGGCTTATTCGGTCAAAGATGCGAGTAACGCTAAAACCTCCTCGACGTGCAGCGCATAAGAGACCAGCAGCGGCATCTGTTACCTCACTCATTCATTCTGAGAATCTCGGACAGGTACTTGGTGACCACTTTGGAGAAAAGACGCTAGCAGATGATAGTAAGAGTACTAATGAAGCCTGGCGCATATACGCAGAAAACCTTCATCATAGTATCTCATCGACTATACCAAAGCCAGAAAGGAAAAACCAAGACTGGTTTGATAACTCAGATGACGAGATCCGGATTCTACTTGAGAACTATAGACGTGAATTAAGAATACCAACAAACATCGATAAAAGAAAATCGATCCACCGCGAGCTGAAGTCTAAAATTCGTGAGCTCAAGAATAAATGGTGGCTAGACAGAGCAAAAGAGTTGCAAGTTTATGCTGATACAAATCAGACTGGTAGATTCTTCGAGGGCCTAAAAACAATATTTGGGCCGAAATCAAGAACATTAGCTCCAATGTACTCACGAGACAGAGAATGCAGGCTAACAGATCACCAGCAAATTCTTGAAAGATGGGCTGAGCACTTTAATGACGTCCTGAATCCCAGCTCGGAGACTGCAGACATTCAGCACATCGAGAAACTCGAATGCAAGCCTGTTAAGGAAAACCTCGCTTGCCCGCCTACCTACGATGAATTCTTATCAGCTATTAAAAGACTCAAAAACGCCAAAACACCTGGTGCTGACTGTCTACCATCAGAAGTTTACAAATACGGTGGCCATCACATACAGCGAGGACTCTTTGACGTCGTGCTTAGGGTATGGGAGACAGAAACAGTACCTCAAGACTGGAAAGATGCCTGCATATCAAAAATCTATAAAGGAAAGGGTGAACTCTCTGATTGCGGCTCCTACAGAGGCATCTCCCTTCTGTCTTCTGCTGGAAAGGTGCTGTCTCACATTTTAAACCGATGCCTGACCAATCTCGCTGAAGAAATACTTCCTGAGACACAGTACGGTTTCAGACCTGGCAGAGGAACCGTTGACGGCATTTTTATAGTGAAGCAAATTCAGGAGAAAAGCCTTGAACAGAACCGACCTCTGTACATGTGTTTCGTGGACCTGGAGAAGGCGTTCGATCGCGTGCCACGAGCTGCTCTCTGGTTAGTGTTGAAACAAGCTGGATGTCCTGAGAAATTTGTCAACATAATCCGTCAGTTTCACGACGGCATGACGGCACGTGTTCAACATGAAAACGATTTCTCAGACCCATTTCAGGTTACCAGCGGAGTAAAGCAAGGTTGTGTTATGGCGCCCACGCTGTTTGCCTTGTACTTCTCGGCTGTGATGAAGGACGCTTTGGACCATAGTGTTGGGAAAATTGAGCTCAACGTCCGCACCGACAAGAGCATCTTCAACATATCACGTTTTAGAGCAAAAAGTAGGATCTTTAAGACGAACATATTGGATGTGTTGTATGCAGACGACGTATGTCTGTTAACAGACTGTATGGAAACACTCCAAAACTACATGAGTGCCCTACAAGATGCGTGCTGCAGATTTGGCCTAGTAATTAGCGTCAAAAAGACAAAAATCCTCAAACAACCGCACAAAGGATGTAACGCTGACGACTCTACCATTGAGCTACATTCTGGACGACTGGAGGAGGTGCTACGCTTTACTTACCTTGGAAGCCAAATCTGTAACGACAACAGATTGGGGTCGGAGATACCCGCTAGGATTTTTAGAGCCGCAACTGCATTCGGGAAGCTTAACCAACGAGTATGGGCTTCTCACGACCTAAAACTTCATACCAAAATATGCGTCTATAAAGCGTTAGTGCTTCCCATTTTAATATATGGCGCAGAAACCTGGTGCATTTATAAAAGCGACATTAGGAAACTGGATAGATACCATCTACGCTGCCTCCGCTCCATCCTCCGTATCAAGTGGCAGGACCATGTCCCGAACACGGAGGTACTGAGACGCACTGGAATGACGGGCATAGAGGCTATATTAATTAAAATCCAGCTCAGGTGGTGTGGTCATGTACAGCGCATGGAACCGGGTAGACTACCAAAAACCGTCTTTTACTCGGAACTTGCCCAAGGAAAGCGTACGCAGGGAGGTCAATACTTGCGTTACAAAGACGTTTTGAAACGCCACCTTAAGGCTTGCAAGATTCCCGTTGACCGTTGGCAAGAGATGGCGGAAAATAGAAGTAGCTGGCGCACTTTGATTCACATTGCTACCGAACGTTTCGAGGCAAATCGTCTAGAAGACCTAGACAAGAAGCGTCAGATACGCAAGAGCCGCCCGAAGCCTACATACGTATACACCTACAATGAAGCAGATCAGCTCTTCTGCGCGCAGTGCGACCGGGTCTTCAAGACCAAGTTCGGCTTTGCCAGTCATCTGAGAGCACATGACAGAAGAAAGGAGTAGTCTGGATCGCTGTCACCGGATACGGTGAAGAGGACGTCATCATGTCTACAATGCATTATTTTGTGCATTATATAATAATATTATGTGAAAATAAATACCCTAAACGTCATCTATGGCAGGAAGGCACTACTCGTATACTGCATCCAAAATCATTATAAGTATGGCTGTATGTATAGTTAGGTCACCAGGTCGCCGTAAGATTCCTAAACGCAACTCAGAGTGACTCGAGAACCAGGTGAAAAGTTACAAAAACAATTGTTTCAAATCTTTTAGCCAGTGTGGTTGTAAAATTTACTCTCCGTCACTGGAGCAGGCCCGTTTATGTTATACGACATAAAATTATTGATAAGTTGGTAAAGGTCCACGATGGCGAGAAAGGAATACAACGCTTCGGTCGTCATCGTAACCGATGAGAAGGCGAACCAACCAGTAATTATTTTAAACAAAGGTCTTTTACACTTACAATTTATTTTTAACATTAGTTTTTAAGAAATCGAGTGCAATTTCAACAGCATGTTCCGCCGTACCAGGTGCAGTCATCACTCCATATCCACCATGACCATAGCAATGTACTATCTTCATACCATCTATAATCTCTGGTTCAACACGTACCGGAGTTCTGTGAGGTCGCAACCCAACCTTGTGGCTTACCACCTCAACGTTTTTTAAACTAGGCATCATCTCAACACAACGTTCCATAATAGCTGCAGCGTCGTGCTTACAATAATCCAAATTATAACTATCGTATTGCCTCACCCCACCCAACGTGACAATTCCGTTAAAGCCAGGAATAATATACGTATCGTAATCACCGTAAAATGACATCTTCACCCAAGGTGCTCTCACCTTTATCACTTGCCCTCTAAGTGGTACCAGTTCATGATCATTACACAAATATTTCGCTCCAAGACCCGTGCAGTTGAAGACCAAATCAAAATTACCTATTTTAGAAAGTGATGCAAAATTTTCTATTTTACTTGTCACAAACTTTCCACCCCTTTCAATAATTTGATTGGCTGTATATGGCAAATAGAATTCTCCTTCGATTTTCAATGTTGAAAAAAATGAACCAAATCGCGTGCCCTCGGGGCCGAGTTTCAATTCAGCTTCGCTGGCAGGTCTATAAATTGGCACTAAATGTTCCATAAGATGATTTTTCGTAACATGGCTGTTTTCCTTTGAAAAAATATAAGTCGACAAACTCATTACTCCCATTTTTGGAGCCTCTGACGTTCTTAATATATCATCCCAATACTTCCAAGAGTTATCGATCCATCTCTTTGTTATTTCATCTGTAGGCCCTCTAAATGTAGTTCCCGGACGGAAGATTCCAGCAGCGATGTGACTTACAGTATCTTCGTAGTATTTGTCAGCGATAACAGTGATATTGCATTTAATCCGATCCTGCATCATTTTAGCCACTGTCAGACCGATCACTCCTCCTCCTATCACTGCTATATTTGTTTGATCTGTCATTGTGTTTTACGTAATTCAATTATTTCTGCAATAAAAAAGATAAATTTTACCTAGATAAAAAATTACAATAAGTAAATAACATTAGATAAGAACGTCAATAAAATTAATAATAACTTACCTACATGAAAATAATGAACAGATGCAATGATTGATTATTAAAATTTAGTTTATTGACCGCCAATATCGTAGTCACTAGCTCTACATCCTACAAAGTTCGAACACAACAAGCTACTGCTATTGAATATTTTCTTTTTAAACACTACGCACTTTAAAAGTGGCATTAATTGCTCTACCACGATAACCTTGGCAGATAAATTAGGTAATCAAACTGTCAGTATTGACTCTACTACGTGTAAATAAACTGATTAATGACGATGTAACAAATACAAACAGGTCTTTTGAACTTCGACATTCCTAACTTATAAAATATAATATGTATTTAGTTAAAACGTGCACAAAAAGTTATTTATATTAATTATATGTCATTTTTTAAATAAGACTACCATGCCGAATAGAGATTTTCCACACATAAATGAATAATAATTAGGATGGATATCTTAATTATTTTAGTATTCAACTATAATGACTCTTTGTGGAATAAAGTGAATAGCGTTTGATACTAACTTGTGTTATTAATTTATTTCCAGAAACAAGACCACCTCGAAAAAATTACAATCAATTATCATCGAATGACAAGCTCGATAACCGACAGACAGAAGAAAATATACAAATTGATGAAGCAGAAGTAGAATCAGACGCGAGCAGTACTGACTTAGACGAGCGTGAGACACGGGGTGTTTGCCCTCCTTGCGCGCATGACCGATACAACAATAACATACGTCGACATGCACACGACGACTTCAGCGATGACACTGATTACGGTAAGTTATAATTAAATGTAAATAGGTACCTTTTGTTGCGTAAATTTAGTAATGTGTATGTTAAGTACATTTTATAATGCTTCAATTACGTAAAGCAAACTCGAGCATGCGCACTAGAAGCCAGCAAGATGTCTTGCATGAAAAAAAAAAAAAGAAACTGTCTATAGTCAATTTCATAAATGCCAAACTTGTCACATGATTTGACGTTTGTTACTTGGTAATTGGAGTGGGTCGTATTGTTCGTTTTCATTTTGTGGAAGAATCCAATCTAAAACAAATATCCTTTTGAAAATTGAAGAAGAAAGCCGAACAAAGACCATTTAGTTAGAAATGGCGAATTTGAAGACGGATTTGGATCAATACTTGCTCCAGAATGAAAGCCGACGAAGTTACAATTTTAGTTTACCATCATTTTCAACTCCTAGTTTTCTGAGTAGAAGTAATGATGAGACTCCTAGTACGACTAGCAATGCATCATGGTTCGAGAATGTACAGAAAGAGTACTTTACTTTGGTAAGTACATGTTTTTATATACCTACTTAGTTTACATGCACTCAGCTCATGTAAACAAGGCTGTTGCTTGCAAATTATAACAATGAATATCATCCGTAGTTGACTCATCAATGTTTATCTGTATGTAGTAACTCAACATTATAGTTTGTAACACATTAATTCATGGAACACAAATATTGTTGATGGAATTTTTAAGATTTCAAAACAAAGAGTATCAAAATACCCAGAATCCAGTGTTAGAGTATGTTTACTTTTGTCATAATCTCTGACTGCTGCTCATATTGCTATAGCTACAGTAAATACAAACTTTGAAATTAATAATAATAATTATGTATTTCAGAGCCGAACACAGAGGTTTATGGGATTTGGAGTATGTCTATTCCTTGGAATTCTCTGCTTTATCCTTTCATTCCTGTACTTGCCAGTAATAGTATTAAAGTCAATGAAGTTCTCATTATTATTTACATTAGGCAGCATCTTCTTCCTATTAAGGTATGTTTGTTCAAAGTTTTGTATTACTGTATTTTTTAAAAATTGCACAACTAACATTATAGTTAAAAAAGACTATGTTACAACATTATCTTTAATGTCCCATTGCAAGGACAGGCCAAACTCCCAGAACAATACAAATTGGAAAGGAATTGTGAGCTATTTGCCTGAGTTAATCCTCCAGCATTTATAAATTTAAGTAATTCAATGTTCTTATTTAAATAGTACTGTAAAATTGTATCGAATTTTGACTAATAATATTGTTGTACAGTTTCAGTTTCCTGTATGGACCATGGAATCATCTTAAGTCAATGTTCAGCAAGGAGCGTGCCCTCACAACCACTCTATACATGCTGACACTGATTGCAACATTATACTGTGCTTTATACTTATCAAGTACTCCGTGGACAGTAGTATGTGCGATACTACAAGTTATTACATTGTTCTGGATGTTGATGGGATCAATCCCTGGTGGAGCCACCGGTGCCAGGTTTTTCGGCAACATGTTCAAGTCTTCTGTATCCAACACTCTACCAATTTAACATTACGTTTATGAATCGACTGCAAAGTTATTTAATATTTATATAAATATATTATAAGGTTTTTTATAATAAGATTGTTATTTTTCTATCTGTAGGTAGGTAGGGTAGAATGTGATGTAAGGAGGCTGCAATTGTTATAAATACTAACAAAAAAATTGTGCCTAGTTTTGCTAGTAATATGTTGGAAGAATGGTAGGTAGGTAGCTTATGAATTGCAATAATTGCATTTTATGAAATGTAATTTATTGAAACTAGAATAAACCTTAATTATCATTGAACAGTACTTAGAAAGATTTTAAACTGAAATAAGTAATTTTACTTTATTAAATGTTATAATTTTATTATAAGAATGTTTGCAAAACTTTTGTGCGAAAATACCATTTCTAAAATAATTAGATGTTGTTTGTATGAGCAGTCACAAAGCCATTCCTGGCTCCCATGTATGGCTTAAATAACTCTCGACACTATGTTGACCACTACGTAAGCATAAGATAACAAATTAAAATTCCTAAAATAGCAAATTTATCTCATATTTATTTCAAACGAGCTTGGTATGATAGTAATGGGTATAAAATATAAAGTGGTGTAAAATATTGTTCTTAAAAACCTCCTATGAGCTTTACCTCTTGCATTTATATGTTTTTAAACACATATCATTGGTGTACTACTTATTATTTTAAGCTACTCGCCAAAATTGTGAATATAATAATGTTATATTTATTTTTATTGCTTTACAATTACTACATGTGAAGGACCTATGAAAAGTCATAAATTTTGCATGTTAATAAATATTAGTATGAACTACTGTCAGTTCATATTATGCTCAAATTTTTGTAGTCCCAAACAAGTTTTTGTATATGAATTATTAAAAATTATGTACCTATCTAAATAAACTTGTATTATTTTATTGATTTTTCTAAGAGGATACCCTAAAAAGAAAGAGAAGAAGAAAGGGACAACGCCAAAATATTGGTGACATCCATCAAAAAAGGCAAATGTATAGCACTCGGAACTAATGGGCATTTATGGATGTAGGTGACAACGAATAATATGTATCTACAAAATTAATATGTATGTAAAACCAGTTTACCCATTTTTTTAACTTTCATAAATACCTGAAAACCTACTTTTAACTTTAGTACACGAGGTCGCGGGTTCGAATCCCACGTTGACGGGTGTTTCTTCAAAGTTGAGAATAAAAGTGTTCCATCCGCTTTACTACTTACTATTGTAAGAATAACAAAAGAAAACGTAGGTTTTGGTGCCTTTTACCTACTAATTTAACTATCCATAAACAAAATAAAAATAATCAACGTATTATAATGGAAAAAGAAAATTTAATAAACTCGTAACGTCATTATATCTTGTGTCCAATGCATAGGTATTTGGTTATTTGTGTTTATGAAATATTTAATATTATACATTTCTAGATATTTACATTGGGAATAGTTCTTTGGAAACATATTCTTTAGGTTTCCTAACAATTTACGGTGTCACTATAGTAATAAAATAACAATACGACTCATTTAAAATTTGTCACAAAAAAAACATCATTATTAAAACAGAAATGGTCTTCAATTTGTCCAAGTCCCTAAACTATAATTCGGCAATGTTAATGTGCCGTATGCTCCCCGATCCCCTTAAGTTATGCCGTGTACTTTGAAGGGCATGAACGCATTGGATATCGCTCAAGGTAAGTTAGAATATCGTTCTTCACAATGTGTCATTTACAAAGTCATTATCTTTTTTTATATTAGTGTACTGATAACAATAAAATAACCGTATATTTATGTGTAATTTACGTAACTTATTAACACTTATCCTCTGTATGACGTGTTTAATGTACTACGATTCTTTCTAAACAAGTTACGACACGTTTTTATAGAATTCGTCATTATTCCTAACATCATTATTCTCATTTTTGTCCCCCGTCCATATTTTTTTTGGGACAGAAGGGGATAAAAAGTAGCCTATGTGTTAATCCAGGGTCCCACCTATATCCATACCAAATTTCACCCAAATCGGTTCAGCCGTTTAGGCGTGAAGAAGTAACAAACACACTAACTCACTCACAAACTTTCGCATTTTTAATATTAGTAGGAAGTAGGATTAGAGATTATATATTTGGAATCTCTAATTCCATTATAATCTTTATAATAAATCTAATATCTATATATCTATTTATTTTTAAAACAGATACAGACTCCGGCAAAAGGAAACAACAGAGAAAAAGACAAAGATTTAATCAGTTTGTATGGTTCACTAATGTTTGACCAATAAATGTTTGACAAATACTCATTCAACAAATGATAGACAACAAAATGCTCATTTGGCAAACGAGACTTTTGACAAAAGTATCATCTTACAAAAAGTCACTTAACAAAATCTATAAGCAAACACTACACTTGCTAAATGTGTTAAATATTAAAATTTCGATTGACCTTTTCCCATTTTACCAAATACTTAATAAGTTTTGCAAGTTAAGCATTTATCTAAATGTCATTTTAAAAAAATGCCCTAAAGTTGCTTCTGCCGCTCGCCGACTGCAGCCGCGGCACGCTCGCTTCGCTCGCTCGGCTCGTGCGCTGTGCTAAACTATCAAAACCCAACCTAACCTTAAATCACTATTATATTTATTAATAAACGAATAGGTCTACTTGTCCTTCAATACATTTTATCAAACGTTTTAAAACCAAAAGTATTTTATCTGATAACTCTGTTGCTAAATGTTCATTTGGTATACCTAATAATAATTAGTAAAATGAAAATTTAAGTGTTGATCATTTGGTAAAGTAAGTCATTTGTAAAATGATCATTTGGCAAAACAATTGTTTTGGTCAAACAGCTGGATCCCAGTTTTTATAGATGCAATAGTTTGATGCATTATGTTTATTTAATTAATACTTTACGAGTGTTGTTGTTGATTATAATCAATAGGTTCGATTATACTTACAAACGATTATGTTGTGTAACGAAGTGTTTTTAAAACTAATATTTTGAGAGAGGCTATTTAAACATAATTACAGTATTTTGATTCTTGCCTTTTGTTTTAAGTATTTGGCTACTATACCTTGCCCACAGTCAATATCCTCAACATTAGTCATTTTCCTATATCAAATTTATCATTACCATCTACAGTCGTCATTGCCCTCAACGGCTATTTTTAAATATTTCTTAAACTATTAACATTACATTGATGCCTCTCATGTATATGTTACGAGCCATAATTAAGTAATTAATCTAGTGATAAATATTTGCCGTGCCACGAGTTTCATCACTTTTATCATAAAACAGACGAAAATATATTCCAATCGAAGAAATACCCAGACCCATACACATCTGGTCTTTTTTTATTTATTTATTTGCATAAAAGTTCATAGAACACATTACAACTAACAATAACAAGAATTTAACGTTTGGTCTACCCATCCCTATCCTGAAATCCCAATTATAGCACTGTAGGTACTACGTTACAGTATTTGTAGAAATCTGTGACACTAAGGCACTCTATATCTGCACTTCTGAAATAATTTAATTTTGATTTTTTAATTTAATTCATACATAATTGCGTAGGTAGGTAAATGTAGGTAGGAACCAACACTATACCTACCTACATACATTGCTCTAAAAGCCTCTATGTACAATGAAGCTAATAAAACCAAACAATTTGGGGTGGTAGGTACGATCGACCTACTTCTAAGTTCGTTATAATCATCTTGTACCTAAGTAATAATAAAACGTATCTAGTTACCTAAGTTCGTTAAGGAAGTAATATTTTTTCAATTACAGATGAGGCACTTACATGCAACGTCTGCGATCGATCGTTCCCCACACGACGCCAACTTGGAGATCACCAACAAAAGAAACGACATTTCGGGTAAGTTTGTGTGAATACTTACAAGAAAAATGTTATTTAGTCTATTTACACGTTCCTAGGTAGGTACAGTCGAGTTCAGTAATATATTATCACGTCATACAGTGATCGTCCATTGGCTGATAGGAGAATGTATTGGCAGTTAGCACTGTCAAATATTGTATTGAATCAATGAACTCGACTGTACCTATAACACGTGCAATCTTACCAACTTAGCCGGGCCTGAAGTTTGCCTTTAAACGTTAGTCCAGTAGGTAACTAAGAAAACTCCCAATGGTAATGCCGATTTATAAATTCCTAAGAATTATAGGGATACTTAGTTGGTTTGCAAGATTTCTACTCTTCCGTCGTATGTAAAATAGGGGAATTTAACGGACACAAAGGAGACCCAAATTCAGTTTATGGATAGCATTATGAAATGTCCTGCGTGGGATACTCTTGAAATCTAGGCTTCGCTTAAACGAAAACAGCACGTGTGGTTTCTGAAAGCGCCCTCTGTGTGAAGATGCCACAACTCAAAAGAAACTAAGACGTTTCTGGGTTGTTTTTGACTTATAGCTCCATCTTTTATCGACGATTCTGCCAGTCATACGTAGTCTTCAAGTAAAAAAAAATAAAGGAATTTATTTTTTAATTTTTGAACGAAAGCATAACATAGCATCAGTTACATTATCTCTCAAAAAGACTAGGTACCTATATCCTATTCAAGATAGCATGAGAAAAAGTATAAACATGTCAAATCTGTCAAACTGCCAAAATGCCGCGGTTTTCAAAAAAATTTCACATTGTCCAACGTGGCATCTAAACTTATACATTTAGTTTCTCTTTCTTCCAGTAATGGAACAAACTCATCTCCTGCAATGGAATTGCCAAAGCATGCGTCGCAAGAAGCATGAACTTTTAGATCTTATTTCTCAATTTAATCCCTCAGTCATTGCTATCTCGGAGACTTGGTTGAAACCTGGTTCCCGATTTCGGGTGCCTGGTTTCTTCTGCCTGCGGGATGACAGGGCTGATGGGTATGCGGGTTGTGCTTTGCTCTTAAAGCGCGCTCTTTCTTATCTTCCTATAACCTTTCCCTCTCACCCTCCTAATATAAATATTGTTGGCGTGAGAACTGTAAATATCTCTTTTATTTCTTTGTATATTTCTCGCCCTCATTCATCCCTTATAGCCGATATCCAGTTGCTTCTTTCATCTGTATCGTCCCCAATGGTTGTGATGGGTGACTTTAACGCCCATCATACTCTTTGGGGTTCCGCGAACTCTGACTTATTTGGTCTTTCTCTTCTAGATTCCTTCTACGAAGTTGGTCTGTGTGTTATGAATAATGGTGCTCCTACTCGCAGGGTATATCCTTCCCAGAATCCTAAAAGTGCGGTCGATCTTACATTATGTTCGCCATCGCTTACCCCTCTTTTTTCATGGAGCATCTTGCCTCTAACTTTTGGTAGTGACCATTTCCCTATTTTGAGCACCCTTACTACCAGTGTAATTCCCTTTTGTAACTCTAATCCCTCTCTAAAATACAAACTATCTTCTGCTGATTGGCCCTCTTATTCGGCTACCCTTGATTCAAATTTACAAACTGTTGTTTTTGATCCCGTCGATGTTGATCCCTTAGAATCATATAACTCTTTCGTTGATGCTATTCTTTCATCTGCTTTGCTTCATATTCCTAAAAAGAAACCTTCCAAGTCTTTTAGGATTTCCCCCCCGTGGTGGGATTCTGAATGTACAGAAGCCGTTCGTGCTCGAAAAGAAGCTGAATTGTTATATAATTCGTGCATGAACGATCAAAATTTTTTCAACTTTCAAAATGCTTCTGCTCGTTTCAAAAGATTAGTTTTATCTAAGAAAAGACTTGGTTGGCAAAAGTTTTGTGAAAATCTATCTCCAAAAACACCATCTACTATAATCTGGAACCAAATTAGGCGCTTTAGAGGAGCAATGAATAGTACGGATGTGCCTTCCATTGACTCTTCATCTTGGCTGGAGGTATTTTCGGACAAACTAGCACCTAGTTTTGTTCCTTCATATGATTTCCTTCCTTCTCCGAGTTCTTTTCTCGTCTCTACTAATACATTCGATCGTTCCTTCTCCTTTGATGAATTGTCTTTGGTCCTAGGTAACTTGTCGGACTCTTCTCCTGGAATAGATGGCATCCCTTACTCATTTATCACTAAATCTTCCGTTCGCACAAAACAAATGTTTCTAAACCTTATTAATTATTTTTTCGATTATGGTATTGTTCCACTACAATGGAAGTCTCAAATAATTATCCCTATCCTTAAGCCTGGTAAAGATCCTACGGATGGCAATAGCTACAGGCCGATTGCACTTTCCTCAGTCTTGTGCAAAATTACTGAACACTTGCTGAGAATCCGCTTAGAGTGGTTTGTAGAAAACAAATCAATCCTGGCGGATTCTCAGTTCGGGTTTAGAAAGGGTCTCAGCACAATGGACAATTTGTCCTTACTAACGGTAGACATTATAACAGCCTTTAAACAAAAAAAATATCTTACGGCTGCTTTCCTTGATGTGGTAGGTGCCTATGACAATGTCCAGCTTCCAATATTAAGAAATAAGCTTTGTCAGCTTGGTGTTGCTCCCAAGCTTATCCGCTTCATCTGCAACATTCTGATGGAACGTTCGGTAGTAGTAAGGTACCAAAACATTCTTCTTCCGCCTAAAACTGTCTGGTGTGGGTTACCCCAAGGTTCGGTCTTGAGTCCTCTGCTGTACAATATTTACACATATGACTTGGAGCAGAGCGTACAATGCTTCTGTTCCATAATTCAGTACGCAGATGATATCTGCCTTTATGTGATCGATGATTCTATTGAGATTGCGTCAAATAAACTAAATTCTGCCTTATGTTACCTTAATTCCTGGATGTTAGATCATGGCCTCTCAGTGTCCTCATCTAAAAGTTCTTCTATGGTTTTTACAAAAAAAAGATTGATTCCTCCTGTTGATCTGTTTATCGGTGAGGATCTAATTCCCCAATCTAATAGCTCAAGATTTTTAGGCGTCGTTCTCGACAATAAATTTTCTGGCTCTTTCCATTTTGATTATGTTTCCAATAAAGCCGAACGCAACCTCAACATTCTCCGAGCTTTGTCAGGAGTATGGTGGGGTTCTCATCCCTATTCTCAAAAACTATTATACAATGCAATAATTCGTAGTCACTTGGATTATGGTTCTTTTCTTTTAAACTTGTGTAACAAATCTTGCCTAAATTCTCTTTCCAAAATTCAATCTAAGTACCTTCGTATTATTTTAGGAGCAATGAAATCGTCTCCAATTAATGCTATGCAGGTTGAAAGTGGAGAGCCCCCTTTAAATTTGCGTAGACAGTTTCTTGCAGACAGGTTTATTTTTAAACTTATTCAAAATTCTAGTCACCCTCTTATTCCTAAGTTAAATATTCTATTAGAACTTTTTCAAAATTCAAACCCTGACAAACTCCCTTTTATCCTAACTAGTTATATTAAATTTTCCAAAATTCCTTATTCGATTGTTCAATTCCCTTTAAATCCGCTATTTAGTATTGCGTATGAGGCGCTTATTTATCTGCCAAATATTATTTTAGATTTTGGTGTTGATAAAACGTCTCTCTCCCCTAATACAGAATTCTCTAATATTTTAGATAATAATTTTAAAGATTGGTTTACATTTTATACTGATGCATCAAAACAATCTGTAAATAGTAATTATGTCGGTGTAGCTGTATGGATCCCTTTTACCAGAATTTTTTTAAGCTATAAATGCCCTCCTCTTTCCTCAGTTTTTACTGGGGAAGCTTTAGCTATTCTCGAAGCTATATTGTACATAAAATCCCATGGTCTCAATAACTCAATTATCTTTTCGGATTCTAAAAGTTGTCTCCAGGCCATCTTATCCAACCCATTTCATTCCTCTTCCAAACCTGTAATCCTTAAAATTAGAGAATCCTTATATGATTGTCATTCTTCCAATATTCTCGTGGCTCTAGCATGGATCCCTAGTCATGTTGGTATTCCTGGCAATGAGACTGTTGATTCCTGTGCTAAATCTGCGTCCCAAATTGGATCCCTTGAACTTTTCAAAATTTATTCCCATGATTTATGCCTCCTTCCTAAAACCATCCTTCAAAAGTCTTGGGCTCAGTATTGGGCTTCTTCAAAACATACAAAAGGCAGATTCTATGGTGAGGTCCAACCGGAGTTACCATCAGTTCCTTGGTTTTGTAAGTTTCGACATGCGAATAAATTAACTACGTCCACTATTTGTCGTCTCCGGTTGGGTCATTCATGCACTCCTGTCCACCTGGCCAAACTTAGGATTAGGGATAATTCATTGTGTGAATGTGGTCTAGACATAGGGTCTGCAGATCACATCTTTTTCAATTGCCCTGTTTATAGATTTTCCCTCTTCGACTTTCTCCCTTCTGATATCCCTCGTCCTGTTTCCTTAAAATGTCTCCTTTCCCGTATATTTAGTCCTAATATTGCTTTATGTTTATGTAAATATATAGCGTTTAATAAAATTAAATTGTAGATAGTTATGTAAGTTTGTGTTTTTTTTTAGCTTAATAATTTTGTATTTAGTTATCTTATTTATTTATTTTCGTGTATATAATTATGTTATTCTGTTTAAAATAATCATCCTGAACAATTGTTTCTGATTTGTTTTGGTTTACCATTTATTTGGTTATTAGCATGGATCATGACACTTCTTGATTAATGACATTACGAGCCCCTCGACAAGACACTGGCAAAATATGTGACGTTTCACATGAGGCCATTCACGAAGAAGTCAAGTCAAAAAATTTCACTAAAAACATAACTAAACAATAAATAACTCTGTGTAAATATAAATAAGTGTATTCTACCTGGATAAGAAAATGTGAATTTAGTAAATAATGCTTGAATTAAGGCAATAAAAGTTTATTGAGAAGCAGAAAATATAAATGAAACTTACGAATTAATAAATTGCTTTTTAAAAACACTTTTTTCAATTTCTATTAATCGGAAACTTCTAATTTAGATTCAGAAAAACTGTTCCCAGCTTGTATTATAAATTAATTATCAAATTCTTCAATAATCCCATTAATTTGTAATATTATTCTTCTTCTGTTATGACATATTATTGCGATACATGACATTTAAGACATTGACAATTGTAGGCTCTTCATCATTGTCGTTCCGTTCGTATGTAATGTTAAAAAAGGAAAAAAAAAATAATTGATTACTTGGTGATCTTATTATAATATTTAAATTATTTAAACATATTATGTAATGAAATTTCTATTTTATTGTAAAGACGTTAAAATATTCAAATTTTTTAATAATTTTCGAGTCTTCATCGTGGCCATAGATTATAATTATCTATAAATGAGTAATCGTGACAGTAAAAAGACCCATTTTTTTGTTTGTTTACCAAATTTCTCAAGCCCAGATGAATATGGTATAGTCTTTTTGAGAGATAATGTAACTGAACCCTATCCAAAAGTATGCAGAGCTCCACTTGTCGGATCCACTTCGCTCTGCTTCAAAGGGTACAATCACCACTTTTTTTACCGTTCTTCCCGGTTCAGCGCTTACCCTTAGCTGAACCTACCCAATGAGGCCTTGCCATCACAGAGCAGAGGTTATCTGTAAATGTTTTTCCTCATTCAAAAAAATCTTTTGTACCATAATGTCCACTTGTCAAATGGACTATACCCCAGAATGTCCACTTCCCTTTCTGACCACTTTCTCACATAGTCCACTTCCTAACACGACCGCTTCCCACATCGTCCACTTCCTAACAAGTAGCACGACACTTTCCACATGGTCCACTTTCCAATACTCAGCTATTTATTTAAATTGTGTTTCAATTGTTTAATTGAAACACAATTTTTTAATTAAAAACATACACCACATAATCCCCTCTCCATTTCCAAGGCTGGCAACGCATTCGCAGCTACTCTGAGGTTACGGATGTCAGTGGGCGACGGTGGTCACCTAACTACAATGAACCGTCTGCTCGTTTGCCTTCCTATTAGGTACATAAAAAAAAGGTATGTAGTGGTAATTTCAGGAAGTGGACGATGTGGGAAGTTGTCCGTTTAGGAAGTGGATGACGTGTGGGAAATGGACATGGGTGTGGCCCATTTAGGAAGTGGACATTATAGTACAAAAGGATAAAAGGCAAAGAGCCTTTCAAAGAACATTATACCATTCAAAAGTCTTGATGCGTCCTTACCACAGAACAGTCACACATAATATTACCATGAGTACGACTAAAGTGATATACTTATCCATTTCAGATGCAGTGCGTGCGACAGCTTATTCCCGTCGCTGATGGCGCTCGAGCACCACAAGGAGGAGTTCCAACACTGGAGCGACTCGTCCTACTGCTCGCACTCAGAGTCGGAGGACAGCGACCTCGAGACGTGCCACGAGGACAAGCACAGACTACTCTAATGCCACCATCTCATTATTGCCGGGGAGAAACCCACCAAGTTGGGTACTTTCGTGTGAATATCTCTCTACTTTTCTGGACTAACTTTCGTACGTGTAAATACGATAAATGATTCAGGTCAAACCTGAACTATTTATAGCAAAACACATTTACTCTGAACTGTATTACTATTATGTCTTTCAAAGTACTGGAGTAATAAAATTTATGTATAGGCAAAAATATATTCGAAGTCAAACAGGTCAATAACATAGTCACATTATTCAGGCTTTCTTATATTTGATAAATGTTTTACATTTCAAGTTGTCAAATGAATCAACATTTTGACTCTGAAAATATAAAATAAAGAAAACTGTATGCCTAAGTATAAAACTATATATCGGAGCCTAATTGTACAGTAGACACATATCATTTTGTACAAGTCTAAGTGTTACGTGCTCTAGAGACGAACAATGTGAAGTGAATGGAAAATATAAAAACATACTTTATAAATGTGCCTAAAATTAAATTTCATTATGTTAAGTTTCATTACATTTTTATTATAAAATACACTTTTTAAGTATAGTACTGCAACAAAAACATTTTTTATAATATTGAAACAAAAATATATATAAATAAAAAACTAAATTGGGGTTTACAAGATGATAAAAAGCTATTTTGTTTGTAATAATTTATTTATAATAATTCATAACCATGAATTTTGTAATATCAATATTAGATAATGTCAACATTTTAGCTCCAAATTCTTTCTTCATATCATTTTTTGCAATCTACCACAATCACAATCAAATTGCAAGGTATTATAGTATCCTTGAGTCAATCAGAATATTTGCTGCTTCTAGTTGACAATGTCTATCTAGCATGCAAACAATTTTAAGCTCACTTTAAGTAACTTGTCTGTGCCTAGGTTTTATATCAGAATTTCTTTTCGCTTCACGTTTGTGTCGTGCTCCTCTGTTGTCTGTCATATCTTTGTAAATACTATTTCTAGTGATATCCCGGCAATAATGCATATCACGGTACTGTTTATACGACTGATATTCTAGTCTAGACTTGTATATAATTGTTAAATATAGGTCTGTGTTATCAAAATCAATATGTCATACTTTCTGGCGATAACTACGTTGCGCATACAGATTCCCTTCAGCGGGAACAAAACATACTAAGTAAATATAAAGCAAAAAATACAACAAACTATTAAATAAAAATGGTTATATCGTCATCGCGGGAAAGTAATGACATGACTCACATTAGAATTTTAAAGTTATTAGTGTCACAATAAAGTAAACGTCCCGGTCCCTTTCCTGTCGAGGTCCCCTTCCGAGTTTATAGAATAATCGTAATATTCTAGCTAGTCATGCTATTTTTATAAAGTATTAAATAATTGTATTTTACACCTCAACAAATCTAAAAGATACAGTATGACGTTTCATATTTTTCAAACAGGAACAACTTTGTTCATGCGTACATTATTCAGTTTCGAAAACCTTTTTCGTAAAACCATGAATTTAGAAAGATTTTATTATTGTATTTAAAAATGTACAATTCTTAATATATAAATTTAATTGAAAACTTTCAAACAAAGCAAAATAACACATATTTACATAGTAAATAATATCTTATAGTTCTATTCTTGACCTCATTGCAAAGTCACGTAGTTAGGTTACTGCTCGTAGTGTTGCGACTCTTCGGATACACTTGTATGCATAAAAATCGTTTACATATACGAAAAATCGTTATTATCGTTAGACACGTAACTAACTATTACTCGACGTGGTCGAAGGTGACGGGAGGCAACTTATTAAGGTCTTAGTAGTGAATAAAAAAATCCTAAACATTACTTTTATTTAATTAATTATAATTAAAATAAAAGTAATGTTAAGATTTTTTTTTATTCGCAGATTAGAGAATTTGCAATATGTGGTGTTTTTTTTACAAAAGGTTTTACCCTTTACTAATAATGAGATTAATTATTAAAGTGTCTTAAAAATCGGATATTATCGTAATCGATCTCTTAAATTTCGGATATTATTGTAATCGATTTTTTTATCCCAACCTTATTATTCAATTTGTCAGAACTGTCATACCGTACCTATTAGATTTGTTGGACTTTAACATAGTAATTCGTAAACTGTAAAATTTGTAAGGTCGCTCCCCTGTCTCAATGCGACGGGGAGGCGAAACGAACTATTCGTACAAATAAAAATACGATTGAAAATATGTACAGAAATGTTTATTTTATAGGAAATCACATAACCACAGAGTACAGGCTACGAACACGTATGTACTGCGCTATGTCCGATCTCCCATAAAGATACCGAAAGGCCGCGTTCGGCGCGTATCGTCCGGGGAGCGACGTACACATCTTTTAATTTTCATATATCGAGTAATCAGGAATACAAATCACGAATCTCTTACAAAAGCATAATACGAGTAAGTCTAGTGTCGGCGGCGGGTCGAGCTCGCCTTACATGTTACGTTACGTTAGGATAACTGGGAGCCGCAGCGCGCCCGGCGGGTGGGAGCCTTCAGGCCGTGCCGTTCAGCAGCGGCGACGTGCGCGCCGCCAGCGGGGAGCGTCGCTTGCCGCGAGCCGCGCCCGCTGTGCCGGCAGAGCCCTCGCCCGCCGCGCGCGTGTCGGCGCCCACTACTGCGCCGCCCGGGCCTGCGGGCGTGCCGGCGCCTGCGCCAGCCACGCCATTCTTCCACCCGCCTCCTGCACACAACACCACTGTTACATACTGTGCTACTCGCTCTCTCCCTCTCGCCCGACCGACCGCAGACGCAAATCTGAAAATCTTACGTCATGTGTACGAACGTATATAGTACGGCATGCACAATAATGATAAAGCTATGGCCTAGAGTAGGTACTAGATAGTTAAATGCCAAACCATGCGTTTTACTTACGAGTTAAAATCTAGAGAAACTAAATGATAACAAATACTAATTTATTAATTATAGTGGAAGGGTATGGATTGTTTTCATATGCGTGCTGTAACATAGTAGTGTAAAAGTTAATAATATGAAGTTCAGGTTTGGTATTTGCCCGCAGTTCGTGTTATAATGAGGGTGAATGACAAAAAATGTACATGTTTAGGCGTGTGATATTTAATCAGAGAAAGTCTCCAAAATGCTCTACAACACAAAAATAAAAGTTATTAATTGCGATTTTAAACATAACGAAACCAAAATTGACTAACTGTATTAATTCTTTATACATGCGTAATTAATGACTGACAATTTAGAATTTATCGGTAAATAATAGACTAAGTTCTTGCCCTAAATTTATTTCGATCAAACACTATAAAATTAGATGAAACAATATTTGAAGATCGAGAATCAAAGAGATATTTTATGAATGTAAATTATCATCTTCAAGACTGAGCATTGACAATCACATTTTCGTTAACTATATGACCTTTTGATTTAGTAAATAAACTCTCACTTTTGACTATTCGTGACCGTCACGAATTATTGTTTGTTGCTGTTTGCATGATTACAATGAAACAATGACGATGAGGTGTGTCAGAGTGTGTACGTATGTGTGTGTGCGTGCATATACCTTGCCTCCTCCTCCTGCGGCGCCTGGCTCCGGCCGCCTCGCCCGCGCCGCGTCCCTCGTCAGACGTCGCGGACTCTGAACAACACATGCCAACTGCCTACATTGCCCCACCGAGGCGCCCGAACGTAGCGATAACGTAGCGGTAACTAGGGGGGACTAGTCGTTTGCTATAGCGCCCACCTCTTTGGAAAGTAAACGTTTTCGACATGTAACTTTACTGACTACATCACTACACCTATACGACTCGTCCGTTCAGAGAGAAGGACGAATAGGATTTTTGTATTACTTCCCGTTTTATAGAGTTTCCCCGCAAAACGCGCCGAATAAATTATACTGAAATGACTTAAGTCTTCGATGATAAAGCAAATCCAATGTATCGTTTTATATAATTGTTCTTAGAAGCGAGGAGGAAGAACGGTATATTATAGTGATTGACTGTTGTATGTAAATATTTGCAACATTATGAAAACAGCGTAACTACATGAGAACCACGGAAAACTAATTTTGGTTAACCGTCACCAAGCGAGACTAAGAAATAAATACCCGTAAAATAGCAAACAACTATTCACCCCCACGCATCTAACTGATAAAGAAAATAAAACTTCCCATTCATCCTTCTACAATTATGTACTAATTAAAATGTAAAAACGGGGTGCACAGAAAAAAATAAACATATAAACATTATAATGCATAAATAAACTTGCGAAATATAAAAAGTACTACAACTACATTTTAACTAGCACATTCAGTAATATTTTCAGATTTTGTACTAATATTTAAGCTTCTATTTATTTTATCAGCACTGAGCGCTGATAAACAAATCCTATAGAAATAGCACGCATAGCCGTTCAACAAACTCAATGCTTCAAACTGGTACGGTTTGGGCAACAATAATACTCAATTCTTAATTTATTTCCTTAGCAGAAGAAGCGCATCACCATCTTTTATTGTTATTTATATTACGTTTTTACCATGCAGCAATCTAGGATTTTTTATAAAAAATATAGTATTCATTTTATTATTTAAGCATTGTCTAATACCTAATACCACCAGATAATTAAGGAAGTTTATAAATGTGTACAAATATTCAGTGTATAAACTAGGTTTGTCTTTTAAAAGAATGTATAAGAGAGAATATTTTGACTGTATAAATTAAATATAAAATGTGCCATAAGTTCTTTTATTTATATCATTAGTCCTATTTAGCATTAACATGGCAGCCCCTTATTAGAAGATAGTTTTCTTTTCCTTTGTAATAATATTTATATGAATGATTTTTACAAAAGATAATTGCCTATTAATACTAAATAGCTCTGAGCTACTTAATAATGAATAAGTGACAAAACGCCATAAAAACGCCTAAATAAAAAAATAAAAAAAAGAGAGCCCATGTTATCAAAACAACAAATAATATTTAAACAATTTTCAGAATAATTGACATCATTGACATTGAATTCAATAATTGACATAATTCTCCTACTTATAGACTCCAGAACTGCAGAAACAGTGACGGAGGTAAACTTTGCCTACATAATTATTATAATTATAGTTGCAAGTGAAGGATTTTTCGAAGGAGTTCCTACTTTTGTTTTCGTACTGATTTCCCTTTGTAAGGTTTTACGACAACCACAGTATGAGCAGGTAGTTAACTTCTGTGATGATGCAGTTCTTGATTAAGAAATATTTGTGCACACATTTGCCCTGTTTGTTGAGCGACTAACAAATCAATTCAACTTCAAGAAAAAATAAATTGCCACGTAAGCTGTGTGAGCAACAAAGATTTTTGAGACTTATTTAGATAAATAATTGCAAATTTAGGTAATACAAATTTGTAATGTTTTTAAAGATATCGCGTAAATTTGAAGAAAATCTATTAATTTCTTGCAATTGAAAAGTGTAAGCATGTTTCGTTGTCGAAAAGAACATTGAAATATCTGTGAACTTCAGACAAATTAACACCAAATAACTAAGATTTCCACATAATTATTGTATACCATTACTTTTTCAATTAACTTTTTATTTCTCAAAGCGACCAAAACTGTGCATAATAACTGCTTGAACTAAAATTTTAATTGCAATAATACAATCAAATTGGGAACCTCCTCCTTTCTTTGTAAATAAATTTATTCTTGAGATTACTTTACAATAGTTTTGAAGCTAAAAACTATTTTTGATTAGCCATAATAAAAAATAGTTAATTCTGCGGTCTTATTAAAAAAAAGAATTAACTGCTACGCGATATTAGTTAGGTTCATAAGTAAATCTTGGTCAGCAGTAAAGCCAAATTGACAAATATGAATAATAATATAAGCCAAATATGAGCAAGTCTGTCAAGACTATAAATGCCAGCGATAAGTATAGTTATTTCAATGTTAATATAGTAAAATATATGGCATTATTAAGTAATCAAACTGTAAAATTCACAGATATTTTTTAGTCTATAAGCATTACTAAGTCAATAAGTAGATAAAATTACTAAATTGTATGTCAGTACATAAAATACACACCACAGTAGGTTGCTAAACTTGCTTACAAAATTTGTCGTATATTGACAGCGATATAGTATGAAACCAATGGCAAATTATTGCTTACGATGGTAGTTGGTTTTGTCCTTGCTAGTGTTACATTTTTCTAATGAGCTGTCTTTTTTTTACTTATTAAATGTAATATTTGGAATGCGGCCGAAAATAAAGTGTGGTTTAGAAAAGTAAAGTAAAGTAAAAGTAAAGTGTGGTGTGCACTTGTGCGAGTAAACACGCATTCGGTGTTAGGAAGAAGATACCGTGCACTGAGCATTTGAAATCAACATTGAATAACTGTAAAACAAATAATGTTTTCTTGGGAGCGTATTTTATTTGAGTTCGTGAGTTGTTTACTGTTGGTCGAAGAGTTGTCAAGTAGTATCAGTGCGCGTGATAAGCAAGTTTAGCAGCCCACACAGTTAGCAGCTGCGTGCTGGTGTAGGTACATGTGACGTGTGTAGACGTGAGCACAGTGACGTACCTCTGTCGGCGCTGGACACGTCCTGACTGTCGAGCACGGAGCTCTCGTCGTCCGTCTGTCGACGTCGGTCCTCGCGCCGTCTGCCGCTCTGAAGATATCATAATAAATACTAAAATTACTTATTGAACACTTTACTACGTGTATAAATTATTATTGGAATTATTAAACGTGAAAGTATCTAAACAAAGAATGGTTGTTGGATGATGAAAAAAGGGTTTTTTTTACCTTTTTTTTAATAAGGTACAATATGTGTGATTCAATGAACACTGAAATATTAAAACCTTGTACTAAATAGTTTGAAAATGCTCTAAAAGACACTTTGTAAATAAAAAACAGATTCCAAAAGCACAAATGCTCAAAGTAGAATTAGACCTGTATACGTACGTTGGCGCGCACGTCGTTGTTGTTCCTGTGCGTACGTTGCGGCGCGGGGTGCGCGCGACCGTTCTCCAGCGGCACGCGGCGCTCGCTCGACCTGCACGGCCGACACATACACGTGTACACATTGCACAACAAATATCCTTCAAACTAGTTACGTTGAAAATCTATTTTTTTACAATACTGTATCTCTATAATCTCAATAATTATCACCTAAAATTTAGGGAAGTAAGAAAATTACATAAACAACTTCAAACAAACTAAAAAAAAATTAAGTCATATAAAATAAAGAATTTGTATATGTTATAGTCAAAACTCATAACCGGTCAAAACCACTTTTGACCGAAAAAATCAGTCAATAGTGGTTTTGACCGACGTGCTTAGTCAAAACCCTTATTGACTGTTTTTTGCAGTCAAAAGTGGTTTTGACCATCGATGTTAGTCAAAACTCATTGAAAATTGATCTTTAATACATATTAAGGTAAAAGTCCGAAACAGTTGGTTAGGTTAGGTTAGTATGGTGACCAAAGGAGAATATAATAATACTTTATTCTAGCTATGCTAGAATATAATAATACTATATTCTAGTTTTACATTAAAAAAAATGTTTCTAGCACTCGCCGGCCGCTACCGCGGCACGCTCGCTTCAATGAGTTTTGACTAACATCGATGGTCAAAACCACTTTTGACTGCAAAAATCAGTCAATAAGGGTTTTGACTAAGCACGTCGGTCAAAACCACTATTGACTGTTTTATGCAGTTAAAAAGGGTTTTGACCGGCAATGAGTTTTGACTGTAACATATATACTTATTACTTTGGTAATGTAAAATATAGATTTATTAAAACATTCATAATCTCAATACCTAAAAGTAATTGCATATAGTAAGGATTAACGTAAAATTTTATTAGATCTTTGTTAGAGTAGGAACATAAAAGATAACAGAACTTTAGCCCAGAAAAAAATAGTTGGAGTGATTGTTGATAATTATCCCTGGTATAAAATAAACCATACTTCGGAGAAAAGACAAATTTTCTTTTAGGTGTTGAGTGAAAATGATTACAGTTCAACAAATCTAATAGGTACGGTATGACAGTTTTGACAAATTGAATAATAAGGCTGGGATAAAAAAATCGGTTACTATAATATCCGAAATTTAAGAGATCGATTACTATAATATCCGATTTTTAAGACACTTTAATAATATAATTAATCTCATTATTAGTAAAAGGTATTGATCCTTACTTGATTAACTTTGTAAAAAACACCACATATTGCAAATTCTATAGTTTTTACATTAATTTGATATGGATGAAAATTTCTGGAAAATAGCATTAAGCGTTTATGCAATAAGAAACACGTAAATTACTTTGATTTAACTACTATCTTTCTTAAATTTTAAATAAATGTAATTTATCCAACGTCAAATTTCACAGATATAAATTAATTTCACCATTAGACATAATTTGTAGATTCTAGAATTTTGTCCTTGATTCCTATACATTTCTCAAAGGTCAAATACTAAAGTCTTTAGTCTGTGGTTGACACGACCCCATAGTTGTTTACCTTTATATTTAGGTCGTAATAAATAAACAGTAGTAGGTATTAGATCTAGTACTTTTAGAGAATAAAAAAAAATCCTAAACATTACTTTTATTTTAATTATAATTAATTAAATAAAAGTAATGTTTAGGATTTTTTTTTATTCACTATTAAGACCTTAATAAGTTGCCTCCCGTTACCTTTGACCACGTCGAGTAATAGTTATAAATAATAGTTAGTTACGTGTCTAACGATAATAACGATTTTTCGTATATGTAAACGATTTTTTTTGCATACAAGTGTATCCGAAGAGTCGCAACACTACGAGCAGTGACCTAACTACGTGACTTTGCAATGAGGTCAAGAATAGAACTATTAGATATTATTTACATTGTAAATATGTGTTATTTTGCTTTGTTTGAAATTGTTAAATTAAATTTATATATTAAGAATTGTACATTTTTAGATACAATAATAAAAACTTACTAAATTCATGGTTTTACGAAAAAGGTTTTCGAAACTGAATAATGTACGCATGAACAAAGTTGTTTCAGTTTGAAAAATATGAAACGTCATACTGTATCTTTTAAATTTGTTGAACTTTAATGTGTATTACGCTAAGTTCTAGCAGCCTATGTCCAGCAGTGGACCTCGATTGGCTGATATGATGATGATGACGCTAAGTTCTCTGAACATGAACTAGAATCATACCTGTTAGTCCTGGGTGGTCTGCCTCCTCCACGACCGCGGTATCCGGCGCTGTCACTCCGCTCCTCGCTGAGCTCGGGGGTCATACGTCTGCCGCCACCTACACGCAGAGAGAGGGTAAGCATAAGTGTTTGTTTTAGTGATGTAAGATAAATATTATCTATGTTAGCAGAGTCTTGTTGCTAAAAGTTGCGCAGATGTCATTTTTTGAACTATATCAGGTGTTCCGTTATTTGATTACGACTTTGAGTAAGATACCCCCCACGCTGACAATTAATGATGACGGCGACACTCTAAAGCTAGATCTTTAGAGTGTCGTCGTCATGTCCGCGTCCATTCGAATGTTCACCCGATGTCAACGTTAGCGCCGGCCGGCTGCCGAATGCTTAGCATGAGCGGCGTCGAATGTCGGCGTTCTGAAGACGCGAGTTTGGGGGGGTACTCTTATATGTTTCGGCGAGTACAGGTATAATAAACAATTAACCAACAAAAGGTCACATTTCACCAAAATTAAGCTGTTTTTTATCATCATGGCTAATAAGTGAGACAACTGATTTTTTTACCATTCTGCGCTTTCACCATTTTGCTCCTTTACCATTTTGCTCTTTTACCATTTTGCTCCTTTACCATTCTGCTCTTTTACCTTTTTGCTCTTTTACCATTATGCTCTTTTACCATTTTGCGAGCGCTTAGCATTTTGCGCTTTGAACGTTATGCGCCTAAAGGATGTTTATCGCTCGGCGTATTATCTACGTTACGACCGGTAAAGGGGTATCTGTCCACCATACCCTGTGCCTGCCTGAGCACTTGCACAGTGAGTTTTCTGTGCTGTGTTTTATTAAAATTAACGGATAGAGAAAGAACTTTTAAATTTCTAAGCTTAAGATAATAATAATTTGTGGATTAGTAGCACCATACACGAACTCTTTGCTGTGAAGGCAAATTAAGTTTGGAAGCTAATTTTTGGGCGGGTATAATAGATAGTAAAAACTGAGGTTTCTCTTTTAATGTGACGTGTGAGCGTATGTCGCAAGGTGTCGCGACAGTAGCTAGTGTAGCGCACTCACCAGCAGGGTACCGGTGGTGCGGCGGGCGCGTGCGGCGTGCTCGCGCGACAGTAGCTAGTGTAGCGCACTCACCAGCAGGGTACCGGTGGTGCGGCGGGCGCGTGCGGCGTGCTCGCGCGACAGTAGCTAGTGTAGCGCACTCACCAGCAGGGTACCGGTGGTGCGGCGGGCGCGTGCGGCGTGCTCGCGCGACAGTAGCTAGTGTAGCGCACTCACCAGCAGGGTACCGGTGGTGCGGCGGGCGCGTGCGGCGTGCTCGCGCGACAGTAGCTAGTGTAGCGCACTCACCAGCAGGGTACCGGTGGTGCGGCGGGCGCGTGCGGCGTGCTCGCGCGACAGTAGCTAGTGTAGCGCACTCACCAGCAGGGTACCGGTGGTGCGGCGGGCGCGTGCGGCGTGCTCGCGCGACAGTAGCTAGTGTAGCGCACTCACCAGCAGGGTACCGGTGGTGCGGCGGGCGCGTGCGGCGTGCTCGCGCGACAGTAGCTAGTGTAGCGCACTCACCAGCAGGGTACCGGTGGTGCGGCGGGCGCGTGCGGCGTGCTCGCGCGACAGTAGCTAGTGTAGCGCACTCACCAGCAGGGTACCGGTGGTGCGGCGGGCGCGTGCGGCGTGCTCGCGCGACAGTAGCTAGTGTAGCGCACTCACCAGCAGGGTACCGGTGGTGCGGCGGGCGCGTGCGGCGTGCTCGCGCGACAGTAGCTAGTGTAGCGCACTCACCAGCAGGGTACCGGTGGTGCGGCGGGCGCGTGCGGCGTGCTCGCGCGACAGTAGCTAGTGTAGCGCACTCACCAGCAGGGTACCGGTGGTGCGGCGGGCGCGTGCGGCGTGCTCGCGCGACAGTAGCTAGTGTAGCGCACTCACCAGCAGGGTACCGGTGGTGCGGCGGGCGCGTGCGGCGTGCTCGCGCGACAGTAGCTAGTGTAGCGCACTCACCAGCAGGGTACCGGTGGTGCGGCGGGCGCGTGCGGCGTGCTCGCGCGACAGTAGCTAGTGTAGCGCACTCACCAGCAGGGTACCGGTGGTGCGGCGGGCGCGTGCGGCGTGCTCGCGCGACAGTAGCTAGTGTAGCGCACTCACCAGCAGGGTACCGGTGGTGCGGCGGGCGCGTGCGGCGTGCTCGCGCGACAGTAGCTAGTGTAGCGCACTCACCAGCAGGGTACCGGTGGTGCGGCGGGCGCGTGCGGCGTGCTCGCGCGACAGTAGCTAGTGTAGCGCACTCACCAGCAGGGTACCGGTGGTGCGGCGGGCGCGTGCGGCGTGCTCGCGCGACAGTAGCTAGTGTAGCGCACTCACCAGCAGGGTACCGGTGGTGCGGCGGGCGCGTGCGGCGTGCTCGCGCGACAGTAGCTAGTGTAGCGCACTCACCAGCAGGGTACCGGTGGTGCGGCGGGCGCGTGCGGCGTGCTCGCGCGACAGTAGCTAGTGTAGCGCACTCACCAGCAGGGTACCGGTGGTGCGGCGGGCGCGTGCGGCGTGCTCGCGCGACAGTAGCTAGTGTAGCGCACTCACCAGCAGGGTACCGGTGGTGCGGCGGGCGCGTGCGGCGTGCTCGCGCGACAGTAGCTAGTGTAGCGCACTCACCAGCAGGGTACCGGTGGTGCGGCGGGCGCGTGCGGCGTGCTCGCGCGACAGTAGCTAGTGTAGCGCACTCACCAGCAGGGTACCGGTGGTGCGGCGGGCGCGTGCGGCGTGCTCGCGCGACAGTAGCTAGTGTAGCGCACTCACCAGCAGGGTACCGGTGGTGCGGCGGGCGCGTGCGGCGTGCTCGCGCGACAGTAGCTAGTGTAGCGCACTCACCAGCAGGGTACCGGTGGTGCGGCGGGCGCGTGCGGCGTGCTCGCGCGACAGTAGCTAGTGTAGCGCACTCACCAGCAGGGTACCGGTGGTGCGGCGGGCGCGTGCGGCGTGCTCGCGCGACAGTAGCTAGTGTAGCGCACTCACCAGCAGGGTACCGGTGGTGCGGCGGGCGCGTGCGGCGTGCTCGCGCGACAGTAGCTAGTGTAGCGCACTCACCAGCAGGGTACCGGTGGTGCGGCGGGCGCGTGCGGCGTGCTCGCGCGACAGTAGCTAGTGTAGCGCACTCACCAGCAGGGTACCGGTGGTGCGGCGGGCGCGTGCGGCGTGCTCGCGCGACAGTAGCTAGTGTAGCGCACTCACCAGCAGGGTACCGGTGGTGCGGCGGGCGCGTGCGGCGTGCTCGCGCGGCGGGCTGCCCGCGCGGCGCCGCGTACGCGCTCATGCCGCAGCCCATGACGACGCGCAGCTGCTGGTCGATTTCCATCTTCTCTGCGCGGAGCTGCTCCACCTCCTGCGCGACAATAATTATACATTTATAGCATCGCAGACTTCTTTATATTGATACCGGCAATGGCAGCGACGAGTCGTTGCCCACTAATGAGATCGAACCACGACGCGGCTCATCCCAAACTGCACCTATACCGCGCCATAACCTCCCCATTATGGACGCAATCTTTTACCCCCGCACCCTCTCCACTTCGCGCCATTTATAAAACGACCCTCGGGCTCTCCTATCGATCACGAGACGAACTGTAAGGACGAAGATCCAACCGGTGCACAGACTGCCTCACAGAACATCTTGCGATGTAACATGACGACCCTGATGGCCATCACTCTACAATCTTCGAGAAGACGTGACCGCTGTGTGCCCCCTAATGCACCAGAGCACTTAATATACATTTACAAGCTATAAATAAATCCCAAGACTACACAAAACTAACATTTAGAGAAGACCTATATCCAGCAATGGACATCTATGAGATAATAACAATTATAGATTTTCAGTAAAATACAGCCAAACATACAGGAAGAAGATTAAAAGAATACATACCTTGAGGTGTGCTACGTGGTAATCGACAAGCACCATAGCGTTGGCGATGGTCTCGCGCGTGCCCACGAACACGAAGGGTACCACGCCTTCCTCGCGAGGAGTGGAGGGCATAGGCTCATTGTCACCTTCCACCTTCACCTGGCGCAAGTAAAACTAATTTACTAATTTTACCCTATTTACTAATAAATTGGTCAAAGAAAATCAATTAAAGAAAATATTAATTACTACATAATCAACAAGAATTATCTTAGATATTGTTTTTTCAATTATTTTAGTTTCAATAAAAAAATAAAATCGTCACCTTAAAGGTAAAACCGACTAAATGACCAAATCTTCAAAATGAGATATCGCATTTTGAAGATTGCATAAAGAAAATGTCCTATCAAAAGTACATTCGTGTAAATTTCATCAGCAATTATAAGTAGACTACTTACTTGACTTTCTATATCACTAATTGTTGTGTTTCCCGAGGCTATAATAACATCACACGAAAGAAAAAATGTCGTGTAACCCCCCCATTTAGTTGGTTTTACCCGTATACACTTAAATCATCAATATTGCATAAAATCTGGCTGCTATCAAAGCATTATCTATCGTGCATTATGAGTTAAAGTAACTATTTTATGATTCATATTGAGTTACACCTGTAAAACCTACATAAATCAAATGAATTGAAAAAAACTATAATTTTAGTTGGTTTTACCCGTACATTAATTAGTCATAGTTCAAATGATGTTGCTAATTACTTAACAAACCTTTAAATTTACAACTATTTCGGCAATGGTCGCTGCTAGTGTTTTGGTATTTCAAATGTCCTACCCACTAAAATTTATTGTAACTACTAAAAGAAATAAAAAAACAGAATTAAAATTTAAAAAAAAGGATAAGACCTGATCTTAGCATTCCATGGATTCTCCGTTCGGGTGCCGGGTCCATCGTGTGATAGAGGACGGAGCACTTACATAACAGCGTCTGGAACTTACGACCCAGATATAGGTTTAAGGAGGCCCCCTTACAACGCGTTAGCGGTCACCTTCACTGTCCGCTATGTTCCGTCTTCTATCTATCAAAATTTGGTAGGAACCTAACAATGCCGTTTTGGACATACGTAATAGTAGAGAGCTTACTGAACTTCTCGGCAGTCCTATATCTTTTAATAGGTTGTAGAGGGATTTAGCCATTTCTGGTTATCTCATTTGTCAAGTCAAAGTATTTGTTTGTCTTAATTTCGTGGTCTTCAGGGATGTTAGTTTCCCACGGTACCGTGAGCTCAATAAGTATTACACGCTTCTTCAATTTTAAGTTGAGGAATATGTCTGTTCTCAACGGCAACACGCAGATATCCTCCGGGATTTGTAGTGTTTTTCACACGCGTCAACCAGTAGTGTCTAATCGTCTGCCGAACTCAGGACCGAAAAGGGCTCAGGGCAAGGGGTGGTCTTTTTAGTAGTGCCTTCCTTAACAAATTGAATGTTTTGTCTTACATTTGTAGTCAGTCCTTTTCTAGCTCTAGCAATTGACAAACTCACTGATCCCTAGTACTTTGTCGTGACGTTGCGAATAATGACCCCTCTCCAAAAGCAGTTCGCAGCCTACCAATAAGTGTCTTTCCGCACCAGTTTCTTTGCCCCATTCCGTGCATTTTTGTCCGTGGTTTTTCCCCATCTTACAAGATTGCTTGGATCGGGGAGAGTCAATTGGAAGGCGTTGAGGTAGAATTTAAGTAATGCTGGTGACAGATGAATTTTTATCAGTTGGGATGGATATAAGACGAAATTGTAAACAATTTTGTCTTTAGATGTTGATAAGACTTACATTTTAGTGACTATTAGATGTTTGTAGAGTTCTGATGTTGTTTTTAGTTTCATCCCAAAGTTACTTGTGTCTCGATACAGAGCGGAAGAGTCTGCTTGAAGATTGAACTAATCCTAGCCACGATTTCAATGTTTTCGTCACTTTAGCATCTAGTTCTTTCAAGAGGTTCTGGTTTAAATCATACACGAGGAAAGGCCAGTTGAGACGTGATGTTAAATAGTTGTCGTATATCCAGACTTTTTTTTACGTTATTTATCGGTTGATGGTCTACTTTTTCAATGTCGTTTATGAAACTATTGACGACATCGTCTAGTACTGGAGAGCGACCTTAATCGTTTATCTTTCTCCCAAGAAATTTAAAAGGCACGGTTTCTGATATTATTGAAACGTTTTCCCCGCCTATAGCGAGCCTGGGGTCATATGAAGTATATCTCGTATCCCGCCTACCTAAACACAAACAATGTTGATTGTTATTTTATCTATTAGTATATTTAGTACTGTGTTAAATACTATAGAGGATAAGCAGCACCCCTGGAACAGGCCCACGTTGTAGTTAAGGGGCTTTTTATGTCCGTCCTTCGTTGCAATTACAAATTTTGAGCGGAAAGTTATACCATTGCAACAAACTGTTATTTGCCTTTCATTTGCTCTAGCATCTTTTAGACTCTCTGCTACTAAAGAATTATTATGTTCCAGACATCCAGATATTCCGGGGATAAATCCCTTGTCTTGATCTGAAATAACTGTTAGTTCTATTCTTTGTTGTCTTTGCAGATCTTGCCCTACGAAAAATATAAAGCCATTCTGTCATAGAATTTACTGCTGTATGTTCCGTAAAACACTGTAAAAAAACGACTGCGTATGCGTACGCGACGAATTAAATATTGCAATTAACGAATAGATAGTTTTAGTTGGTTTTTCAACTAGATTATTTCGTACATAAAAATAACTCAATTCTTATGGAAAAAACTGATAACATAGGTTAATGTAAATTGCTATTCTATTATTATTAAAGCTTAATTTTAATAATCGTCGAGTAAAAAGTACTACACTGCTAAAGTAGGTATTAGTTCTATATTTGAGTTTTGTTTACAATTGTCACCAAAGTCAATACTAACTAAATCTAGATAGTATCTTTTACTTGTAGATTAATAAAATTAGAACTAAAGAAACTTTAAGAATAAAAAAGAGATATATTAGAATAATATGTTTTATTCGAAGATGTTAAATAAAAGTCGTCGAATATGTTGCAATAATTGCTTTTTGGTATCAATTTTTATGAAAAGTCCTATTTTAGTGGTTATTTCCACTCACTATCTTTTTATCTACGTATTATATTGCAAATTGGGTTTTACCATTAGAAAGAGCACGATTTTCTAAGAAAAATTGTATATTTAACTCTATTTTGCAAAAATCAGCATTTAGTCGGTTTTACCTTTAAGCTGACGAAATGCAAAAACACTAGACAATATCAGTAGTCATAATGACTCTGCAACTAGCACCTTGGTATGGTGTGAAAACAAGTCAGTTAAGAAATAGTTATAACCAAACTTTTCATTATAATGATTGAGTTAGTTTAGTTCTAAGCATGATTTTTTTAGTATGTATTGACACTAAATTAATAAAACTGGTGCAAAGATGACCAGGTTGTAAGTACTTTTTCATCAAAAATTGTGTTAAATTTGGAACCCTTTTGGAAGTAGTACTAAAGAGACAGTATAGTTTCCCGGGGGGTGTATAGTTACCCTGACGACGCCGCTCTTGTCGACGATCTCCTGTATGACCTTGCCGTTCTTGCCGATGACCTTGCCCACCAGGTCGCGCGGCACCTTCACGGACTCCTCCGCGTACTCCAGCAGCGACCGCGCCGCGCGCACCGCCTCCAGCGACTGTACACAACACTACCGTTACACTGATGCACTTTGCGACAACACTATGCATGTACATATTACATTCTCGTCTATTATTGTATTATTTATATTAAATCAATCTATTGCGGAATATAGTTATAGTAAGTATTATTGACCATCCAATTACCAAAGCTTCTTCCCCCAATGATCACGGTTAAAAAAGCTGAACCCTATTCATTTGTGTGCTGCACATATAATTGTCTATCTATTTTCCGTGGCGTATTTCCCTTTCCGTGTTCAGTTGGCGACAAAAACCAGCACGGTTTTGTATTACCATTCAACTCGCCAAACCCGTGCTGAATTGGCGTCAACTGAACACCGTTTTGCGATCAAGCAACGCCTAACAAACGTTTTTTACAAAACCGTGTGCATTTTAAAAGAATATTCGGATTGTTTGGGAATGTTTGGAATAAATCGCGGCATTCGAAGTAGATATTTAGGCTAGCCTAGCAGGCACTTGGCGCGCAATTCGTCGTCTAAACGCGCTTGTCAACGTTTACGTGTTTGTTATTTAACCCATTTAGACCGATAATTATTTTTGTAAATATTTTGTAATTTTTCAACAAAAGCTTGCTAAAGGACACTTCAGAAACCTAAAAAAAATATCCAATAAAAGGGGGAGCATAGGGAGGGGGGCGTACCATATACGGTACAGCCTATAGGGTATGCAAAAACACTTCGTTTTACCAAAAACTTTACTTTAATAAAATAAATAATAAATAATCCTTACACATTCACACATCGCCACCTAGTCCCAAACTAAGCAAAGCTTTTATGTAGTATGGGTACTAGACAACGGATAAACATACTTAAATTTTTTTGTAAATAGATACAATATATACATATTATACATAGAAAACACTCAGACCAGGCAAACTATCATGTTCACGCACTGAGCGGGAATCGAACCCGAGGCGATACAATTAGCAAAACATCACCTAGCGCCACTCGTTACAAAGACAGTTGATGCGAATTGAACACGGGTTAGTTGAATTCTATAGTAATAAAAAACCATGTTTGATTCAGCTGTACGCTGTTTTGTAAAACGTTTATAATGTTGCTTGATCGCAAAAGCGTGCTCAGTTGACGCCAATTCAGCACGGGTTTGGCGAGTTGAATGGTAATACAAAACCGTGCTGGTTCTTGTCGCCAACTGAACACGGAAAGGGAAATACGCTTCTCCGTGTCTATTAAACTTATATCTGTAAGTCCCTACGCCAAAGGGCTTCATCTCTTTTCTAGCATGTGTTATCTTTTATAAAAGAAAGATTTTGTACAAATTTTGCCTAAATACTCTTGTAATGTCTATCGCAACTTCACAAATCAAATTTTGTACAAGAAGGAAACACTACAAAACAATATAACTAATGTATAATTCAACGTGAGCACATACCTCTCCGCATATCTTGAAAGTGCAAGAGACCTCCTCCAACTCAATATTAGTGACGCCGCTAACTTTGCGCGCCTGCTGTATGTTCGCCCCGTGTGTACCTATCGCCAGCCCCATCAGATCCTCGCGCACTGAGAACTCGTCCGTGTAACTGAAATATTTATATCTCACATTAATATTACCTAACATTTAGACATTTGTGCTGAACTGGTTCTGCTAAAAATCACATTCTAGAGAAAAGTCAACCCAATGACTGAAAGAAACTTGGCCTACAAACAGAGTCAGGATAGTTTTTAGCAAGATCTAAGTAGACATGAAGTACAGTAATCAGGCTATGCTATTTTATGCTAATGTAAGGAATGAAATATCCTTCTTCCCTTCTGGGAAGTAGGGTAAATAGAGGTCCACTTTGCCTCCATCACTAACTCCACACATCTGCAGTGGGATGTTGGCTGAAATTCCAGGTATTCTAAATCTTTGCATTATTTATTTAACAATTTCATTTTATTCGACAAATACCAGAAAATTTATTAAATTTCGAACATGCAATACGAAGACAACAACTATTTCCTAGAAATGAAATCTTACATTCTGAAGAAAAAGTTAACATCCGTGATTAACTAAATCATTATTGTCTATTATCCACTTGCACAAGAACGAAATCGCGAGCCAATAAAGCAAAAAAATAACTATAATGATTATGTTAGCAATTAACAGCAAGTGCTCTATGAAGGAATGCAATCACCAAGCTTCATTTTATTGCATGTGTGCAAAAAATGCTAATTCGTAACGGTACGCGGCAACCGTATTACCTATAAATACTCGATGTGTAAATACTCTAAATTCTCTTAATTTATATGTAAATTTTAATTTGTTTTTTAAAACATTAATATACCATATAGGTATTTGTTTCTGTAACTCAATATGTCTTATTATTAATAAAATCAGTATGCGTTTTTACTTTTGCTAAATTTACATGTAAGCAACATGGCAAGCAGCAATAGGCCTTCTCTACATAATGTGAGGAATTTGGCCTACAGATACAGGACTAGACAGAATAAATACAGCATGTTGAGTTTGACATTCTGAAATTCGACTTAAGTAATCAGACTCTTGTAGTTTGGATTTAGAACACCATCAGTCATTCTGAGTAGTCTTAAACAGAACTATGCATAATTATATTCCATTTAAACTAATACACCCCCTTACTCATAAACGCCTCTTACATTAAATCACTGTTTAGCGAGATTTTTATTACGAAAACCAACCTTATATATACTAAACA
The DNA here is from genome assembly GCA_905475405.1 of Schrankia costaestrigalis. Classification (NCBI taxonomy): domain Eukaryota; kingdom Metazoa; phylum Arthropoda; class Insecta; order Lepidoptera; family Erebidae; genus Schrankia; species Schrankia costaestrigalis. Next base: position 18,221,907 of record FR997841.1, read on the forward strand.
ACGTAAGTCTATGCTAATTAATCAATTGACTAAAATTTAAGAGGCGTTTATGAGTAAGGGGGACATTAAATAAATAATTGACTCACCAGCCCTGATTATGTATTTTGGTTGACTCTAATTGTCTAGCTGCCTCTTCAGTCTTTTTCAACAATAGCAGCTTTTGGGTTAGGTTTCTGAAATCAAAAATACTTATAAATATTGTGATTGAAATTTTTGAAGAATTGTGTGAAGATTGGCTTTTTGTCTTAAGTTTTATGTATTAAGCCTAAATACTACCACATGACACTATCTTACTGCCATTGGCCCTGTGACTTAAAATTTAATATTAGCACTAGTTTGTTGGCCAGTGAGTCAGCTGGCTCAACAAATGGGACACAATTTAAAACTTTACAAATTGTAGCTCCCATTTTGTGCTGAAGTAATAGCAATTGTAATAAATTAATATAGTTAAATAATGAAGATAAGTATAAAATAGGTATTACAATATTGCATTAGCAATTAAAATAAATTATCATGACCCCATGACTTTTCCTTACAGCTAAATCAGTGGAATTACCAGATGTCTGGGATATTAGATTACTCATCCATCATGAAATATGAAATAGTATAAGTAGTAATAAAATAAAATACCAAGTAGCCCACCAGATGGTAACTGGTAACCGCCGCTAAAGGAAATCAAGAATGTCAGATCGTAGTTAAGTTTTCACTTGTTCAAGATCATTTGACAGGCTGCTTAATCTTAACGATGAATGGCTTTTAAATAAATAAGATAAAATAAAAAGATGATTGATTTGACTATGGTAAGCTATGCTTTCCATAAATGTGAATGTTTGTATTGGTCTGGGTGTTTTTTTACAGGAAATTGTGACAAATAGTAAAAGTAAAAGTCGTAAGCTCTATGGTAAGCTTCATATTTGTCCATACAGGATAAATAACATTAGCTTAATTCAGTATTTTACGCTTTTAAGCTAGAGTTTAAAAAACTAGTGTTCTAGGATAACAAGTGCAGTGTAGCACTTGTTATCCTAGAAGAGTCTCATAATCATGTAATTTCACTAGCTTCTCAGGTAGCTGTCTCCCATCTTGATGGTGGCTGTACTCCTAAACATGGAACCTAGCATGTGCATGTAGTGTGTTGGAGGTGTAGCACTAAACATGGAACCTAGCATGTGCATGTAGTGTGTTGGAGGTGTAGCATCAAACTGGACGTCTTGCTGAAGAGACCTTTTATTTAACGTAGTAAATGTTTTAAAGGCTGTCAACCCTTTTGGTGTGCCTCCACTGCAATCGTCATCATAGGGCAAACGGTTTTAAGACCCATAGACCTCAGCTTTGTAATTGAACTGGGGGGATGCAAATAGCTGCAAGTGTTTAGTCAAGCAGTGCATGTGTGTACGGTACCTAAAGTGCATCTCCTGCAGCATCTGCGCGCGCTTCTGCGACGTCTCACAGCGCGACACCACCGCCAGCACGCCGCGCTCCGCCACGTACCACACGAGCGCCGCGCCTATCGCCTTCTGGAACTCCTTGTGGGCGTTCTCCACCTTCGCGCTGCGGGGACGATATGGTATGGTTAACAAATCTTCACTACTGTACTATTTATTGATTTGGGATTTATAACTATAGTATAAATAAACATTATATTAACATGTTTCATGAAACATTGGAAAAAAACCTTTGCTACTAAAACTGAATAATGCTTCAGAAATGAACCGTACAAAGCTATCCAGTCTCTGAGCCTGAATTCCTTTAAATAATAATAATATGTTTTTTTAATCATTTTAAAGCATATCACATTAATAAATATTAGCATACCATGTAGGTTTGCAAAAGTCATGTCAAACAGATGAATGCATCTTGAAATTATTGCAAATATGATACATTTGTCAAGTCTGAGGCACTACATTTTTTGGGAATAATAAGTATTAAGAACTAAGCTGACTTAATCTATATGATGTATGGCTATTTTTAAATAAATGAGATTTCAAAAAAAAGTATTAAGAACAGTATTAAGAAATAAGGTATTCTACCAACTTTCGCACTCATTTTTTGTTACTATTGTTACATATTGCTTGTATAGCATCGAAACATAGGAAACTCAACAACTCTAAACATGGTAAATCTCCCGGTAAATAGTGAATGGGACCATGACACTGTGAATGTGAGAAAAACCAATAATAGGAAATAAGACCTCTACCAAAAATATAAAAATTCAAGGTGGTAATTTCGTGATCAAGCAAGCCCACTCTTGTAGCTTTTGGCTCTTTTAAATTTATTATCTTGTCCATGCTTTAAAAGTAAAATGGCATTGCTTCTCTATGGTAATGGTAATGCTTTATTTACCAGGTGTGCATTTCCCAAGGTGCTTAACAGTTGTGGTTTGCAAGTCAATGTATCCATGTTGTTTCATTTACAATTAGATAAAAAAAAAATAGAAACAAAATAATAATGTGAAAAGAAGTAAGCTAGGAGAAGGCCTAACAGTAACCCCTCCTAAAGTATTCAAATGATGTCACAAAGAATGGGAATTTGTCAGAATACATTATTTATCATCAAAAATACATATTAGCAAATTCAATACTATTTGACTTACTGAATATTATTAGAATAATATAAATATCTGGTGAATTTATTTTACTTCTTGCCATAAGCCTCTAAGGAATCCATACTGATTAGTCAATGATATTGGTTAATAATAAAATGTAATTCTTACTAGTCCTTGAGATCATCGGGTACTGTTATTTCAAACTTGTGGAAGGTGTTCTTATCAATAGGAGTCTTAGGGGTTTTGACTCGGAGACGGTCTTTTGGCACAATTTCTGTATAGCAGTTGTCCCATTCCAGGTATTCTATCACCTGGAAGTCTCCTCTCATCATCTGAAAATAAAAAATTGCCATTAAAAACATGAAATTATTGCAATTGGCAATCTCAATAATTTAGGACAGCAGCAGACGAAATCTTAAATAAGGCTTCGGCATTTCAACAGCTGTTCTTTTATAAATGTTTATATAAATTTTTCTCTTTCTTTTATAAATGTTTACAGTAACCTTCATCTTTCTATGTTTGTAAGTATTGTTATTTTATAGCAGGCAGGTAGTTGATGAGCATACCCCCCAATAAATCCCTGATTAGTATGTTGCAATTTCATTGACTAAATTATTTGTCAAGTCTGTTCTTCAGCTGGTTTGTGTTGTCCAATTAAATCACATCTCATGATGTATAAATTTCTTGTATAAACAATAATTCTATATAAATAATAACTCCAAATGCTATTGACGTGGCCACACACTATTCAAAAACTGTTTGAGTTCACGACCATTGACACGATAGAAGAAGAATTTCTTGTATAAATGATGTATAAATCTCATGATGTTTAAAATCTTTATAATCTCTAATTTAAAATAACTGTGCATGTAAATAACCCCCAATATCTACACCTACTCAAAACTGTATTGTTGTAGTATATAACAGTTGTATTACTAAAATAAATAAAAAGGCAATGAATAAAGGTCACTGACCTTTTTCATAGTGAATATCCAAACAAAAACAAAACTTCTGCAAATAATAATTTGAACTCAATATAATTATGGCATAATTAATAATTCTATTAGAATAATTCATAAATTAAGTGAAATAAACATGTACTGAAATGCACTGCCAAAAATTGAAAGTTCAATAAAAATCTGTTTTTTTATTGCTACATTTTATCTGCAACCCCAATTTGAATGTATAGAAAAAAAATTCAGCAACTTCATACATTTATATCCTAATCCTTTTCAGTGTGTATTTCAACAACATAAAGAATTAGTAACAGCATTCCAATATTAACCTAAAATAAACTATTATCCCCATTAAAAGTTCATTGACCTGACACATTTTGCACCACCGTTTTTTATATGCAATGCATCAAAATCTTATTGTAACATTTTGAATAAACAATATAATCTTATTTTAAAACATGCTATGGACCATGTGTTTAATTAAGATATTACAAGGCTAGTGAAAAGTTGATGTAAGAAGGGGCTCATGATCAGTTTAGTTAAGATGTTTGAAGATGTGTGGCAAAAAGTGATATCCAAAGGTAATATGTAAAAATGTATATAAAGTAATATTTTCATTTTGTAGTAAAAAACAAATAATATTAGTATAAATCTAAAACAAGTAGTGAGCACTATGAAATTTTGTGTTTATGTACTTGTGGTTTTATTCCCTGAACAAATTTACATAATAAACAATTTTTATCAACAAGACAAAAACTTTAAATCATTAAAATAATCAAATAAAATGCAGCTACTATTCATAGGATAGTTAAACCACTGACAGCAAAATGTAAACACACTGTTATATAAAACTAATCAGTGGTGCATTCAATATAATCAGAATGCATAAAATACTGAACACTCACTGCAGTTACATAAATATAACTGCTAGCATGAAAGCACAAGTTTTGCATGAAGTGAAAGTGCAGCTGAAACTGGATCCATGAAGTGTACATAGCCAATAACCTTTACTCAAGATAAATTACTAAACAATGTTTATTAAAATCTTTCTTTCTAAACATATAAGAATATTTATCATGATTGAAGAAGTTTTCCTAAAGCATTAGCAGTTAGTTTTAGAGAAGTAATTATTGTTGCATTATGTTATTAATGTAAACACATAAGATAACATTTATTGTTGTTGCTATTAGTAATAAGATAAACACTCCAATGTGTAGAAGATTGTATTAGATTTTAATCTATTTTTTGGTACAACCACAGCAGTAGCTCAAATTTAATTTAAATGCATGCAAAACATGTTAAAATTATTATTATAAAAAAGTCTTTAAACTTAAAAACTCATCCACTCTCCTTTCAATACATATAAATCATGTTTTATGTCTAAACACTGGGCAAATAGTAGATCTGAAGGGTCTTTTTAGTCAGGTCTAGACACAAAAGAATATGTTCAATGTCACATCTCATTCTTTTGAATAAGAGGGTACATTTATTTTACAAAGAGATGTCTACATAGTTACAACATACTAAAATGTTAATGCAACAAATGCTACAAACTGACAAAATGTACAATATAGATACATTTTAAATTTAATATTTTGAGTTTTACAGTAGACTAAAATGAGTTGAGACATGAAATTTCCTTTTCCTATTTATTTTAATATTTGTTATGCTTGTGATTTTTTATGACCATAATCAGTTAGATAAAGTGTAATTCAATACCTTGATATTTGCTGTCCACCACCCACATGCCTCCTTCTCATTAGACCTCGCGTATACTTCCACCTCTTGGTTTTCCACGAACTCTGTGTGTTTGCCGGTGTCTTTAGGTGGTAGGAACACTTGGGAAAATGGGAATTTTGATTCCGGCTGCCAGCTACAAGACAAAATAACCATGTAAATAAAAATACCTCCACTTTGTAATTACGTTAACATGTATAAATTTAACCTGATAAACTTATACTCACTCATTTTCAAATGCTACGAGAACCTCGTTGTCGAGCACGTCGGTGACAATGGCCTAAAAATAAAGAGATTTTAAAACATTCCGACGATACAAACTTCTTGATTTGCTAGAAATGAGATATCTAGGTCATTTATGTGTAAATGCGCAAATATAAAAAGATTACATGTGTCGTTCTAATTTCATAATATCGACACCACGTCTAAAAATACTTTAGACAGCATAATTATTACAACACATGGAAAAATCACGCCCTGACAGGCGGACATGGCGTCCATTCCAGCCGTGATGATCTTCCCGGAAAAATATTTTTGTAAGTATGAGTATTACCCGTGTACTGATTGCTGAAATTAACTAAATAATTATCACACTAATCAAAATAGACGTTATCGTACTGTATTTTAACGTACTTCACAATTTACAAACCTTATAATAAGCACCATTATCACCGTACACCTCGACCGACAAATCCTCCATTTTGGTTTGAAAGCGTATTTGGCGTTTTCGGAGCGAGAACGAATGTTCGTAGAGAATTGGCGAACCAATCGTTATCGAGTATTTCTACATAGACAAAATATATAAGTTTATAAAAAAAAGAGTTAATAATGCTATGGTTACTAAAGGTAGCCATCGATGTTTTTGAATTTGGAATTATCTGACAAAAACTAATCAGTGAAGTCGCGTACTTTCAAGCTTCAATTCATAGATTAAATAATATCTCTGCAATATTGTGCTGCTCGATACGGCTATCTACGATCCGCGTTTTCTAAAAAGAAGAATGTAGCATCCTGTTGGTGCGTACAAAGATAATAGCAATGATAATGCTTTAATTTCTTGAAACAGGTTTTTTGAAAGTTATATAATTATTAACAACCGAACTAAACAATAGAAGCATTGTATGATTCGGCGACACTTGTTTCATGTTTCTGTATTACGTTCCACACCCATGGTTTACAGCAAAAACATTTTAACTATCACATAATTTAGTTTGTTATTTTCAGAGCGTGGGACCAGCTTTGCGTCGTGCATCAAGACCAGCGTGAATCGTGGCATTAGGAAAAATAAGTAATGTAGTTTTGATGTACATTTTCGAATTATCTACACAACTAGTTTTGGTAAACGCTTAGTTTATTTGTTGTGAAGTAATTTTTTTGATATAAAAAAGAGTATAACTGATAAAAACAAATTGATATGAGATTATTTATTGATGTGCAATTAATAATTTCCCTTATTAAAATATTTGTATAATAGGTGAAACAAATAGTTTGCTAAAAATTTAAATTTCTTCCTTCTAGATTTGACACTAAGCGACCTCCGAAATCACGTCTTCTAAATATTTTGTGTCGCTTCATGTTCTATCGTTTAGATATGTTTAATACTCCAGTAAAATAAGCATTCAACCTCGGAATGGAAGCGAATAAGCTGTAAATTTGCATAAACCTTTGTTTTGGTGTACTAATGACTGGTAGAAAAGTCTCATATGATCACGTGTCTGCGTCACAAGTTATTCAAGGTCAAAGGTCACGAAAATCAGTTTTTTCCCATTATCTCGTTTTCTATGCGAAATACGCATTTAACGTCATTATAAATATTGTAGATCATAAAATTGCCTACAAAAAATATCTGAACACTTTTCTCCTAAAAAGCATCGCTTTCGAGATATCGTGACTTTAGAGCGCAGGAAAGTCGTATTTTCGACTATATGCACACACTAGCTTTTTCCCGTGATTTCGCTCGCGTTTATAAATATTATGAAAAATAAGGCTTATTTCAATATATAGTAGCATATGCATGCTTGGTCTCAGCCTAATCGGTTTGAAATTGACAAGGTTACATACAAACTTCCATCCCCTATCTTATCCCTTTAGGGGTAGAATTTATCAAAATCCTTTCTTAGCGGGTGCCTACGTTATATCATCTACCTGCATGCCAAAATTCAGCTAGATCTGTCCAGTGGTTTAGGCTGCTCGGCGGTTTTTATTAACGTGGTTTCTCAAGTAGGAATACTCCTACCACATAGTGATCTATCAACGCACAGCCCAAACCACTGGACAGATCTGGCTGAATTTTGGCGTGCAGGTAGATGATATAACGTAGGCACCCGCTAAGAAAGGATTTTGATAAATTCTACCCCTAAAGGGATAAGATAGGGGATGGAAGTTTGTATGTAACCTTGTCAATTTCAAACCGATTAGGCTGAGACCAAGCATGCATATGCTACTATATATTGAAATAAGCCTTATTTTTCATAATATTTATAAACGCGAGCGAAATCACGGGAAAAAGCTAGTGTGTGCATATAGTCGAAAATACGACTTTCCTGCGCTCTAAAGTCACGATATCTCGAAAGCGATGCTTTTTAGGAGAAAAGTGTTCAGATATTTTTTGTAGACAATTTTATGATCTACAATATTTATAATGACGTTAAATGCGTATTTCCCATAGAAAACGAGATAATGGGAAAAAACTAACTTTCGTGACCTTTGACCTTGAATAACTTATGACGCAGACACGTGATCATATGAGACTTTTTCACCAGTCATCAGAACATCAAAACAAAGGATTATACGAATTTACAGCTTATTCGCTTCCGTTCCGAGGTTTGCCCCTATTTTAGTCTTATTTGACTGTACTATAATATCGTTTCAGTCATTGTAGACTGCAAGTAATTTTTAATTTATTTTAATTTGCTGAAGCTTCCTTCATTTGAAGCAAAAGAAATGGCCCAATCCACAATACAAAAGTGACGTCCACAATACAAGTGACGAGCGTTATATCGAGGGAATCCCCTGACTAGCGTTGGTTATGCGCGAACGCGAATTTTGGGGAAATTCCTAATCGATTGACAGTGCATTGTTTTTTTCTTAATACATATCAATTTATTATAATTTGATTAGTGGCTCCAGGTGTCACCCCAAACGGGTGACATCCGGGGCGGGCCGCGTTTAATTTAAAAACATACAACTTACAATGCGTGTGATAAGCATGTGACCCACATACGCATTATAGTGTGACCACAGGAGCTGTGCACCTCCTGAGGTATGCGCGCGGCGAGAGGGGGGTGGACATAATATAGAGTACATGTTATATACTTGTATAGAATAAACAGTCTATGATGTAGCTACTAGCGACATCTGACGCAATATACTTAAGTTATTTGGCTAGTACGGGTCGCTACACGAGCGGCTGTAGCAGTTTTCTATTAAAATACAGTCATTTTTAAAAACTACAAGAAAGTATTTACATTATTGTATGGTTTTAAGGGTAAATAGGAACATTATTTGTGTTTTTATAATGTAACTTTGAGAAAAATGACATCTAGCGGAATGTATCAAACACTCTAAGAACATGAAATTTATAGAGAAAAATATAATGTTCGAATTGTTATGACTCTGCTGTCAAAACTCGTGACGGCAGGTAGGTGACCGTTGTGGTAGCATACACAAGAGCTATATCGAGTTGGTTACTATGCCAAAAAACTCTGCATAAATAAAAATTAAAAAAAATCCAATTGTTAAGATTAATGATGAGGAATTAGAAATCAGATATACAGATTACCCCCTTACTCATAAACGCCTCTTAAATTTTAGTTAATTGATTACCTCAAATTCTTACGGTTTTGTTTGGTTTATGTTTGATTTTACAAATAATAATCTCGCTAAACAGTGAATAAATTTAAGAGGCTTTAATGAGTAAGGGGTGAGTTCTTATTTATCACCTGCATATTTTTAATAAAATATGAGTATATTTGGGTTATTTCATTTCATTTATTTATTTATTCAAAGTAGTACAATAATATTGTATCTTTTTGACGTCATCTAACACTACTTAATCTAAGTTTATTAACATTTCAAAGTTTTGAAAACTTTACCACCGCCTCCAAAGCGCTAGTAGAGAAGAAGCGGCGTACATTGTGATCAATTATGTAAATGTAATATATTACAGATATGTCTATAAAGTCGTCAAATTTGTGATTTTTATTAGTTCATTAATCTACAACAATGTAAACAATGAGTAATCCCAATTTGAATTAATTGCTTTATGTCTATATTACGGTTGATTCAAATTGGGTTAAATTAATTGGTTATTCAATTAGTTGTTGATTTTTTAGTTATCAATAACTAAACCGACTAAATTGGTGACAACCTGCGGTAGACTACATAAATAATTCTCTTTAGGAAATAGTATATTGGTTCAGTTCAAATAATTTGTCTCTAAATAAAACAAAGACAAAATGCATAAAATTTACCATGCCAAACGTTCTTGATATAAAACCAATCCTTAAGATCAATGATGAGGAACTAGAAATAATTAACACTACAGTATTCCTAGGCATTACTATAGACAGTAAATTACAATGGGGCCCTCATAATGAAAAGTTGTCAGGTAGGCTTTCTTCAGCAGCATACGCATGAAAAAATACGTCAGTCAACAAATATAAACACAGCTAGGCTAGTTTATTTTAGTTATTTTCATAGCATAATGTCGTATGGTATTCTGTTATGGGGTAGTGCGGCTGATATTAACACAATATTTGTTTTGCAAAAAAGAGCGATACGTTGTATATATAATATGGGCCCAAGAGAGTCTCTTAGAGATAAATTAAAAATAATTAAGATTATGACTGTGCATTGCTAGTATATATTTGATAATTTAATGAACGTACACAAAAATATTAACAAATATCAAAAAATGAGTGATATACATAATGTTAACACTAGAAATAAAAATAAACTTGCTGTTCTCCACACTAGGCTTCTTAAAATAAGTAATTCTTTCGCTGGTAATGGTATTCGTTTTTATAATAAGCTCCCTAGGGAAGTTAAAGAATTTTCAGTCAATAAATTTAAATCTTTTAATAAACATAAGTTAATATCGAAATCATATTATAGTGTAAAGGATTACTTAAACGATAAAAATGCTTGGATCTGAATTGTCCTATTTACTAAATAAAATAATATTTGTGAAGTGATCATCAAAAGAGCGATAGGAACCCAGCAGAGTTTCTTGTGGGTGTCTTCTCTGACATGGTCGTGTTCCGAACCCTCGGTAAACTTAGCCGTTAAGTTAGACGAGCATATTATGTGATCACTATAAAACGACTTTCACAAGCGGTATCGTTATATCTTACGTGAATAAATTATTTTTTGTTTGTTTGTTTGTTTAATTTTTTGTCAGGACTTTATAGACAGACTGTACAGTACATTTAAGAAAAATAGTTGTTGTAGTTTTAATATTATAGCGTAATGAAATAATTCCAGCCCGGCCCCTAAGAACCGTTAATATCTCCGATAATATTGAATTTTGTATTGAAATAAAGTGTTACACAGGCGTTATTTCACGGTTACATTTCTACTGTATTAACAGAATTACTGTACCTATAATTTGTAGTTCTCGAGATATTCAAATCACTTGTGAGCATATTATCTGTACCAGTACTATGAACATAAATTAACATGGATTTTTGACATATTCCACTGTGAATTCGCATAAAGGCCTACGCAGACCTGGACGGCATGGCAAGGGATTTTAATTTTTACTAATGGAAATTCAACCGTAATGTTACAGAATACGACATAAATTGCTATGCTTTAAAATGATGCCGTGGCATTGAAAGGGATTTTATCGCACGGCATCAAAAGACGCGCCACAGGCTCCCGTGGTGGGATGCCGCGGCATACCGCGGTAGGCAACGGCATGCCGTTAGGTAGGCAACGGCATGCCGTTGCCTACCGCGACCGAGCGCTGACTCCCGGCAAAATCCCTTGCCATGCCGTCCCGCGGCGCGCTGTGGCATGCCGCGGCATCTAAGCGGCCAGTGTGCGCTGACTCACGGCACTATCCCTTGCCATGCCGTCCCGGTGTGCCCAGGCCTTTAAGCATTTACCTACACTAATTCAGACAGAATTTCACGCATTATTTTTACATAAAGAATTTATCAAAAGAAAAGTTCCCTTTCTATCAAAACTATCACGTGTATGCTACCATAACGGACACCTATTTTTTCTTCATCCCCCACCTCGCCGCGCATACCTCAGGGGGTGCACAGCTCCTGTGGTCACACTAATATTAATTTTAAAATACTAGAGGAAATTGATATTATTTAAAATGAAACCGAATATTAAGTGTACATAAGACCTTAAATTGTCTAGTTGCTTACAATTTACCCTACGGCTAAGAAAATAATCTGGTATCAGAGCAAACTCAGGCTTAAATAAATAATACAAAAAAATAAATATAAGTAGGCACGTATAGAGACCTGAAATATTTAAGTGGTTTGTTTTGTATCTATTGTACGGTTTCATCACCGTCCTATTACGCAAAGAGCTGCTAAAAGTAGTTTTGACCGGTTATGAGCTTTGACTGTAACATCAGTTTTATAAAAAAATACAGGAATGCATAAACGTGAGTTTAATGACATCTGCAGCAGAGATCATGCTATCTTTTACGAAGTATAGAGATTTTTGTCAGATATTATTTGTGCACTTTATTATATTTTTGTATTATACGGTTTTCTATGTTTGGTTGGTTGGGAGGGACTTAAGAGCGTATACGTCTAACGCATGCGGGCAAGTTTAGGTAATTCGCTGCCAGTTTTATTCACACAGAACGAAGTGAGCGCGTGTGCGTGAGAATAGTCAAATGAAAAGGTTTGATCGTTTAGAGTGAAATATTATATTTATAATAAACTATCGGTTGAGTGCATCTCCAACTCGACCACCTATACGTACTTTGATACTTTAATAGCATTTACAAAGTAATTATTTTTCATTTTAGCGTAAGTACTACTACTAAACTACGAATAATGCAAAAAATGAGTTTATTAAAACAAAAGGTGGTTATAATATAAAACCATTTTTACTGATTTGATAAAACATGATATTAGTCATCTTAAATTTTAGGAAATAGTTGTACTACATTAAATACAATAACTTATATAGATATAAAGGCAAATCATTTTAATAAATACAATATTATATTTAATAAAACATTTTATATGGATGTATAATTTATTCAAGTATAAAAAAATGTATAATAAAATGGTATAGTAATTTAAAAATATAGTAAAAAAAGTAGTAAGCTTTCAAGTTGTAAACTATTACTACTGTTATTAGGTATTTATTAGAGTTGAAGCTGTAAAAAAATTAGAACGTAGTGCTTCTTAGCGGCATCGATCTTGTCTTTCGTGGGTCGATGATTTCTGGTAGCAGACATTCGTTATAATAATTTACTAATCTACTCTGCATGTTATTTTGCCAAAATGCATCGTCCCGAGTGATTTTTTCTATTTTTAAGGGAAATTCTTGGCCCGTCCAAACAGCAAATAAACATAAATTCTTGAATTCTTGAATTCTCCTAAAATGTAAAACCAATCATGCCGACGATTAATAGTCCCGTTTGGATGCCAAAACTTTAATTTTTTTTCTTTGATGTAATCTTCAGCATTCATTCTAAATGATGAAATTGGACATTTAATTTCCACTATTCCTTCCTCAAAAACGCCATCGGGTGAAGCTCCCAGAAAAAAATAATGTTCATCGATAAACAGGCCACATTTATTTATTTTGATATTTAACTGTTCTTCAAGCTGCTGGATTGCTGTCTCCTCATTTGTCTTTCCGTGTTTTATACTTGTTACATTAGCTAGTGAATAGGAGTATAAATGATTCTTTACCAAGGGAGCAGAGCTTGTGTTTGGTCTTCTTTTACAAACTTTGGCAAACGACGATGCTGTAAGAAGACATCTTCGCAATTCAAGCCAAAGTGGGCTTTCTGCCTGAAGAACAGTATCCCGTTCAACTTCTTCCCTATTGTTGACCTTGAATACAAAACATTACACTTTAGCTACTCAATTCTAATAGGTACAAATATTTGTGTTTAATTAAATCTAGTCTTCACCTGTTCCTAAAGATTTTGGAGAAAAACATTTTTGGCAATGATAAAACAATCTGCAGACATGTCCGGTCTTTGACACTCATCGCCGTAATTAGCTTTATCATTGTCAAAACGTATTCTTCTTCTAGGACGAGAATTAATTCCAGTCTGCTTTCTGTTTAAACGAGCCATCTCAATTCGTTTCAGTGAAATACCTAGAAAAATATACATGTATTTTAGTCGGAACGAATAGTATAATTATATATTAGTGTAATATACGTATAAAAACTAAATTAAAAAATCTTAAATGCACCTGGGCTGTTATGAAATTTAGATTTGTACAGGGTGTACTGAGGTCTTGCGGAATTAAAAGAAACAGCAGCAGCATGACATCGTGCTGTATATGAATTTTTTAAAGAAAAATTCACGCGCTTGCCACCGACTAACTTGGCTACGATGCTATTAAATTGCTCTGCTCTGTTGTTAGTAACGTTATGTAGCAAGCTTTTCGAATGGAATGCTATCTGTGCTGTATAGCCCATTATTTTCTTTAACAGAGACCGTACATTTAAAACCAAGTTAATTTCATCTTTCCGGTTTTCATTACAATAATAACTATCACATGCGCTGTGGTCACCAAAAATATGCATGGGACCGTTCAAAATGTCTTTTTTAGATTTATTATCTTTTCAGCTGTAGTTGATATCTGCCCTTTGCGAAATCGAACGGCGCATTTAACTGCAGTGCGAAGCCTTTTTTGCCGTTCTGTGGTAAGCAGTTTTCTCTCATTTAGAGGAATAGAGGAATCTTTAGTTAAATTTAGGATTTTTCCACAGTAATTTCGGAGAAGATGGTTCGTACATTCGATCTTATTGACTTGATAGTTGGGATATGGCCTGCTTTCTAATATTTTTTTATACGTACTCGCGTCACCGTCAGCTATCAGTGTACCATAAATTACGTTTTGCCTTGCAATAGATGTTTTAAAACCTTCGACTATCACACTCTGTTCCATACTGGTCGAAGAACCTGTATGATTTTTATGACACTCATGGTTTGCAGGAGGGTTTCCTTTGACCTCAGCGAGTCCAATAGGGTTAGAATTAGACAGCTTCAATGGCCTGTTAAAGTACGCATAAATGAGTTTTGTCAGTCACGATGGTATGCGCAATTGAGTGAGATCGAACCTTTTTATCTCGCTTTCTAGCAGGTATACCTGCTAGAAAGCGAGTTCATTAAAGAAGGACGTATACTCTACTATGCCTCCTTTGGTAGGCCTGATAGGAGGCTAGCGTTCGAGTATGATGACAAGGCCGAATGCCTGGCCAAGAACCTCAAGGCCCAATACGTAGTTCTCCTCAGGGTAACAATCACGATATAATATCAATCACATACACCAATTTCAAATATTTGTCAACAGCGAAGTAAAACGGTGAACTTCTCTCCAGGAGTCACCGCTCAAGGCAGACAACGACGATATACCGTTAGTTACACCTACCGAGTGGAACCGTTAAATAAACTTCTCGCCCCTAAAAAGGTACCAGGCTCAGAAAGAATAACAAAAATAGTCATTAATTTATTCCCCGAACGTCTTTTGATCCTTGACATGCATCTGCAATGTCGCAATATCAAATTGTGTCTTCCCACAACAGTGGAAAGACGCCGTGGTTATCGGAATACCGAAACCCGACAAAAAAATTCCAACCTGTTAGTCTGAGTCGAGCCGTTTCCGAGCCTGAGGAACATAAATTCTGTCGTTTACTATTTCTGCAATGGTTGCTGAATAAAGAACATGTCCTATTGGTTTTCTAAAGGTTTATATTAGCAAAGCTAGCTATCCGAAAGTCAGGAAAATGCTGTAGATGATTTTCTGGATGATGTAGAATGAGCTAGATGTATAGTTCGTCTACTAGTAAGATAGCCTATGTTTAGTTTAGCAAAGCTAGCTATCCGAAAGTCAGGAAAATTCTATGGATGGTTTTCTGGATGATGTAGAATGAGCTAGATGTATAGTCCGTCTACTAGTAAGATAGCCTATGTTTAGTTTAGCAAAGCTAGCTATTCGAAAGTCAGGAAAATGATGTGGATGATTTTCTGGATGATGTAGGATGAGCTAGATGTATAGACCGTTTACTAGTAAGATAGCCTGTCACTTTATCGTGCTTATATAGTAAATATTAACATAAAGTATGAAATATTATCGTTTATTATTTTTATTCTCTTATCCTCAATAACTCTGTTCTCCCATGACTGACAGATTAGTTTCATAGAGTAAAATTCTTCACTTTTCAAGGGCTTTCATTTGATGTATAGGTGTAAGTGTTACAAGGGTGGGGACGGCTTCCATACAAAAATGCCCATTCTTCTTTATCACTTTGGCCATCGTTATTGGGCATTATTAATAAAGGCCGGTCCTTATTAATAATGCCCAGTTAATCAAGTTGCCCGTAACATATATAAATATATATATATATATATATACATATATGTACATCATTTATATATATTCACCAGTATAAAATAGAACAATAGTTGAAGCATTAGGTTAAACTAACTTTAAAATAAATACCAACCTTTTAGCAGCTCTAGCCTTTTCCATAATTTCTATATTTGTGTTTTTTCTCTTCTTAGCTAAAAATAACTTCTTTTTATTTCCCACTATATCTGTAAAGTAATGTTATTGTCAGCCATATCAATTATTATAAAATTATTGTCAGCCATATAAAAAAAAAATGTACTTACCAAAGTCTCAAGATTTTCCGATTACGCTATAAATGTTCACTATCGTATTACGCACGACGAAAGTCTACACTCGTAATTTTTTGCACGGAGCGATACGTCCCTACTCTAGAAAGCCTCGCGGCAGACTAATTTGAATTGGTTTGCGCGCCGCGTTTTATTATAGTTTTGAAATATTTGTAGAAAAATAATAACATAATAAATCAAGATATTTTAAATGACGTAATTTTAATGAAAAGTCCTTCTATGACATAAAGTTAATAATATACTAAATTTAGTAAGATAAATTGGTTAAAAAAGGGTTTTAATTCCTTAATTTTTAACATATTTTGATAATTTATTTGTTATAGTCAGACATTTAAATCATATAATTTTACAAACAAAGTTTAATCATAAGGATCTTTTGCATTTATTAGAGTCTTTTTTTAATTAGATTTGTCACTGGCTTCGTAAAGTTTCAGCATCTAAATAGACTCTGGAACGGAATTTTAGAAGACATCTGTTAAGCTATCGTCTTAGAATGTACAAATACTGTACTAATCGTACAGTTTGATAAACAAAGTCTCGAAACAGTGAAATTGTCTAAAAATATTTCTAAAAATTTTTTTTCATAAGATACGTGGTTAATGATATTAACTGACTTGAAAATCATAGTTTTAAGCCAAATTGCGCGCGGCCGCGTTATACGCTCTTAAGCGGCCGCGCGGACCGCGCCGCGTTGTTTTTATGAGTATCTTTGTCGTTGTAATCTGTAAGGGGATTATTATTCTGTGGTTATGCTTTTGACACGGACGTATACTATAAGGCTGAGCGCAGACTTGGAACACGACAGTCTTAAGACAGACTATTGCTTTACGTCGTAGAGACAATATTGTCTCAGATAGACAGTTTTGTTTTATGTGTGCTACGTATCGTAGTCAAAACTGTTTCGTTTTAGTTTTAAGACAGACTTGTCTATATGAGGCAAGTCAGTCTTGAAACAGTCTAGTCTCCAATGTGCGGTCAGCCTAACTGGATCGCTTACTACTATTTCTTTTGATTACAAATTTGATCTCTAAGTTGATAGACATATGGTTACTTTTCCGCTATCAATTGTAAAAGTAGAAAAACGAGCCAAGTGAGAGGACTGAAGTCGTAATGCGTCCTTGTCTAGCAAGTATGCCAGTGTAAAATAAAAACTGTTGTGGTAGAATGGTACATTTCTCAAAATCGGAAATAGTACGTTTTAATTAATATTGACCAATAAAATATGTCTATAAATTGATACATTTTTTTACACTTATGTAGATGTGCCTAGGCGAAACATATAATAAAAATAAGCTCATTGATACTTTTTGTAGAATTACCTCTTTCAAAATTTGTCGTTAGACAAAAACAATAGGGGAGGTGGGCCTAAAACGGGTACGCTAAGGGAGAAGTACAATAAAAATGTCTTAGAAAAAAAATTAGAACTTCTGTTTTTACTTTTCAAAAATGTAATTAAGAAAGAACCTAAAATAAGAACAAACATAAACATTATCTTTATAATTTCAACAAAAACATAAAACATAGTGGTGGAGAGGCATTGCAACTGGAAAGCGCACATCGACGATTTATGCTCGAGAATTCACAGGTTTGTGTATGTACTACATAGACTATTCAGTGTGGCAGGCGCAGACGCAGCATTGCTGGCTTACCATGGTTATGTATCATCTGTACTGCGCTACGGCATTGTGATATGGGGTAATTCCGTAGAGTTTACTAGAGCCTTTCAAGCACAGAAAAAATGTGTTATGTCAATTTGTGGATCAGAGCCTCTCGATAGTTGTGTACCATTATTTAAAAAACTAAAGATCCTGCCACTGCTATCTTTATATATATTTGAAACCTGTATATTTGTACATAAAAATGGATATTTATTTGAAAAACACAATGACGTGGTAACCAGAGCTAGTCGTAGAATTTATAAACTAAATGTACCAAAACAAAGAATCAACCTATTTTCTAACAATGTGTATTGCATGTCAATCCGTATTTATAACAAGTTACCTGATTTTTACAAATGTCTGAATCTGACCACCTTCAAAAATAAATTATTTCTATTACTTATTGAAAAATGCTATTATTGTACTAAAGACTTTCATCATGACAAATCTATATGACTTACTACTGACGAGAATTTGTTTCAATATTTGACATGTACCTTTAATTATATTTCCAATTAATTTAAATAAGGCTAAATGTTTTCAAATATTTGTACGCTGGAAACAGCAGAATATCATGGCGCTATAATATTGTTATACCTAATATCTCTGTAACCATATTCTGACAAATAAATGCATTATTATTATGTTTCTCTTGTCCATAATACTCGGGTCTATTGGAGACCCGGTTCTTTGGAAGGCATACATCGGGCCGAAGCCAAGACAAAGAGGCCCTTTAAGAGATATTTAATCTGGTAATGGGCAGGGCAGATACCATCTCTGAACGCACAATATGATACACCCAGAGATGGTCCCTGCCAAGTGCAAAAAACTATTGTAGTGCATCTCAAAGGATGCAATGCAATTATTATTATTTTTATTTACAAAAGAAAACTTAAGTTTTAGGCGGGGTACCCGTTTTAGGTCCACCTCCCCTACGTCAGGCTAACCTAAAACCTTTCGGTCGGCACATATTGCGATTTTGTGTTATTTTGGCGTATTTCGTGTGAAAATGGTGCACTTTTGTTGCGTGAATGGTTGCAAAACAGAATGGTATCCAGGTTGTGGCGTATCTTTCCATAGGTAAGTCAGTTATTAAGATTTATCGTTAGTTGGAAGTAGAGTGACCACACTATCGCGCAAAAAAGGATAATATTATACTTTTACTTCATGTAAATTTTATTGCTGTACAGGATTCCTAAGAATGAGTCTGTAGCAGAGAAGTGGAAAGAAGTTATACCTGGCAAATTAACTAAAACGTAAGTTGTATGCAACTTGCATTTTAAAAATGAAGATTTTGTCAGCGAGTCAAAAAAACGTTTGAAAAACAACGCAATGCCGTCGGTATTTCCAAAGGTAAGCAGGAACCACATTTTCTTCATAAAAAGTTGATTATTACGGTGAAATATTATTTTATTATTATTACGGTGAAATTTTAGCGCTGGTTCAAAAGCTCAAAACTTTTTCTTTATTCAGAAAACAATATAATATTATTATAAAATACTTTGTAAATTGATTAATTCTTTTTTTATTTAAAGTCACTTTATCTAATTTATTGTTTTAGGTTTTTGCTGCTGAGAAGACTATTAATGTTCTTAGTAACATAACATTATTTCAACCTTCTACATCGGAACATTCGGAACCTCCTGAGAAAAAGCAGAAAATACAACAAAAATTGGAAAAATCTATTCAAACTGATGATGATGACTTAGTATCATCACCTCGAAAAAAGAAATTAAAGCGTTTGAAAAGGCGGAATAGTAAAATTAATAACCTAAAATCATTACTTTCATTAATAAAAAAGAAATGTAATAGTTACTTGGAAGTAAAAGACATGATCGAACTGAATTTTGGAAATATTCACGAAAAAATAAATGAAACAAAATCTAGCCGAGGAATTAGATACAGCGACGGCTTAAAGTCATTTGCTTTGAGTTTGTACTACTATTCAGGAAAAGCTTACATGTTTTTAAGAAATAAAATCAGTCTTCCGCACCCTGCAACTTTACAAAGAATGTTATCAACACATAACTGTAATGTAGGATTCATGTCCGAAGTCTTTAATTTTCTTAAAGTGAAAGCAGACCAGTCTAAGGATATAATTAATGTAGCTCTTATATTTGATTCAATGTCAATCAAGAGATATGACGAAAAAAATGACAAATGGTGGGGTAAAATAGATATTGGTGGTATCGTTCCCATTGATGCTGAGAAGTTAGCCTCAGAAGTATTAGTTTTTCAAATCGTTTGACTGAAATAAAATTTAAATGTCCAAAAGGATATTTTTTTGTAGATAAGATATCTGCTGAAATTCAGGCACAATTAATTTCTACTGCGTTAAGAATGTTAGCCGAAATTAATATAATTGTTCGATGTTTGACATCAGATGGTGGTGATGGACTAATGCTTCTTTTTTTAGGGTTCCGCAGAATAAAATGTTGTTTTTCTAAAATATTTTTTTCCGGCAGCTACTTACAGCCTGTTGCGATCACTGATTTAGAAACGATAACGGTGGTTAAGCAACTTCGGCGATGTCATTCCATAGATGGGCGACCACTCAGTGGTATTTCATCTGACCGTGCTTCGGAGGGGACAAAACTCCGGTCCCAGTTGTCGTTGTAGGATACAGTCGTTATGTCACGTCATAGGCCTTTTTATAGGGTTCCGCAAAATAAAAAATGGTTAACTTTTGTACATTTTTTTCGTGAACGAAGTCGCGGTTTACAGCTCGTACTAAATAAAAAGGTATTACAATAATGCAAATAGATAATTTAAGATAGGTAGGTCACTTCAGTATCATCCCATCGTGCGATAGTTGGACTCGCACTTGACCGGTTTATTAATAATCATTTATAAAATAGCTAGTTGTTAATAAAGTTCTGTCAATAATTTCTTGTTTTATTTCCTTTGGCAATCCCATCCAATAACTAAATCACACCTACAGTCGTCGGCAGCAGTAGTACCTATCCGCACTGACAATCTATTTTACAGCATTGTAGAGCATCCCTACATAATTAAAGAAAAATATCATGGCAGTCTTTCCGAGAAAATTATATTTTATGCATACCCTACTAGAAAATGACATATTATAGTATACGTTCGTGGAGTTAAACGGTCGGCCTATAGAAAAGGACGCACTACGACTCTAAACTTCTCTTTCGGCTCGTTTGTTTTTTGGCAGTGCGCTGTCCTGTTATAGTATACGTTCGTGGCTTTTGACTTGTTTTGACAAATGGTTGACAGATGACAGACTGCTCACTTCACTCAGCCAGCTGCGCTGCGTTGGCTACCAATTGGCCACAGTTTTCATTCAATTTTAGTGTATAAATTAATGAATTTCACTTTGTTATCTAAGGTGTTACTGTACTGTTACCATAAACAAACGCGACGTCGGGTAGGCCTTGGAAAAATTTAAATCGTGAAGTAAGTTTTTGTTTACAAACTTTTTGTGTTTTTGAAGTACTTGATATTTTCATAACTTCCAAACTCAATTAAAATTGAATGTGTATTCTCTATAGTTATTATAAGTAGCTGTTTTAATAGGTAGCAGCAGTATAAATAGTAATACTTTTATGACATTCGCCAATACATTTTCATTAGATGGCCAACGTTATATTAGTTACCGGCGGATCTGGGCTTGTCGGCCAGGCGATAAAAGCTGTAATCGACGAGGAAAGGCGACAACAAACTGATGTATCTCAAAGTGAAACTTGGATCTTTTGTGGATCTAAAGATGCAAATCTTAGGTAGGTAATAATTATATTTCTTTGCTATAAGTTTTTATTATTATGACTGTGTGGTGACAGAGTAGGAATAGATAGTGTCACCACCTAAATATCATAAATTAGATATGTGTAAGGGAAAGTCTGTAGAAAATTTTTCAAGATAGCATTTGCAGATTTTTTTCTCCTCCCTTGCTCCATATTCAATCTCATACCCAGAGACTTGCAGTCTACCTTATACTTTAGCAGTACCTACATCTTTCCACCTTAATTTGGGTTTGCCTCTGAATCCTTAAATACTAGTATTTCTATACTATGAATATGAATGAATGATGCCTATGGAAGTATTGAGTTAGTTATTGATACAGTGTGAGCAAGTGAATAAGTGGATAAAAATTCTCCTTTTTGCATTTATGTTCTTTGATGACCTAAACTAGGTTTTATGCAGAACAATCAATAATGTTGTAGTAAAAAGGGTAAGGGTGGTAATGTTTTGTATTCTAAATTTATCTCTACATGAATATAATAATGAGTAATATTAAATTTGCACTTTTTTTTAGAAATCAAACAGAAACAAATGCTTTGTTTGAGTCAAAAAAGCCTACACATGTAATTCATTTGGCGGCTATGGTGGGAGGACTATTTCACAATATGGCTCATAACTTAGACTTCTTTGTAAGTGCTTATCAAATTATTTAAATGTAGTATATATTTAGACGAACTAGTTTCACATACTGAAACTAACAAGCCTGATTGTGTGACTTGAGATAAACAGTACATTGTGGCAGTTAAGAAGATGTAACATACAGTTAAGGAAGTAGTCACTGGCTGAACCCAATTTGAAAAAAAAATTGAGCTAACTATAACTGTCTTATTAAATTATGTGATAATAAGTTACATGTTGAAGGACTAAGAATACAGAATGTCACCACCCCATTTTATTAAGTGTACGGCAGAAAAGATATAAGGCACTAGATTGGTTTTAGCTTGTTAATGATCGAACTCCAATCCTAATACAAAAGGAGTGAAGTGGCACACATCTGGTACTCTCTCAAGTGTAACACAACATTAGATCAAGTGTAACATAATTATACCTTGCAATGGCATTTTGCTTGTTGAGATTAGGATATGTCACAGCTGTGTCTCACAAGTTAACAATGTCGAGCAGTAAAGACAACAATTATGACATGTAGTGACCCGTGATCAGTTCATCTTAGCTGATTAACATCTCGTTTCTTTATCGTGAAGAACATCTTTGCACTTTACTATTGAGTGGGGGTGGCAGGTTAGCACCCAATGTGTTCTATAAAAGAAGAACTAACATAGCTTGAGTTTGTAATAAATATTTTATTACATTCCAGAGAGAGAATATGGCTATTAATGATAACGTACTTAAAGCTAGCTATGAACACAATGTAAAGAAAGTCGTGTCATGCCTGTCTACTTGTATATTCCCTGATAAGACTGAATACCCTATTGATGAAACTATGGTAAGTGCTTTATCTATATTTATAAAGTTGAAGAGTTTGTTGATTTGTTTGTATGCGCTTATCTCAGTAACTGCATGTTGATATATTTTTTTGATTTGAGTATTTATCATGCAAGGCTCTTTACTGTGGTTTTCTTTGGCTTAGTGTGAGAATTATATTTTCCCCATTTTCGGAAGATATTTTATTGATGCGTCGCTCCTGTTTTATGTGAAAATACAAATATCTTTGCGTTTAGTATGGCTGTCATAACTTAGAAATGTGCGGGTCTCACAGTACAGTCAAGAACAACGTGCTTTTCGTGTTCAGCAACTTATGGAAAATTGATCATTACTAATTATAACACTGAATTTCTCTTCTCGTCACAACAAATCCTTACGGAAGTTTTAATATTGGATTTGGGCTAGTCGGTGCCGCCGGTTGGCCCCGTAAAACATATGGTGACCAGATAGGTTGCATATTGGATAAGGGCCAAATAAAGAGCACTCGTCACCGACGCGCATGTATGACTCGCTTAATGAATGTGGACGAGGCCGAATCTGTTTGCCAGGATCGTGACAAGTGGCGTTCTGTCGTCTCTGCCTACCCCGGCCGGGATAAGGCGTGAGTTTATGTATGTATGTATGTTAATTAACTTTTGTTGTTAGACAGTACATGAGGAAGTTATCGTATACATTTGTTACGTACACAACAACAATGTAACAACTTGACAACATTCTAACAAGGACATTTAACTTTCTATTTCAGGTACATAATGGACCACCACACACTTCTAATTTTGGCTATAGTTATGCTAAGAGAATGATTGATGTTTTAAATAGGTAAGTCCTTATAGAAGTAATTTTTTTATAAGCCAATATGACGGTATGGAACATGATAGAAATTGTGAAAACGGGAATCTAGGAATTAATGCAAATGATACGAGTATAATATGTACATAATATGTACATATTATACTCGTACATAAACGATTTTCATCATTATCGATACAGTCAATTTTATATATGTACTACATATATAAAATTGACTGTATCGATAATGATGAAAATCGTTTATTCGGTCTGGAATGAAGGCAATGGTAGTTAGTAATGAAATGATTTCACTCCGTCGCCATCACTTTACCAGTCTGTCCAAATGCTTCTTCACACCAATATGTTATTTTACAGGGGCTACAATGAGATGTATGGATGTATGTTCACATCAATAATACCATGCAATGTGTATGGGCCGTATGATAATTTTAATTTGGAATCTAGCCACGTTATACCCGCTCTTATTAGAAGAATGGATGATGCTATTAAGAATGGTAAGTGACAAGAATGAGCATGTATGTATTTCTTTCTTATCCATTACATCCTATACATACGAGGCCTATTCCAAATGTTAAGAAGTTTTTTTTAAAAGATAACACCTCCACTATAAGTAGATATCAAGTTATCATCTGAGTCTTAAAACAATAGAGAAGAAGAAGAGAAGTGATTCTCTATATCTATCTCGCATGCACTTACGGGTCTTCTATTCTTGTGCTCTGGGCCTGTGTCGCGGAGACTTCACAAACATCTATTTGACAGAACAATGAACATCGAAACTCAGGACAATAATCTGCGGTTGGTTATGTGGGCTTCGTCCGTCCTCCCATCTTTATCTGGTCGACATACAGGTCAGAGCATCTGAGCCGTCAATTCGCTCTGCGTCACTAATTTGCTAGTCCCATTTGATAGCATTCAGGATCTCCCTTGGTTGTCGTCGGCTATCGTGCCTGATCGAGGTTTCAGGAATCCCACGTAGGATAATATGCGATCAACAACTATCAAGATAGATAGAACTATGAAGTTCTGGACCTGGATGTAGAATCAGTTACAGATTTTTCTCTTTGGTTCGAAGATAGTATGGGATGATACTTATTAATTTTTTAACTAAGAATTTGAATTTCAGGGGACAAAACGTTCACAGTGATGGGTAGCGGCAAACCATTGCGTCAGTTTATTTATTCGTTGGATTTAGCGAGACTTATTATATGGACGCTTAGGAATTACGACAGTGTCGAGCCTATTATCCTTTCTGGTAAGTTATACCTACGTATTATTCTAACATTTATTTTACCCCTTAGCCACAATAAACGGTCTTCGAATATCGATTTTTGGTTAAAAAAGGGTGGTTTTAGCCAGTAGTCTACTTTCCCGTGGTGAAGAAACTTAATGAGAATTTCCAGCCGTCAAAAACGCTTTCAAAATCTCTTAAAATTGCATGGGGTGGTGATACTGTCGTGTATTCTGAATCAGTTACTACACGAGTATGAAGCCAGAAGGATTGCAGGATCTTCAAGGGGGAGGACTAAGTTCTCTCTCACTCACACATATTTTCCTTTAGCCTTTTACGTCACTCCCAAGTAAGATGATGACTTTTCCTCTTTACAGTGGATGAAGAAGATGAAATAACCATTGGGCAAGCAGCAGAATTTATTAAAAAAGCACACGGTTTTACCGGCGACATTGTCTATGACATATCAAAACCTGATGGACAGTTTAAAAAAACTGCTTCCAACCATAAACTAAGGAGTTTAAATAAAGATTTTAAGTTTACTCCTTTTGAAGAAGCCATTACGGAGACTGTGAAATGGTATAAGGACAATAAAGATAAAGCAAGAATGTAGTTAATGAATAGTTAAGTATGTTATTTTATTTATTTTTGTTTATGGTGATCTAATTATTAAATTTAATATATTAAACAAAATTACAGAATATATTTTATTTTTTCAACAAGCCCTCAATGCCCTTACCGATGCACGCCTTATACCTACAGACTGTGCATAAGAATGGCGCATACATTTTTCCACGAGGATTTAATTTTTTATAAAATATATTTTTTTTAAAGCATCGTCGTTTTTAAATCATCTGTTTAGGAGATATGACTTTTTAAATTAATACTTTTTCTACTGCTTCATGTCGTAAAACCTATTAGAATTGGTAGAGTAACGATTCCGAGTTCCGAAGCTGCGCTGCGCTTCGGCGGAATCTGCGAGCGTGGAAATCGTAGACAACTCTAGTAGATCATGTTACGCAATAAAATATCTATTTCAACGGATAAAAAAGTCCGCTCTTACAAAACTCACATCTCAGGGCTTAATAGGAATGTAAGAAAAATAGAATAAAGAAACTAAATAGTTATAACAATTATTTATTTAAGAATACAAAGTCTACGCTCAAACTAAAACGAATCATAATTAGCTAATTGTGTTACTTAGATAATAACTTAAGATATTTTCATAGCGTAGATATTTCTTAATAATCATAATATTAGTATTAAATAATAATCTTTAATACTACATAATTATCTACTAGGCATAGTCTTTATTTATATAGCCAAGCCTTGCTCGTCATATGTTGTGAATATCTTCTCAATGGCGCATATGTACGCTGAAGTTCTCAAGTCGTAGCCTAGTTTGTATTGTTTGTTTGCTCGGTCAACGTTCTGTAAAACAAAATATAAGTAGTCATGTATTAAGTGCTTTACCTCTCTGCGACAGAAAATATCACGACATTCGAGCTCGCACAGTTATTAAGGCTCCAGGAGCGAGAGAATTGCGGATATATACTTAACCGTATTAGGTACACTCTCTATATAAACAAGTCTCTTCACGGCGATGAGACTCTCGCCGCAGAACGTCTAACGTGTAGCGAGCATTACAGTAGCCCAACGCATCATCTCGGCGGTTCCGTCGTGAGAGCTGACCTTAAGCTGTCGGAATAATCGTTCCTTCGTGGAGATTACTCGACGATAGAAGCGCGGACTCGTCACGATTCCCTGACTCTTGGTGAACCGCCTAACTGTACCGAGATATCGTGTACGTTGCTCGAGCTCCCTTTGTATACTGTAGAATACGCGTGCAACCGACGCACAGTACGCTCCAAATAGTTCGGACGTTGCCTGCGCAGCTGTCAGTTTTCGCAGTAAATGTCGGGGGGAGGAGTTGATGGTATATTCGTTCCTATCATGTGCGAACTTCTCTAATAGCTAACTGCAGGCAGGCCAAGTTATTTGGCGAGTGTTGTATAGTCGACTGCGTGAATATTGAGCGTAATTTACCTACTAAACTTCTTAGTCATTCACTTGACACGTGTTTTGTTGGTACTAGTAGTGAATATAAGATAGTATACATACTTCGCAAGCATTGTTCATGGAGTACTCAAGTCCAGAGTTAACAATGAGCTTCTCATTAGCTCCGCACATCATCGTCTGGAACAGCGGGGTCGGTTCTATCTTCGCGTTCACTGACGCCTTCTTCAACGACTCTTCCACCGAATCTTAAAACATATCGAAGACATAAATGTTATATAAACAAACGAGGGTTTAACGCGGAATGTTAATTACCTTTATTTTTGCTTGACGATTAGGAATGCGATTTAATAGTTATGATATCGAAGACAGTTTGAATCCTTCATTGATGGGTAGAGAGTAGCTATGCTAACCAGTCAGCTTCTCTCCCAACCATAATAGCTATTACAAAGTAACTATACCGTATTTATTTTTACCTGATTTATTTAGTAAACAAACACCACATATTGCAAATTCACTAGTTTTTACATCGATCGCACACTTTGATATGGATGAAAATTTCTGGAAAGTAGCATTACACGTTTATGCAATAGAAAACACGTATATCACTTTGATTTATCCACTATCTTTCTTAAATTTTAAATAAATATAATTTTTTCCAACGAAAAATTTCACAGATAAAATTAATTTTATTATTTGACATTTATAGATTCTAGAATTTTTTCCTTGATTCTTATACATTTCTCAAAGATCAAAGACTAAAGTCTTTAGTCTGTGGTTGACACGACGCCATTATATGTTTACGTTTTAAAGCAAGTCCGTTTAAATAGACTATAGGTATGCTATTTAGGTAACGTTGACCAATAAAACAAATATGACAAGATTTTGTTAAAAGACCATTTGGAATTTACAAGCTATGCCTTAAAATTTAAAAGACAGCAATGCATTAGTTTTAAAATAAGTAGTCATGAAGTTGAGGCATGGGATCATCTAGTAACGAAAGTAAACCTGATATATCTCGATGGTATATCTTAGTCAGCTTATACGGCCCCACTCCAATCACCCGTCGAAGTAAATTTGCTTATTAAAATCTCTGGTTTTGGGAGTCTTTTTAATATAGTACCTACATATCATATATTCTGTACTTACTTAATAAAGCAGTGTTAGAATCTCTCCAAAACTTAATGCTAAGTTTCCCAAAACTGACATGAGCAAGATTCTTAAGGTACTCGAAGTAGGACACCGTGACTCCACCAGCATTAGCCAGCAGGTCTGGTACTACGAGGATCTTCTTCGCTTGGAGGGTTAGGTCTGCCATAGGTACTGTGGGGCCGTTTGCTCCCTCTGATATTATCTGCAACAACATCAAAAATGCTTTTTGGTTTATACTGTTGTATGCGAGTGTGCTTAACAGAATTGATAAAGCCCTACTCTTATGAGGGGGAGATTAAGCCCTACTCTTATGAGGGTGCTGAATATCAGAATGCACATGACTACTGGGAAGAATACGGATTTGAGTCTGTGTCTGAGTCTTAAAGCCATATCATTTCTCTATATCTATCTCGCTTGCACTTACGGGTCTTCTATTCTAATATAATATCTTCTATCTCTTTTTGGAGCACTCAGATGGTGTGACACGTGTTTTGTATAGTAATACCTAGAACACCACACATTACACGTACCTTACAGTTAAGTTTGCTTGCTACTTCGTTGGTTATCGTTTTTTCAGTAGCGGCCACCACAAGGATGTCACATTTGTGATATAATAGTTCGGGGCCTACTTCTTTAACCCCAGGAAACCCTTTAACAGACCGTTTATTTTTAGCCATGTAAACAAACAATTCCTGCAAAATAAAGAATAATTACTTATTATACCTACCTTTTTACTTAAATATAAAATCTATTGCAGTAGCTTATAGTTCCTGGATCTTACAATTCAATTCTTAATTTTCAATTTAGTATAACGTCGTAATAACTTATCGATGATAATTTTATTTAAAGTTTTCTAAACTTCACACCACCGATTTCAATAACAATAATATACAAACCAAAAACATAACAGACTCAAAAAAATCAATTTGTCGATACACTTTCGTAAAAATCAAAACCAAAAGGGTAAAAAAAATCAGCTATAGGTTACATCCTTACTTTACTACCAACACTGCTGAATTGCAATACTTACTCAATTATTGTCGTCAATTGCATAATGCAATTCAACGTTAAGTGGTTTATTATAAAAAAAGCTCCCTTTTTTCCTAATTTCAAATGGAAGTGGCTATTAACTTACTTTGGGATCTATACCATCTTCTTTCAATATATTGCCAGTACTTTCTATGACACCAATTATTTTGACCCCGCGGTTATGCATATGTATTGCAGTGTAGGACCCAACGTTACCAAATCCTTGAACAACTGCAGTCTTGTCCTGCAAAAGGATATTAAGGTTTATCTACAATGTTTATATCAACGGAGTATTTCGTTGGCTTTGTGTGGTGTCAAGAGTAAGTGTATACAGTGTCATCACCCTATCTTATGTCATGGATGCCGTAAAACCGATCGACATGACAGAAGGATCGCATACCTATCACTTCGTTAGGACATCTCCTTCCTTTGGATACATGCTTTGTTCTAAAATTATGCTACAACGTATTTTAATTAGTCGTCTAATAACTTCGACCACAGGCAATAAGCAATGAAGATATGTATTAATGTAGATAAAGGAAAGCAGTTTCAGGTTCTGTAGGGATCGTAATACTTCCGGCTCAGTGTAGTCTCTGCCTGTGCCCATAGAAATAAGGGCGAAGGCACAACACTGCGTTGCGACATCGCATCGCAAAAACGACGTCGCATTGCAATACAGTGCGACGGTTCAGCGCAATTATTTCACAGAAATTTCTACGATGCGTTGTGGGGCGTCGTAAATTCAAGTCGCAACGCAGTGTTGTGGCTTCGCCCTAAGGTGCTAGTAACTGTTACCTGCATGCCAACAGAGAGGCCAACCATATCCATGTAATGTTGCTTGTCAACGAAGTTCTCGGTCGCGATACAAACTCCGCGACCAGTGGCTTCTACTCTGCCGTGAATGCCTCCCCCGTTGATGGGTTTACCAGTTACACATGCAGCAGCATTCAGGTCTCCGAAACCTTTACAAGCAAAAGATAAATTATACCGGCTTTACATGATAATGGAGATAACTTTACTAGGCATTTTCGATGATATGTTTTGTTTCTGCGTAGGTAGTAAAATACTGCGTATTGTGTTAAATTGTATGCGCCATTGTAATGTACACCCTGTATCACTGCTTCAGTGGCAAAATGGTCGTTTTTGCGTCTACCGTGCACGAGGTCGTAGGTAAGGACAATTCTTTGTGGGATTCACAAATTTATTGGCCTGAGTCTGAATGTTCTTTGTGTGGGTTTTGGATTCGAACCAGCGACGAGCGCGGCAGGCGCATACACGACCGCCTTACCATCGAGGCACTCTATATTGGCAATAATATTCGTAACCTAATAGAATCTAGTATTCATCACTACTGTACTGTAATACAAAATTAAATATATTTACCGAGGGTTTTAATGTAGGTGTCTACTACCCAGGACATCTCTCGACCTGATGTAGCAAAGTCCGGAGCGGGCACGTCAATACCGGCACCTATTAAGCCAAAATATTTTACTTTTAGTATCTATACCTATTGTTTTCCCGGTTATCTCCAGCACTTAAATTTGACCTTCACTGAGTAGTCAGAGGCAGCTGTAGTCTAGAAAGGTGACCCACTAGATACCACTACTAGAAAAATAGTAAAAATAAAGTAATTTTCATATAATTTATACACGCGGATGGATGATATGGACGCGTATAGTCCAGAGACGCGGGTTCGAGTCCCGCATCGAGTACCAATTTTTTCCATTGTCTTTCTTCTTTTCGGATTTTTCTAGTTACCTATACCTAAGCTTATATGTAAAAATTATATGTATTTAATTTATACAATCTCTACATCCACTATTTTCTGCCTACTGCCTATAGTAGGCAGAAAATAATGGATCAAACGGAACAGAGCAAAACTTTTGGTAATTTGCATAATTTACTTAATTACCAGGTAATAAATTTATGCTAATGCTAAAGGGTAGATCAAGAAAATCTTACCAATATAGTGTTTTTTGGCCAATTCTAATGTATAGCGACGAGTGATCCTTTGTAATTCAGGTACCGTATATTTTTTTGGATTTATTGCTACACCTGAAACAAGGTTAATATAAATAAGGCCTGCAAACATAAACTATTTAAAGGAAAGTTATTTGTTGTAGCAACTGGATAACTACTACGCGACGTATTGACTGAATAATATGTAGGTACTTAATATTTTTTCTGGAGGTAAAACTATCTTGTCGGATACTTGGATACTCTAGTTTGAATAACAGGTAGGTACTATATATAGGTAGGTACTATATATACTATATGCGCAATCTAGTTGCAAATGGCGACGGACATGTTATTTTAGATACTTACTAAATGGCACGAACGGTTTTAAAAACTAACTATGTACCTACTTAACTAACATTACACAAGATATAAAAGTCACAGTTTACCTATTAAATGTCTTAACTAACCTCCTTTAGAGCCACCAAAAGGTACGTTAGTGGTAGCACATTTAAATGTCATAAGGGATGCAAGAGCTTTCACTTCTTCCAAGTCCACTACATCTGCGAAACGTATACCTGGAAAAATTAAATTCAGTAATAAACTTATAAATTTTTAACTGGAAGTGGGGTCGGAAAGTTTTCTGAACTTTAAAATGGACCTATTTAAAATTAGATTAAGTAGTATTAATTGACGTCAAAAAGGTAGAACGAAGGCTGTACTATGTATTTTGATTATAGTATTTTGACTTTATCGGTGTGGTGACGGAGTAACAATACAATATGTCACCATCCCATCTCATCCCATGGGTGTCGTAGAAACCGACTAAGGGACTATCTGTGAATATTACCTTTACATAGAAAGAAGGAAAACTTGAAATTAAACCCTATACCAATCCGTCTGGCCAGCGTGGTATTAGTAGGCCAAGTATCCCTCCGTCACGGGTGGACTCCCATCCCTGCAGTGGGACATTAATGGCCTGTTATGGTGATGATGATTTTGACTTAAATCAAACATACACGTGAACACGTCGTAATACATAGGTACTTCGTCTTTATAAGTAGGTATTTATAACAACGATTAAGTAAGTAATACATAGGTACTCGGTGGTGTGTCGCAGTTTCGAATCCCACGCAGGACAATTATTTGAGTACAATTATTGTGTCCACAAATAATAGTCCTGCAACTGGATGTTCTACGTATGCGTTAAATTGATGTTTGTAAAAGTCCCCGGAACACAGAGCATTACAGACTGTTGTCATAAATAAAATATACATAGGTAGGAAGTCATAATGAATGTTAAACTTTCCAACTGGCCGCCATTGGGAAGCCGGAAGCTCAAACTTTCTCTTTCATCATATTACGCCTATAGACAAGGAACGTTCACTGCTGTAGGTATATAAACCTCCAAATATTTCCTTCCAACCTTGCGCGGTAATATAATGAGCCAAAGTACCTAACTGATTCATCGTTTTCTCACCGTCCTAAGTAACTATGCCGTCGGACGAGTTTACCTAAACGGTATAAAAAACTTTACTGACCTCCTTTACAAGGTAGACGGTGAACGCTGTGCTGAGAACGGTACGCATGTATAATCTCATAGTCACCGTTCTTTCTTTGTAGAGGGAATTCAAACTGCAGCGAACTGTTGCACGACCCCATTACCTGCGACATACGTCTCTTTACTACTTACCCTTTAAAACCTTAGTCCTTGTTAACAACTTATAAAGACACTTTACGATCACTGGCTGTTGCATGAATTGGCCTGCTGGACCGGGCCAGTACCACCAAGTAAAAGTACCTACTGTTTAAAATTTTAACTGTTGCATTCAGTTTGGCGAATGAGAGCTTCGGAGGCCCAAAGTCCTCCCTCCCCTATCCACGTCCATTTTCTTCTATCCTTTTATCCGCTGTAGTGAAAACCACCATGCCTTTAATCCGCTGTAGTGGAAACCACCATGTGACATTGACTAGTGACAATGAGGATAGTAGCCCATATGTTTGGATTCCACAAGCTGCTTTTGGAGTGGTGGCCGCAGGTCAGTACTATTATTTATAATAATATCCGATATTAAGTTCATAATATGAACTTTATTTGGCAATATTAATTGCAATAAATACCTTATAATATGTAAGTAATATGAACAATACCCTTATTATTTATTGTTGTTAACCTCTGCCTGTCAATGGTTGCTAAGCAACGGTTTGTTAATAAACATTTTATATCGAGTTTCAGTTCTATGCTTTCTCTAGTACAAATAAATAAGCATGCATCTTACCTTTAAAATACCATCTAATCTCTGTTTCTTCCTCTTCTCCGACATGTGAGCGTGTTTGTTTAAATGTTCCATAAGAGTAGGCTCACAAACTTTAACAGCATGGTGGTAGAAATACTGAACCATCTCGTAGAACTTAGGGTCAGGTTGTTGAGCTACTTCTTGAAGGTTCTTTGGTATCTCGTAGTTCCTAACTACCATTTTCCACGGACTTCGAAACTTGGACTTGTATTTTAATATATTTAAAAATAACATGATTTAATTTCTGAATATTAAAATCGTAAAGCAAAAATGGAATTAGACAACTTTTTGTTTTACAATTTGACAGATGGTATAAGGTACATAGACATAATATTTTAAATATTTTTTTTTTGACTCAGCTCAAGAAGGTCCTCTACTTTAGGTATAAGTATACAAATACGGTAAGTTGACGAGTTAGGCAAAATGACCAATTAGAGAAACTGACGAGTGGCGACCTAACTCGTCTAGTGAATAGTAGGTGAAAAAATGCACTAGATAGGTACCTATGTCTTATTCTATTCGCTTGCACGTAGCTCTACGTCAATTAGAACATAAGAAAAAGTGCATAAATCAAGAAAAGATAGATGATAACATTAATTTGCTTGTATTTCGTGCGTGCAACATTGCACTAAAGAAACACCCACAGAAGAAAATTTTCTTGCTTGGTTTTACCCCTTTTTTATTCTTTCTATGAAACGGCGCGAACGCATGCATAGTATATTAATATTAACCGGACAAGAAGCAATGGAAATCACAATTATAGATGCTAGCGGGAAAAAATCCGAATAATTCAAGTTGATTAAATCGGAATAATACCGAAATATACCGGAACTTTGGGATTTTTGCAACTGATCGCACTGTCACGTGATTTATTTATTTTATTATATTTATTATATTATTTATGTGCTATAAAATTTATATTATTATGTTTTTATTTATTATGTGTATAATTATAATTTATAGGTAAGTATAAATAATTGTAAATAAACTATTTATGCATTTTTTTTGTCTAGTACCGATAGTTTTATATTATTATTTTAGATTAGTTTAATATTCGGGCGATATATTTGACGGAAAATTCGATCGAATCTTTCACTCACTCGCGGGGGGAAAGCTCCTCCGCAAAGTATGTCCTCTCTCTCTCTTACCGCACCAGGCACCGCTGCCGAACAACTCGAGAGTCATGTCACAACGTGAACCACTCACGTCGTGACATGAGTCGTGCAGACGGGCTCGCGCCGCGGCGCACAAAGTTGTAGCGGCGCCGCGGTGATCGACGATCGATGCAAAATACTATTTTTCAGCAAATAAAACATAAAAATATTTATTAAATATTTTGAATAAATCCGATTTTATGAAATTTTCCCTGATTTTTTCCGGTATTATTCCGTATTAATCAGAAGTTTTGCAACTATAAATTCACAATGTTGTAAGAATACCGGGCTCTCATTGGTTGTCGTAAAAGTTGATATTAATATACTTAGGTATTTTTGAAAGTCAGAAAGTGGGTAAAAATGATAATAAATTGTCGATTTCGTTTTGCGTGTTTGTTAATATTTTCGGGTTTTATTTATAAATAAATTGAAATTATCTGTTATGAATCGTGAAGTGGTAGGTAAGTAGTATTTTATTTATATATTTACAAGTGTAAAAACATGTTCGGTTATTGAGATATGTACAGTGGAACTCTGAGATACTCAAATTTTCTACATCTTCTATGTTTGTTAGAGCAAAACTTATAGGTACCCTCTGGTACCCAGGCTGCATTTTTTACATATGATAGCCACATTCATGTTATTTATAAAAATAATAATTTTAAGCAGCACACTGGTGTTCATCATATTTTTTTTTCAGAACACAATATATACCTCTCGAAAAAGGAATTTCTCGACGAATGGGTGAAAGTAAACACCCAAAAAATGACAAAAATAAGCATATTTTCGATTATCTATTAATAAAATTTGATTTAAAAGATGCTACTGAGGACTCGATCAAGCATTTAAAGATGGTTATAGCACGAAATTCCACCAAGTTAAACGAAAAATGGTTTTTAAGTGGAAAGAGCTATGAACGTTTTTTACCACAGTAGGTATTGATTGGTTGAACAGTAAATAAATAAATAAAATAAAAATTGTTTATTTTCACAACACAATAGTAGGTACGTTACAATACGGTACTTAACTTAGTAAAGTTAACACAGTGAAGTCATAAAATTTACTGTGAAATGTTATCTACAGCCATCCACCTCATCATCCAGCGATTCAAATGTTATAAGTCCAGGCCGACCAATGGTTACCTTTGATGATGCATCTTATAAAACAAAACGAAGACGGGTAGAAGACTTATTAAGACTCCAGGAATATGCGAAACTCATTGCACTGGAGATGGATTTAGTACCAGAACAATTACGTACGGGCACCTGTTCTAAAGTGTTGGATTTTCTTAGGGAAGTTCGTGGTGAAGAGTCTTTGGCAAACGTCAGCTTACCTAGTTTTGAAGAATCTGGTTAAGTATACTTACTTATACCAGTAATTTTGTTTTGGATATAGAATATACCTACTATTTAATGTCGATCAATTTTGTGTTATTATTTTTTTTTTTTCTTGTGAGAACTACCTCAGCCATAGACTTAATTAAAACAAATGTAAAAATAACCATACTGATATTAAAATCTACCAAAACGAATTAATTCAACTACCAGTCTAAGCTGACCTCGATGGCCATAGTAAATCTACGTAAAGAGAGTTCAAGTTATATTGGTTGTCTTTTATTAAATAGTTGACTATTATATTGACTCTTTTTTCATTAATTATGATAAAACATACGTCAAGGCATCGTTTACACATAATCACAAGTCCTAAATCATTTTGTCGACCATGCTTCTATGGGAGTCTGTCACTGTGCGTCACCACAAGAGCTCGCATTTGAAGCCAGTGGCCTATTTATGGGCTGTTATGAGGATTGCGTATACGATTAATAAAGTGGACTATACTTTATACTATCAAATGGGGGTTTTATAAACAAGATTACACACCCCTGTGGACTAAATAACTAGCCAATTATACCTTATTGGCATTCCGTCAAACAGGGTCGAAAAAATCATTGAGTAAATAAATAAGACAATTAACTTGTATAAATTTTATTGACAATAAATAATCTTACTTATCAAGCCTACATATCGGGTTATTTTGTACCATTTGTAGGTCCACTTTAGGACCCACAAGGTCCCTTATATTGTTGAGGCCATACTTGATCATAGTGGGTCGTTCCAGTGAGAGGCCCCATGCTATAACGTTAACATCTTCTGGCAGTCCCATAGGTAACAACATCTCAGGTCTGAAAACACCTGAGTTACCTATTTCAATCCATTTTTGTAAACCTATAAATAAAGAAGAAAAAGATAATTAATACATTATAAATAACGTTTTAATCTATACTAATATTATAAAGAGGTAAAGTTTGTGTGTTTGTTTGTTTGTGACGTTGTAGGGGGTAATCTCTGGAGCTAATGAACCGATGTTAAAAATTGTTTCTGTGTTGAATACCTATAGGCCGACCGTTTATCTCAGTCCCCGCCTGCGGTATGAAAGGGACGAGGGAGCGGGGTAGCGGTGTCCGTTATGGTAGCGTACACAAGAGCTATATCGAGTTGTTTACTATGCCAAATAAAATAAGTTTTTACAATAAAAAAAAACCGACTTCAAAGACAAAAATTGCACTAAAAAGTAAAAAATAATTAGTTGTATTTTGGTTTTACAACATTAAATCAGACATTCTTTTTACTTAATTATAATCTAAAGAATAGGTTCTTTTAATTATTGTATAAAGTATTGTTAAGGATATTTATTGGAGAGTCTACAAATATATTTATTTGAAGATTCTTTAAAATATAATCAAATTATTACAAATAATGTAATATTATTGTTATTTTTGGAGTAATGTGACAGCCACGATAGTTATATTCTATATTTTATTCCTGACTATAAATTTAAAGAAATATGATGTCGTGTTATACACTGACTAAAGACTAAGATGAGAAATAAGTACTACGAATCAAAGACAATTACTTAAAATTCTCATGCGAAAATGAAACGGCCATGTTTGTTTTAAATAAAATATTTATCAAATTAAAAACTATTTAAAGTGATCAGAATGTGTTAGACAAAACTCTATTGCCTTTTCTAACGACTTTGTAGACAACATTTTGCATTATTGATCATATTCACGAATTACGATTTTTTTCAATTGACGGTGCTGGTTAGCCCCATAAACGCCCATAAGTTATGGAAAGCTTTAATCAGTTACTAAATAGGTATATTAAAACGTTTGAACGTGACACAGGTATTTTAAAATACACACATCAAAAAAGTCTAAGCAACATGCATGATATTACAAATTTACCATTTATATTAATTAATTTCTAAGTATTTACTCACTCAAAGTGTATAGGTAAGTAAACTTTTTTGTTATTGATGACATACTGGCTGGTTGTAAAAAAAAAATTTCGATTATGTTTTGTTTTTTTTCATAAAATTCAAATGACTGCGAATTTGTTTGAATTTGAGTGCATGTTAATTGCTACGTTTTAGTCTTGATTTTATAATTTTACCAACCATTTAAATACAGTTGGCGACAAAATTGAATTGTTAGATATTCTTTACGTCATGGAGCGACGTCATTTGACGGCAGATGAAATGCAAAGAGCTGTAGGGATGTTGCAAGCGGGAAGTAATCAATCTCAGGTATCTCGACATTTTGGTATTCATAGAAGTGTTATTTGTCGTCTTTGGCAGCGCTACAATAATACAGGGGAACCCGCTGAACAGCATCCAGGCCGTAAAAGGAGTACAACCACTCGGCAAGACCGGTACATACAACTGACTGCAAGACGCCAGCCGATGTTAACCGCTCGAGAGATAAGTTTGAGGCTACAAAATTCAAGTGGTGTTGATGTAAGTCCCCAAACTGTGCGAAATCGACTGCATGAGTACGGCCTACGAGCTCGACGCCCTATCAGGTGCCCACCGATACGTCACGGGAATCGCGCTCGTCGAAATGAATGGTGTAGAGAACGCATAACATGGACCCAGGAACAATGGGATAAAATTATGTTTTCCGATGAGTCGCGATTCGGGTTTAGGCCTGATACAAGAAGGGTGCGAGTGTACCGTCGACCCGGAAATACTGAAAGACTCAGGTGCGTTCAGGAAGTTCATCCATACAGCGGCTCAACAGTTATGGTATGGGCGGGTATTATGAAGAACAGGCGAACTGAGCTCGTTTTTGTAAATGGAAACATTAACGCTGAAAATTACGTTGAGGATATTCTCAGACCTTATGTCCATCCATTTGCATAAACCTTTGGCTCCGATTTTACGTTAATGCATGACAATGCGCGTTCACATACAGCTCGGCGAACCAGTGAATACTTGGCAACGGAGAACATCCAGGTATTGCCCTGGCCTGCACAATCGCCAGACCTCAACCCCATCGAGCACGCATGGGACATGCTCCAGAGACGTGTTTTGAAGGACTTGGACGGAGTGACAACAACCCAACAGCTGAAGGATTTGCTACAATTCCATTGGGAGCGAATACCGCAAGATGACATAAACAGTCTCATTAATTCAATGAATAATCGTTGCCGACAAGTTCTGAATAGCAGAGGAGGCCATACTTTGTATTAAATTGTCCTATTCTTTCAGAATAAATTCATTTTCTTAAGAAATTTCAATTTGTAAAAAAAAAGTTTAGTTTCTTATGTACCTGTATATTCTAATATTGTTAATTTCTGTTATTAAAAGAACTTATAAAGAAAACAGCTGTTATTTTTACATCATAGAACCCTAAAAATATTATTTTAAAAATAAATACAACGTTATAATTAAAATAAATGGTAAAATAAATTA
The DNA here is from genome assembly GCA_905475405.1 of Schrankia costaestrigalis. Taxonomy (NCBI): domain Eukaryota; kingdom Metazoa; phylum Arthropoda; class Insecta; order Lepidoptera; family Erebidae; genus Schrankia; species Schrankia costaestrigalis. The sequence continues at coordinate 18,261,272 of FR997841.1, forward strand.
ATATAAATGGTAAATTTGTAATATCATGCATGTTGCTTAGACTTTTTTGATGTGTGTATATTTATTTAAATATGATAAAATAGTTATTTAATATTTGTTTAATTTTTAAACCAATCCATAAACAATCAACAACTTTATGTCAAACCCCGGACTCATAAACGCAACTTAAATTTTAGTCAATTGATTAGCTTAAATTTTTACGGTTTTGTTTGGCTTAAGGTTGGTTTTGCTAACAAAAAACTCGCTAAACAGTGATTAAATTTTAGAGATTTTTATAAGTAAGGGGGTTAATGTCGAAGTCATATAATAATATAATCTGTAATTCATGGCCGCCATTCCATTAGCTTATGTATTATCGTATTTCGTTGGCTGACACCGGCTCCAAAAATAACAATAATATTACATAATTTGTAATAATTTGATTATTTTTTAAGGAATCTACAAATATTTTGAATAAGAATGTTTTGAAAAAAATAACATTTCATTTAGTTACATAAATAAGTTTTTGTTTAATTTGTGTAGTTTTAAGATATTATATTGCTATAATTTGCATATCCGATGAGGATAGACTGTTGAGAATAATGTATTCATACACTAACACCTGATATACACAGTTTTGCAATAAATCTTTGTCTTTAATAAATATATTTGTTATTATACGAATGGCTGATTTAAACTATAAATATAATTATAACTAAAGTCTTAGAAAATATTTACAAATAATAACAATTGTACAATCATTAATTATATATATTAAATCACAGTATAATCACATTACAATAATCACAGTTTACATTAAAACAGGTATGATTTAAACATATTAATTTGTAAGAATCAATCTTAGAAAATATTTACAGATAATAAGAACAAAAATAAGAGCTTTTTTTATTTTTACACGCTACCATAACGGACACTTAGTCAGTATGTCAGTATGACACTAGTGCAGTATGCTAGTCCGTCTTCTATACAATTTACAAATGTCAAAGATGGTGGCGTCATCTTGGCTCTAAAACTAGTACTTTCTTAGAAAAAATTATGCAATCTAAATTATTACACAATTTAAAGCCTGACCAGAAAAATAAAACAACCTCTTTAGGTATTTCGATTGCTTTAGGGTATAATTTTAATTTTTCCTTCTTTTTATTTCATAAAAATAAGCTAGCTAAAAATTAGAGGTGTGTTGTGATGTAATGTAGTTCGGGTCACAGTATCTGAGATGGCGCCGTTTTGGCAAAAAATCAAGAGATAGCTCTCTCCTTTGTCCTCGCCCCCCGCGCACCTCTATTACCGCAGGCGGGGTCTGAGTTAAACGGTCGGCCTATAGTCCATTTATCGGGGAGTGTCATAGGCTATATACTATCACGCTATGACTAATAAGAGTCGAGCAGTAATGAAATATGTTTAAAAAAGGGACGCGGTTTTTTAGCCGCCCAACGAAGTGGGCACGGGTCAGCTAGTTAAAACTATATCCATAATCAAGCTTTTTATTATTAATGAGATTGTGAGAAGTTATAAGCTCTCTTTATAAAGCATTTTACATGGATGAATTTTGGCTATAAAAATTGATGAAATAACTAAAGACCATTACTGGTCTGTGGCTTACTTACCATTGTGATACGCAAATATCTCCATACTAGGTTCAGTATAAGGGTTGTACGCCGGTTTGAACTGCAACTTGTCGAAACCGAGCCGCTTGAAGAAATCATCGAGAACGCTTATCAAGTCAGCGAGGCCGAGGCCTCTGTCAGCTATTACCCCTTCTACCTGATGGAACTCCGCTAAATGTGTGGCATCTAGAGTCTCATTGCGGAATACCTGTAGAACATAGAAACACTTAAATTACATCTCTATAATGGTTTAACTAAAAATGTATAAAATAAAAATGAAAGAAAATAGAAAAATTTCATACTCGAGACGGGAGTCGATTCTCGTCTTTTAGGCTCGAACCTACGACTTCTCTAAACCATTTGAGCCTAGTCTCGAATTAGTCCATCGCTTTCAACGGAGCCATTAACCCTCGTGATTATCATCCAACAGTAACAACGCCATCTCGGCCTACAATAGTAAACTTTCCATGTTGCAATTTAATGATAGCCTTACCTTATCAATACTAAAGTATTTCTGAGAGACGAACTCATCCGCCTGCGCTAGTTTGTACAACATGCGTGCGCTCACCGCCGTCGTATGGGTACGGAGTAAGTTCTTCTGTGCCTCTTCTATTTTCCAATCATACCTATAACCCTGATAAAAGAACAGAAAGTTAAATTAAACACATTATCTTCTAAAATTATTTGAAGAAGAAGAATCAAGAAACCAGAATCAGACCAAAGTTACTTTGCAGGCTTGTTAACTTGACGCCTTTTATAGTGACACTCTATATTTTTGTTCGCTATGATGATTAATACCATAAAAGTATGTATGTAAACTATTTCTTACCTGTGACCCATAACCACCTTTACTGTGAACTTTTTTGACCCTTTCTAGATAGTCCATAGGAAAATCTTTTGACAAAGGTGGAGTTGACATAAAGAAGGTGTCATGGGCATCTCGAGCTGGATGCTGTTGTGGCTGGAAGAGAGCATCGAAGTTCCAGAATGAGCTCTCTATGTACTGGTTAGTAGGCATCTCTGTGAATCCCATTTCTAAGAAGATTTCACGGAACTCAGAGCGCACTTTAAGTAGAGGATGGAGATTACCACATTCTGGTGGCTGACCTGTAAAATTACATTCACTATATAAGAATAGAATATGCTATCAAGTGTAACATACATGTACAGAATGGGCAATCTGAAAAAGGAGGAAAACTTAACACAGAATGCCTGTTGTGGTAATGTGCATATTGACCAAACACATAAATTACCATACAACTACTATCATATTTATAATATAAATGTGAATTACATAAAAACATTTAAAGAGGTAAAATAAGATGTAGTTCCCACATTAGCAAAAAATTATGAGATAATTACAGGCTAGATTTAAATATTAATTAATTAATACTGTCTTACCTAAAGCATCAAAGTTATAAGGTTTGAACTGTAAAGTTTTCCATAAGCCGGTGGCAAGCATTTCGCTTGTAATATCCGTTTCAAGTTTCTTTATTGTTGTTGCAAATTGAGGTCCCTTTGTTAAAACAAAACTTTTTAATGATACTTCTTGAAGTAGTTTCCGTTTCTTGTAATCATTTCTAACATTGTCTGGTAAATTGTATTTATCATTTTGAATATCTTTTAAGTGCAACTGCACAGTATCTGTGATGCTATCTACTTTACGTTTTACTAGAGGAACAGATCCTGACTTGTCCATGCTTATCCATCCAGCTGACATTGCTTTGCTGAACCCAACTTTTGCATTAGGTATTGTCTGAAATAGTAATAAACTATGTGTTGTTAATCAAAATAAAGCATAGTGCTCATATAGGTACATAGATTTATAATGTCTCTCATTTTGTAAAAGTTTTATGTAACTACCTAATAAGTTAGTTTTATAACATAATAATTATTTAAATAACATGTTTTAATTTCAATAAAACTGTTAAAGAGTAACCCCCTTACTCATAAACGCCTCTTAAATTTTAGTCAATTGATTAATTAGCTTAAACTCTTATTCTCTTGTTTGGTATAAGGTTGGTTTTCGTAATAAAAATCTTGCTAAACAGTGATTAAGGGAGAATGTTTTTTTTACTAGGAGCTTTGGGCTAAAATAAAAATTGCTGCCCCCACGTTTGTAACCATTGTACATTGACTTATACCATTGATCTTATTACATGTTTAAAGAATCAACAAAATTCGCCCCACAGAAATCTAGATATCAGCTGTTCAAAAAATTAAAAGCCCTGTGGCACTCCAAGCAGTTATATACTAAAAAGTCAGTCTGTCCCCAGGTACCAATTAGGTTCATTACAAAGATTGATACGTAAGCAACATTTTCTTCTATGGAATCTACAAAATTCGCCCCACAGAGATCTAGATATCAGCTGTTAAAAAAATTCAAAGCCCTGTGGTACTCCATGCAAAAGTTATTTACTAAAAAGCCAGTCTGTCCCCAGGTCACCAACTAGGTCTATTACAAAGATTGATACGTAAACAACATTTTCTTCTATGGAACCAACAAAATTCGTCCCACAGAAATCTAGATATCAGCTGTTCAAAAAACTAAAAGCCCTGTGGCACTCCATGCAAAAGTTATTTACTAAAAAGCCAGTCTGTCCCCAGGTCACCAACTAGGTCTCTTACAAAGATTGATACGTAAACAACATTTTATTCTAAGGAATCAACAAAATTCGCCCCACAGAAATCTACATAGCAGCTGTTCAAAAAATTAAAAGCCCTGTGGCACTCCAAGCAGTTATCACTAAAAAGCCAGTCTGTCCCCAGGTCACCAACTAGGTTCATTACAATGATTGATACATAAGCAACATTTTCTTCTAAGGAATCAACAAAATTCGCCCCACAGAAATCTAGATATCAGCTGTTCAAAAAATAAAAGCCCTCTGGCACTCCAAGCAGTTATCTACTAAAAAGTCAGTCTGTCCCCAGGTCACCAACTAGGTTCATTACAATGATTGATACGTAAACAACATTTAGTAAATAACTTTTGCATGGAGTGCCACAGGGCTTTTAGTTTTTTGAACAGCTGATATCTAGATTTCTGTGGGACGAATTTTGTTGGTTCCATAGAAGAAAATGTTGTTTACATATCAATCTTTGTAATGAACCTAGTTGGTGACCTGGGGACAGACTTTGACTTTATAGCCAAAAAAAAACATTCTCCTTTAAGAGGCGTTTATGAGTAAGGGGGTAAATATATAAACTATAAACTACTTTAGAACATGCATTTCCTCTGAAAATTGATGGGTAAAAGCTTGAGTTTCTGTTTTCCATTTCTTGGCTGTAAATTATGTTTTGTCGTAATTGTTTTTCTAAATTCTCATACATACAAATAAATGCTCGTTTTGTTATGTACAATAAAATATTAAATATTTTATGCAAATTACTAAGTATATTTTTCATACAAATTGGCAATCAATACCTACTGATCAAATTTTATTTATATTAACCTCAGTCACCTACTCATGAAAATTCAAGAGACTGATAAAGATAAGGTAGCTATATTTAATAATACTATCAAATACCTTCATAACTTCAGCTTGGGGCATGCCCCCCTCAGGAATACTGTTGTAAAGTACAGCTTCATGACTACCCTTGGCAACAATTAACTGCCCTTCTTCTGTCAGCTCCCATTTCGTACTTTTTGTAGTTTCGGCAATCACCATCTCTAGTGCCTCTAAGCTTTTAACGGCACCTACTATTTTTTGGTGGTCTTCATTAAACTCAGCGGCTAATTTAAATGTGTCTACTTTATCAACTTTCTCCAGATAATGGAGAATTCTTTCGTTTAATTCCATTTTGATTTATTTTTAATTCCTTTTGAGGCTATGAGTGAATAAGGATAGCTGAGAACACGTCTGCCTGGAATTTAGCTTAGCTGTCAATGTTGACAGCACCGATGACATTATCATAATATCTGATCTGAAACGTCACTAAATTTTTTTTTACAGAAAAAGAAGCAAGCAAGTAGGCACATAAGGGTCGTAGCACACATAATATCAAATCGTAAAGGGATCGGCAACGTATCAGTATTATTTAAATGAAACTCCTTACTAATCGGAATCGTAACGTACGTAATTGACACCGAGGAAAAACAATTTACAAAAAAAGTCTATAAAATATAATTGTCATAAGTGTAAGCATTCCATTCAATAATACTTTCATGGTCGGTTGACGCTGTCATTTGTCATTGTGACACTAAAATCTTAGTATTTTTATTTGATTATTTTGATTGTCATTGTCACTTTTGTAGTATCTGTCTTGTGTATGTGTCGCGCGGTCAGTTTGATTTTAATTTATTTATGAATAAAATTTAATTAATAATACTTCATTGATAAAAAGGTACGTGACAATTTTTTTAACTGTTAACGATCTGTAATTGTATAATGCTGCTATTTTACTTAGGTTTTTACAGCACGACCGGTAATCGACTTATAATTTGGAAAATATTTGTTATCGGCGCACGGTGCGATACTGATAACTTGCTTTTCATATAAATGGGTGCATATAATTTATTCTTTAGTTTGATTCTGTTAAGTAATCAAAAATGCAGGTAGACTTTACATTTTTTTTAATCTAATAATGTTGCAAAGTTGATTTTTTAATGTTTGAATATCTGTTTTATTTCAAAATTTTAAAAATAATAAGGATGTCTGATGAAAAACGTGTAAACTAACACAATTTTAAAATTAGGTAGATCAACTGTTATAATACTTACCCATAAAAGAGAATAAAATATTTTGTAATTTTTGCATTTTATTAATAAATGACTTTATAGTGGTTTTTGATTTTTTTATTAAACTAGTGAGTGGGGACTTAATCAAAATGCAAGAAAACCCATTGAAACATAATATTTCTCTGCATATTTAGTCAAGTTATAGTTTTCGGTAAAGAGATTTTGGAAAACATACCCTCTTTTATGCATATTATTTTTGAAAGATCGGTACCTAGTATAAATTTCTATTATGTGTCCTTCTTTGAAATTAAGTTTACAATTTGTTAAAAAGAAGCCTTTATTTTTAATTATCAAACTGCACATTTAATGAGACTCAGGGAAACTTGACCTATGTTACCAGCTACTTTTCTTACCAATAAGACAATTTGCAAAACAGGGTAAAACTGATTAGCACAATAAACTTTTGCCATACACTATGGTTATTTTATGATTGACACATACCAAATTAATGCCATTGCTAAGTAGTTTTTTCTTTGCAATATTTTCATAAATACTGATATAAGATATATGTATAATGTTATAAACATAAATGGCAATCATATTATGAATAGCATTTGCATTAATAAAATATTTATAATAGTGGTAATACACAATTGGCATAACTTATAAATTCCTATTGACCGTTTATTACAGTACTTTCTCTTGCATGGTTTCTATAGTTACAGATAAATATAGCGTTATCTCAGTAATTAAGATATTAATGCTGTTTTGTAAACAGTTCATGCCTTTGAATTCACTTTGATCATTAATTAGTTTGTATTTAATACCTATAGATTTATAATAGCTCTATCTCTTTGATACCTTACAATCTGCTAGTTAATTTGTTTATTTCTTAATACATCTAATCAGCTACTGTTCCACTTTCTTCTCTCTATAAATAAGATCTTTAAATATCTCACTGTCTCCCCCTATGAAGGGAGGATTAATCTTGGTCTAAGCTTAATAGGTATTTATGTTCTAGGGATAATTTTTTCTGTAACTCTATTTCCTTCTTCCATGGGAGGACAACAGCTTCGGTGGTACGGCTTGGCGCGGTCGTGTATGCGCTAGGTCGCAGTGTTGCAAAAAAGTCTTTTTCAAAAAAGACTTGCAATCCCTTAATTTCTTTTTGAAATCCCGCAGTGTTTTAAAAATATTAATATTGGGATGACGGTTCTTAGTTAGTCCTTGAACAATTAAGTAATAATGTTATTTTAATATTATTGTCAAAAAACTTTTTCTAACTTTCATATTCATTACCTTGCAATATTACTAAGTGCATAGTAGAACACGATAATGTAGTACGTTTATACATTTATAACGCATTGCACGCCATGGAATCAGAACCGGAACAGTTCGCAATGCACGCCATAGGCCCTGGCACTGACTGTGAAGTTCCGTTGCCGCACGAACATGGAGTAGAGTTCATAGACTTATGACGAAATGCATTCTTGTCTCTTCCCCTTCCAACAATGTTGTTATCGAGTCAGACACGGGCATCGCAATGCCCGTGTCTGACTCGGCAGTATTATAGCTCTACTTAGTTTATAACTAGGAGCGCGTTGTCAATGTTTATGTTAAGTTAAAATTATGTACTTAATAATTTTTTCACAAAAATATGTTACGACGATTTCGTCATTAGCTAAATCACAGGATAAATAGACGATTTCCTTACTTTTAAACTGTTAAAGTTGCCCCATTTTAAACAAATTTTAATAGATGCATGCTTTAGGCTGAATGGCATTTTGCGTATTGGTCCGCGATATCGTGTTCGTGAGCGTCCAGTATCTATGAATGCACCGCTCTCGAGCGCACTAAGTATTTGGATCTACTAATCTCTGCCGTGATCTTGGTAGTGATAATTCAAATATAAAGCAAGATTTGTATGCTTTTTGTATTGCAGTGTGAGATTTGTTTATTGTTGGTCCAAGGTCTCATCATAAATAAGCTATGTTTGTAGTTAAATGTAACTAAGTGTATTTAACAACTATTACTATCACAGCTATCATACCTAAGTACAAAATGTCGTCACCACACCTTCTCTGTTGTTATAATTAGTTTACCTTCTTGAAGAATGAGGATGACACTTCGTTTTTCGAATTATCCATAGTCTAATTCTAAGACACCTAAAAGACTCGTCTCTTACCTCGGTGAGATGATATAATTGCATTATTTTCTTCCTCCTACCAATTTTTTCCATTGTCTTTCTTCTTTTCGGATTTTTTCTAGTTATAGGTACCTAAGCTTTATAGGTAATTTAACAAAAACCTTCTTCACGTAACATTATGCAATAATGATGTGTTTTTTGAACTAAGTAGGTCAAGCCATTACTCTGAATGCGCTAGAGGCCAATGCCCGAACACGTTCCGCAGAATGACCGTTAGCACGTTTCTTTGTTTACATTGTCAAGTCAACACTAATCAACTGAGGTAGTATGTACCTATCTTGAAGAATTTGGTTGCTTGGATCCAACAATCTCTTTCGATAAAAGTTAAATTCTTCCTTATTAATATTTATTATCGTTTCTCCGTTGACGGAGGGAAACTTAGCCTGCTTTTATCGCGCTGGCCAGCAAGTTTACTATCTTTTATTTCCTGCCCAATCTTCCTTCTGGATGAGCTAAGGTCATGACAAAATATATTCATACTCCATCACCTTTTACCTTTTTACAGTAGGTATCTTTTAGTACCTAGTTTAATATGACAAGATAAGTAGCAAGTTAATCCTACCTAGCACGTTATGTTTACCTAATCAGTAAGCAGGTATTAATACAACGACGTGACTAAGTACTAATCTTTACATAATAACTACAAAATGTACTTACATAACATTTGAACAAATGGTTGTCACGACATTAACATAATAATGTTTTAAAATGTATATTTTTGTTATGAATGCAGCCGGGTCAAAGTGACATTTTGTACATAGGTACATAAAGATGAATTGACTATGATCTGATCTTGATTCACCTACTAAATTAAAAGGTAACATTCTTATTTTTCATTGCAAGGAAAACATTAAATTGAAAATTATAAATAATTTAGAGTTTTATTATAAGCTAATTTAGAGGTATATTACCTACCTAAGTTCTGCTTAGATTCGGACTAGAATATGTAAAGTTTTTTGTTTATTTTATGAATCCATAGTGGAAATCCAGAAGCCTCGTTGGTTTAACTCATTGTTTTATGTTAGTAAAAGCCTCCGGGAAACAACCCATGTTCTAGTGCTGGAGTAGTCTTTATTATTTACATTCTAACCTATTTAGTTTTACTGTATAGCAAAGGCCTTCGCCAGTGCTTTCCAAGTGTCCACGTCTTTGTATAGGCTTCTTGATCCTCAAATTTTTATTATGATAAACCATTTAATTTAATTCCCCAGATGTTGCGGTTAGATGCAGTAATATTTGGTGCGACGGGGTTCACGGGAAAACATACCGTGATCCACATGGTCGACATAGCCAAGAAGTACGGGATACGCACCTGGGGAGTCGCCGGCAGGTCACAGAAGAAACTTGAAGATCTCATGAAGGAAGTTGCTAAGAAAACTGGTAATTATTTGTTTATTTATATTTAAATGTTTTCCGTATGAAGGAATAAGAATACCTACTTGAGTTCGCTACGTCTAGCGTCTCGCCGTGCGTCGTATTGCGGCGGCATCCGACCGCATCCGTGCGATGCGATGCGGGCCGTTTGGTAGGGTTGACAACCGACTAAGGTAAAGTTTACAAAAGAGGGAAAACTTGATTTAAACTCGTGCTCGAGGTGTCAATAAGTCGACAGCCATTCGCCTTTAGTATAGTACCTAAGTAAATAATTTTACATAATTAGTTCTTTTGTTTTTGTTTTAATATTACTTAATTAAAACAGTCCAAAGTTGCATGAAGGATTTTCAATTTGGTATTGATTAAAATGTACAATGAATTAATAAGAAGTTATTTAAATAAACACTGTAATACTTATAACATTGTATCAGAGATGTAATTATTTCTTTCAGCACTAATTACAGACGAAAATTAGGCAATTACTATAAAAATCAATAAAAATTTAACCTTGACTATAAAAATATATACCTACTTACAAAAATAATGTTATAAATTTATTAAAAATTGTCAAAATAAAGTTTTATCATAATATAAAAATTATTCGTAATCCATTTTATACCTACTTAAATTATAATTACTTACTTATAATTTTTCAAAAAAAATTCTAAACACGTTGATACATTTTATTTTTCGTTTTTTTTGTAAATACCTACATGCAATTATTTATGTACACCCAGGCTAATGCGTACATTCATCATCATCATTCTCCTGCTTTTATTACAATTCATCATTTTATTTGCCTCATCCAGGAGCTGCTGGTGGAAACTTACCCTACCTATACCAGGTTGCTTGGCCAGATTGATTGCCACACCAATATGTCAAGTTTTTCTTCCTTGGTTTTCGTAGATAGATTGTATGTTAACTTTTTTTTAGTAGGGTTTACTAAATCCATGGAATATGGTGATGGGACACGATGGATTTATATTCCGCCACTACATGGAGAATCTAGATAAGACGGTAATACTACAACAAACTATTTCATATAAAAAGTGTCACAAAACCAACTTAGAAAGAATAAATAAATAAAGAAATATAAATATTCCTCACACATTCACACAACGCCACCTAGTCCCAAACTAAGCAAAGCTTGTACTTTGGGTACTAGACAACGGATAAACATACTTAAATACTTACTAAACTTCTTAGATATTGTTTCTAAGCAAATCCAAGAAAAATAACTTAAAATGCTGCTCGGGTTATCATTAAACACTGAGGAGGTTCGTCTCCTTATTTATTGTTAAAATATTACTATCACCATCAGATTTAGCAAACAGCTCACTGCTAGGCATAGGTCTCCTCTACTTAAATATAATAATTTAAATAGTATTAAATTCACATTTTCATGTCGAAATAGTTACAATGCTAATAGAAAATTATTCCCAAGCAACATTTGAGTTTGTATAACTTCATATAAGAAACTTTTTTAAATCCCACAGTTGCCAAAATAAGATAAGATAAGATAAGATAATGTTTATTCAGGAAACTTATGGGCTAGAATTTACATGGTATATGAATTTTACATAATTAGTTCACATTTATTTTAGTTACCTGAACTAGGTAAAACCTGTATTTCAGGTACTGTGGAGATTAGATTATAATATTAAGTGCTTAACTAGGCAAAATGAATTATAAACAATAAATTACAGTTATACATATAGACTTACAAAACTACGTGATAATAAAATTTATTTACATACAGCTAGCAGAGTCTCTGTCTGGTCATACGTTAAATTATGTAAAAATGAGTATAGTTTATTTTTACAATTAAAGTAATTTAAATTATAAATACATATTTTTTTATTTAATTTGTTGTACAGGTATGGGCCTAAAAATACATAAAATCTTCTAATATAAGTGTGTTTAGAGGCTGATTGTGAGATGCAGACTATATCTCTCCGTCTTTTGTTAGTTACGATATTATTGTATGGAAGCTGAGTGTGCTGTTTTAGTACTAATCGCATGATGAATAGTTGGCGAACCGTCAACACGTTGCAGGATTTGTATAAAAGGTCGGTGGGAAATAGAAAGGGATGGAAATGTGCTACTTTTAACACTGCTCTCTGGGCCCGTTCGAGTGGTATCAATATTGTTTTTAAAGCTCCGCCCCATGAAGTAATGCAGTAAAATATTAAGGATTGACAAAGAGCAGAGTAAACTTGCAAAATCAGTTTTGGATCTGCTATTATTCGTATTTTTTAAAAGATAAATATTAGTTTTCTTAACCTCTTTGACAACCCCTCTATATGTTGTCTGAAAGAAAGGGTGTCGTCGATTGTGATCCCGAGATATTTTATAGTGTTAGTGCGTAAGATAGTTGGACAGTTACAAGCATAGCCTGGAGTGATAGTATTACAGTGGTGCGCGTGTAGATTAGTGCTATGAGTGTTAATAGAGGACTTCCGCATTGTGAAGTGAATATATTTTGTCTTGTCAGTGTTTAACGTCAGTAAATTGCTGACAAGCCAGTTGTTCACAGAATTAAAGCCTAACTGTGCGTTGTCGAATAGTTCTTGTTTGTTTTGTCCAAAAAAAATTAAGGCTGTGTCGTCGGCATACGATACTATTTTACAGTTTTTTATGTTTAAATTACAGAGGTCGTTAATATAAATAAGGAAGAGGGTTGGTGCTAATAAACTACCCTGAGGGACTCCAAAATTGGGAACTCTTTGATAGTCGCTAGTAACGTTGTCTATTTTTACACATTGGTACCGATCATTTAGGTAGTCCGCGAGGATTTTCAACTGCGTGCCTCTGATACCAAGTGTTTCTAATTTAGTCAGAAGTAACGAATTAGATAGAGTATCGAAAGCTTTGGCAATATCAAGGAATATTCCCAAGGATTGGTTCCCTCTGCCCAGTTCTTCTGTAATGTAGTTTGTCAAGTCGTGCACCGCGTCGGCTGTGGATAATTTAGCTCTAAAACCAAATTGATTTGCCGAAAGTAAACAATTTTTTTCGAGATATTTTACTAATCTACTATTTATAATTTTTTCTAGTATTTTAGATATTGAAGAAAGTAACGATATCGGTCTGTAATTTGTTAGTGATTCCCTGTTTCCAGATTTATAGATAGGTATTACTATTGCCTTTTTTAGGCATTTAGGGAAACATCCTTCAGAGAGACATTTTCTAAAAATATGGGTCAAAGGAGGGACTAGAATATTGCGAAATCGTTTAAGAATCTTAGTACTAATATTATCCCAGCCGGTTGCGCAGTCGTCTTTTAGTCCTGAAATAATTTGAGATACTTCGTTTTCGTCTGTGTCCAGCATTACAAAGCTTTTGAAATTGTGACAGTTGTGAGTGCTTTGAGGACGGGAGGGTGCTGTGCTAGAGATTTTGTTTTGGGCCTGTTGTGCGAGGTTTTTCCCAATATTTACAAAATAGTTATTTATTGTGTTAACGGATAAAAGCGGAGTAGTATTAGTAAGTAATAAAGTCGAAACAGATTCGCACTGGTTTGAGGAGTAAGTGACATTTTTAATGTGTTTCCAAATTTTCTTGCTGTTATTACCCGCACGCTGTAATTCGTCTCTATCAAAATTCATTTTTAATCTTTTTAGGAGATTATTGCAAAAATTCCTGTACCGTTTATAAATTAATTGTAGGTTGAGATCGTTCGGAAAACGTCTAGCCTTCTGATGCAGCTTATCCCTGTGTCGCATACACCGAATAAGTCCTGGAGTAATCCAAGGCTTAAAATTATTAAATTTGTTTTTAATTTTACTTGTTGTTGTATTTTGCAATATTGCGGTTTGAACATTTGTTATTAAGTATGTTAGTGACAAATCCGCGTCAGCAGAATTGTAAACTGGGTTAAGGTCTATATGACGCAAATCTAGTTCGAGTTTGTTTGTGTTAAGTACTGATGTTGTCACGGTGCGATTTAGCTTAGGTAGCATTAAATTTAGAGTTAGTAGGACAGCGTGGTGGTCAGTTATTGTGGAATTTGTTACAAGGGTAATAAATTTGTATTTTGATTTAATCATCATGTGATCAAGGCAAGAACCGCTTTGGTGAGTCGGTAGGCTATGTCCCGCGACGAGACCATGGAATGAGCATAAATTTAGGTAGTTTTGGGTTCCTACATCACTAAATTCAGAGTTTATATTTATGTTAATATCGCCAGTTACTATGATATTCTTATAGCTAGATAAAGATTGTAATATTTGGTTTAAACTAAAATTGAAGGGGTCTAAATTTCTATAAGAGGGCGACCTATACACGGCTATAATTACTGTATCTGTTCCGAATTTGAGAATTAAACAGTTACCACCCTGGATAGCGGGTTCGTCGACCGAGAAGTTTAATGATTTCTTCACATAAACGCCTAAACCATCATTTTGGTTTAAAGTGCTATAGTGTGAGTTGTAACCTGCTAATGGCGGGAGTCCGCTTTGTAGTCTGTTTGATAGCCAACATTCCGTGAAGACTATTATGTCGCAATTAATGTTTAATCTACTTTGAAAAATGCCGAAGCTGTCAAAATTTTTATATATGCTACGAATATTTTGGGTTAGTATAGTTAGTGGTTTATGATACCTTGAGAGATACTGCCTGCAGTCTTCAACCTCGCAAACCGTCGATTCCGGCACAAAGATAGTATCTAATTCGGTAAGTAAAAGATTATCCATTTGTTCTAGAGTTATGCAGCGTGTGTGGCGCTCTTAGGCGCCTTCATAATCCGTTGAATTTATGTATCTCTGTTCAGCTGCTTTTCTGGCCGGACAGTCGACGTCTCCAGTCACGTGATTGCTCGGCTTATTAAAACGTAGACATGTAGCGCATACGGGCGGGTTCGTCTTTTTAAGACAATCCTGAGCCGAATGTCCCTCTTCTCCGCAATGTCCACAAGTAGAGGTCGAGCTTTTGCAATACTTAGCTGCATGACCATACTGCTGGCACTTAGAACATCTAGTTACTAGAGTAAAGTCCCGAACTGGACAGGACGTCCAATTTATGAATACTCTGTCCTGTGTAATAAGAGCCTTTCGGATGTTGGGCGTCACTTCTATTACAAAATTGCAATGCTCTGTATTTTTCTTTCCAGACTTATGGCTTAGTCTCACTGCGTCCAAAAATTCTTGATGTTGCATGGAAGGGATTTTCTCCGATATGTTTTGTTCGAAAATACATTTGAGCACTTCACTATCGTTCATATTGGCGGGTACTCCGATTACTATAATACGGGGCTTCCTCCTAAAGGGCTCGTCTACTGTAAGGGCTGATGAAGACTCTTGGACTGTTTGCCTCACTTTTTCCAGATCAGTTTTGGATTCAGTGCTGATAATCACTCCGCCGTTTCTGGTATTGCGTACCCCTCTGACCTTCAGCTTCATGCTTTCAGGGCTAATTATTTTTTGAACAATGTTCTTGGTTTCCTCGCTAGTCCTAGAGTTGTCCTTGGGATATATTGCCACAGAGCTGAGGGGGCTTGGGCGGATGAAGTTGTTAGTGCCTTTTTTAACCATATCGGCGAAGGAAGTGCTGGGCTTAATTTTTTGAGCTGAGTCGTCAATAGACTGCTTCATTTCTGCGAGAGAAGCGGCTAGGTCATGCTGATCCTGCAGGTTTTGTAGAGCGAAATGCGTCTGTATGGCCTTTTGTTTTAACGACTGGTATTGGAGCGCCACTTGTCCAACATCATGCATTACCTTCCTACAGTGCCCACTAACCTTCAACTTCTGGTCGGAATTTAGCTTCCCTTCAGTGGCAATATGGCAGATTTCATTTAGGCTGCGTTCTATAGAGCCCATCCAATTTTGCAGTTCTGATGTAGGTATAACGTGAAGGTTACCTTTATCTTGTACCTGGGGCGTAGGCGTTGGCGGAGGCGAGCGTTGGGTTAACCCGCTTTTATTAAAGGGGCTTTCCATGTTCACATAAAACTCAAAAATGTCTTGCACAACTTATAAATAACCTTTTTTTTGCTCCATTTTTACATTAATAAAACTAATAGAAGCGTATTCAAACCGGTCCGAGATAGTGATATCGTGTGCGTTTTTTTCTCTCATAAAAGAGTACTCTCGCTCTAGGGGTCTAGCCCTGTGTCGTGGAGATTTTAACAGACATTAAATAAACGAACACAATGTACTTCCAGGATCAAGAAATCGTTTATGCAAAAATAATTGTTTTGCGTGGTATTCGAACCCGTGACCTCATACAAAGACGTACATGCTGGCAATTATTTCGCGTGCGTCTATGTATGCTATGCTCGAGCCTAATTTATATGATTGTCTGATTCACCAAACCTTTTAAAAATATTTTTTCCATGTAACAATATTTTATAATGAGATTAACCCCCGCTTTCCGAATGTCTGATCAAGTAAAAATCAACTAATCAAGTGTCAAAACTCTTGTCAACTATTATTTTCAGGAACTAAAATTTGACACTTGACACTTGATTAGTTGAATTTTACTTGATCAGTCATTCGGAAACCGGTGGTTAGGTAAGCAGTAGTCTTGGGAATAGGTGCTGAGTCTACGTATTGTATACGAACGTTTGTATATGTTATAGTCAAAACTCATAACCGGTCAAAACCACTTTTGACCGAAAAAATCAGTCAATAGTGGTTTTGACCGACGTCAACTATCACTTGCTTAGTCAAAACCCTTATTGACTGTTTTATGCAGTTAAAAAGGGTTTTGACCGGCCATGAGTTTTGACTATAACATATATACTTACAAACGTACTTTACTTTGCTTCATCCACATTAATACAATACATGTCTCCATTAATCATTTATGAATATTTTAAACATTATGTTTAAGTATTAAGGTATTATGTAGGTATGTTAATATCGTAATAATCATTATGTTGTGCTGTAATTTGTATATTGTAATTCACACCATTAACTTAATGGCGCTTTTTTTACAAAGGGAAACCTTTGCACTTATCATTTGTCGAAATGTTATGGGCTTTTTGCTTTCTACACGACGTTGAACAAAATTATATTATTATTTAACGACTTGTAGGAATGAATATGTTACAGCCAAAGTAATAAATATGAATATTATACATAATAACTAGCCATTATGTATAAGGGCTACTCAATTTTGATTAAGTGATTAACTCATTAAATTTTATCTTTTAACTGGCAAAAGTCAGAAACAGTTGGTTAGGTTAGGTTAGTATGGTGACCAAAGGACGAAGCACATGCAAGAAACATTTTTGCAAGAAGTATTTTATGTAAAACTAGAATATAATACATATTACTATATTCTAGCACTCGCCGGCCGCTGCCGCGGCACTTAAGATTAAGATTAAGATTAAGTTGATTTAAATAGATCTCCATTCTATTTTTTGGCAAGTTAAGTTGGCGAGACGCGAGAGAAGGGGCTACTTCGTACTTAACTCGCCAAAAAATAGGATGTAACTCTATTTAAATCAAATTAATTTTAAAATACTACTGAACTCGCTACTGTACTTGTCGATGTGTAAATCGGGCATTAGAGATCTGTAATGGCGACGCAGAAATGGCTAAAACGCTCAATCGAAAAACTGATAAGGATAGTTAGGAGACCTATGGATGAAGTAGGCGTAGGATCGCGCTATGGTAACTTTTGGAAGAGGCCTATATTTGTTTAATCCTGTATGTCATTGTGTCTATGAGGGAAATTAATTAAAATAATATGCCTAGTATTTATTTTTTATTAAATTAATGAATGTGTCAGTGGTAAGTTTAATAGAGTGACGTAAACATAGGCTCAATATGCATGCGGCATGCTGGCTAGGTGTATTTGTACTCGGAGCCTTCGAAGGAATAAATTACTCATTGTTGTTTTTAGGTGAGGATATGTCAGGTGTAAAGATAATAATCGCGGATGTAGGAGACGAGAGTTCTATCCAGGAGATGTGTGCTCAGTGCAAGGTGATCATAAACTGCTGCGGCCCTTACCGGCTGTACGGAGAGCCTGTCGTGAAGGCCGCCATTGATAACCAGACGCACTATGTCGACGTTAGCGGAGAGCCGCAGGTAAGATACACTTTTTAAATGATGATTAATTTCGTTTGGTCTTAGCGTCGTGGCACATATAACGTAACGTAAACGGATCGGCACCGTATCAACTCGAGCCGTTCAGTATTCTTTGTATGAAACTCCTTACTGTAACGCACACTAATCAAATACGTAGCGTAATCGGATTTTTGACGTTTGACACCGAGGAAAAAGGCGAGGCGATGCCGATCCGTTTACGTTACGTTATAATATGTGCTATGACCCTTAAGTGGTGATCTGTCAGCCTTCTAGTCTTTTATTTGGTTTGCGCTTTGAATTTGCTTTGGATGTGGATGTGATAAAGATTTCTGATAGGACATTACGTTGCCGGACTTTGGCTTCGAAATAGTAATAAAATAAAATATGCAGAAAAATCAAGAAATTTAGGAATAGTATTTGACAGTCAACTTAGATTTGAGAATCATATAACAGAATGTGTTAGTAACTGTTTTTATAGGCTTAAGATATTATATAATATTAGACCTTACATAGATGAGAGAACAAGAAAAACACTATGTGAATCTCTTGTTCTCTCCAAGTTCAATTATTGTGATACGGTGTATGGGCCATGCTTGTTGAACAGGACAGTAAGGCAGATACAGAGAGTTCAAAACGCATGTGCCAGGTTTTGTTTTAAAGTGCCACCCAGATCCCATGTCACCCCATTCTTAAACAGTGCTAACATGATAAAGATGGAGGCCCGACGGAAAATACATTTTGCAACCTTACTTTTTGGTATAATTAAAAATAGGAAACCGAGATATTTGTATGAAAAACTAGTTTGGACTCAGGACCATTATAAATATCAAAGGAGACAATGTACCCACGTTCTAACTCTTCCCAAGCATCGTACCACCACTTTCAGGGGATCCTTTAAATTCAGCGCAGCCAAAATCTGGAACGACATACCACCGCCTTTGCGTGCCCTGAAAAGTAAAGATACTTTTAAACGAAAATTAAAAGCTATGTTCTTAAGTATGCAAAAACAAAATACATAATTAATTTTACCTTAGGTATGCACGTTACGCATACGTGTGTGGCGGCATGGTGGGTAATTTATGTTCCATGGGATCTCCAACTATTCCCTTCCTTATTTCAATGTGCTATATACTTGTTGCTGTGTAATCTTTCAATACATAATCATCTAAGTTAAAAATTAATACGTGTTTTCGGAAACGTGGCATGGTTGACACGTGCGGACACGTGACAATTCAATGTCATACATAATAGGAGATAAATTGATTTTTATTTTTATTTTTATTTTTAATTTCCACTAAATATGGACATGCATGTACCTAAACATTGTGAGTCTGAAATAAAAGATTTTTATTTTATTTTATTTATTTATAAGTTGTCAATTGTCATGTCATTGTTACTGTCAAGTCGGCCGCAATCTAGCGTTTTGTTACCACTGTATGTTTCTCTTCTCTTTGTTTCGCTTTGTTTTTCTTTTTTTTTTATCTTATTTCTTTTTTTTTTTTGTGTTGTTTTGTGTAATGTGTATGTTGCTATATTTTATATTTAAAAAAAAGTAATTGTGGTGTCAGCCAAAAGAAGGGGAGGGCTCTGCCAGAATACCAGCGCTGGTGCGACATAAAACTATGCCGTACCAGCATAACAGCTGAGGCAGAGTCCTATTGGCCATTTAGACTTTGTTTTTTTTTTTTTGTTGCTATGTGTTTTTATGTTATGTGTGTGCTTTATGGCCAATAAATGTTTTTTCTTTCTTTCTTTCTTTCTTTCTAATAGCTTTATCCCAAGGCGAGAAAGATTGCACAAAAATTCTTTAGTGTAAAGCATTTAAATGACTTCAAATACTATTTAATACTATAATAATAGTACCCGCACTAGGGATCAAGCCCTGTTTCGCTAGGACTTCAATAACCATCAATTTAAGGGTAAAGTAAGGGACAATAAACATTCAGGGTCAATACAAGCTTTTGTAAACCAAACATTGTATCGTGTGTGACAATAGTATCATATCACGTCTATTGCTAGACATAGGCCTGGACCAAATACTTCCACTTTACGTGGCCTCCCTTGTCAATGGGTTTCTTGCCGTCCTAATCGTACGTGGACGCCATTCTGGAACCTTTATGTGTCAGTACAATATTATTGTATCAATGTAGTTACTTATCCCTATTTCAGTTTATGGAGTTGATGCAACTGCGGTACCATGATCTTGCAAGACAGGTCGGTGTGTTCGTGGTGAGCGCTTGTGGGTGGGACAGTATACCTTGTGATATGGGCGTCATGTACCTACAGGAGAACTTTGGAGGTCAGTACATCATCATATTATCAGCCAAATTACTTCCTACACAAACACGCGCTATAAACGTATTTGGTAAAGATTATTTTTAGCAATAAAACATTTTTTAAAACCCCACTCCGATGGTAAAAGTTGCCTTAATAACAAAAATCAGAACGGAAAGAGGTACTATTTGAGACACATTTCAAATCAGTGGGGACGATCTTTTGCGTGGTCCTACTTTTTTATACAATGGCGTTAGTTGATAATGTTAGTAAAATATGTTGCAGCGGCATGCGTTCCGCATAGTTGATGACACCCAGGTCACGGAACACGCGGAGTCGCTACAGCTTCGCAGAGATATCGCGTCTCTTAGTGTGTTCTATCGCATGTACCATGGAGAGTGCTCTGAAGAGTTATTCGATCTTGTTCCTCCGTCCCCTTTTCATAACAGGACCACTCGTGCCGGTTTGCGGAGTCATACTCAGACGGTCTGTCGGATATCGGCTCGCACCAAAAGGTTCGGGAATTCCTTCATGATGACGACGGATTGAAGTTGTTTTTGGACTTCTATCCGTTGGCTTCATTTGTGGACTGTACTCGCGCTTTCCACCAGGTTCGATATAGTCGTGTTTAGTATAAAAAAATGTTATATGTATTAAGTTGTTATAACATGTTGCTTTTAACTTTCCAGGAACTTTAAATTCAGTAGAGTCGTATCTTAGTATGCACGTGGCACCGGACGCGGTGGCGGATGCTAGGGGAAGCGTGGTCATTAACTACGGCACCTGGGAGTCACTGCTGTACAGGTGAGTACATTTAAGCGGTAAACGAATGACGTCACAGGGAATTTTAGAACTGGGTAATAGAAGTTAAAATTACCTGACAAAAGCAAATCCTTTACTTTCTCTTGTATACCGATCTCGTGGTATATAAATATCTCCTACATCGCCACATCTTTCGAATACGCGGCGTAAATTTTCAGGCGTTGTCGTTACGTTAAATTATCCACTTTAAACATGCACACAACGCCATCTAGTCTCAAACCATGGAGAGCTTGTGTAGTCTTATAATAAACTAGCTGACCCGTGCCCACTTCGTTAGGCCGCGAAAAAAACGCGTCACTTTTTTAAACATATTTCATTACTTCTCCACTCCTATTAGTCATAGCGTGATACTATATAGCCTTTGACACTCCCCGATAAATGGACTATTCAACACAGAAAGAATTTTTAAAATCGGTTCGTTAATTCCAGAGATTACCCCCTACAACGTGACAAACAAACTTTACCTCTTTATAATATTAGTATAGATATGTACTTACAAAATATAAACTTGGAATGTCTTTCTATTTTTCTTGTGTATATTTTCCTATGTTTTTAAACATTCATGATATTAGTATGTTTGCATTCTAGCCTCCATCACAGTAACGAGCTGTTACATCTGAGGAAGCAGCTGTATCCGTCACGATTGCCCAACTACTTTCCTAAACTTATGCGTCAGTAAGTATTCTAGCTGTTTCTATATTTGTTTTCTCTTTTTTAAAGAAAATTAAATCGAACTCTGTTTCGCGAGGACTTTTACAGACATGAAATTAACGTACACAAAGAACCATACCCATGTGAACAGTCGTATCATAACAGCCCATTAATGTCCCACTGCAGGGACGGGTCTCCTCCCGTGACGGAGGGATACTTGCGCTACTAATACCACGCTGGCCAGACGGATTGGTATAGGGTTTAATTTTAAGTTTTCCTTCTTTTTATTTCGTAAAGATAATATTCACGGATAGTCCTTTAGTTGATTTTTACGAACCCATGGGATGAAATGGGGTGGTGACATATTATTTTTTTTACTCCGTCACCACACGGACAGTGTTTTAATGTATACTTCTATTTATTCCAGCACCTTCCACAAGCGGGACGACAAATTCTTTATACCATTCCAGAGCTCTGACGAATCTGTAGTATACAGAACACAAAGATACTTATACGAAGAGGAACACGAGCGACCCATCCAATTCAAGGCCTACGTTACCATCGGGAACGTATTCTACACATTCTTTTTCATCCTAGGATCCTTACTGCTCATAACATTGTCCAAATTTACATCCACAATGAATTTGATGTTAAAGTATCCGAATATATTCTCGTTTGGTAAAGTGAGTAGGGAGGGACCTACGGAAGCTGTGATGAATAATTCGTTTTTCACTTTTGACTTGGTTGGTGAAGGATGGGACCAAGGGACTGATACTGAAAATCCGCCTAATAAAAGGGTGGTTGCTAAGGTTAGTATGTTTTTTTTTTATTTCGATTTGTAAATTGTTTTTTTTTATTCCCATTTTACTTAAAACAGTAAAAACACAAATCGCGGAATTTTAGCTGCATAATTTGCTAAATTTTTTTTAAGATAAAATCATACTTTATAGGTTTTGATGTAAATAGCCGAGATCTCCATTTTCCAGACAGATTGATTATGATGTCTTTAAGCCTTTCTTCTAGAATACCATCGAACCACTTTCCGGAAATCTTCAGATTAGAAACCAGTTTTACTGTACTTTATGTATTTAATTTGCAATTGTAATGATTTCAAAGGTTTTAAATTCTACTGAATTTACATACAATTATATTGTATGAGCATTTTAACAGTAAATTGTTCTATGTAAGATATTACTACTACTTCCAACTAGAGCAAATACACAACGTAGCTATATGTGAATGGGTCTTACTGTATGACCGATATCTATTGCTATAGTGAAAGTATTAATATCATAACCCGTAGGTGTCAGGCGTGAACCCCGGCTACGGCGCGACGTGCACCGCGCTGCTGATGTGCGCCGTCACTCTGCTCAACGAGAGGGAGAAGATGCCCCCGCGGTCAGTACTGCACAAACTATATCAATGTATCTTATAAGTTTCTGGATTTATTATGTATTTATTATGTATGAGGAATTACCTAAGTCGCGCCTAGATGGCGTTGTACAGCTGAGTTTTAAGTTGCGACTTTGGCGCCGTAGAAAGCAATGGTTAAATTTGGTGATGGAGACGGTTACTCGGGTGGTCTTGTGGTCATGACGCTGGACGCGTACAGTCTAGAGACGAGGGTTTGAGTCCAGTCTCGAGTACCAATTTTTTTCATCGTCTTTCTTCTTTTCGGATTATGTATTAGGAATATTTTATCAGATCAAGGCCTAAGTTCCCTAACAGTTACCGCAGGAAAACTTTTTGGTTAAGTACCATTAGGTACTACACTTTACTTGTTCTGAACCTGGATGTAACTGCACCATGGAAAATCTGAGAAATGCTACGAATCGAGCCATACAAGTATCTGTATTCTGGGCTGGTACCTACGTTGTAAAAAATCGATTGAAAGAAGCAGAGGCGTGAATGTTTTTGTGTCCGTTGAATTGAAGTTAAAAGTGTCCGCGACACAGTGGCGACATTTCTAGTGCGGAGATCTTTTTTATAAAGAATTTTAGTCGCGAAAGACACTCCGTGTGGTGACGGAGTAAAAATACAATATGTCACCACCCCATCTCATCCCATGGGTGTCGTAAAAACCGACTAAAGGACTATCCGTGAATTTATCTTTACGAAATAAAAAGAAGGAAAACTTGAAATTAAACCCTATACCAATCCGTCTGGCCAGCGTTGTATTAGTAGGCCAAGTATCCCTCCGTCTCGGGAGGAGGCCTGTCCCTGCAGTGGGACATTAAAAGGGCTGTTATGATATAGTCGAGGAAGACATGCGTCTTCCTCGACTATATCATAACAGCGCAGATGAACTAACTATTGATTAGGATGCCCTAATCAATAGTTAGTTCATAACTATCAAACTATTTTAAAAGTATTGATATAAATAATGTAGTGTAAACACTATGTCATGGTATATAAATATTCCAGTGCTGGTGTGCTGACATCAGGTGCCGCCTTCAGAAACACAAGTCTGGTCAAGAACCTCACAGAAAATAACCTCAAGTACGAAATCGTCGAGGTCAAGAAGATATAGAAAGTTACATAACATTTAAGTCTCTATTCTAAAGAAAGATATGATATGCCTTACGATTCTATCAAATGCTCATTTTTGTCATAGCAATTGCACCTATTTTTGTCATAATTATAACAATTTTAATACTATTTAACGTAACTTATTGTAGTCAGTCGTATATGTTGTTTTGCGCCATCTACACAGTGTCATTAAAACTAATTGAGCACTAGTCATACCCAAGTAGTTACATATCTATTTCATAGATGGCTCTGATCATTCCTCAAGTTGTTCTTTCTTAGTTCAATAAATAGGTGTCGCTAGGCGTTGGTTTGAAAAGTTGTTATCGATTTTGTTTATTTATTTAAAATGTTTAATAATCGATTTATTTTATATGCCTGGTCTTTTAATTATACCTAGTTATAGTTTTATAAAATACAAGTGTCTTAGGAGAGGACTCGAGCATTTATTGTTAGTATACTTAGTATATTTTTTTTAAATAAAATGGTTATTAAAACTATCGTGTTTTATTCAAATCTAATGGAGTCAAAATATCTGACTACATATGAGATGAAAGCCTGGAAGCCGACTCACTCCAGGTTTTGTGTCATAGTCAGACGGTCTATTCAATTTCGTCAATGTCCCATGGTTTAAGTACCATTCACGTTCAAGTACGGTTCCACGTTTAAGTACCATATAAAAATAGTACCTACTTGAACCCAGCACGTATTTTGAACAAGAATGGCAAGGAGTCAGTATAAATAACGCCAAAGAATATTAGGCACACTATAATCATACAGGATTGTCGGAGAATGAAATAATTTCAAAATAATTTAGAACTGTCCTATTCTGGGGCATGTACGTTTTTCATCATCATCATATCAGCCAATTGACGTCCACGTCCATCACTATATTGATGCCCTAATACAGACAGTTCTCTTATAGCACAGTGCCTCCGTCGGGACTGTGCGTTAGGACTAAATTCATATTATTGTTAGAAGTAAACCTTACCCAAAAATGGTCTAAACACACGTCTGCCGTGCGTAACGGGTCCTTTAATGTTGGGACAGCCTTCTCATATAAAGGAGGAAAACTTAGCCCACATAAACCTTGCTCATACATTTACTTCAGATTAAGCTCGTTGCATAATGTAAGTATCATGCTTGGCGCTTTTAGAAAGATCACCCAGTCACTCCTGGTATACAGGATTTACTATTTGTGTCAAATTGGGTGGATTAGGGAAGGAAACATATCAAAACGGATTGGGATCTTCACCGTATCAACTCTGGCCAGTATTATTTGTATGAAACTCCTTACTGCAACGAACACTAATCGGAAACTTAACGTATTCGGATTTTTGACGTGCTACGACCCTTAGTCACATTTAAAGACCTTGCTAGTTAGAAGCATTAGTATCGGGTTACGTGTCAAGCTTTCCTTGTTTACGAGAACTAAGTTGTATTGTGCTAAATTTTACTCCTGTAAATCGCCTGTTCAGTCGCAGTATGTTAAAAGATCACCTTATAATTCAAGGCGTAGTAGTTGATCAGGGCTTCCCCACTTTACTAGATATTCAGGGCTTTGGACATTTTGCTACTCAGTAATGCCCTTCAATAATCTCAAAGACACTTACAGAATATTAGGTTGCGATAGATTATTTTTTCCGTTATTAGCCTCTACAATAGGACAGCTGTTATTAGAAACAATAAAACTTCAACAAATGAAAATAGGTACAATTAATTTAATGATATAATATTACATTGTCGCTTAGTACATAATTTACACTCACACCTGACACTCCAACATCCTATATATACATTGTCGTTTGTACATTATATATAGTTACATAATTAGGACTAGTATCAACATGCTAATGGAAATCTTATATTAGGGAAAAGAAGAAAAAGTTTTACTAAAACACAACTATAAATAAGTAGTTTCATTATTGACAAAATGGCTGCTTTTACATTAGGGCCAATTCACACACACCACAACGACGCCATGTAGTCGGGCGTATATTTTGTATTGGAAATGAATATTACAATTTACACATACCACATTTTGTCGTTGTTATCGTACCACCTGTGTAATACGGCCACATCGCGACGGCAACGCCACCTACGGCACCGAGACCACATTGCCACGACAGCGACAACGCAACCACATCGACATTTTGTCGCTACTGCAATGCAACTGCAAAAAGTCGCTGCGACACTAACCTCACACGTAACCACAGCTTGACCTCTTTTGATCGCTGCGACGTGGTGTGGTTGTGGTGCGTGTAAATTGACGCTTAAAGCAGATAAATTTATAATGTGACATCTCTCTTTAATGACCCGCAACTTCAGGGATGGATAGAAACTAAGGGGAACATAAGGTGTCATTTGGATGCATGATTTTTTTACTACTCTTTTTTTTTAATGTGGTGCTCCCACTATAGACACTATAGTCTAGTTTTTATTTTGAAGTTGAAGGTAGTTCTAATGTAAATTATTTTCTCTGCCATAACATTAGGTACCTGTACTTACGAGTAATAGCTCGTTTTGGCCTTTCTTATCTAAAGCAAGTTGGTGGTCATAGTAACACGCGACAAGTGTCCTACATGATTACGTCGCGTCTTGTCGCAGACTGCCACATATGACAGAAGTAGGGTACGCCGTTGATTTAATTGCGTACGTCGCGTCGCATCGCGTTCGTCGCCCACGTAGGACACCGCGTTACTTATTGTTTCGAGACTGATTTAAATGTATTGTTCAAACATTTTGCTTAATGTAACATTAAAAAGGTACTTAGTTATTCCCAAATTGGAGAAACATAATACTATTATACAGTGGGGTCTTACTCGGGGTATATACCTAGTATATAACCTAGATACTACATATTTAGATAAATACCTAGATTTTTCTCCGACTTTTCGGTCGCGAAGAAACATACTTGGATAGATGAAACCGTAAACAAAAGAGATGATCTGAAATGCAAGTAAGACTGCGACTCGGCAAACGTAGTGTAGAAAGCCTCACATCTAGCTAGACCGACGACCTTAAAAAGGTCGATGGGTCGACCTTTACGCGGAAGGGGGAGGACTTTCTTCTGTGGCGCGTGATGGGAGAGGCCTATGTCAGCAGTGGACTGTGATAGGCTAGTTAATATATTAATGCTTCTTTACGGTTCTTATTAACAAAAGCGCTTAAGTCTAATATGAAATGTACAGTCACGAGCAATAATATGTACACATTGTCAAATTTTCTAAACCATCTGCACGTTTATCTAGACATTAGAATAATAAAATTATTTCATAATTTCGAAGAGGTTTCGTACAGTTTTGAACTAATCTTCGAATATTCAATTTTGGATTAGCAGAACTTTAGATAAATGTTTTACAAAATGTGAAAATGTGTACATATTATTGCTCGTGACTGTACAGATAAATTCTAATAAAACATATTATACATAGTTTACGTTGACACATGGTACGCTCTAATAATCAGTTTAATTGAGCCTTCATCATTCTATAATACAATCTTAATTTTGTCAGTAATAAGGTAATTCTTACTAAAATAAAATCAAACAATAATGAAAGAACCAATTCTTAAAACTGATTTTTAATATCTACGCTAATTCCAAAATTTTCATTGATTGATTTTTGCACGAGTGATTTTTAGGTCCCTGTACCTACATGACCTGAGCAAGATGGGTCTGATATGAAGATTCGAATGACGTTACTCCGAAGGACGTTATTTCGAAAATAATTCCAAGTGGTGTATGGCAAGTGGCAAGTTCGAAAGTACGATTCATCTCCAAACTTAGGGTTTAGATATGTTACGGTATTTACGAGTTTAATTGAGTTTAATAGATCTAAACCCACTGCAGTATGACGAAGTTATTGTATTAAGAAATACAAAACTGTTAAAAACCTAGTTTAATCTTCAAAAAGTTTTTTTTTGTTGTATTGAGCTCCGTTTTTACTAATAATGCACTTCACCAAAAGCTGTGCAACTATAACAGTTGCACAGCTTTTGGTGAAGTGTAAAATTTTACCATTTTGTGTAGGAATTTTTCTCGTTTCGTTTCCTTTTACACAGAAATAAAACAGTTGCTAGGCCTCCAATCATTGATCAAAGCTTTCGTCATTGTTGTCGGCCATCTCAGCACCTTGTTGCAAACTTACCCAGGTAACGCCTGTATTACTAGATATGTCGGGTTATGTACCTATGTGTATTTATAACTTTGAAAAAAATTAAGTGTATAATGCTCCAGGACTTTTGTCTTAACAAAAGCCTTCCACTCTAAGTATTCGTTGAGCAGCTTGTTGCTCCCACCGAGGATCCCGCCTAAAGGCTGATTCACACACATCAGTGAAGTCACGGTTTAGACACAGTACCAGCACAAGCTTTTAAGCTGTCCAACGGAGCGGAGAGGAGAAACAAAGAAATATTCACCAATAGGTTTGCACAATTTAAAAGCAAAGGTTTGTGCAACGTTACAAACTGTATGTCATTTTTTTTCTGAAAATAAACTATTATTAAACTATTAACTATTAATCCTCCGCGCTCCACTTCGGTGGACAGCAAAGAAAATGTCTACTTTAGAAAGGGAATCTGCTAAAGACTTCTACCTCTAAACAAAAGACGGAACACTCTTGATCCAATATTATCGAAGCCATCTTAGTCACTACATGTAATTTAGATAATGAAAAACTCTTCTTCTTTTTATATTTACGTTGCATAAATAACGAAAATGGATAAATATAAAAATTAAGTTTAAAGTATCTAAGTTTAAAAATGTATAGGTAACCTACCTATATTATGCTTATTTCTTTTCTTCGTATTTTTCGACGACGACTTCAAATAAAACTATATGATTACATTTAGGTACATTAAATCATATTATTTAATTTCGGTAAATAATATAGATAGGTACTTATGATCACAACCGAAACTCGTACATAAACTTAGTATGGGCATCAGCACGAGAAATTATAATTTAATTTAAATATAAATAAAAAAAACAAACATCAGCAAGCAATTTAAAAACATCAATATAAAAATAATATTAGAATAATAAAATTACTCAAACTCTTGAAACAGGATTATTCTAGTCCTTAACTTTTAAACTAGAGAACTGCAACTGTAACACTCGACTAATTGTAATCGATTAAACAGTGTTCACTGAAAAAGTCTTTGGAATCGATACAATACTCGATTTAGCTGGACTCGCGACTGTTCTCACTGGAGCCAACAGCAGTGGGCTGTGATGACGTAGTCGGAGGAACTTCAGGCGCGACTATAAGACCTTCTTTGATTCTCTTCTTTTGTTTCATTCGTCTATTCTGAAACCAAATCTTTACTTGCGTCTCGTTCAGTTGTAGGGCAGATGCTATCTCTATCCTTCTCGCTCGTGTGAGATACTTGTTAAAATGGAATTCCTTCTCGAGTTCTGTGAGTTGTTTGTTGGTGAAGTTGGTTCTGCCGGTGTTGTTGAGGCTTAAGAGCGGGTTGGCCAACATTTGACTGCCTGTTGGAGTGCGCAGTCCTTCCTGAGGACTGTTGATGCCACCTTGAGTGACGAACTCGGCAGGCGGGATCATCAATTTTGGTGCTGAAACAATAGAAATAACAAAATGTTACTAATCGTCACGATTAAAATTCATATGAGGTTAAAATATTTGAATAATTTATTGTGTAATAGGCCTAGGTTACAAATTATTATTACTTTTAATTATTGTACCTAATATTAACCTAGAATAAAGTGGGAAAGTGTTCAAACGCACTTATTTTGTAATTAATAAAATGAACTCCCAAGTAATGACTCCACGGACTATACAAAAGGATACTCTCACTCATACAGGCCTGCGAAACATTGTATGGTCAGCTATACCGTCCTGCACTAAATAGCTTGCCAACTTCTTCATGTATTGGAACTGTTTAATTTATTATTTCATACATTCATACATGCACCGTTAAGTGATAACGGCAGAGGGAAGTCATTCATGTCCTCCTGGACTGTATTCGTCAAATTGCCGTGTCATTACAAACAAAAAATGTTTGTTACAACGTTTTCCGGACTATTGAAAAGACATGTTTTTGTAACAGTATAAACACTTGTTTGTTTACTCTAACGTCCTATTGCTAGTATTATCTTTTTTATAAAGAAAGAAATAAAGAAAGTTCGTGGGAGCGAGGTACATTTATGACAGGTGTCATTTTTTTCTCAATTCTTTGTAACAAAAAGAATGAGATAAAAGATATTTCAATATTAGCTTAAAGATGGCTTCCCGCTGTGTGACAGCGTGGAACGTACGATTCACGGATTCCAAATAATGGTTTAGCGTAAAACAATTCAATTTGATATTTTTAATTGATACAAAGGATATAAATGAACTTAATTTGAAAGCCTCTGACAGAGGTAGACCTCTGATAAAGAATTTTTTAATTTTATGGGAATTACCTTTGAGTTATTATTCCTTGTAAGGTTAGGACGTTTTAAGTAATACCGTGGATTTTAGTCGGTGTTCTACTTCTGACACACTTGGAAAACTTGGGCTAGGATGGGTAGACAACTTTTAAAAGGATTTCCACATTAAAGTTACCGTGGTCGTGGTTTCGAATAATAAGGAGTACCTACCATTTATTAGTGTGATCTATAAATGTAGGTATATCCTAAGTCTGAAAGCTCGTGGAGTTCGTAGCAATAACAAAATATTTTTTATATGTTTTTCAAGAAAAGACAATAAGTGGCAAATGCTTAAATTCTTAAACCTTTACGACACGGAAATTAAACTAGGAACCTACCTATTTATAAAAACATACGATTTTATATATCTAACACAAAATAAATATTATTTTAAAACTTCATGTTCTGCTCTGTATGAATTAAACAAACAGACAAATATTAGTTCAGTACGTATTTATATTTGTTTTTAATGTTTTGATTCCTTATAATTGACCTTAGCTCGAGGTTCACATACTTCATACGTGTTAGGAAATTTATTTAGAAGAATGAGGACAGAATAAATTTATGTAAACCGACTAAAAAAGGAGGACTAAACTCTCAGTTATACAATAATTAAGTATTCATTTCGAAATTTTAAACGTGAAGGAGCTTTGCTATGATCTCAAACTAAGTAATTTAGCTTATAAGAGAATTGGTGATTAGGTATATCGATTTTTAATTTTGTTTTACTATTCCATCCATCCATATCAGCCGATAGGCGCCCACTGTTGGACAAGGACATAGGCCTTCTCTAAACGTTTCCACCCTGCGCGGTCTTGTTCCTCCCTCGTCGTCCTCGACGGCAAGAAAATGCAGCAGTAGAGTTTGTTGCGCCGCTTCTTCTCTACTAGCGCTTTGGAGGCGGTGGTAAAGTTTTCTATACTTTCAAATGTTATAAACTTAGATTAAATAGTGTTAGATGACGTCAAAAAGATACAATATTATTGTACTACGAGTACTTTGAATAAATAAATGAATGCTGAATGCCTCATCCGACGGCTTTAATTATAATCATGACTGCACTACTAAAAAATAAACCTTCTGTGAAGAAAGATAACTTGGTTCACTGATACCACGATGGCCAGACGGATTAGTAAAATATTAAAAGTGAGTTATTATTGTGTTTTGAAACATTAGCAACAAAGTAATAACATGGCAAATATATTAAATTCCCACATATTAGTTTCTCCCCTACAGTTAATAAGTAACAAGTGTTGGAGGTATTATCTGGACAGACGGACAATCGGACGGACAGGAAGGGTTAGTATTTGTTATTAGATATCGTATCGCTCGAACATCGACACCTGCTACTTTAATGTTTGTTGTTAAGATAATATTAGAAGTGCTGTTAACTTACTTGGAATAACTACAATAATCTTATGAAACTTACTTATATTATTTTTTAACCGACTTAAAAAAAACGGAGGAGGTCTCAATTCGGTTGTATTATATTTATATTATTATATTTTTGTGTTTTTTACGTGATTTCTCGAAAACGGCTAGACCGATTTGAAAGTATTTTTAAAAGTATTTTGTTGTGAAACTGTGCATGCAGTTAAATGACATTAAGTCTTCTTAGCTCATAGGATCCCATGACATCCCACTGTTGTGATGGGGGTCCTACATTATTGGAGAAACTTGAAGTACGAAACCCTATGGCACCAGGATGACCATAATAAGACTTGCTATTCGGTTTTGTGTTAACTTGTCTTATTTTGTTTGATTACATAAGTAGTTTGTTAAGATGTCTGATATGTAGTCTCTATGTCCTTACACACTGTATTCTTAGTCCGCCACTAGCCGCATATTTTTACTATTAGTTTAGGATTACTTCATCATAACAGCCCATTAATGTCCCACTGCAGGGACGGGCCTATTCCCGTGACGGAGGGATATTTGGCCTACTAATACCAAGCTGACCAGACAGATTGCTATAGGGATTAATTTCAAGTTTTTCTTCTTTTTATTTCGTAAAGATAATATTCACGGATAGTCCCTTAGTCGGTTTTTACGACACCCATGGAATGAGATGGGGTGGTGACATAATTAGGATTACTTAGTAACTAGATCACTAAATATACGCAGTATTTATACTATGTAGTTCAGTTCCCCACAATACTTGCTCTATCCGTGTTTAACGTTAGTGTGAACAAAAGAATTATCAACTTTATGAAAATCCCGAAGTCACAGGACCTCGGGAATTCTTACCACGAGAGTGTAAGTTGTTGCTGACTCATTAAATAAATAAATTCTAATACAAATGATCCTAAAAGTTTACTACGCATAGTTATAGTTAACTATTATGAGTAGCTGTGTACGTTATACCCCCCGGTAACTGGTCGGCAATCCGTTGGTAGATCAAACAGCCGGGTGTTTGTCTGTTTGTGTGTTTGCGCAACAGACGGACCTCTACTAAACTGGACGGATCCGTCTCCATTGTATTACGAGAATCAAACATAACGGCTATTGATTGTATTTTAAACATAATTACAATTAATAAGGTACATTTTTTAAAATAAATAAGGTAGAATATTGTACATCGGGTAGGACTACCAAGCTATTAGTACTTACTTCAGAGATCTTCCGTCCATCGATCCTTCACGTCATAATTATATGCCGTGAATTAATATTATGTATTATAATTTTAAGGAAATGACTCTACCATGATTCTCGTAAGTTTTGTATTACAAGTGTTATACATTTTATTGAATATTTTTGTGCACTAGAGACCCTGTGTTTTGGAGACCTTTACATAATAATATGCTTATAATAGACACAAGATATCAAGGCTCAGATATTGTTAGTCTATGGAATTCGAATTAACGGACACAAACAACATTCAGGCTCAAGACAATAATTTGTGAATCACTCAAGTAATCTTGCACACGATTCGAAAACACGACCTTATGCTCAGCAACCACATACATAACCGCTCTTAAGCTTTCACGTATCGTATAATATAATGTTAACAAGAATCTCGTAGAACCACGCACGCATATGACAATATTGACAGCCGCACAAACTCCTCTCGTTTGTCTATGGGTTACGTTTATGAGAACCGACGCAGACGGCCCATTTCATAATATTTCTTTGACTTTAGACCTTAAGAAAACGGAACATCTTTTACAATGTAAAGGACAATATTGACATAGTTTTCTGGGATAAAATATAGATCTTATCATAACAGCCCATTAATATCCCACTGCAGGGACGGGCCTACTCCCGTGACGAAGGGGTACTTGGCCTACTAATACCACGCTGGCCAGACGGATTGGTATAGGGTTTAATTTCAAGTTTTCCTTCTTTATATTACGTAGGGATTATATTGACGGATAGTCCCTTAGTCGGTTTTTACGACACCCATGGGATGAGATGGGGTGGTGACATATTCTATTCTTACTCCGTTACCACACGGAGAACTATAGGGATATATTGCCGTGTATTTATACTTATATAAAAATACTGTTCAGTTTTCCTGGTTGTTATTAAAGAATGCAGAAACTTCTCACCGTGATAACTGATATGAGCACCGAAGATACCGGCGGCTTTCTCACCAGATATTGAACAAACCTCCTGTAGAAAATGTTGGTACAACAATGTTGGTTCAAAGGCACCGCCACAGTGGTATGTTTGCACAAACAGACTGTAATAGAACACCGGTCGGCGCGACAACGCTAATCCATTACGTTGGGACCAATGTTTGTCCACACTGCTTGCGTACGATTATGGCATGTTTGCACTTTTTTGTTTGGATATTGTTTAGATTTGAAATGGAACGATTGGATTTTGCGAGATTGTGTAATATTACTTAATCCTTTTTTTGCATTATTATTATTTAGTCATATGTGGTTGTAGCACATTTGCGCAACGGCATCTGATGATATTAAGTACATTATATATCACCAATAGGAAAAAAAAGCATCAGAATTAAATTGAATTTAAACAAAAATTGATATTTTTGCAATATTTTAATTGTGTAGATAATGTTACTGGTTAAACAAAATTGTGGTTACGGTCATCATCATGGAATAGTCACTTCTTAAAAGGCACACTGTAAGGACGAGTCTTACCGATAGATAGAATATAATCTCTATCGAAGAAGCCTCATAAGAAAACTTGCAGCAAAATTAAATATGTATACAGTGTGAATATAGACTTGCATTTCTGCAAGATAGTTTTTGCATACAATAGCAATCTTTGTCGTGAGAAAAAAAAGGTTAAGTGAGACTGCGAATATGATGATGACCGCCATTGACCGTTAATTTTCGTCGCCTATTTATATAACAGACCCTTTATTTACCGGACACAATGCGGGTGGCAATCCATAATGTTACGCCGCGCTCCAAATTAACCATAATTCAATCAATTCAATTGTACTACACGACTGCCTGTGTACCGCCGCGTCAACGCCCTATCCACAGAAAAAAAATATAACATTCGAATTTCAAACAATTGACAGTCGAACTGACAGCTAGGGGAGCGGGAGCCGTTACGATTGGTCGAAAATTGGACAATGCGGCAGATGCGTTCACGAATAAAACTTTTTTTTTGTTATTACAACACAGCCATGTTTGCTTAAATTCTTTACCGAAAAATGGGTGTGTATTACATGGACAAAAAATACGCAGCTGACGTTTCAATTCGTTGCGGAGACGACAGGAGATGCGAGTGGATAATTAAATTGTATATATTATGTAAGCACGGGAATATAAATAAGGTATCGTATGAATTATAATTATGATGAAGCCCGTGATAGGTACGTATAGAAGGTATGATGTATGGGTCTTCCGTTACAGGAGTGTAGATACTGTGATAGATATCATATCTTGTGGTAAAACCGGCCAATTTTATTACCGACTCCAGTAAGCTGCCATCTATTTAATTTTTTGTTGTTTTTTAAACTGAAAGTGGCAACTATGTTACTATCTGCTAAAAAATGTGTATTTTAAACTTGAACTTAATCTAGACTTCTAACTTCGTAATGAAGTAGGACTCAGCATGATTGATAACCTTCTTTTTTTGGAGTCGGTAAATAAATATAATATTCAGAAGTAGAATAAATAATTAAGATCTAAAGGAGAGTAGGTACTCTCCTTTAGATCTTAATTATTTATTCTACTAATCTGACACAGACCTTTTACTAATAGGTATTAGTAGAAGGTCTGTAGGTGACGGACGATTAACTAAAATAAACCAGCCTCCTCTTATTGTCCTATGGATTTTCACTATACCATGTCAAAAAAACTTACAGTACACCTCATTGTAAATAGTTACCGTAGGCTATGGATGTCATAAAATATAGCTAAAGGAGTTTTGCAGACAATGTCGGCCTAGCTATTATAATATAATTTCCATACTAAATACGGATAAAAACATCCCCTATCAATCGAATTTAACGTAATTTTTAGGTAGTTTGGCCAATATCAAACTGCAGAGAAGTGACTTCTTTAGGCCTTAGGTCACTTCTCTGCAGTATGACCGGATGGAATTATGCTTAGGTAAACATTGCACATTCTAACAAAGAGGACAAACATAAAAGTAAGTTGGTAAGTACATTTATGAAATATAGGTATATGATGATGAAAGTCAGCACAGGTGTGTTGCAAATACAACGGAGGCGACCACATAGTCAGAAAGACCATGCCTTTTCAAAACGTTTAATGTCACTTAGAGGTAGAACTGATAGACGTTAAGTCAGTAAGGTTTTAGAATTTAGACCTTGTGCCAGCAGACGTAGGGTGGGGAGTTCTCTCACACAGTGAGAGGGAGACGACCTAGTTAGAGCGACGGAAAACTGATGGATTAGAATGAGTATCGCGTATATTTGGAGGAGGCCTAGTCCAGTAGTAGACGTCAATTGTCTGATATGATTGTGGAGGTCGCGGTGTCGTTACAGCACCACGCCTCCAATGAAAAGGGAGGATCTTCCGACCAGGCGAGGGTGATCGTGCCTGGCGGGCCAACTGCCCAACAGTTGTTCGTTGGATGTTGCCTGGTCGTAAGATCCTCCCTTTTCATTGGAGGCGTGATGCTTTTACGTCACCGCGACCTCCACAATCGCTAAGTCGCTAGATGACGCTACATGATGATAATTATTATATTAAATATATCTATAAAAGTTAACTAATCTTGCAAAGTAACCAATTACAACATTGTTAAACAAGACAAATTTCATGTATCCATAGATAATACACCCTTTTCGCATGTTTTTATTAAAAAAATAATAATGTTTTGTATAGATAACAATTACCAGGAGCCATAGGATCATAGGATCAAGTCTATCACTACATATTGTTTGCTTAACGCAACAGTTTTGGGTGCGCTACTGATATCAAACAAATACTTTAGCGGTTATGCTTTTTATTAAAATTTTACGTACTGAACGGGTTTATGACTCACTTGACTATTGCTATCATCGAATATACTTACTAATAAATGTATATTTAGGCTTCTCTTTTTTAGATTTTGGTTGTTTAGGCATAGGTTTCTAACATGGCTTAACGAATGTATCACTATGACTACAGCCGGGTCCGAATTTTGTCCTCCAAAGCTTGGAGACACTTTTATAAAATACCACTGAGCGATTATCCATCAATGAAATTACCTCAACGACGTTGCTTTAGTAGCGTTAAATTATAAAACAGTGATTGCAACTAGTTGTGCTATGAGCAGGGTTTATTAAAGGTAACTGAATAAAAATAATATTGTCTTTACTGAAGTGTAGGAGGTATCTATCATAGCAGTCGTAAAAGGTGCTTGAGGGTAAATTTCGCGGATAATTGTCTCTCAGAAAACAAAAAGAAAAGAAACAAAGGAATTCCTTTTTTTTTTACTTAAGGTGGGAGACGACTACGTACCCACATGACAACTAATGATAAGTGGTAACAGGCTCTTATGGACTCTAGCAATGCCATAGCACAGCCAAGCCGCTGCTTTGTATGTCAATCCTCTTTCAATCAGTAGTATATGCAAATGTTTCTGTATTTTCATAAAAGGGTACATCACCTCATTAAATTACGGACTTTAACAGTACGTTTGTTAGTAAGACGAACGCATTGCAAAGGCAGTCCAAACTTTATATATTCTGGAGCTTTCCATCAAGCCAGCGATTTCTTCGCCTCGTCACCGTGTCTTATAAAAAAACATATATTATAAATCTAGCTCGTCATACATTGCATGTGTTTAAACTTGATTACGCGTATCACGATAAGATAACGAGACATAACCAACAACTTATCGAACCAGAAAGGTTACAATAATAATACTTTATCGAAAAAAAAAAGATTTGATTTAAAGATTTTGGTAAATCCGTTTATAACATATTTTTTAGTAGATGTCTTGATAGTGGTTTGTGATATCGAATATGATTGCTTCATTTATATTGTTTAAACATTGTTGGAGTGGGAGAATATTATTAATGTTTCCTTCCCATCATAGCCGGAGAGAATCTTATAAACCGACTTTTTACACAGTGCACTGGGGCTTATAAGGTTCTGAAGCTTATAGAACTATTGAATTCCTATGTCTCTGCTTATGTCAAAGCCGCTCATGGACCTCTACAATGGCAGAGCGTGTAGCTCAACTCAGAGCTCTCTAAGTAGTTCTGTCCTAGAGTACCTTCCGTAGGACACACCACAGCCTTTGTAATTTTCCACCTACACAGTAACATTTGCGCACTACTGCTGGAGGTGGATTAAGTAGTATATACCTATACGGGCTTGTGTTATAGAGACCTGGTAAACCAAATCTTTCATGACAAAGCAGAAACATTGAAGTATATTTTGATGACATTTAGCTATTTGTGACATATTGACATTTTGATATTTACGCAGTTTTATTGTTTGTAATCAATATGTCGTCACTGTCAATGTTAGTCCGAGGTTACAGTCAAGTTATCAAGAGATGGTGCAGATTTGTGATAACGACCTAATCTTGTATCAGATATAACGGCTTATTGTGTAGGCCCTTGAATATAAAGATTCGTAAGATAAAGCTACGTATTTAAATGAAATATTTTAATACGTAATACAATAAAAATATATTTTATGTAAGACTTTAATTTATGTGGATTCGTTTATTAAATCACATATTAGTATATTAAAAAACTAAAATGTAGAATAAAAAAAAACAATATATGAAAACTATATTATTAAGTCATAATTATTTTATTTACATCGGAACGGAAAGGATTCTGGTAATAAAAGTAAGGTCTTTGATACAGGAAGATACAAGGATTACATTATTAAAAGAAAAGGAAAAGTGGTATAAAATCCTATACTGCTTCTGGCCTGCTCTGGTTCTCCAATGCTTCTGGCATCTATCAGCTTCAATGCCAGGTAGTCATGTAAGAACTGGTAGGTAAAACGCTATCAAAAATATTATTTTTTTCTAATTAAAAACCGAGTCTTCGGTCTTCTTAGTACGAGTTTATCTATTCGAAAAGTCATTTCGAATAATATCTTGAAACTGTCAAAACAATAAGTTGTATCACAAATATATATCAATAAATTTATTTACCTATTTTATTTCTAACTCGTTTCATTCTATTTGAAGTATTTTATAATATTTTTAACAAATGTTTTAAGTGAATGTAATTTCTTTTACTTAATACTCAGTTTGACAAGTTCAAGACATTATTAGAAAACTTTTATTGAATTGCAAAACTTGGACTCCTTAGTCCAAGTTATTATGCCCTTGCATACGATTACAAAATCAATGCGAATGCCTATAAATAATCAAATTTTTAAACCTAAAATATCGTTTAGGTTAAAACCTACATAAAGAATAATCAAATTTTGAAAAATTTGATTATTTTTTATGTAAAACTCAATAATTTAAGCTATTTGTTGAATTAAAAGAACAAATTATTGTTAGTATTGGTTTAAAAGGGTACTCGCCAGTGTCACCAGGTGGTAGTGCAGTGTGGTATAAGTAGGTAGGTTAAGTAAGCAACCATCAATGAAGAGCCGAGTCGAAAAGAGAGAAGCGCCCTTGCAGTACCCAGTGGATATAGGCCATGAGGTAGGACATTAGTGGGCTGATATGGTATCGTCATACCGTGATTTTACGCCACAATCAATTAAATTAAACAATTTATTAATAACTCAATATTTAGTTGTATATAATCTCATACAAAGCAAACAAATATATTTATTTATTAAATAAATAGTAGCCATATATCGGGATAAGTTGTTCCCTCCCTGGACGCGCGAGAGGACGAGAGGGGGAGGTGCGAGGGGGTGAGGGGGTGCGTCACTCCACACGATTGATCACCTCCCGGGGGACGTGTTGCTTGTACTAACACTTTTAGTTTTTTTCTTTTATTTTCTCTCAGAAAGGATATCCGGAAGTTCGTTAAATAAAGTCGTTGAGTATTTTTTTAGTGACATTAAGTTGTGTTAAAAAAATATTTTTAAAAGATGCATCGGTATTATTTATTATTGTTTTAAGCAAAAGGTCATCTAAAATTCATATACGTGTATATAGTGCCTGCTTAATGCAGTCCAAGTAGTGTGCTAATGTGATTATATGTATTATGTTAGAAGAGTACAGCAGCTAGTTAAATGGTAGAGCTATGGCACACTATGCTGTCTAATCCCAAGCAAAGCAGAGCTTGTACTATTAGTCAATAAACTTACATAATGCTTAACGACGCGACGTGACGGATAATAAATATGTATATTATTAACATAATACATACTGCCCTGTCTTTTACAAAAATTATATGTGAAAATTATAATTTTTTTGATACAGTATGTACGTTTAAGTGTAAAGTTATAATATTATATTAGTTAGTAGTAAACTTAGTTTAGTAGTAAATAAGCTTAGTACACGTCACTACTTAAATAATCTCACTTTATACCAGTTAAAAATATACTAACACTTTTATAAACAATTATAAAATACCCCAATTCATTAAAGGCCCCATCATTATTTGCATCATCTTCATACACACGTAACTAACTAACCACACAAACCAGCACCTTAACTTCCTCATAATAAAACTCATTT
This sequence comes from Schrankia costaestrigalis, assembly GCA_905475405.1. NCBI lineage: Eukaryota > Metazoa > Arthropoda > Insecta > Lepidoptera > Erebidae > Schrankia > Schrankia costaestrigalis. The sequence continues at coordinate 18,301,929 of FR997841.1, forward strand.
TACAATGAAATTGTGTAGGATAATCATTTGTTTAAAAATAAAATGGTCTGTCTGAGCGCGTTGATGTCTAAAATTGCGGTGGACTTAGGCAAATTTACCGAACAAATATTATTAGGCATTGCCACCCTACTGAGGGTTGCCACCCTCTTTAATACAGAGAAATACTTTCAAGCATATGAATAAAACGTTAAGTAGTTATTGTAATATGTTATGTAGTGTGGTGACGGAATAAAAACATACGCATATAAAATAAATTTCGCAAGGAAAACTTGCCATAAAACTCTATATTAATCTGTCTATTCAGCGTGGTTTTAGTAAGCTAATATTCTATCACTGGAGGAGGTACGTATATACCTGTTTGGGACGTTAATGACGTTCTAATGATTTTCTTGCCGATGATATTACGTAGGTACTAGAGATGTTTTGCGGAAACGTTGGCTAAGCATGATTGCAAGGGAATCAGAAAGAAAGGTTGTGTAAAGTAGGTCTTTGGGTGGGACTCTAATGAACTGCTCATAGTGCCTCTTCAAAGAGCTCTATAATTTCATTACATTTCATTGCTGCATCCACAAGTGGTTGAGTTGCAATTTAGAATTAAGTTCGTTGTAATATTTATTTAATACTATCAAAAATTTTAACTTGCTTTGTGGATTAAATGAATAAATAAATAAACATTGTACTGTTCCACCTTAACGTAGTTACATTTCCTATTCTGTTTAAATGGGATTAAGCAGGCACAGTGGTGGAACTAAACTAAACGGCCTTCTGCTGCTAAAACCTGTCACCACTTTTGCTGTACTAAGTTCATACTTTACTATAAGTACTTATTGCTTCATCTAACACATAAAATCCAAACAAACCATTTACATAAAAACTCAACCCAAATTTTGTGTCGATAACATAATCAAAAATTCTTTGTAACAAAATACAAAACTGTCAAAAATCTCTCGAGTTTCATACATACTCGTATAATAATAATTCCCATTCTCCTAGGATGAGTACCCCATAGAAGTAATAATTGTACTAGCACCGTGCATTATGAGGCGACAGCTTATGAGCGATCACCCGTAACCGACGCCCCGCGCCCCCTACCGGCGGATAACACTAAAATATGGAATATTTTATGCGAGGTGAAGAATAGCTAAATTATGTTATGAGGGAAATGTATTTATAGATATTTAGGATATTATTTGACTCGACAAACCTGAAATAATTGTAATATCCCTAGACCATGTTGATGTGTGTACTTTAGGCAGAGTTTGACAATTCGAATAGTACTATTTTAGGAGTCTATCCTTACCCTACCTATCTATATACTTAAAGGTCCGATTTCTTTTATTTCATTAAGATAAGTAACTCCGTGTGATGACGGAATAAGAATACAATGTCACCACCCCATCTTATCCCAAAGGTGTCGTAAAAAGCGACTAAGGGACTATCATCGTAACGAAATAAAAAGAAGGAAAACTTGAAATTAAACCCTGTACCAATCCGTCTGGCCAGCGTGGTATTAGTAGACCAAATATCCCTCCTCCCGGGAGGAGGCACGTCCCTGCAGAGGGACATTGATGGGCTGTTATGATGAAGATAAGTAACTTAGTTGTATTTTGCAATACTCTAGTGATCAGATTGAATGGTTTCAACCTACATATTTATTAAGTGATTGAACTTCAGAGGATGTAAGAATGTAAGGTGTAATTTGTTGTAGTAAATTGCGAAAGTAACTTAGTAACAGTTATGTTTATATCGAATATTAAAACACTGTTTATTTTTCGATCAGCCATCTTTATCAGGTAGTCTCTCCACTACACAAGAAATCTTCTCAATTATTTACCCATCTCATAATAATTTAAACACAATCGATCATAATATTATCAGTGTATATAAACTTGTAATAAATCACCATGAGAGTGTATAATGTTTATATAACTATAACATAGGACACACGTGTCCGAGTACTTGTTATCGTTTACGCAAAACATCCGTCTTAGATACGCACACGCATAGAGTCTAAGGGCCAGATTCAGAGACCGCACTTTGACTTTACTTTAGCAAAGTCTAGTTATTATCTCTGAATTTGAAAAACATTTAAGTAATCTTTTCGCATGAAAAGTTTACTTTGGGAAGATTACTTTGAAAGAAAGTAAAGTCACGACTCTGAATCTGGGCCTTATATCTCAAATTCAGAGAAAATAACTAGACTAACAGAGACCGCACTTTGACTTTACTTTGAAGGAAAGTTCGACTTTGATACAAAAACGAGATATAAGGCCCAGATTCAGAGTCGTGACTTTACTTTCTTTCAAAGTAATCTTCCCAAAGTAAACTTTTCATGCGAAAGATTACTTGTAATGTTTTTCAAATTCAGAGAAAATAACTAGACTTTGCTAAAATAAAGTCAAAGTGCGGTCTCTGAATCTGGCCCTAATTCTATCTACATAGTAGGATACTTGTCATTTGTATAAAAAGTATTGGAAAGTTAAACTACGAGTAGATTGTTTTAAGACTCATTGCAAAAACAGACCACTTTAATTATAAATAAATAAGATTATTTTTCCTTCACAATACAAAAACTTACATCTAGAGGATTATATGACAAATTTTAATATAACATTAGTGTTTGTGAAGGACTGGTGCCTGAAATGGGTTCGTAAGAACCTGTGATACAGGTTTAGTCATAGGTTTATAAAACAAGAGTTTCTTTTGATCTCTTTATTACGTAAGGGAAGAAGCAAAGATTCTCACAGTACATAAATGTTTAGTAAATTAATATATTAAATATATAACAAACGTTTTATCTATCTACTATGCAATGTATGATAAAAATATTGAATTAAAAATATCAATTAAGAAAATTGAAACGAATGGTCAAAAAAAATGAAAGAAAAATAATAAGTAAGAAAATAGTTTTCGAATACTATTTATGTCAAAACAATAAGATGAAATGCAGTTTCTAAAACTTATTTTTGAATAATGTGTTAAGTAAAGAAATATTGCGTTTAAAACTAATTGTTACAAGTAGATACTGGGCTTCAAAAAGTTACAGAAATAATTGTACCTTGATAAATATTTATGTCTATTAATGTTTTATTCTTGTTTCGCAAACCATACATCATATTAATAGATACTATTGAATGACTATTAAAACCCCTTCTACTTACACGGACCAGCATAACTAGAGCTCAGGCTGAATCTCGCTGACTACAGCTTTTGCTAAGACAGATAGAAAAAAAACTTAAGTTTTACTTCTTTTATTTTTATAGATTTTTTTCAACCCCCGTGCTGTGGACTAAAATTAAGTGGTACAACATGCTTTGTTCCAAAACAGAGAAAAATTACAAAAAATATATCGTTTTTATTATTAATAAAGTGTTAAATAAAATCTTCTTTATTAATAATGTATTGCACAGAGTAAATACGGTTTACTGACCTTACAACACGACACAATCGTTTGTATTAATCTTTTTTGTGTATGTAGTATGTATTATTAAAACTAAGTTAATGAATTTTAATTAGTGGATAAAAAGTCATTTTTATAAAATTAAAAATTAAAACTCGATATTTCATGATCTGCCTGTAATGTTAATCGTAAAAACAGAAAAACGTTTCGTTAACCTAATTACCCATTAATATGTATGTCTTCTAGAACAGATGTATTGGTATTAGGGTTTACGTCAAATTTGACTCCTTTTGTTTTCGCTGAAATAAAATAAATTATCGAAATTTCCTTTAATTGGCTTTTACGATGCCATCTTTGTAATTAGGTAGTGCCACCGTGTATTTTTACTCTATCATCAAATAGATAATTTTCCATACAGATCAATACAAAGCTACATATTCGGATGTTATCTCTTTCGATATTGACAAAGCCACGCGTCTACAAACATCACTATACTAATAAGATGTTATACCCCTTCCACTTTATTTAACAACATTTGACAGATTGTCGTTAGTGACGTTTAGCAGTATTTCGAATGTAATGCCATTCGATTGTAAGCGATTTTTCGATTTTCCAAATTTGCTTTATTTTACACATTTGGATCCTTATATCAACTAACATCATCTTTTACATTATATTATTGTTTCTTTCTATATATGTATGTTAAGAGAATTAGCCTATAGCTTAAAATTATATAATTATAGTTAGCTTAGGTATTATTTAAAATACATAATTTCTCGTGAAACATTCGCGGATTATAGCTAGTCTAAAATATCATATTACAGTTTATAAACGTATTAAGAATAATTCAGGTTTATTCATAGCATTTATTTCTACCGATTATTTGTAATTTGTTTCATAATGGTTGTAATCGTTATGAGTGTCCATCACTACGTAACCATGGTAACCGAAAAAAACATGGGTACATCCATGAAATACAATATAATTTGTTCGAAAAATAAGCGGAAGTATTACGAAACTTCATGGACGTGAACTGTCAAAAAGCTAAACTTACGCTGGAAGGGGTATAACTTTATTTAATTGATTTATTGAGTGTTGACACTGTAAAAAATGTCTTCGTCCGGAAGCCCACTCCAAATATAATAAATTATTGTGTACTAACACAGAGATAGTCGATTTCTTGTTTGATCGATTACTCGTTGGTATTAATCGATGGTCTTGATGTATCGAGCATGCTCGGCTGTGTGGTGATATCTTCATTGTTACGGTAGCGTTGGCCAGGGATTACCGTTGCGTCGTGTGTTTAAATTAATTGGATTAAAGATGTAGATTATAGACAACATTTTTGTAATTAAACTTTTTCGGCCTTATTACAAAATACGGTCTAACTATAATACACGGTTTATTACGTCACAAAACCACTGTTTTTGAAATTTGTTATTACAAAATCAGTTTTAACACTAAACCATGGCGTAATGTCAGGTTTAAAGATAAACCTACTCGACCCCTAGTTTAAACTATAGACCATGGTCTAAATACACACATCAAAAAAGTCTAACCAACATGCATGATATTACAAATTTACCATTTATATTAATTAATTTCTAAGTATTTACTCACTCAAAGTGTATAGGTAAGTAAACTTTTTTGTTATTGATGACATACTTACTGGCTAGTTGTAAAAAAAAAATTTCGATTATGTTTTGTTTTTTTTCATAAAATTCAAATGACTGCGAATTTGTTTGAATTTGAGTGCATGTTAATTGCTACGTATTTTATAATTTTACCAACCATTTAAATACAGTTGGCGACAAAATTGAATTGTTAGATATTCTTTACGTCATGGAGCGACGTCATTTGACGGCAGATGAAATGCAAAGAGCTGTAGGGATGTTGCAAGCGGGAAGTAATCAATCTCAGGTATCTCGACATTTTGGTATTCCTAAAAGTGTTATTTGTCGTCTTTGGCAGCGCTACAATAATACAGGGGAACCCGCTGAACAGCATCCAGGCCGTAAAAGGAGTACAACCACTCGGCAAGACCGGTACATACAACTGACTGCAAGACGCCAGCCGATGTTAACCGCTCGAGAGATAAGTTTGAGGCTACAAAATTCAAGTGGTGTTGATGTAAGTCCCCAAACTGTGCGAAATCGACTGCATGAGTACGGCCTACGAGCTAGACGCCCTATCAGGTGCCCACCGATACGTCACGGGAATCGCGCTCGTCGAAATGAATGGTGTAGAGAACGCATAACATGGACCCAGGAACAATGGGATAAAATTATGTTTTCCGATGAGTCGCGATTCGGGTTTAGGCCTGATACAAGAAGGGTGCGAGTGTACCGTCGACCCGGAAATACTGAAAGACTCAGGTGCGTTCAGGAAGTTCATCCATACAGCGGCTCAACAGTTATGGTATGGGCGGGTATTATGAAGAACAGGCGAACTGAGCTCGTTTTTGTAAATGGAAACATGAACGCTGAAAATTACGTTGAGGATATTCTCAGACCTTATGTCCATCCATTTGCACAAACCTTTGGCTCCGATTTTACGTTAATGCATGACAATGCGCGTTCACATACAGCTCGGCGAACCAGTGAATACTTGGCAACGGAGAACATCCAGGTATTGCCCTGGCCTGCACAATCGCCAGACCTCAACCCCATCGAGCACGCATGGGACATGCTCCAGAGACGTGTTTTGAAGGACTTGGACGGAGTGACAACAACCCAACAGCTGAAGGATTTGCTACAATTCCATTGGGAGCGAATACCGCAAGATGACATAAACAGTCTCATTAATTCAATGAATAATCGTTGCCGACAAGTTCTGAATAGCAGAGGAGGCCATACTTTGTATTAAATTGTCCTATTCTTTCACAATAAATTCATTTTCTTAAGAAATTTCAATTTGTAAAAAAAAAGTTTAGTTTCTTATGTACCTGTATATTCTAATATTGTTAATTTCTGTTATTAAAAGAACTTATAAAGAAAACAGCTGTTATTTTTACATCATAGAACCCTAAAAATATTATTTAAAAAATAAAATACAACGTTATAATTAAAATAAATGGTAAAATAAATTAATATAAATGGTAAATTTGTAATATCATGCATGTTGCTTAGACTTTTTTGATGTGTGTATATACAGTTCTGTCAAAGTTGTTGTTTTGAGGTTAGCGTTGCTATTGGTAATGTGTTAATATTATAATATTGTTGACTTGTTTCAAAATGGATATCGACATGGTACATTTAATGTATATTGAAGATATTGAACTTTTAGAAAGACGACGACCCAGTAGTGAGCTTGTTCGTGTTGATCCTTTTATAGAATTATCCAAAGATTTTAGAAAAAAATATAGATTTACAAAACGTATTAAGTACTAAAAATATTTTGGAGTTATTAGTAGATAATATCACACGACCCTCGGGGATGTACTTTGTCCCCTGAAATTCAAGGTTTGCGCATTACAAAGCTGGGCCACAACAACACCTACAAACAAAACAACTAAAAACCTACTTAGTCGGTTGAGAAAAGAGCAAACTGTAAACTAAACTACAACGATTACCATACCACATACAAACTATTTTTATATTGTTGACATCTTACTCGTATTTCAAATGATGCCCGAATAGGTACCTAATGATGATAATACCTTCTTTATTTTGTTCCGTTCTACGTCTTATATTTAACATTGCGAGTTATGAAAATGCTTATTATTTCAGGGCCCTAGAATAATAAATGGTAATCATTAATAACCAATGTTATATATTTATACTAAATATATAAATTATTATCATTTCATTGCTGATATGTAATTAAATTCATAAATTTTTTAGCAATAAGCTTTCCCTCGAGTAGTACGGAACGTTATAATCGAATGATGTAATGAATGATCAAGCAATATTTTGGATAATCTGTGACTGTTTATTTAAGCTAGGGTCTAATTGCTGTTCTATGAAAGCCACGGTTTATTTATGTTTTGTAATAAGGTGACATTTAGACTGCAGTTTAAAAATTAAGCCTGTGCTAGCTGAACATGGTTTAAACTGAGTTTTATTTAGTTTTTTGTAATAAGACGGCTTAGGTATAAGAATTTATTAATTTTAATAATAGGCAATTTTAGCTATAAAAATGAAAATAAATTACTTTTTTATTTTATAGTTTTCAAACAAAGGTTGCAAGGCAGGTAAAGTACGATTGCAGTCCAAGAATGGTGAGAACATTATGAAAGATGACGTTCATCCAACATCTCTATCATTATTTTAATCTTACCATATACATGTATATGTCGCAGGCAAATGAGGAAACCAAGGATTTATTTATTTATTTATTCATTAACAATATATTACAATTGTGTTTGAAGAAGAATTATACACATAAAAAATACATACTATATATAAAAAAAAAAAAATAATAAACACATCATACATATTAAAAAAAGGATAAAACAATAAAAACAATTACAATATGTCAAATTAAATTAATTAAGTATTAGAATAAAATTAAAATAAATTACTATAATCAAACAAATAAAATAAAAATACAATACCATCTTTGTCTTTAAGTTTACCTAATATTATCAAAAACAAGTCATGCCAGTAAATTCATCCACTGAATAAAATAATTTGTCTAGAAGAAAAATCCGTAGTTTTTTCTTAAATACATGTAAAGAATAAACCTCTTTCTTTATTTATATTGGCAGACAGTTGAACAATTTGATGCCCTGATACCGTGCACAGTGTTTAAAAATATTTAAAAATGGCCGAAAGGTACTTTTTAAATGAAGATTCCTTGTGTTTTCCCTAATTACTCTTTCGTCAGCAGTTTCAAAATCAGCAATGTTTTTAGACAATTGGCTTAAAACAGTAAATATGTACAGACAAGGGACAGTCAGGATGGACAGATTCTTAAAATGATCTCTACACGATTCCCACTGAGGAATGCGGACTATAGTTCTTACGGCCCTCTTTTGGATCACAAACGCCTTTTCACAATTATATTTGTAACTATTGCCCCAAAACTGTATACTGTATCTAAGCCTTGACTCAACCAAAGCGTAGTATACCGTCTTTAACTGATCGATGCTAACCTCGTCTCTCAAACTTCTGAGCGCAAAACAAGAAGATGATATGGATTCCTGTAAAGCATCTAATTCTGTCTTCCAACTCATTGTAGAATCTATATTAACACCTAAGAATTTCACAGTATTCACAACCTCTATTCTTTCTCCTAATAATTTTACGACTACGTTATCAGTGTTTCTAGCAGTCGACTTAAATAACATAACTTTTGTTTTACTAGAATTGATCCTTAACATATTTGCCTGAAACCACTCATGCAAGTCATGAAGCGCATTATTAATTTTTTGATTTAGCACATCTATGTTACTAGCACTTATGATGGCATTTGTATCATCAGCAAATACTACAAGTTCTGGATTTGAACTCAATGTTTTAGAATAACAAAAAAGATCATTTATGAAAACGGTAAACAAAATAGGACCCAAAATAGATCCCTGCGGAACACCTACTGTCACTTTATGCCTTATGGATCTATAAGTTTTGTAATGGCTTTCATCATCCAAGTCTCTAATTTCTACAAACGACTGTCTATTACTCAAGTACGACTTAAAAAGATCAAGAACCATACCTCTAACTCCGTAATGTTCGAGTTTGCCCAGAAGCAGCTCATGATGTACTGTATCAAAGGCAGAACTAAGGTCCAAGAAAATAGCGGCTACCTTCATTTTATTATTCATGCCCTCCACAATTTCATTAATTAAGGTGTACAAAGCATCTGATGTTCCAATACCCTTCTGATAACCAAATTGTCTTTTATTAATTATGTTGTTTGCAACTAAGTGAGAGGCTAAACGCGACCTTAACAATTTCTCGAAAATTTTTGACAAAACAGGAAGAACAGATATAGGCCTATAGTTTTTTGGATCGGTCACGGAACCCTTCTTGTGTAAAGGGATCACCTTGGCAATTTTCAACTGTTCTGGAAATACTCCCTGCTCACAACACCTACCAAATAAATAGGAGAGTGGTGTTGCCAAAGTGGTGATAGGAATCCCTAGGTATATGACAAAATCCCGTTTATACCAGAAAAGAAGTGATTTCATGGAATTCCTGGTTTCCGGTAAGTGATTACCTGCGACATACATTACGCTTAAAATACACATTATTACAGGAAGCAGGAACCTCATGTGTTGCAGGATTTCGTTCTTTCACTAGCAAATGTAAATGTTACCTTACGGTAACTAAAAGTAGGAGATCGGAAATTAGACGTAAGTAAACAGCGCCTATTCAGTAGAGTTCGCTTACAGTCTCGCCCTAGACACGCTTTGGTATTAGGCTGAAATTCAGCCTCAGGCATAAAATTGTTGCCATTGTGTTTAGATTGATTTAGATAAATAAATGTTGACATTATGATCCTACACCTACTTGCCGGCAAGTGTGGTGACATATGCTATTTGACATAGATTAGGTACTTGTTATGTATATAGATTATACAATATATTATATCATGTATATGAAAGTTCAGTTAATATAGCATGTGCAATATCCGTATTAGTAATGTAAGTAGGTAAGATAAAGAACTTTAAGTATACAAACTGTTTTCTAATATAACTTGGTGTACAAATAAATAATAGTACCGCAGGCTCAGAAATATCCTCAGGCGTAAAAAGAAATACTTAGAAGAAAACCTTTGCATCATTTGTAATAATGTCTATTAATTTCCGATACATATTGTAACCATTGAGAATAATAAATTAATATTGCTTTTTTTTATTATTACTAGTTATTTGAGCTTGCACTTATCATAAAGTTTTTCATTGATATTTTGTATTTTTTCAAATAATATTGGGCGCCACAGATAATATACACGTGCGAGTACAATCATTACCATCTAGTTATGTTATCAGAACAACTACTGATAACCGTAGTGTTAATCCTAATGAGTGATGACGCAAATTGACACTTATCTGTTATGTACCTACTTGTTATTGTTGTTGATTATTGCTTGCACTGCAACGTAATGTAAAAATAATGCAGAGTTTAGACTATAGGTAGTAAACGTCGGATAAACAAACTTTTAAACTTTTTTTTGTAAATAAGTACACAAATTATATTTTATAATAGAATCCCAGATGAAGGCTTTAGTACCAAATCTCTTTTCCCTCTTTAATACTTAGAAGTAACTCTTATGACCTTCTTGATGTCAATGGATGTTAACGTGCTAATTTGAACAATTGCGCGTAACTACGCAAGAAATACACAATAATGCAACGGTGCAACAAGACAGAAGCTATTATCTAAGACCTAGGCTGGACATGGTGACGGCAAATGTATCTACGCGGAAATGGAAATGATCCATATTGGTATTTATTCATTTGATACCTACCTTAAAAATCATATCTGTATATCTATTCATAAGACTAGACTAACTCATAAGTATACACTGTAATCATACTATTGTAAGTAGAATAAGCACACTATTATGATAATACAAGAATGTAAAGTATAACAGCGAAAACTTATTGCCGACAAACTGTCTTACAGTTTGGCAAATAAAAAAATTGTTAATTATTGTTAAGTTTTTTAAAGAAATAAACGTTTTCAAAAAAAAAAAAAAACTATCATCAGTACGAAAATGGAATACAAAGAAGCTCAAAATACACAGCCACCATTATTAGTAAAAAAATAATTAGTTAGTAAACAATAAATATAGGATACACTTAACAAATGATTAGGGCATATAATTATTTAACTAATAATCCTCTAATACACCATAATCTGATAACAACTTATTGACCACAGTTCATATTACTTTGAGTTAAGCTGTGACTTTTATTAATAGGACGGTTCCGTATATGAATTACTAGCGTGCCCACATCACCCGTCGTTGGGCGGCGAAAAAAAACGCGTCCTTTTTTTAAACATATTTCATTACTGCTCCACTCCTATTAGTCATACATAGCGTGATACTATATAGCCTATAACACTCCCCGATAAATGGACTATTCAAAACAGAAAGAATTGTTAAAATCGGTTCAGAAGATCCAGATCTACAACGTCACAAACACACAAATTTTACCTCTTTATAATATTAGTATAGATACTTAGTCATCATGTAAAATAGAAAGAAATATTTTCTTTTTTCAAAATATTACTTATGTTGAAGATAAAGCTAGCCCTGATGGTTTGTTGACGATAAAAGATTTTTTTAAAAGCCAAGTAATAATAAAGATAGATAGTAATAGGTTTACTATAGTTTAAAAAAATACAACCGTGTTAAAAGCATCCTCCTTTTTATGCACTTGGTTAAAACCTAATTTAAAAAAAAGGTGATTTTAGCAGTTTATAAAATAGGGTATAATAGGGTTAACCTTAACTTAAAGGAAGTTAAGGGTAGAGCTCTCAGGGATTCACAAATTAAACAAAACAAAGAATATCCATGAATGAAGTTATGTGTGGATTGCACACATATTTAAATATCCTGTGTGGGTACCAAACTTGCGACCTGTTGCGTGCGTGACATCTGCATAGCGATGGCTACGCTAGCAAAGCACCAGTACATTAAAATACTTTTTCACTGGAATTGAATAACATTAATAAACATTGCTCTAGTCTCTAATATTTGTATGTTAAATATTATGGTTTTGTTATCACAAAAGTTTTCAAACAAAACCATATCCCAAGGACCCCTAATAACATAATCATTTATAATTTATTCACAAAGTATCGTAATATAGGCTTTCATCCCACGCGTTCTAATCTGTACGTCTTTGTAGCTGTATCTCGAAAACAGGGCAAAGACAATAGGCGCCATATCTGTGAAGAATGTCACAGTATCTGGAGACTGTTCATTAAGTAAGGAGGTTCGAATACTTGAGATATTTTATTGTCGTTAGAAAGTGGATATTTGTTGTACACACCTACTCGTGGTTTAAATAGGTCATAGAGTTTAAGAAAATATATTTATTCCTATTTTATTAATGGCCAGGTTATATAGTTAAGCCAATGAAAGGTAGTTATGATGCGTCTGCTTAGTTTGGGATAAGATATTTTTGAATAAATAACATATTTTTTTAGTAATATGTATTATAGTACAACTACAAGGTCTACGCTACCGGTAATTAAAATCTAAAGAGAGAAACTTTCGTTTCGACCATCGTAGTACCACTTTTTGTATCAAACCTTTACCCAGCTACTTAATTATCATTCTTTAAAGCGGTACGGCATCGAACTGGCCGCCCTATTGCTATACTGAATGCTGCTACTCCTCTTATAAACATACCTATAACCGTAACTCGAAGTTACTCCATTAATATGAAGAACTGTTTTTCGGACTCCGACACACTTACCCGCTAGGACCAAAGACCTTTGAACGGTTTCCCTCATTAAATAAACGCCATAAGGACCAATTAAAAAGTTAAAACAATGTTATTATCAAAATATTAATTGATTTTAATGTAACAAGTAACGGGGTCATTACCAGTACAGCTCATAGTATTGGAAAGTGCGTCACGTGACGCGGTAGAAGGGGGTTAGTGACGGTGTTAGGGGAGGTCTGGTGTTGGGGTGAGTCGGCTCAGTCGCGTGTGAGATCGCGCGATAGTCTCCCCTGCGCTGGACGCCCGCTCGTAATCGGTTTACTGGGCCTACCTTGCGAGGATGGTCTAAGATGTAAGATGTACCGAGTCTTGATTGGTGATAAGGTGTCGAAAAATGGATTGTGTACTTTCGGTGTGGTAAAAGAGTCAGAATCTGTCATCATCATTCCACTAGTGTCGAAAAGCCGAGTAAACCAAAGTTTGTAGATCCTTTAGTAGGCCAAGTTGCACTTCCTTGTGCCCGCAGTAAGTAGCTTATGCGCTTATAGATGTATACCGGCTGTTTCCCGAAACAATATGTGAGTGCAAAAATTTTGGAGGTTCTCTTATCAATGACATCTAGGTACTTTAAGATAATTCAATTGGATATTTATCAATTTAGTGAAAGATTTGCTTAAATTTTGCTAAGCTTGTTGGTTAGTAATTGGTGGTATCGCAATCGCAACAATATTTATATTAAGTTGTATTGTTATTTTTTCTAAATCTGCATCGATTAACTCGCTGAACTTTTATCAATTAGACCACGCGTCAAGTCTCGGCTAATGCAGGTGACTTGCAAGGCACGTTTAATATGCCACTTGTACCACTTTCAGGTTGCTCCTAATAACCCCTTCGGAGGCGGTCCACCACTATCAGATGAAACCATCAACTCTACTTAAAATTGTGTTATTACTGCACTTTACTCAAATACTACTAGTTGACGGAAACTACTAATGTTAAGCGCTTTATGATTTTATGTGAAGCTTGGTTATTAATTTATTTGGGTTTTTGTAATAGTTGTTCTTGATAAGAATTGAGTAAGAATTTTTGGGATCGCCAACCTGTTTCATCCACGGTGTCCTAAAAGCTGACTAACGGAAAGTTATCAGATATCATATCTGTACAAAAGGTTACGAAGGGAATTTTGACACTAACCTAATGCTTAACCATCTGATCTGGTTAGTATTTAAAGCCAAATTTCTCTTGCGCCTTTCCGGTCCATCCCGCCAATGGAATGGACCCAATAATAATGGGCTGTTATGATGTGAGTAGAACTTATGCAGTATCCAAGCTGTATTAAAATACAGAAAACCATTAGCGCAATTAATAGCGTTAGAAGGAAGTGCGTTATAAATGAAAAGGAGGTGTAATGACAAGTACAGAGAGTTTTATTCTAAGGTGGTTAATACACGTTACAAATTATTTACGGTACGGATGTAAGTAATATCGCCAGATAAGGATGTCCTAGAAGGACTTACTGCGATGTGCGTGTATTACAATGTAGAGTGTATGAGTGTAGATGAAGCGAGGTTTGTGGGGATCGTTGTAAATAGCATTATGTGTATCTATGATAAGTACAACGTGTATATTTTGGTTAACCAGCTATTAGTGACAATTTATTTGCAAGTTCATTGACAAGGATGATTCATAGAGCTCCATTTTTTCTAATAGACAATGACAATGAGTAATATTTTAAGATGTTTCAAATAAAAACAACTTATTTTTTTTTTTATATCTTTATTGGACATAAAAGGGCTTATTCACTTCGTGAACATGTCGCCCAACAAAACAAAATTAATAAACAACCTAATTGAAAGCCACAAATTTTTGATTCAGCATGTCAATTCTCGTACCTTAAAATCGTTAAAAATTCGGTTAAGTTAACTTTTAGTTGTTAAATTGTCTTACCTATTGTTTGACAATTTGTCAACTAAAGTTAACTTAACCAAAAATTTTTAACGATTTTAAGGTACGAGAATTGACATGCAGTTTAAATTTTATTTACAATCTAAAATTAGGACGCTATAGCCTCACTAAGGATCGTTATAAACAGTATTCATCTCCTCACGATATTTTGTGCAAATATTTCTGTCATGTCATCGTCCTAAAGCGAGTGCAACAAACATCAATGATATTGCCAATCACAATAACGCATTCCTCAAAAATGCAAATAAAAACTTACCAGACCATCTCTCAATTGAAATTCAACCTGTAGTCTTGGATTTAGGGTTCAAAATCGACAGTTAAACGTCAATATCGTCAGATCCAAATGTCATGGGACAGAGGAGTTGCAAGCGGAAAATGACAACGTGAGATACCTATCCCTTTTTTGTGCAAACTTTTATTTGCAGGTCGATTTGTCGTGTCAAAGTGATCGAATATCTAATTCATTGATTTTAGGGTTTAAGTTTGCTTAGCTATGTATTGCGGATGGTAAAGTAATGTTTGTGTAAGTAATCCCGCGAGGTTTTGATATCTGGGCACAGGGCCGCATTGTAATGTAAGGCAGGCAAATAGATAACATCTACCAGTGTACGTTCGTCCTTTGACAGTTCACGTGTGGTCTACTTTGGGTCTTGGTATATTTACTTTTATATATTATATATACTTAATGTTAAATTGAGGTTTGTAATGGTGGCCATAGGGAGGCTTTTCTACATTAACAGCTGCTACTACGTGGTTAAAATTGTAAAGGAAATCTAAGTTCATGTTACGTAAAATTATAAAAAGTTTACTATGTCTTGTCGCAGTATAAGGAGATATAACAAGATGTGATAACCTCAACTTATAGCATTTACGTTGTAAAAGCCGACTAAGTAAGGTAGAGATAATAATATGTGCAAGTATTCTCCGTGTGGTGACGGAGTAAGAATACAATATGTCACCTCCCCATCACATCCCATGGGTGTCGTAAAAACCGACTAAGGGACTATCATCTTAACGAAATAAAAAGAAGGAAAACTTGAAATTGAACCCTGTACCAATCCGTCTGACCAGCGTGGTATTAGTAGGACAAATATCCCTCCGTCATGGGAGGAGGCCCGTCCATGCAGTGGGACATTGATGGGCTGTTATGATGATGATGATTATCAATTGCAGATGTTATCTCTCCGAAAACAAAACAAGTAAAAATTTAAAACCTTACACCTATTTGTATTACCTATAATGTAGTGTTCAAATGTCACACTACCCTGCCTCACAGAATGAGGCCCCGGACGGCTTGATACATTAGTTACTTATCAGTGCAGTACTAGAAGAAAATGTCTTTATATTTACAAAAACTAGTTTTTGTTTAAATCATCTCTATCACCTTGTGTGGTCCGGTAACCCCCAGTTATTATCATTTTACTAAAAGAAAAATAATGCTTACTGTGTCAAAATCAATCGTCTTATAATTGAACTACTCCGCGGCATAAACCACGGCAATATTTTTGTTAGAACTGCGTGCAAAGTCCAAACTTTGTCCAAATTCTATCAAAAGTGCAAGTTCACGATGACTGTCGATGTCGTCCAATAAAGTAGAGTTAGTATTGTGACGCTAGAACATGTGTTCAATCAATTACCTCTGACTCGTATTGTGGTCGTTTTATTAGTCAGTTATTTGACGACAGTGACGAGGTTCTTTCTTTTGTGAGCTACTGGTCTTAACGGATTTCGGAAAGGAAGTTCTGTACCGATAAAATTGTGTAATGATAATAAAAATCAATCCTGGAATAATATCTAAAGTGTTTATGGTATTGCTGGATCCCCAGGTCTGATGTCACAGGTTTACAACAGTAGCAAAATGGTCGTGTAATCGAATGTCGTGCACAAGGATGATCTCCGAATCGGGTTCTACGATAAAAAAAGTGTTAATTGAAGGGTAAAATTTCATCTTATTGCTGTATATTAATAACAATAATGCTCATAATATACCTAACCAATATCCAGCACTTAGATATCTTACTGTTTAATGTATATTTAAGTGGTGTCTGTGTTTTCACAAAAAGGGAATAAACATTTTCATTGTAGCTACAAAGCAAATGTGACGTCACATTTGATAAAATCAAACATTAAAATTGATGTGAAATGTTTGGCAAATGTAATATATCACAGCAGATAATCAGTATGAAGAGTTCAATGAGTTAAGAGATTCATGTAAATATAACTAGATATGTAGAGGCTATCTTACTGTAGAACACTTGAGACGGCGCTATCAGCCTCTTTGGACAAATTATCTTGTTTTCTGATTACATCTATGAACGTGGTACCTAATCTTTAATGGAAAAATATTTTTAAACTATATGCACTTCAAAAATGTATACTTTTTCAACTTGTGTGCATTGTCCAACTGTTGTCTTGTGCATGGATTTCTTCGTGTCCGGTAACTTTATGTTTGTTAAAGATCCCGTGACATAGGACTCGTCCATTTTGTTAAAAACAATTGTGACCAAAAAACAATTGACTTAAAAGATTTTTTTAAAGACAATTCGCAATCGTTTTAATAAAATAAAGGATGTTATGTAAATTCAGGATCATAACAACCATTTGTGGAGTACACAAATCAATGTCTTGCATGGGATTGTAACACCCGATCTCACGCACTGTAGCCTTATATCATACTCGCCTTGCCATCCTCTATCGTCTCTAGGCTCTATTCTCTCTAAATAGTCTTGGACTACTTATACCACGCTGACTACATGTCCATCTCCGTCACTAAAGCAAGCTAGTCTCTACCGTGGGACAAAAAAGGTTATTTACTTTTCTTGCAACGAAGTTATGTTAGTCACCTAAGAGACATTTTAGACTCTCAATCTGTCGCTTAAAGGACAATAAATATTCTAAATTAATAAGCATTCTATCACCGCGTTATCCCGGAAAGTTCCCAAGTAGGTGCGTGTTGCGTGTTCCACTGGTAGCTGTACAGAGATACGGTAGAGGGGTACTACGAGTATATGAGTAGTGCTAAGCAGTCGCGTGACCGCGCCATAATGTTGTGTGCCGCTTGTTATACTTTCATTGTTTACTTATTAACTGAATGTGCCACGCGGCCTGGACGTTTTGACAACTGATTTTTTTTCGTTGAAGTTGTTTAATTTTATACAAAAAATAATTAGTATTGTACTTTAAAATAGGTATGTTGAAGTAGGTGTAAGTTGTAGTTTAAAGTTCTGGAATTACCTGCATAGGTTGTATTATATTTTTCTTTTTTTTTTAATAACATACTCGCACTAAGGATCTTGTACTGTCTCAGGGACTTTTACAGACATGTAATTAACAATCGTCTTCCCGCATTAGGTGGGCAGAGCATCAGGGAAAGATCAAACTACCTACCGTTTACCTACTAAACGCACGTTGTTGTTTTATCATCCATAATGTATCAGGACAGCAAGAAACGAAGTCTGCCAATTCCTTAAATATTTACACAATGTAATCTAGTGCCCAACTAAACAGAGCTTATACTACGTAATATACATGAAAAATAGACAGACCAATGCAAATGTTTGCATGTTATTACATGGGTACAAGGGTTTATATTGAGCGAAACCGGCTAACTCAGTGAAACATAACTACGGAAATTGCCAAAGTAGATTTATAATTAGAACTTTTAAATTCTACTGAAATCATAAACTTATTGAGCTACCGCGTGTCGCTTATATTACTACGCATTTAAATACTAACATAGATGTAAGTTTACTAACAATATGGATGTAATTTATCTGAAATAAATATTATTCTATTCTATTCTATATTAAGACTAAATTAGGTTGTTAAGGACCAACATAACCCTTTTTAACTTTCCCCGCTGCAGCTAACTCGCGGGGATTAGTAAGGGGATTAAGGGATTAAGCTACTGACTCGGACAATGGAGAAATAAAGTAGTCAAAGCGGTAGCTTTATGGTACAGGCACGATTTGTTTTTATTAAATGTTTTACAGTCTAATAAGTTATTTGTAAGAGTAATTTAGTGTTATTTGATGCATAAATAAAGCATTTATAACCAATTTCAAGAAAATATAAAAATAAAGGTTTTTTTAAACAACTCCAACAAGAGGGTTTTTATTTAGTTGT
The DNA here is from genome assembly GCA_905475405.1 of Schrankia costaestrigalis. Classification (NCBI taxonomy): domain Eukaryota; kingdom Metazoa; phylum Arthropoda; class Insecta; order Lepidoptera; family Erebidae; genus Schrankia; species Schrankia costaestrigalis. Next base: position 18,320,765 of record FR997841.1, read on the forward strand.
ATTTTTTAATGTGAATGAATTTTTAAAATGGGAGAGTACCTTTTGGATTTTATTAAAATAAATTGTAAGTATGTAACTGAAATAGCTATCTTTATAAAAATTAAATTAGTGTCAAAAAATTAACGATTTAAACGAAATGGCGTATGTATTGTATTGTAAAAGACCAAAGAGAGAAAAACGTAACATAGAACTCTACATAAATGAAAGCCTAACAAGCCAACCTAAATATATAGCTAACCATTTTAACGATTTCTTTGCATCCATGGGTGAGGGAAGCCCAAGACCACATGACCAACAATTGTGTGGTGCTTCCGTCCTAAACCCTACCGAAAATACAATGTTTCTCAGTCCAGCGACACCTTACGAAGTCAATAGAATAATAAAACTTTAAAAAATAAAAAAAGTCATGGAATAGACGAACTTCCACCAACTCTCATAAGACGTTGTGCTGACGAACTAACACTGCCTTTCTATCTTCTTATCAATCAATCGTTCGAGGAAGGTTCCTTTCCAGACTTATTAAAAAAAGCTGTAATTAAACCTATTCACAAAAAAAATAAAAAATCAGACATAAATAACTATCGTCCCATCGCTCTATTGCCTACAGCGTCAAAAGTTTTCGAAAAAGTCATGTGCGATCGAATTTACAATTTTGGCGAAAAATATAAAATTTTTGATGACTGCCAAAATAGCTTCCGGAAAAATCGCTCTACAACTTTGGCAGTCTATAAATACATCCAAGAAGCTATAAATATAATAAATAACAAAAATTACGCCGTTGGCATACTACTAGACATGACGAAAGCCTATGACAAAGTGCAATTTAAAATACTGTTAAATAAACTCAATGGCATAGGAATCCGAGGACGAGCCCATGACTGGCTCGCATCATATTTGAAAGATAGAAAACAACTAGTAGAGGTAGAATTTTTCAACGAGCAAACCAACACCATAGAAAATATTCGGTCAGATACTAGAATAGTAAATACATCTATACCCCAAGGAAGTGTCATAGGATGTCTTTTGTTTCTGGTGTACATAAATGACCTTCCAAAACACATAGAGGGGCCATGTGTACTATTCGCAGATGACGTCTCACTGCTTACCCCTTGTAAAAATATAGAAAATCTGAACCAAAATTTAGAGTCTCTTCTCAACAAAACAATGATATGGATGAACGAACATAACCTTGACATAAATTTTTCTAAAACTAAAATAATGACATTCCACCCTCATCAAAAACCGCCATTACCTATAAATTTTAGCTTTAATAATATAAAAATAGAAGTTGTACAAGAATTCACTCTACTAGGCCTAAATATAGATACACACATTAATTGGAAATCCCATATAAAAAAACTCAAATCAAAGATCTCGAAGTTCTCCTATGCTCTAAATGAAATTAAAAAGTCCACCGATACAAAAACTGCATTGGTCACATACTATGCTTATGCTTATTCGTGGCTGAGCTATGGCATCATTGTATGGGGCAACAGTACAGACATACCAGCACTATTTACTCTACAAAAAAAATTAATTAGAATTTTAGTAAATATAGAACAAACAGACAGTTGCAAACCTCATTTTCAAAACAATAAAATACTCACCTTACCCAGCATATATATATTAGAAATATGTAAATTTGTTCGTAGATATCCACATTTCTTTAATAAAAGGGAAGACATACAAACAACTTATTCTCTTCGTCATAAAAATAGGCTTAATCTGCCAACTTCTAGACTGGCTATGCAGTCTACTAGTACTCTTGCAATGTCAGTCAGAATATACAACAAACTTCCAGATAATATAAAAAATGAAACAAGTGATACTAAATTTATACATAAACTAAGACACATACTGGTAGAAAAAGCCTACTATAATTTAAATGAATATCTAAATGATAAAAAAATAATGTAAACATAAAATAATTTAATTATCCGATTCCTAATGTCTTATAATTAAAAATTAAATCAAATTAATTCAAATTTAATATACCCATATTAAAATATCAAATTCAATATAAAATAAAATAATTCAAATTTAATATATAACAAATTAATTCAAATTCAATCTAAAATAATTCAAATTCAATATAAAATAAAATAATTCAAATTTAATATATAATCAAATTAATTCAAATATAATATAAAATCCAATTAATTCAAATTAATTTAAATATAATAAAAAATCCAATTAATTCAAATTTAATATATAATCAAATTAATTAATTTAAATTTAATGTAAAATCAAATTAATTCAAAATTTTAGCCATCTCAAGTATTTTACATAGATAATTACAGAGGCACTATGTATTTGAAAAGTCACAAGAAATACCTATTCTTTAAAATACGCTTCTTCCTCTCTCCTACGTTTGCCGTGCCCGACAGGGTCCATGATGCTACTTATTATGTTAATATGTAAGAACCCTGTTACATTATGGTGTGCAATAAACGTATTGAGTATTGAGTATTGAGTATTGAGTATTATAATCGGTGTCAACGGTAGAGTCCATTTTTAATTAGAGAATTATTTAAATCTTAAGACAGCTACCGTAGAAGCCACGCGTCGAGGGTATTTTACATGTACCTAAGTAATTAAGGGAAACAGAAAAGACTCAAACTTAGGAGTATAATATTATTGTGCGTAAAATAAATGTCCTACGTTAGTCCGCAAACTCGTGCAATTTGTAGAAAATATAAGGAGTGTGTAGAATATAGTATGTTTAATGCACTCATTGTGAATGTAAGTGTACATTATTCTGATAACTATGACACAGTTATTTAACCAGAATGTTTCTATGCTACGCAATATTTCATCACATATAACATAAATTATTGTTTAATGGATACATCAAAATTAGGATACTCTCATCTTTTCTATTCTTCTGTATTCGATAGAATTCATAATAACACTTAGGTAAGTAAATAAATTATGAAAGAAAGGAACACTGAGAATTAATTTAAGAGACCCGTCCATACAGCAGACCATGAGAAACAAAGATCTATTTTACCCCTATACCTTTTCCCAAACAAGATATTTTACATCTCGCAGTGGCTGTTTATATTATCGTCACGTAAACCATCACTTACTGTATTTAACAATTCTTTTCATAATTTAATACACCTATTAAAACTGTATGATGTCAAATAGATTTAACCACTTGACCATAGAGAAAGATGAAATGCATAAACGATAAGAAAATTCTTGTCTACTGCCCGTCACTAGTAACTCGTGGTGTTTGACACTGACAGCTGTCAGGCGGTAACTGTCAAATTATTTGCTCTGAGCGTCGAGTGAGTGACGCTGGGTCATGGCGTGATCCCTGACTCTTGTACTGTACGTCATAACACTGAGGAGAGACTGGACGTTTCGTAATTTAGAAGCAATATTTTTTGTAATAGGTATTACTGTTTATATCGTTAATTTGATCGCTTCCTACTTAAGGCTTTGGTTGGCTTACATTTCTTTTGGTTGAATGTTCGTAAAGTGAATTTTTTGATTGTTAAATAAATACCAGAGTCCAAATTCAATAATTAAGAAAAAGTGTCTTAACAGTTAGCTAATTTGTAAAGATAATTTTGGATTAATTATGTTTTTTAGAGTTTTTTAACAATATTTTTGGAGATAAGTTCCGCAGTAGAAATGCACAAATTGTCGCGGACACTTTTATAGCTAAAGGACATATAGATTACCTGCCTTTTGGCAATAATTTGTGGATTATACAAACTATTATCTTGTTAGTTCAGTTCGTAGTTCTTCTTGGGGAATAAAGATTAAAACTAAAGAAACGGACAGTTGGCAACGGGAAACCCAGCTATTTCAGGGAGCTTAGGAAGTTATGATAACTTTCAGTAATGCCTTAAACTGATTTCTTATGAAGTAAATATCCTGACAAATGAAATCTTAAACATTATAACTGTACGAAAACAAAAGAAGGAAACTTAAGGTAAAACTTTATAATACTCGGTCTGATTAACGTGATATTAAGTCTACTATGTCAGTAGTTCCTGCCTACCCCAATAGAAAGAAAGGTTGAGTATATGTACGTTTGTAAAATTGTGTTTAACACAGACAAATAACATTTATTTTCTTTCTTTAATACGATCGACGATCATACAAACTTTAAATTATATTCGTATAGGTATAAAACAAAAACACGTTCATCAGGTTATAACCTATCGCTAATCTATCAGTTAACTCAAACTAAACAGACATATCCGAAAGTTCTACAAAGAAACCCATTCACTATCACTTTACTAAAACTTATGCTTTTAATGCTCAGTAAATTGACATCTTCAACAATCGGACATTTAAAAAATAATATAATAAATATGAATGTTATTAACAGGCACCTGCTATGTCCGTTCAGACAGCACATAAACTGTAACCATTTATCACGGATAATTGACATATGATTACAATCTGAGCGACCCTTTACGTAAGAGATGTTTCACTGATACTTCTATGATAACACGTACCTACTTAATAATTAGTCACTCAAACTTAAGAGAATTTTAGGTACTTATTGTAATAAGCTGCTGATGGAGAGAAGTTGCAAAAATCAAACGTTTTTAATTGCAAACAAATAATTATAAAAGGGGAGACCCCTCACACGGTGGACCGACGACCTAGTTAGGACGGCGGGTAGCCGATGGATGAGGGAGGCACAGGACCGCGCGAGGTGGTAATACTTGGAGGAGGGCTATGTCCAGCAGTGGACGTCGATTGGCTGAGATGATGATGAAGATGATGAAATAATTATAATTATAACTGTTCTAGGTGGCGCTCTGTCTCATCTCTTTATAGTGATGATGGAGTAAAAATACATTGTTTGTATTTAATATTATGGCCTACACTTAAGATTGGACTACATTTGAGATTGGGCTGGTTTCTGTTTTATTTTTAGGGTTTAATTTAGCTGACTAAGAGAAATTCTGCTGCTATGAGTAAAGATTTAGATATGTAGATAGAAAGTAAAGAAGGATATCTCAAAGTCGAGCTCTTTACCAGTCCATGTAGTCAGCGTGGTATTTGTAAGTTAAGTTTTGCTACAATATGTAGAGGCCTGTACCTGCAGTGGGACAGTAATGTATTTGTATAAATAAATGTGTGTGTACGTATTTTTTGCTTTAACCAACAATTTCCAGTTTTGATATTGTCTGCTGTAAGTAAGACCATTAAGGTACGATGAAAAGGTCAGATAAGCAGAAATAGTTAATTTTTTAAACTTGACAGCCTCTTAAATGTGCCCTTTAATGTTTAGTACATATTAATAGCCTGTATAAATAGTAGGTATATCTGATAAATAAATACTCTTCTTCATCATAACAGCAAATTAATGTCCCACTGCAGGGACGGGCCTCCTCTCGGGACGGAGGGATACTTGGCCTACTAATACCACGCTGGCCAGACGGATTGGTATAGGGTTTAATTTCAAGTTTTCCTTGTTTTTATTTCGTAAAGATAATATTCACGGATAGTCCCTTAGTCGGTTTTTACGACACCCATGGGATGAGATGGGGTGGTGCCATATTGTATTCTTACTCCGTCACCACAAGGAGAAATACTCTTCTTAATCGACTCATATTCGTGAGAGGTTTAAAATATATTTGACTTTCATGATATCTCTGTAGCCAGACAGAAGGGGAGTCATCAGTAAATGGTCAGAAATATGAATAATGCAAGCGGTGTACTTGTGATAAATTCCTTTTGCTTTTCTAGCATTCCTTTCATTTCTTTAGAACTTAGGTAATTTGGTTTTTTTTTTTAAACGGAATGACTTTGTGTGGGCAGACGTTTTCCACGATGAAAATATATTCTTGCTTGGGAGGCGGGAAACCGGTAAAGGAGGGAGACACAGGATTTCGTAAGTTAAAATATTTTAAGGAGTCGTATGATCAAGAATAATAAATCGCTATATACTGCAAGGCTGTATCACATACCTACATACGTCTTTTGTGCAATATATTTATGAAACTCTATTAATTTGTAGTATAATATAGAGTTTATCCGTGTGGTGACGGAGTAAGAATACGTGTGTCACCACTCCCATCTCATCCCATGGGTGTCGTAAAAACCGACTAAGGGACTATCCGTGAATATTATCTATACGTAAAAAAAAGAAGGAAAACTTGAAACTAAATCCTTTACCAATCCGTTTGGCCAGCTTGGTATAAGTAGGCTAAGTATCCCTCCGTCACTGGAGAAGCCCCGTCCCTGCAGTGGGACATTAATGGGCTGTTATGATGATGATGATGATAATAAAGAGTTAGAATATTAGTAGTCCTAAATAATTAAAAGATATTTATATCCGCGTGTTTAAGTTTAACCGCTTTCATTATTTCCTTTTCAAGTCGCGTCTGTTTCCTTACAAAATATAATTTAAATATGTTCAAGGTACTTAATAGACAAGCGCAAAGACACTTACTTTCAAATTTAGAACAAATATGTCGGTTATATCCTTTTTTATTTAATTTAAACTTTTTATTTCACAGGTGAACTAAAAGATGATGTTCAAATCAAAACTAGAAAGGTTAGAGTTCTTTGGTGGCCTAGCTATCGCCTATTTAGCTGAGGTCGCGGGTTTGAACCTCAAGCAGATTTATTTGTGCGATCCGAAAAGAATTGCTTTTAGTCTGGATGTTCTTTGTGTTTTTTTTATTAAATCACTGCAATTTTTATTTAATCACACTTAAACCTTACCGAACCTGATGATGAGGTTCTCATTTTGGTTGTATTGTTTTGATGTTTTGTTAGGTACTAATTTCTTGAACAGTTAAAATAAATCAAATACCACTTGAATTGACAATTTATTATAATTAATTTCTTGATCAACTTTTAGTTATTTGCAAATGTTTTTTTTTTTTTTTTTAAAAGGCAACTCCCGCACTAGGGATCATGCCCTGTGTCGCGGGGACCTTTTACAAACATCAATTAACGGACACAAAGAACACCCAGACCAGGACAATAATTTGTGGATCTCACAAATTATTGTCCTGTGTGGGGATCGAACCCACAACCTCTTGCACGGCAGCCGCTTGCGCTACCGTCGCGCCACCGAGGTCGTCAAAAATGTATTTCAATGTATTTCAAGCTACTTCTGTAGTACGAGTATATAAATTGCATCAAAATTGTTTGAGTGATTTATAATAAATATTGAGTTTAGTTCTAGTAATGAAATAGGTAAAAAATAAACACAAATTGGTTAAGTGTTGTAATCGGTAAACGCTTTTGATAGAGGCAGCTTTAATTGGAAACTAATTAGGTACCTTAGTACCTACTAATAATATTTGTAGGTAAAAGGTTTTCGTTACTGTGTAATCGTATCTACGTAGTGTGAACCCAGGAGACCAAGACTTGCGAGCGCTTATAGCGGGTGCCTTGTGGACATTTTATACGCTGATGATATCCTTGCTACAGCGAGATGATTCGCATCGTGATTTTAAGTCCAGCTCGTGCAACGTATGGGCTACAATGATGGGTAGTTAAGAACAGTCTGTCGTGGCTTTTGTCAAAGTAGGGAGGACCAAACACGGTCGAGACCGTCATACCTACACTCTCTAAATGGATCGAAAGATCAAGCGGGGCAACAGCCAAAACCGCTTGTCCTGGTCTTTTATAGTTAAACTTTTTACTATCCTACATCCAATGTAGGTGTTTTATATTCGTGATAGATTACCTATATTCGGGATTCTAACACCCCTGCCCACCAAAGCCCAAAGGCTGTGAACGGACTTTAAAAAGTTTCCTATTATAAAAAAGAAAAGATAAATAATTTAAATAATTTAGCTATTTCTTATAAGTATTCACGCTTATAATACATCGCTGGCCAGACGGATATAATAACAAAACATAAAATAATTCGACTTACCCGTAGGCTTAGGTACATTTCTCTTGACTTGCATCCACTTATAGGTGGGCACAGCGGAGTGGGAGGAGTGCGCCTGATGCCCCTGCATGTGCCCGTGCACTCCCACACACTCGCCCTCCCTCGGGAACCCTTCCCTCAGACCTCCGAACTCGTCCTTAGGCTGGTAATGCTCAAACTCTGCGCAGGGTAGGGGTGAACCCTGGTTATATTGCATAGTCGACTCATCCACGAAGTGCATGTTGTACTTCGTCTCCAGGTAGTGATTGTCAAGCTTGTGTTCATGCATCTGCATCTCATCGTGTCGCGGAACTTCCTCGCGATGCTTGAAAGGTTCCCCGTGAGGAGGCAGAGTGTGCAGAGGATAGTTCGGCTGAAGTTCACCGTAGTCCAAGTTCGTGTAACATAGGCCAGTGTCTGTGCTGATGACAGGTGTGGTGGGGTGCTCGTGTGGCGTCTGTCCGTGGATCAGAGGCTCGTAGTAGTGCGAGGCGGGCTCGTAGTACTCGTGGTAGGTCTCGTAGGGAGGCTGGTAGCCGGCGCCTTGCTGGTAGTACTCGGCGCCGCCGTAACCGTTCTGCTGGTTGTTGTACATCCCAACGTCCATAGTCATCATGTTTGTTACCTATCATACAACTTTTACATCACACACATCACTATGTCACGCAGTTCGTACAATGTGTCGCACCGTTATCGACCGCACGCCCGCACCTCCAACACGCCGGCGAACACTGAACTACTACACATTATTTTTCTTAACCACACCTAAAACTTTTATTGTGCTGTCCTTTTCTAACACGAATAAAATGAGTATACCAAACAAGGATGGTATAATCTTGAGAAGTTAGATCGTATCGTTTAGTGATAAGGTGAAGAATTTAGATTTAATGTAAAGAAGTAAGTGGTTCTGGTGGATGATTGCGTTAATGAGTGTCTTGGACGTCGGATGTGAACTGGCCACAAGTAGGCAGCTTGTACTGAGCTTGGAATTTTTTCACGCGAAGGGAGGAGTCTGCGAATGGGGAGGGGCCACAGCCTTATTGTTAGCCAATGAGTAGCCGTGTATAGAGTCTCCATATTGGATTGGTTGTGCGGAGATAATAGTGCGAAACTGGGAGGCTGGAGTCGACTCGTATGATTTTTTATTTACTGAGTACCGTCCTGAATGGTCCTTACACTCAGAATGGTTTAAATTATCGTCGTGACGTAAATTGATTTCAAGGTGTGAAATGTATGTTCTATGTATATTTTTGTATTCTTTGTTGTGTACAGCTGCTCTTAGGTACTGCCTTCTGGGTCTATTTTTAATAAATGTATGCCTATTAAGTAGATTTAAAAACTTTCTAGTTGAAACTGAGTTTATTTCATACTTGTTTTATTAAGTTAGCGTGTACCTACAAAATTATTTTTAAATTTTAATAATAAATTAGAGTGCTTTAATATCTTTAATTATTAATAACTTTTTAAACTGTAGAATTTACTTGAGTACTTTTTTCTCCATATGAAATTCGAAATTTCTTCTTCAATTTAAACTTTAATTAACTATGGTTGTTTAGTGTTGCAATGTATAATTCTTATAAATGGTGGAAAAGAAAATAACTGTGTAACTACCGATTAGTGGTAGGTATTACATGATGTTTTTCTTTTTGTAACTGTACTAGTAACTACTGTAGAGCTAACAGATAAATGTATCCAACATACTACAGAAGCAGATAATTCATAGACGTATTAATATGAGGATTGATTTATGAAGATGGCATAATTTGTATGTTATATTTGAAACCTCATTTTGTAATAGTATATTATGGGCAACTAGTGTTATTTATAGTTCAGCTTCCCTAGAACATTATTGCAAAGTGATTAATATCAAGCTTATTTTTTGCACGTACCTACCTTAATTATGATGAGACGCTCAACAATTTCGTGTTGAAGCGGGTCTTTTTAATTTATTTTAAACTAGCGACCTGCTCCGGCTCTGCACAGGCACCTACCTACTACAGAATGTCCTTAAACAACGTTTAAGTACAGTTTCATTAGACGATTAGGTACTTTAGAAATCACTAAATTTATATGGGTTTCTCTACTATATTATGCATGTGTGATACATATCAACCTTCCTCTTGAATCACTCTATCTATTAAAAACCGCAATAAAATCCGTTACGCAGTTTTAAAAATTTAAGTATAGGTACAAAGGGACATAGAAAGCGACTTTATATTTATAGATTCTCCTTATATTTTGGGGTTTTTATTCTTCGTTTGGATGTTAAACTGCAAGCGTAACGCATGATTATTTATTTACATACCATAAACTTAGTTCCGCCAGTAAGGATTGGAAAATATATGGTGTATCATTCATGAAGAAGTCAAATTTATTATTAATATAAAAATATTACATAGCAGTATTTATTTATTTATTAAATGATTTGCCTACAATTGTTACACAAATACAGTTCAAGTTACAAGCACAATGGTTTTTAGTCGGTTGTGTACAAAATTAATCGGCAAACACAGCATACATAGTACATTGTTTTACAAGAAATGTAGTTTTACTTAATTCTAGTATATTTCTTAATTGTAATGTTAAGAGATTTAGTATCTATGATTTAGTATTACATCTTAATGTTAGTGTTAGTATATAGGAAGTGTTAAGAACTTAAGCTAAGGTATTCTAACTATGAGTTTTATGTAATTCCATTGACTTGGTTCCTGAAGTTGTTTAAATTGTAACCAAAAAAATTTAGCTGTGTGTGAAATTTATTGCCGAGCCTACAAATTCTGGGTATAGGAGAATTAAAGCCTAAAACAGTTTTTCTATGGGGTGGGTAAAATAGATTAATAGGTTTTCGCGGGTATTTATGTGGTATATTAAATTTAATCTTAGAAACTAGTTGTGTACAGTCTATTAGATCATTCAAAAGTTTATATAGGAACATAAGGTCGAGGGAATCCCTACGCTTTTCGAGTGATTTTATATTGAAAAACTCCAATCGCTTTGCATAGCTTCGTATTCTTTTACCTATTCCCCTCGTGTAAGTCAAATGATTCAAAAACCTTTTTTGTATTCGTATTCGTATTACATAACAATATTAGGTACTTACTACTTATAATATAATTTATTTGTGTTGACTGGTTCCAAACTAAGCAGAGCTTGTACTATGGATACCAAACAACAGCCATACATACTTATACTTATTTATAATTTTATAGTCAAGTCTAGAATGTAAACCAATTATTTTTAAATTAAGATTAAGTACCTACCTTATAAAAAAGTAAAACGTTAAAAAGTTAACGTGGCAGTAGGTACTTACCTATCTATTATAGAACAAACGATAGAGAACAGCGGATTTGTGTCTTCAATCAGAAACAAAGTAGAGAAAACCACACAAGCATTTGTGTCGTCAACTTACAAACTAATTAAGTAATTTAAAAAAGTATTATGTAAGTATTCTTAATTTTTAGTTAACTATAGATGATTTCTTTTTTTATTGCGATTATTGTATAGCATTTTGTAATTAAGTACCTTTTTATTATTTTTAAAGGCAACTCTTGTATCTATCATTATCATGTCACTATTTTTACAAATAAATGTGACAAGGACACATAAGATTCAGGCACAGGATTTATGTAACGAATAAACAATTCTGCGACTCAAAATCGCGAGCTTGTGCACGGTAGGCACAAACAAGCCAAAGGATAAATACTTATAAATCATTATCATACTAGCCCATTAATGTCCCACTGCAGGGACGGACCTCCTCCCGTAATGGAGGTATACTTGGCCTGCTAATACCTCGCTGCCCAGACGGATTGGTATAGGGTTTAATTAAAGTTTTGCTTCTTTTTATTTCGTAAAGATATTATTATATTTATTTGTATAGAACCGTGTTCTTCTGGTAGGTACCTATGGGCAGTTCGTTACGTCAACACACCGATCAAGGCAAATATATTGAGTCATCAAATATTTTTGGTATAAACAATACAACCACTAGTAAATAGAACTACTTAATTACATAAATATACAATAACAATAAATCATACTCGTAAATGTACCGTGAGATAAACAAGTATATCATAGCTCTATATAATATGTAAATATGTTACGGCTCCCACAACGAGTAAGCACCTGATATATAATTGTAGGTATTATGTTAATGTACATTATAATACTGATTGTTATTATATCAATCATATTTGAATCATGTATTACATTGTTTAAATTTTACTTAAGAAAAATGCCTTTTTTTAATAACGTGTGGAAATGCCATACGGACTTTACGTCATTTGTGGCTTAACTTGCGCCGTTACACGTTGTTGATGTCGCAGCGTTGAATGTTGCAATGTGCATGTCAAACTCAAACCGACTACTCACATAGTATTCTTCCCATCTGTCATAATGACCGGGACGCGCGACGTCTTTATTACTGGATAATTGTTTATGGATGTGATTTGGTGCTCCCACTTTTATGTACTACCTACATCACGACGCTACCTTTATCATTAAAGAATAATAAAATCCTTCGTTGTATGGATATGTATGGTATACAATGGTTGCAGCGCCTAATTACAGTTATCTACAATGTTAAAAATATATGACGTCAAGAAAATGCAGCAGTAGAGTTTCTTGTGTTGCTTCTTCTCTACTAGCGCTTTGGAGGCGGTGGTAAAGTTTTCTAAACTTTGAAATGTATTTAAACTTAGATTGAGTAGTTTAAAGGACGTCAAAATGTATAATGAATATTGTATTAATTTTGATTAAAGCGTTTTTGACTTCGACATTGACTCGAGGTAAGCCGTAGAAAAGATAACCCTACAACTTATAAAATGTCTTTTTCGTTAATTACTGATAAACTCTCCATTAAACGGCTTCTGTGTAGTGGTTAAAGTAAACAACTGTAGTGTGTAGTCTCAGGTTCGATTACTGGATAATGAAATTCTTTGTGTACATTAACATATATGTTTACATGATTGGTCTGTGTATTTTCTATGTTTAACATCAAAATTGTATCTACATTAGTGTCTTTATCCGTTCTTTAGTGCCTTGTTTAGCTTAGTTTGAGACAAGATGGCGCTGTGTTCATGTATAAGAAATATTGTATTACATAATAATCCCTCAACAATGTCCGTTAATAAATTTGTTTATTCTTATACATATTCCAACTACTTTCTACTGCCATAATAATTTCAATAAACAAGACTCTTTTCATTTTTTAAAGACAAAAGCTTGGCGACAGTTGTATGTTCATGGATAACCTACCAACATTCTACTTGCGTTTTACTTCAACCTTAACTTCTAAAGAATAAAGGTGATAATCGATTGAGTTAAGGTTGGTTATATGAATGGTTATTATAATGAGGTTGGACGTGTTAATGCACAAGACGAGACAGATAACGTATTATGGGGGTAACGGGGAAAATGTAGAGATGTTACCATGTCGATATGGTGCCACTTAAAAGTGCCTGTTAGATCTAAAATAGTGCGTGAGACATTGGGTAAATAATATAATATTAAATTGCTTTATTATAGATTGCGATCAGCGCCTGTCTTACCCCCGATTTCCAAATGTCTGATCAAGTAAAAATCAACTAATCAAGTGTCAAAACTCTTGTCAACTATCATTTTCATGAACTAAAATTTGACACTTGACACTTGATTAGTTGATTTTCACTTGATCAAACATTTGGAAACCGGGGGTTAGTCGCGGAAATCATAATATTTTGTAACCAATAAAATTACCTCAGAATCTGATATAACTATATATTTTATTATAATTTTGTATTTGTAAAAAAAAAACAAATTTCTTTAAACAAGCATAAAACATTTCTCATTGGTTACATTAACCTTTCTCCTCTTAGAAGAGGTTACTCTTATGCTTGTTTAGATTGAAGAGGTTAACAACAATAATCACTTTGTAGAGTAAAGTATTTAATCCAAGCATTAGGTAATATAATTTAAGCAAAATGATACTTGGATTTTGATAGCTCTGTTACCTGTAAAAAAATTGCACCTAGTAAATAGTACCTATTAGAATATTACCTTATACGTTTCCTACCGATAGTATAATAATAGTAATAATCGATGTCTAAAATAAATAAAAAATGGAATTAATGAATAAGTAATTTTCATTTAAAGGTGTATTAGTACTAAGTCGTTATGATTTGAGGTATTTTGCTTCGTAGCCATTTTAAAAGTGAGTTATTTTGCTACTCAGTCATTTTACGGTGTAGACATTGTGATCAAAAAGGGTAAAATGTATATTCTGCGAAACGTCAGATTTAAAAAAACACATACCTACAGATAACACAATAAACATCGACAGGCACATCCCTTCCCTATCATTCACTTGTTTTCAATTAAGTTATCGAGTATCTACCTCCCTTTCTAACTTCAACAACAGCTATGTTCTATCTCTTTCTATCTCAGTAACGGAAGCAAGGCAGTTGATCGAATGATTAATGGTGCAAGGGCTTATTCGCCGTGTCGTGGTCTTGGCTATTGTGTGGTCACTTAAATAAAATGTTTTAATTTTTTTTATTCATTATCATCATCATAACAGCCCATTAATGTCCCACTGTAGGGACGGGCCTCCTCCAGTGACGGAGGGATACTTGGCCTACTAATACCACAATGGGCAGGCGGATTGGTATAGGGTTTAATTTCAAGTTTTCCTTCTTTTTATTACGTAAAGATAATATTCACAGATAGTCCCTTAGTCGGTTTTTACGACACCCATGGGATTAGATGGGGTGGTGACACTGTATTCTTACTCCGTCACCACACGGAGGTTTTATTTATTTTAGGATTTTTTTTATTATAGTAGATTATGTGGTATAACGACTGTGTCATTACGAAGACAGGCTTTTACGTCTTTATTGTAACAATCAAACATACGAGTAGGTATGAGTTATCGTAACCGTTCATTAATGTCCCACTGCAAGGACGGACATTCTGTAAGAGGAAGGGATACGTAGCCCATTAATACCACGTTAATTAGGCAGATTTGTAAAGAATTTTACCTTTACCAAGTTATCTTTCTTTTGTTACCGTGAAGACAACTTCTACTAGCTTTCTTTAGGTAAAAGCATCTTCTTAAGCCACCGTAGTGGAGAGATTCATGCCTCTACAAATATTGTAGCTGGCATGGTGCTCGTCATTCTTGGACTCTATTAGATGCTTAACATCAGGCACCATAGAGTCATTCTGGTAGGCCAATTAAAAAGAAAGAAAATAATAGTTTGCTTTTACGACACATATCCAATGAAATGGTGTGGTAAATGTATTCTTACTCCATTAGCATTATACTCGTAGTACAGAATGAGTTAAAATTGTCACTATCATATCCGTCAATGAAGGTCCACTGCTGGGCAAAAAACTTCCACATGACGCAATCATGGGCCTCGCTCATCTATCGATTTTCACCGCCCTAACCTAACCTGGTCTTATGTTTACCATGTGAAGGGTTTCCCCACCATACGGCTTCCGATATGCTATCAGTTCTACGTATTGTACGTATTTCATCACAATCATGACAGCCCATTAATGTCCCACTGCAGGGATTGCCCCCTCCAGTGACGATACTTGGCCTACTAATATCACGCTGGCCAGACGTATTGGTATAGGGTTTAATTTCAAGTTTTCCTTCTTTTTATTACGTAAAGATAATATTCACGGATAGTCCCTTAGTCGGTTTTTACGACACCCATGGGATGAGATGGGGTGGTGACACACTGTATTCTTACTCCGTCACCACACGGAGAAGGGCCTTTATTGTTTTTAAATTTTCATTTTCAATAAAACTTAAAAGAGTATCATGATCATAAGCTCATGTTAAAACTTGAGCTTGTTGCTCACATCAACATTATTAAAAAAAAACCATGTCCGAAGTGGACGCCACCTCCATTAATAACACGTCACAACACTATGATATAGTTATTCAATTATAACCCTTTCTTTACAAAAACAAAATATTAGAAAAACCAACCTTAATACAATGAAAAAAAGTAGAAATTGCTTCGATGGGTTTTTTGTACTTGGTTCTTTTTAGTCTTGACATAGAAATGTATTGTTGTAGGAAATTCAGTCTTATGGAACCAAAAATATGGTTGATATTGTAATTAGATGATGTTGGTGTATTTTAATAGCGTGTCAAATGATAGGGTATTGTTTTTGTTATAAATATGAAGACATCGACTGTCAGGCCTTGCTTTGTACGAAATTGATAAAGATTATTTTAATGGTGCGAGCAACAAACATATATGAATAGAAAGAACATTAATTTATCGAAATAAATCGTAAAACAATCGAAAATTAACAACAAGAATACTTAGGTTTTATCTACCGCCAGTACGGTTTCCGACATTCTACTTTCGTAATAGCTCATTAATGTCACACTGCAGGGACGGTCCTCCTCCTGTGACGGAGGGATACTTGGCCTACTAATACCACGCTGGCCAAACGGATTGGTATAGGATCTAATTTCAAGTTTTCCTTCTTTTTATTTCATAAAGATAATATTCACGGATAGTCTCTTAGTCGGTTTTTACGACACCCATGGGATGAGATGGGGTGATGACATTATATTCTTACATTGTGACGGACACAACACGGGATGTTGTGACGGACACAACACGGGAGACATGCTACTTTAGCCGGTGATATTTTGGAATAGCTGACACGCCGTGGAGGTCGAGCTAAGGCTTTTGATATGATAGAGCCCTTCTTTGAAAGCTATCTTGTATGGACTGCTTTTGGGGCTATCACCAGGTTCTTAGAGAGTTGTAGTAATGGAGTCATCGTACACGGCTTTGCTCCGACCAGGAACGCTGGCGTTCCCCGACGCTCGGTGCTGTTCCCAATTACACAACCTTAGAATTGTTCGACTGAAGTGTCTTTAAGATATTTGAATTTGCAGTGTTAAGACTCATATCAAAGTCAAGTCATCATAATATTAGTTCGTTTAATTTTATTTAGGTAGTTTAGTAGCTAACTTAAAGCAATAAAAAAACTTATTCAGTGAATCTCTATATTTTATATGTCAGTTTAGTTAATGTAACTCCTGTTGAGTTTTATACGATAAAGTATGTCATTAGCATTGGCCATGGTTTTATCTCAGATTCATTTGTTTAAAGCGCCCTAAATCTCAAGATTATGACAATTAAAATATTATATGAAGGCGTATGAAAGACACCGGCGAATCATATAAAAATACTTCCTCGATAAACGTAAAAGCTTATGAATTCCACCTTTTAGTTATCGGTCATTTGAATTATTATTGATAAATATTGGAGAGTTGATCCATTTATATCTAACCCTTTAACCGAAATAAATTGAAAAACGATAGAATACATTTGTTAGTGTTGTGTTCTTAGCTGCGTCTTTTCTGACTGATCCCAAATTTTGACAATTAGGCCACGCGAGCTTTTATACCAATATATAAAATTTTCATCACCACCAACCCGTTTCATCCCGATGATGTCGTTAAAGGTGACTACGGGATATCTAAACTGGTAATATTTCCAGCAAATACCAAAATGCTAAGGTTTTCCTTTCAACATAAAGAAAGCTCGTCTCTCCAGTGGAACATTGTGATTGGAATATAGGATCAGGATCGAGTAAGACGATTTAGTTTTTTTTCTTGCCGCTGTACAAAATAACTTACATAATTATTATATTAGGTTTATTTGTAATAGTTCATAATATTTGATATGACCGGTTTTTGTTGTGGTACAGTACATACTATGTTGAAGGTATACAAATAAGGACAACTACAACTGAATTTTAATTTGATCTGAATCAATTTTCTGTAGGCATGTAATGATATTATTTGGCTGTCTGTCAGATAAGATTATGCTTTCTGCTCATCAATGACATATTATTATGTGGCCAAACGCATATTTTATATTTTGTTTTCAATTTATGTTCGTTAATATTCAAAGTTTTTACAATTTTTTTACTCGGTTGAAATAAAGTCATTTGATTTATCAGGCGTTGTATCACTACGAAGGGCTATTTAGCCAATAGTTCATCTATTGTCATAAGTCAACTATTAATTTCGATTTTCTCCTTCGTTATACATATGGCACATTCCTACCTTTGTAGGAACGCGCAAATGTTTAACATATTAAATGAATAAGGGAGACTTTATTCGACTTGGACGCTAGACGCGACGATATTAGTATGCAATTTCCCATCATTCATCTGTGAAAGCTAGTTTCTCTATTAGCAAAAATAAGTCGTTAGTTACATTAGTCTAATTAGTTATATAGGCTAGGCTTTGAAATCATACTTAAGCCGTCGCTAAACATACAATAGTTTAATATTTAGTTTTAAATCAAAGTTGATATCATATAGCTGTTCGTTTATAACTGGCCTAATGCTAATCCACTGTCAAATCAATTAGCTGTTAATTAATCACGCTCCGCTCCGTCACGCGGCGATGACAGCCGCTGTCAACTGGCTATGTCAGTTTGACAGTTGTCAAAGTGACAGATCCCAAGGTTTGTGAGCTGTATGTTTATAACAATAATTGGTTTGGAAATAATTTTAAAAACTTCCGTCTTAAAAACTTATACAAACTGGAAGTAACAAATTAAAGTTAATTTTCTAGTCTTCCTACTTAGTCAATTTTTTTGTCGATGAGCAATATTTTTTCAGAAACACAGTGTCTTCAGCTTCAGAGACGATTCCTCGTGTCACCTCTGGCAAAATTCGTCCAATGCTTCTTTATTACTCGTACTACCTGTAACTGACACAACCACCTTCAAAAACGGTTGCTATCCTAGAATATTTGTACTTTAAAAGCAGAAATTATGTCCGTTCAGAAATTAAATCGGAGTCACTAAATACTATAAACAATAATCATCTAGATAAAGTATAATAACGCACACCATTAACGAGTTCTGACAATCACAGATCAGATTTTAGAATCAAACAAATGTGGCGATGTTTTTTCTAAGGTGACACTTTGAAGTACGTTTGATGACCTCTATCTTATAAACGCGTGGCTATCAGTCAATCCCTTAATGATAAGAAGCTTTAGAGGAACCCTACATATCTAACAGTACTTTACAACAAAGAGCAGATTGTTTTTAACCAATATTGAAGTACGTTATCTCTTATCATCGGCGGCTTTCTTAATAATTAAAAATATGATAGAGATACCGTAAAGTGTGATCGTGGGAAGATGGGATGCTGTCTCCTTTGAAATATTTTGACGAGATAATAGAATTTTGATACAAAAGAGAAAATACGTGACTATGAGACATAAAAGCTTGTGTCTTAAGCAATCCACTGAATGGTAAACGTAGGCCTCCACCAACACGTGCCGCAGAACAGGGTCCTGCGCCTTCCTTATTCACAATCATCATCATCATAACAGCCCCCTAATGTCCCCCTGCAGGGACGGGCCTCCTTCCGTGACGGAGGGGTACTTAGCCTACTAATACCACGATGGCCAGACGGATTGGTATAGGGTTTAATTTCAAATTTTCCTTCTTATTATTTCGTAAAGATAATATTGACGGATAGTCCCTTAGTCGGTTTTTACGACACCCATGGGATGAGATGGGGTGGTAACATATTGTATTCTTACTCCGTCACCACACGGATAATTCACAATGTCGAAAACAAAATCTAAAATTTGACCATCATTCCGTTATTGTGTGTGGTGTAAAAGACGAATAAGGGAGATCAACCAGTATAATCAATACCCATGAAAGTCCTAAGGCAGCGACGGGAATTCTTCAGTAACGGAGAGTAGATTGGAAATCATACCATGCCTGCCAGACGTGATGGCTTGTTTTAAGTTTTCTATGTCTTGGAACACTACTATTTATTTTATCAACATTAATTTCGAACTCAGAGGATTTTGTATTAGATTTAAAGTTTTGATAGATTAAAAAAATATCCAATAGCATTTTTTAACATTTACTATTTTAAAGTACCACAAACTAGTCGGCCATATTGAATCAGCTGTCACAAAAGATAAGCATCACTTCTCTAAAGTGAACTAAAGGCAACAAGATAGTACAAATAATTTCGGGTTACCAGGAACAAGTTGTTCGGGATAAGATGGATAGTCCCCCTGCGGTCCGTCCCTCGGGACCTGCAGGTAACTTGTCCTATATTTTTGGCGAATAAGATTGTATCACGTATACGGTGGTTAAACATTGTTCTACCTACATCGCTCTAACGGTTAAAGTTTTATATTTATTAAAAAAATACTTAGACACTAAACATTATGCCTTCTGTTGTGGAGATATTAACATTCATCGCTTTAACATAGGAAACATAACATTTAACATAGTCACTGAGTGATTAAACCCTTTTCAACAAAGATAAAAAAAAACATAGGAAACAAACATCAAGGCTCAAGTGTTTAACACTTAGGGACTCGCGTCATAATTTGTCGCACAAGTACTCGCTACCTGGTCCGCTGGAACCAGTATAACGTCATAAGTTTTTTCCAGAACTGTATGATAAACGTAAATGTTTACTTTTTTATACGGATTCTATATGTATAATAAAATATATTATTGAACGAAATATTAATATTTATTTTATTTACTTAAACAAAGGCTAGTACGAAAATATACTTAATTTCTCCTTAGTTTTGTGACAAGATTTAGGGTAATCATTGTAATTTTTATATTTACTTATTTTAAACAAAATTTTCTGGATTTAGTCACACAAATATAATATACGTATGTAAACAGAATAGCTAAGAGGGATCAATCATCACAAAACACATAATATCTTATTTGGAGTAAAATCACACTTGTGAACATTCTTCAGACACTTTGTATATAAAATTTAGTTATAACAATTTGTACAAACATGCTGCATGTGTTCTCCACAAATTGGTACACTGCACTTGGTGCAAAAAATATTGGTTTTACTATCTTTTTTCAAATTACATAGGCCGCAACGCACATTTCAGGTTTCTTTCTTCACCGGTCCCTACGTCTATTTTAGCATCAAGATGCATAATAGATGCTAAAAGAACTACTTTGCCACGTTTAGGCACGTAAGATAGCAATGTGGTATTATTTTGAAACCCAAAATAAGTTTCGTGCTTCTGTGTTCGTACACAACGACAACGTAGTATTCGTCGAATTATAATATTTAAGAAGCAAAATATGAAGGACTGGGTCCATTGGACCCATTAGCGAGTCCTTAAGTGTTAAATAATTGTTCTACGCGTGATTGAAATCTGTGACTTCTGCATGGTATCTATATACTGCGATTGCCTGATACTACGAAGCCACTTGACGTAGCTAGGAGGCAGGATACTGGCATACATAAGACCGTAGTTTAGAAGCCTCTACCTTCACCCATGGGAATGAGGGTGGGTTATATTATTTTAATTTATCAGCTTTTTACTAAGTATTTTATTGTCAAGCTTTGTGGATAGATTTTTATGGCAGACTACGATGGCCAAATTTTGCACACTACTGTTTAGATTGAGGTAGATTCAGTAGACACAGTGGTAATACCAACGTCCAAACTAAATGATGAAGGAAAATTATCTACAAAAATTAACGTTTTAATAACAAGCTACTTTATAAAATTTAATTCAATATGTTATCAATAAATAAGATAAGGGTAACAGTGTATACATAGATTATAATTTTGATTTTTATAACATACCTATATGTAGGGATAATGTTGAGCTCTTATCAGATTACTTATCTTAATCTCTGCGTTCTGTAGGTGTACTTAGCTTAAGGTATATTTTATACGTAGGTATTTGTTATTAACAAATATTATGTTCTCTGTGTGGTGGAAGAATAATGTTGTTACCACCACAGTAAAGTTGAATGTAGTCGTAAAGGCTGACTATGGAAATTTTCTCAAAGAAAAGTATCATCATCATCATAAGAGCCCATTAATTTCCCACTGCAGGGACGGCCTCCTCCCGTGACGGAGGGATACTTGGCCTACTAATAAAAGAAAAGTATGAAAATCAATAACCAATCCGTGTCGCCAATGTTTACTGAAGGGTTTTCTTAGTTGCTTAAGGAAGACTGATAGTTTTACAAAACACTTAAAACAAAGAACTTGTTTAATGGATACCAGAGAACTGAACAGCAATCCCTACTTCGTGTGGTACATGACTGAAAGTAACTACTGTGCCATGTGGTTTTCATCAAACATTTTTACGTAAAACCTTTGTTTGAGTTTTTAACTTAAACAAAATGTATATATTATTCTTAGCTATTGTATTTTCTATGTATAATATTTATATATTAACCGAAAACATAAAGTTAAGTTAGATTGTTACATCATATCATTTTTATATTGTAAATTACCCACGTTTAAAAAATATACCTATATTTTATCATGATTCATATTACATTTAAAACTCTAGATACAGGATTTCAAGTGGATGTGACAAACAATAAAAATAATAGTTTTAGTATAAAAATAAATAATATGTATGACGTCACATAGATTTGATTTGATAACATCACTGGGTATTTCATAAGACGATTTGTTATCAGTATACGTGTCTTATCATTACTTAATCAGCTGAGATATTAGTAAAGTTGTGAGTGGTGAATAATATTAAACTTTTTTCTAGAATTATGTTCTTGTGTATATAATAAAAATACGGTATATTTTAAAAAAAACACCACCTTACAATGACGACCTCTGTGGCGTAGTGGTTATATAACATGACTGCTACTCAGACGTCTTGGGTTCGATTCCCGCTCAATGCAAATCTTTTTTTGCATGAACATGATTGTTTGCGTTGGTCTGAGTGTTTCTATGTATAATATGTATGTATGTATGTATTTACAAAAAAAAAAGTATTTAAGCATGTTTATCCGTTGTTTAGTACCCATAGTACAAGCTTTGCTTAGTTTGGGACTAGATGGCGTTGTGTGAATGTGTGAAGAATATTTATTTCATACACATATTTTGAGCGAAAGAACTGTTAATAGAACTAAAAATCTTACGTACAAATACATGGTCTTTGATTACGAGCTCCATGATTTCAAGATTTGTAGTATCCTTGAATGAATTCTACCATTAGTAATTGTACTGCTAAGTCTTCTGTATCTGGTATGGTCAAGCGTGAAACTTATTATAAGGCTATCGGCTTGTTCGTGTTGCTACCATGTTGTATAAAAACAGAACTCAAGCTTTATAATTCTTTCAAAACAATCGTATGCAAGGAAAATTTATAACACTGATATTAAGCACAAAGAATAGTTACACTTATATCGCAGGGACTTCAAATTAACTATAAATATAAATATTCCTCACACTTTCACACAACGCCATCTAGTCCCAAACCATACAAGTATAACCATATAGTACATTATATTGAAGATCCCAAAATAAATCACCTGCATTGGCAACAAAAACGTGATCTCGTGAGATACGTCATCAAACATCCGAGAATTTAGAATACCTACGATTCTCATTCATAAATAACCAACAGATAATATCAGATCCCATGTCAAACCTGAATGTATCTCTGAGATAATATTTGCAAATCTATTCAGATATCAACTAATACGGTCTATGAATAAAGTTATCCATCAACGTTATCTACCCTACATGTTACTACGTATAGAACAAATATTGATGATTGCAACTACCTAATATAATTGACAACCAAACATCAAACTATTGCAATTACAATACCGTGTCGAAATAATTACTGTCGTAAGTCAACATCTCTATCAGGATTACCAACTTAATTACACATCAAAATATACAATATTGAATCTTATTTCTATGGGGTTAAAGATGTAATAAGCCGCATAGATTTGATAGCCCTGATACGGTTTGTGTTCACATCATATATCATGTTTATCTATTAACAAACTCGGTAGCGAACAATTATTTTAGATTTCGTCGCCTCTAACATTTTTTGGTGCAATTATCTCTTATCTTTAGATTGGTGTTGTGGGCTTTGAAATATTTTGGTGTTTGGATAATTAAATTATCTTTTTACAGTGACTTATCTACTTCTTATAAGAAAACTTGGGCTGTTTATACAGTGTAGAGTTGGTATATAAAGCGCTTTCTTGAATTTTCTTTCTCTTGTTCAGATGTTAAGTCTGTATCTTTACGTTCCGTTACCGTTTCATGTTTTCGGGACGTTGACATACTTCCTCGACAGGCATCTCTACTTAAAATACTTAAGATACTGATTTAAATCTTGGTCTACAAACATGACACAGAATACTAAAAATAATCAATAACTGTGTGTACTGTGTATTAAATGTCAAATGTGACAACTAGAATGGTGACGTATAAATAATCGTAGTAAAATTATTACATTTTGTTGCACCATGTTGGTAAATCAGAACATACCTGATTTATTTTTACAACCGCTTCATTACATTACAAAGTAGGAACAGGAGCAATGAGTTGTGCTGTTGTTGGACGACCCGGTCGCCTGACATCGAAGCAAATGCATGCCCTGTTGCCGTAAGGCTGGTTACTGAGCATATTTCCTACTTAAAACGTACACATGGAACGAAACTGTCTCCTAGAGGGTAAGTACAGAGATATGGTAGAAGTTTCCCTGCACGATCAAATTAAAATAAATACATTCGTTGGTAAACCAAAGTAAATCCGATAAGTATAGCCCTCAGCATATCCCGACAAATAGTGTGCCGAAACGACAGCCTTTAAAGCAGAAAGGTCTTGGAAAGGCGTAAGAAGATACAGAATGGGCAAACTCTACAAAGGGTGGAAAGCAAGTTTCGAATTTGGGAAAGACAGTTTTCTTTTTTTCTCTGGTTCAATAAGTTTAATTATTTAGAATTTATCAAGCACTCAATTTTATAGACTAGTGTTACATTATAAAACTATACATCACTGTACAATAACGATAAAATTCATAAATTCATTTATCATCAATTCGATGTAGTAGACAAATCTCAAGTTAAAATCTGTACATGTATTGTCGCCAGCTTATTCATAAAAATGTTTATTGAGAACATAATTTATCTTGTATAGAGAATACTACAACGAGTACACTACTACTTTGTCTACAAACCTGTCTATCATCTTCCTATCGCTCTAACCAGGTCGCGTTTCTACCGTATAAGAGTCTTGCTTACCACCTGAGTCTCACCAATGTGAGTAAAAACAATTAATTATTTCAAGATCAAATAGGTACAAAACTATTCTGCCCCAGTTCTACGTACTTACATAATCCATTGAACTTTATCTAATTGTTGTATTTATCTTAATTCTCGATCTTATGTTCTGTTATCTGAACACTTTATTGCGTATCTTAATTTCTGAAGAATTTGAGTAGATATTATTGATGGAACTGTGATATTGATAAAAGTTTTAGTTTGGTGTCCGTATGGTGAGAAGCAAGAATGAAAATGTAAAAGTGTAATATGAACAGAAACGAATCTGTCTGGCCGTAATAGTTTTATTTGGCCAAGTTTTCTTTCATTGCTCCGTACCTGGCCTTTGTATTTTAAAGGCCAATATGATTGTTTTCAAAATTATATGTGGCTTTATAACGCTTATAGGTAAACAGCATAGTATGCTTTTTTCAGGACAAATGGGCTAGGACGGCTTCATGCAAGCCCTAAGTCATAATATCTATTTGTATCTATACGTTTATTTTTTTATTTTATTATTTAGTTCAGATTAAGCATCTGGCATCTCTAATACTTAATAACTCGCTGTAAACTTCTAACATGGCTGCTAATACGTTACGTATGGAGATGTTATCATCACCATTTCAGAGGTTATTTTAGTATTGATTGTAATCATTCAGAGATTCTTATCATACATTCATGCGTGTCGTCATCGATAGCTATATTATTATCTGTGCGTGTTAAAAACAACACCTAGTGCTAGGTATGATGTTAGAAAAATAAGATAGATAGCTAGTATGTATCATGTATATGCTTTACTTTTTCACCTGACGTTAAAACAAGAGAAGGAGGTTATCAATAATGTTGTTTTTTTTTCAAATCGAACCCGAGACCTCTGCGTAGCAGTCATGTTATATAACCACTACGCCACAGAGGTCAAATACTTCCAAAAGTGGAGGAGGTTAACAATTTCGTTGTATTTTCCTAAGGTTTGTTACCTCAGTACTTAAAACATTAAAATTCTTGGCCAGTTCAAAACGTCCCATAGAAATTTTAAATTTCATTTCATTGGTAATTAAATGAAGTAAACGACATTACGTAAGTAGGTATTGCAAAGATTAAGTAGGTACTGAGCTTTGACAATCTTTTCCAGTAGCAAAGAGAAACTTGCATTTCTAATACAATGGACGTGTTTGGTGTCTGTCTGTGTTAAATTTTCCTACTTTTGTTTTCGTATCGATAACATCTATACAACAAATAAATGATATGATTTAAGATTTCTTTTAGTATGTTTTAATGATGAGGTGGTATGAAGGTTTTTTATACATGTAAATATTAATCCTTTGGCATTCTAAAAACAATATTTTTAATTATTAATCCAACATAACGAGTGTTCAATGTAAGTAATTTGATCACAATGTGGTTGACAAGTTTTTGTTTCTGAGGTAATAGATACGAGTTTGAGGCTTCATGGGTTAACTCGACACGTGTTCTCTGTATAAACACCTTTCTGTTTCATTTTATTTATTTATTTTTATATGTAAAACTCATTGGTCTGTTGATTATTATAAATTAATTTAATTGGCAGTTCATTGAGTCGTGTTTTAATTAAGGTCTAAATATTGTTATAGTTTGAAAACTATAAAAACTTGAAATTAAACCCTATACCAATCCGTCTGGCCAGCGTGGTATTAGTAGGCCAAGTATCCCTCTGTCAAGGGAGGAAGCCCGTCCCTGCAGTGGGTTTTTGGGCTGTTATAATGATGATGATTGTTATAGTTTGACATTTTTTGTTTTACGCTAGCCTTCGTGTCTTCCTAGATTTTACCAGAACCCAGTTCGATTATTAACAATTTTCTATTTGAAAAATCGACATAGCTATGTCATTAATTATTATCATCATTGTAAATATTCTGGTGTGGTCACAGATAGCAACGAATGTAAAACGATTAAAATAAGTTTAAGGTGAACTATTTAAATTTTACAGGGAATACTGTTAAAAAAAATTTATCAGTAAGTATCGCGTGGTGCCGGAGTAAGAATACAATATGTCATCACCCCATCTCATCCCATTGGTGTCGTAAAAACCGACTAAGGCACAATCCGTGAATATTATCTTTACGAAATAAAAAGAAGGAAAACTTGAAATTACACCCTATACCAAACCGTGTGGCCAGCGTGGTATTAGTGGGCCAAGTATCCCTCCGTCACAGGAGGTGGCCCGTCTCTGCAGTGGGAATTTATGATGGTATTAGTAGGATATTAATGGGGTGTTATGATGAATCAGTAAGAAATTAAACAAAATTTGATTTATGGTAGTAATATTTTGGTAGTAGTTTGCAGATAATCCTTTCGACTTTCATTACTGATAAGAAACGTGTATTAATTTGATTTGTCTGGATTCCCTTGTCCACAGATCAATGACGTTTATTTTTAAAACGTCACAGCAGGACGCTCATATTGATAAAAATACCACAATTCCCTTAGGAATAGAATTCCACAAGAATTCGACTTACTTCTGTTTCCACAAAATAGTTTACAACATTATATTCTTAACTAAATCTGATAGCTATTTAATTATAAATCTTATTTCTATAGATATAAAGATGGTATTGATTTTGTTAAAAGCAATATTAAACAAGTTTTATTCTGTACGCTTGTATTGTAATGGACACGCGCGCGCGCTCTCTGTTGGTGGTCGCTTATAAGTAAAACTGTAATGAGTGAAAGGTAAAAACGCTTAGCTATTATCATTATTGTTAAGAATGACAGAAATATTATTCCTACTTAAGTAAATTCTATACAGTAAGTTAAAGATCATATCTGTAAGCTTAAACTTGCCAAAACACCTGTTAAAATGTAGTTACAATTTTCTTTCTGCCCAGAAGAACCCTTCCTTGCGCTAAGGCACTTTAGTGTTGTATAGTTTTAATTTCATTTTTTAATTTCTTGCTCGTAGATATTTTGGGTCAGTTTAAGTTAGCCTTGGCTTTGAAGAAAATACTTCTTGACCTCGTTGTCTGATTGACATCGGACTTGGACGTAAAGGTCTATGTTTCTGAATTCAGAAGCAAAAGCAAGTAGCGGCATATGTAACAACTAGAACTCTTTCTTCGCACAAATAGAAACGCAAATAGAACTTTTTCTTCAAATCTTTTTTTAATTGTTATAATGTGGTAGAAAAGCAAAAGATTCACATGATGGCAAGTGGTATATCCACTTCTTGGGGGTCAGAAATACCAGAGCATAGCCAAGTCACTGCATATTCTAGACACAAATAATTACATTTCATAGCCCTGAAAATGTTACTAGCTAAAACTTCCCAACCTCGAACTATTTCAAGTTTAGTTTAGCTAATTTACGTGGTACCCAGTATAGAGTTACCTAGATATAGAACTGTACAGTGGCAGTGGTTAGATAGCAACACCTCAGCGTTGCGATCTACTGATAAGAGTAGTTCACTGACGCGTACGGAAATTGCAGTCAGCAGGCAGACACACACATGGAGTAAGGTTTAGTAAGCATTTTGTATATTTAACAGAGATGTCTTGGTTTGAGTTAGATTGTGAATTAAATTAATTTATTTATCGTTCTATTTGTATCCTATGAAGGCCCGTATCCCTGCAACGGGACATTAGTAATCAAATAAATTTGACAAATCAGAAAAATTTGGTACTCTGTTTTGGAGATGTTACCTGTTGTCTCATGCGAAGAACAAAGTAAAGGTGCTAATCATCATGACAACCAACTGATGGCCCGTTGTAAGGACGGGTTTCTAAAGTGACAGTGGGGAATCTCGTCCTACTAACACCACGATGGCCTGGCGGATTGGTTTTAGATCCAGTTTTCATTCTTATGTAATCGCATTGTGAACTTTTATTCAGTTGGTGTTAGGGACATAAGTGGGATGACATTGGTGGTGAATCTGTCTAATTCTGCTACCACAGACTTACACCTACTTAGTATTTTTATTTTCAAACAATCGTTAATTCGCTCCATTTGAATAACTTAGTTTTAGAACACAATTTATCTTGCCATCTCAGTTCGCCATCTGCTTTTCCGATAATTAAGCATTAAAATAATTAAGTATGTAAGTGTAGTTCTCGTAATTGTTTAATTAATTTAATACTATGTTATCTTATTCTTAGTATAAGACTGAATAGATATTAGATATCAATTTATCATTTTCTACTAAGGAACATTAACAACTCTCTAAAAGATTCATTGTGATAACCAACTTTACATTAACTTTAAGTTTTTATCAATATGTATTAGTTTCTGGGCAATATCGAATATTTATTAATTTTTAATATTAATATTTTCAGCAGCCCTCTGCTAGGCATATCATCTCTAATAATAAATAGTGCTAAATTTGGGTCAACTTTGATCGATGAGGTCTATTATTTCATTAATATTTTAATTGTATGTGTTAAAATATATTTTAAAATGTAAAGAGAGTTGAAAAATTGTTGTAAATTGGTAGAATAAAGATACCAAGCAATCGATTGACCGAGACACAAGCTTTGCACTTAACATATTCTACCATTTTCATGTAAATCATTAATCACGTAAAATCAAATCTCTGTCGACGGTCTTCTAAAAAATTAACAATTTAAAAGGCTTTTATAAATATGGAAACAACATGTAGATGTCAATATTTTATCTTGTAGGTAAGAAGTATTCTTCCTGAGGAGTTCGGACACATATCTCGACTGGCCGGCTGTCCGGAGACTCTGTAGAGGTGCGCGGTAAAAAATATACCTCGTTCCGAATCATTGAACGATTGACAGCGGACCTTAAGGTACTCAAAGTTTGTTTTACTCGGATAAAATGTATTTGAATTTACTTTGATAAAAAAGGCTATGTTTGTAGTAAACTAGTAATTCGTTCACTAAAATAGTTTTTTGATTAAAAATACATCAATGAGTTAGGTAAAACTTTGTTTTACGCGTAAGAATTTCAAATAAATATATCAGGTAAGCAGGTATCCGTTTTTTTCTTGCCAAAACAACAAATACCGATGACCAGCTTTGTACCTAGTTTCCCTCCACAAATGGAGAAGACCTGTCCTTGGATTGGTACATACATGGATTGTGTGTTTACGTATCAGGTTCGATACACAACCTTGGGTTGTGTATGGATACTAACCTTCGATACGAAACGCACATTAATAATATAGTCCGATTCTGCTTTTATCGTTTGAAAGTCCTTTATAAGTTAAGACCTTATTTATCAGAAGACCTACGGACACGAATAGTAGAATCTTTGATTCTGTCCAGGCTGAACTATGCTGACACTATATACGGACCTCGATTACTATAGTGTGACCACAGGAGCTGTGCACCCCCTGAGGTATGCGCGGCGAGGTGGGGGACGAAGAAAAAATAGGTGTCCGTTATGGTACACGGTACACGTACACGTGATAGTTCTGATAGAAAAGGAACTTTTCTTTTGAAAAATTCTTGATGTAAAAATAATGCGTGAAATTCTGACTGAATTAGTGTAGGTAAATGCTTTATGCGAATTCACAGTGGAATATGTCAAAATCCATGTTAATTTATGTTCATAGTACTGGTACAGATAATATGCTCACAAGTGATTTGAATATCTCGAGAACTACAAAACATAGGTACAGTAATTCTGTTAATACAGTAGAAATGTAACCCTGAAATAACGCCTGTGTAACACTTTATTTCAATACAAAATTCAATATTATCGGAGATATTAACGGTTCTTAGGGGCCGCCGGGCTGGAGTTATTTTATTACGCTATAATATTAAAACCACAACAACTATTTTTTCTTGTAGGTACAGTCTGTCTATAAAGTTCTGACAAAAAATTAGGGCGCCACTGTGCTACACGTAGCAACCCTATTTAGTCTGACAAAATAGTTTTCAAAACAATTATGTTCAAATAACACTACACTAAACTGAATAGGTATAATTCTGTAACTGCAATGAGACTTCGATCCGGACATATTCCTACTAGGAAGTTTACCTATCTCATGGGTATAACAACAACCCCCAACTGTGAAGTGTGTGGTGTAGTGGAGGACATTTACCACGTCCTGTTGGAATGTGTTCGGAGCGAACCATTTAGGATACAAATGTTTACTAACAGCTTTGATGTAGGATCATGTAACAGTACATTAGCTAATCCTGGATCTGATTCGGCGAAATGTTTATATAAATTTTATAATAAGCACATGAAGTTGTAATACATAAGGAGACTATGACGGAGCGACATAGTCAAATAGTGACAAAGCTACTTAAATAAAGAAAAAAAAAAAAAAAAAAAACACTACACTATTAGAGCACTTATAATACTAGGGCATTTCTTGTAGGTAAGACTATTGCATTTAAAGTTTTGCGTAGAACTTCAAGACTACAATTAAAATCCACCTCAGTTCTAGCTATCATCTGCAATTTTCTGAAGGTTGGAACCCGAAATTTTACAAAAGTTATGTAAATTGAACATTTGATTATACCTATAATAAATTTAGGCATAACTAGAAACAAAATACAGGTAAAAGAAGAAAAATGTTATACACCTCTTTTTTACTGTAGAACATAATTGTATTTTGTGGGGGAGAGCAGAAATATACATATATTTATTTCTTTGGCCGGCCTTGCCTGTGTTTACGAGGAGTTTCAAGCTTTTCATTATTTTTAAATTTAATAATTCTAATGGAATGGAGAGAATAACTACAATACCTAACAAAAATTTATTCAGTGTTAAATATTAACCAACAAGATATCATTTAACATGGATTCACTAAGAGCTAAAACAGTAACACGATTACATACCCATCAAAGTTACAGTTCGCCCATAAACATCATCCAAATCGCATAAAAGTTGACCAGAATCGTGCTCCGCTAAACATCGCCTTATAACTTTAAAAATCACTTCCCGCGTGCCACTTTGATTTACTCTACTCATTGCTTACATTGTTCTTCGTAAGTCAGTATTAGTTTATTTTAGATTAATGAACTAATAAAAATCACAAATTTGACGACTTTATAGACATATCTGTAATATATTACACTTACTTAGTTGATCACAATGTAACCCAAATATACTTATATTTTATTAAAAATATGCAGGTGATAAATAAGAACTCACCCCTTACTCATAAACGCCTCTTAAATTTAATCACTGTTTAGCGAGATTATTATTTGTAAAATCAAACTTATACTAAACAAAACCGTAAGAATTTAAGGTAATCAATTAACTTAAATTTAAGAGGCGTTTGTGAGTAAGGGGGTAATCTGTATAAAGTAATTCCTAGGAATACTGTAGTGTTAACGATTTCTAATTCCTCATCATTAATCTTAACAATTGGATTTTTTTTTTATTTATGCAGAGTTTTTTGGCATAGTAACCAACTCGATATAGCTCTTGTATGCTACCATAACGGACACCTACCTGCTGTCACGAGTTTTGACGGCAGTGTCATAACAATTCGAACATTATATTTTTCTTTAAGAATTTCATGTTCTTAGAGTATATGATACATTCCGCTAGATGTCATTTTCTCAAAGTTACATTATAAAAACACAAATAATGTTCCTATTTACGCTTAAAACTATACAACAATGTAAATACTTTCTAGGAGTTTTTAAAAAAACTGTCTTTTAATAGAAACCTGCTACAGCCGCTCGTGCAGCGACCAGTACCAGCCAAATAACTAAAGTATATTGCGTCAGATGTCGCTAGTAGCTACATCATAGACTGTTTATTCTATACCAGTATTTTTCATGTACTCTATATGTCCACCCCCCTCTCGCCGCGCGCATACCTCAGGAGGTGCACAGCTCCTGTGGTCACACTATAGCTAGGACAAGTCGTCTCATCCAGATACAAAACGAATGTGCACGGTTTTGCTTTGCTGTTCCTCCTAGGCATCACATCACACCCTTTTTGAATGAGCATGGCATTATAAAAATGAAGTCTCGACAAAAACTCCATTTAGCTTGTCTTCTTTTCAGCGTCATTAAATATAAGACACCGGCATATTTGTATGATAGGCTTTCGTGGGTAGCGGACGGAAGAGACTGTAGGGTCTGACAATGTGCTCGCCAAATTTCTATCCCATCTCACCACTGTGCTGCTTTCAGGGGTGGTTTCCGTTATGCAGCCGCGAAGATATGGAATAATCTTCCACCTCCCTTGAGACGCATAGAAGCTGTGAGCACTTTTAGATTAAACTTGAGAAACTATCTCTTAAAAAAACAGCGAGATTTAGGTTGCATAAACCTCGATGTTTCAATTGTCTGACATGGTAGAATATAGAATAATGATGCAATGATGGGGTTCAGTAGATCAATGTACATAAACACACGCACACACACACACACATACAATGACAGAAAACACACCCACACTCACAACACACATACATAATACACAGTAGATTAAATATTCAGTATAAGTTTATGTATCCAAAAAGAAGCTACACTTTGTTTCTGTTTATTTTTTATTTTTTTTAATTTGCATAACTATTATAGTTACTATTAATTATATATTGTTATAGTAATGAGATAGCAGACTCGTTGTGCTATTTGGCATTTGTTCGCGTAGTATAGGTTCCAGATGAAAACCAGCGTCTAACAGAAGTGTTGGACATTATGCTGATCTGGATACCCTTTTTAGGGTCACCCGTGGGATGCATTAACAATAATTTATTTAACAGTTGGTTCATGTATATCATTTGTGTACTACCTCTCCTATATTTCTGTACCTACTGTTAGTATATATCTTTCTCTTTATGTATCATTTCTTGTTATGTGTTTCTGTGGAATCTTAATAAATAAATTATAAAAAAAAAAAAAAAAATATAGCCGTGTCAAGTTATAAACCATATTAAAATCCTGTTTTTGATAAACTAAAAATTGATAAACTCTTCCAGAAGTCTGTAGAAACGATAACTACCAAGTAAAACATTTGAGTGTAAAACTTTGAGCACCTCAGCACATCCGCTGAGGCTTGCGACAGGTCTTGTTGTTGTGACAGCTCTCCGGGATGCCTCTAACTACAACATTATGTTCACCTCTGTCAGCTCGCGCGTAAGGGACATACACTCTTCAGGGAATTGTGTACGTATTGTACACACAGCAACTAATCAAGCTAGACACTCATGTACCTTAATACCTTGAAATAAGACAACATTTCAAATGAAAATGTTTAACTTGATGTGTTGCTGTGTGTACATGCCAGCTTAATTACATTTTAGCAAAGTTTAGTAGTATGGTTTTGAAATAATAATTGTGGAACATACAATGCAATCGAGTAAACACAAATAAGTAATTTTGGATGGTGGAATTGTGCATTAATCAAATTTATTTACTTACATATCGAATATGTAAACGTAATGTTATCAAGTTAAACTGTCCCGGTAATGCAGCATTCACGAGGACGCAAATTCGAATCCCTCGCAGGAAAATTGTTTGTGCAATCGACAAATTATTGTTTTGAGTCTTGGATTAAATTGATATTTTAAAAAAGCCCCGCGAAATAGGTCAAGATCCAAAATGCCAATATGTGTCAAAAAAACAAACGAGAATATTAATTTCTTAAAACGTACTCTCACTTTCCTTGTATTAACCCTGGGAATAAACAAAAAAGTTATACTGACAACGTACTGTACCGAGCTCGCAATCGAACCACGAAATGAGAGGTCAACCTGCAGATAGATGGAGAATAGGTGTGACGTTTGGGATGTAACATAAAAAAGAAAACAGGTTTATCAACCAAATAGAAAAGTTGCGAATCATTAAGACAAAAGTAGCAATAGCAAAAGAATATGATATGACTCTCCGTGTGGTGACGGAGTAAGTATACAGTGTGTCACCACCCCATTTCGACCCATAGGTGTCGTAAAAACAGACTAAGGGACTATCCGTAAATATTATCTATACAAAATAAAAAGAAGGCTACGGCTGGTATTCAACCATCATAACAAAGGTATAGGGAAGACAGGGATTTCCAATCACATAGGCATAAGCATGATAGAAATAAGCATGATAGAAATAAGCATGATAGACATAAGCAAGATAGAAATAAGTAAGATAAGAATAGGCTATATACCTACATCCGTTTCTTACAATGAAGCTAAAAACGTGAACAAAGAAAAAGGAATTCTTGTTTTCATAACAGTTGATAAGAATTAATTAAAAGTTCCAGCAATGACATCAAGTCGATATGATAACACATTATCACATTAGCATCACGTAGACGCCGGCGGCAAGATTTTAGTCTAAAAACATAAAACTAAACTAATCTATTGTTAAAATCAAATTAAATTAATATCAATGCTACCACGATACGCAGTTACGATATTTATTAAAAATATCTTTAATGTATATTAGGTTCCGTAGAAAAATCGCTTTTAATATTATCCATTTTTTAATTTTTTAACCCTTATTTAACCTGATTTATTTGTCGATGCGTAAATCGGGCTTTATTTAGGTCTTCATATGGTAACGACTTTATTCATCCTAAGATTTAAGTGGAGCATCCATGACAACCTTGAGTTTCCCGCCCTTAATTACTTAAAACTTTTTGGTGCTACGAAGGTCAGATTTATGCTCTAGAATTACTTTGTCTAGTTTTAAAAGCGTTTTATTATCTTTTTTTTAATAGAACATTTTTACCTTTGGAACCCTAATAATATCTGAGAAAAGTTCGTGAGTTGCCTTAATTTAAGCCTCATTTATGTCTAAATAAGGCCGTTTTTAATCAGTTTTTTGACTTTGTTTCTTCATATATTTCATTATAATAAAAAAACCCTATTCTTTATTCAGGCAGTGTCCCGCTAGTCCATAACCTCAATGTGTTTACCTCATTCACCTAATTGTTCTTTAAGTTCAGTAATCACGCAATGGAGAGAGCTATGTTGGGAGTTTCCCTGCTTGATCGTATTAGAAACGAGGAGAAGCGCGGAGAAAAGATAGCGGTTGGGGCATAAAAGCTTTGGAATGGCGACCGCGCACCGGAAGGCGCAGGGTGGGGAGACCGACGGAAAGTCGATGGATGAGGGAGGCACAAGACCGCGAAGGGTAGAAACTTTTGGAGTAGGCCTATGTCCAGCAGTGGATGTCCATAGGCTGATATGGAATCACGAAATTTACTTTTTGTATCTATTATTTATAGTATTATTTATAGTATTATTTATAGTATTATTTATAGTATTATTTATAGTATTATTTATAGTATTATTTATAGTATTATTTATAGTATTATTTATAGTATTATTTATAGTATTATTTATAGTATTATTTATAGTATTATTTATAGTATTATTTATAGTATTATTTATAGTATTATTTATAGTATTATTTATAGTATTATTTATAGTATTATTTATAGTATTATTTATAGTATTATTTATAGTATTATTTATAGTATTATTTATAGTATTATTTATAGTATTATTTATAGTATTATTTATAGTATTATTTATAGTATTATTTATAGTATTATTTATAGTATTATTTATAGTATTATTTATAGTATTATTTATAGTATTATTTACAAATGCCACTTCGTTCCTTGCAGAACCCTAAACTGAATATTACCTAAAGTAAAAATTGATTAATTGCTAATAAATTATGATAGTGTTGGCAGTCGGTATCGCTGATAACAGATAAACGGATTACATCGCCAAGTATAACTGTATGATAAAACTTGCAATGATTTCTTAGTAACCGTGTCATGGTTACGCAAGACTGAGTTACCATCACTTTTTATTTATTGGCTTAAGTCGGCAGAGCAAGCGGTCCTCGTCATGGTAAGTGGTACCTCCGCTCATCGACTCCAGCAAGGCTAGGCCGGTGCCTACCTTGCCTCCTCTACGTTCACCTATACGTTCTCTCTACCTTTCCCAAAAGAAAAGAGGAGAGGGTGTAAAGGTTATTGTTGGGTCTCTGGTACTTACACTATACACTACACTAAAACTCAAACTTTTATTGCATTTCCACAAGCTTTTTTATAGGTTAAAATAAAGCTAGAACACTGAACACTTAACGAGAGAAACGAAGCAGTAAAAGAAGAAACTGCTGTTTTACATCGGTATTCTGTGAGAGAGTGGTACTGCCTTAGTTGAGCCGGAACATTCAGGCTGTAATAAGCGTGACTCTACCCCTCAAGATTATTATGTTTTACACAGAGGTAAACAAGTGAACTTACTATTAGAGAAGTCAGTTGAAATTTTGAATAACGGTCAATGATGACTTCAGTGCTTATAGTGCATGACTACTGCGTAGAGGTCCAGGTTTGATTCCTCCAAAATTATAAATTTGAGTGCATGAACATGTTTGTAGTCTCATACATGTGTATACCGTACAATTAGTACCTTTTATGTGTTCTTTTCCTTAGTTTAGTCCATTAGTCGCATTCTATGACACCATTGGGCCCCATTAATTATTTTAATTGTATTAGCAATAAACCAAACAACCAGTACGCTACAGTAAGATTGTTTTCCCTATCCCATAAACGTCCTTGCCACGATGACTCACGTTTACCTGTCACACTCGATAACAAAAAGTTAAAAGGCATTCATTACAACAACTACTGAAGCTTAGCCATTGTTGTGGCTAATATTGTTAGCTTAGGCCGGATTATAACCATTGATACACCCATTGTTAGTCACCTCAGGTATACCGCTGTCACTGATACTCATCTTTTGAATACTTTGTGACATTTGAATGGAGATTTTTATAAATATTTTTGTGTTTTTTCTGACAAGAGTAAGTAAGTAGCGAGGTTTGGTCAGTTAAAGTATTAGTTGGTAAGGGTGTGAGGTGGAACTAAATTAAGCTCTGAGGCAGGTTGTCTCATGAATTTGATGTGATACAGGATTAAATATGTATTAGAGACCATTGGTGAAACCTTTTTGTTACACAATTTTTTTATTATTTTGGTAACAAATCCTACGTGTAGGTACATGTTTATCTGGACTGTTAGTGATGTAAAGATGTGTAGAGAACAAGTTTAGTAATAACTGTTGAAAATTACAAACTGTAGCTAAGAAACTTTGCCGCTTTTGTCTAGGGCAGGCAGTAGCTTAACTGTGCTTTGGCAATACTAACGTCCTTAAGTAGCGCTTACCAATTAGTCTTACCATCAGGTAGTAGCTTATCTGCTATAGCAAAAAAATAACAAGTAGCTACTTTCTAGTTATAAAAACAGTAATTTACTCTAGTTAGTAGTTTCGTAATATCCTAAATTATGAAAGAAATACACACAATGGTAGGTAATGCTGTGTTTCGTTATACTCGTTCGGTACGTTTTTAGTAATACGTGTAAATATAAAGTGCTATGATAATAGTTGTAGGCGTTCCTCTAGTTTAAATAATTGCCAGTGTTAGTGAGTCTAAACGTGGTCAGTGCTTATTATGGTTCAGACATTGTTCCAGGTTTGTAAGCCAGTGGTTTTTGTAAGCCAGGCCATGTGGCAGGGTTAGACCTTATAAAAGTAGAGATTTTTAAATGATTTATTAAATGATTTTTGTAATTTACCCTATGATTTTTACAAGTGCTATTTCTTTTTTAGTATTGTCTTTATTGAAGTAATAGTTATAATTAATAACGTAAGAGGATAAGTATTTAATTATAACTGTTATAGATATTCACAAGAAATTAATTGCAGAACATTAGCATCTTTAGCTTACTATTTCTTAAAGTATCTCCTTGCAGAGAAGGGCTTATACTAGTGGCAGAGGTATTTTCTGGACATAAGAATTACTTAGTCCGCATTTACGACAGTCAGAGGTTAAGATTGGTCGCCATAATTTCCATTTGATAATACACAATCATACCTAATACTAAATATTGTAATGGTAGCCATACACGATCCTTCCTATCGTCCAATCGGCATGACGCTACCGATTGGATCAGTTAGAATTGACCGTGTATACGAGTGGATCGGAAGGACAGTTAGAATGGATGGCAGGATCGAATTTCGTTTCTTTTGATTGAGATTGGATCAAGCCTGCAGTATCATGCCGATTGGACGATAGGAAGGATCGTGTATGGCCACCGTGAGCTAAAATGTAGTTTAAAGTATGACTGATCCAATCGGTAGTTCATGCCGATTGGACGATAAGAAGGATCGTGTATGCCCAATGTGGACGAACTGCAGATTGGATCAAGCCTGCAGTGTCACGCCGATTGGACGATAGGAAGGATCGTGTATGGCTACCATAATATGTAATTGCTGCTTTAAGTATCGTAGGCGCGTTTTGGAATAATATTTATAAACTCTAATGATAAGTATTATTTTCATATAACGTTTACTTTGTAAAATGTTTTTGGATGCCTATATGGACTCTGTTCTCTGTTACATTTAATTATTTACCTATAAAGCTTAGGTATAACTAGAAAAATTCGAAAAGAACAAAGACAATGGAAAAAATTGGTACTCGATGCGGGATTTCTTCTTTTTGAACTCTGAATTGTTTGAATATAAATTTATGCATAAGAAAACAAAGGTAATACTTTAATGTAACAAGTAACCCTTTTAAACTTTATTTGAGGAGTAGGGCGTCAATTGGCTGATATTTATAATGATGATAATAGACTCGTTTAAATTAATTTTCTTAACTAATTTCTCGGCAACCATATTACTAAGAGAAGTATCAAAAAGAGGTCCAATTTAGCTTTAAAGGTCTTGGATTAAAAGATCATCGATTTTTCCGCTAATTGTATTTTAAACGTTACATACACTACAATCAAATATTGATAACATCTTAACGTTAATAGATGACACTACACTCTATGATCTAGAAAATAATTATATAGGTACTTACATTCCAAATAATATTACAAACTTAATTATTATAATTATTTACATTTTTTTTGGGGGAGAGGCACTAGGCATTTCTACTGGGGAGTAAACTTTGTATCCCGGGGACTTTCACAGACATATATTTAAGGCTTTTAAGGTATTTATACAGTAATTTGTGAATCGCATAAACATTTTGTTCTGCGCTGAATTTCAAATCGCAACCTTATCCTACGTTTATCTCATCTTTATAATAGAACCATTCAGGAATTACATTGACGATTAAGGAATTCATAAAAGTTATTAATCTAGCATCAACATTAATTATTTTTATAATCACAAAATAAAATAGGTAGGTAATTAATATTAACAAAGAATATAGA
Organism: Schrankia costaestrigalis; assembly: GCA_905475405.1. Lineage (NCBI taxonomy): Eukaryota > Metazoa > Arthropoda > Insecta > Lepidoptera > Erebidae > Schrankia > Schrankia costaestrigalis. The sequence goes on from FR997841.1 coordinate 18,360,878, forward strand.
AATAAGTATTATTTAATATGACAACAAGATTATCTTAATAGAATAAGGAAGAAGATCTTTATACAAATGGAATTGAATTTTAGATGAAACTAAAATAAATAATGTTCCAATTCTGGGTACATTATGTACCAGATTTACCTAATTATAATGCGATTCGTTCATATAATATAACATTATCGAATTCTTACTAAGCCTAACAAATTGATATCTAGAATACTTATTTAGAATCTGTAGGTCTACATTTACTACAGATTTTTTTTCTATTGTGTGACAATTTGATAACTTAAGGTTAAATTAACCGATTTTTTAACGATTTAAAGGAACGAGAATTTACATGCTGTTCAAACTTAATTATTGGATATATTAACAAGTTTCCCACCAGTAAGACACAATAATAACAATGGAAATGTTTCGAATATTTATAGCACATGGAACTGAGAAAGGTTTAAGATTGAAATGTAAATGTTTCAAACTGATATCTACTTACACTTGCGTAACTCTAAGTTCTTAAAACATGGCACTTATTATTGACTATCTTACAGCTATACCAAAGCTGCATTGTGGATTTGATATCATGTCGTTAGCAAGATCAGTTTGAAACAGAATGCAAGAGATACCTAGATAGAGAGAACACAAAGAGATTGCTAAAGAGTATAAAAATACTTAATTAAAAAGAAGAAGCAACTTAGTTTAAGAACGACATTACGTTTGACGCTGTTGTAAAGTTAGAAGAGTTTGTATATAGTTTTGTTTAACAACTTACGAAAAAAATACAATCGAATTGAGAACCTCCTCCTTTTTTTTTGAAGTCGGTTAAAAAGCTATAAATGGCGTATGGACAAGTGAACGTCAATAAACTCATCCCTGCAGTGGAATATTATTAACTTTTATGAGGATTTGATTTGATCTTGGTAAAGCAATTTTACTCGTACAATTTAAAACATTAACTACCCGAATTCACGAAATGGTTGCAAATAGCGTTACTTGGAATTCGTATTACATATAAGTACCTACTTTAGAATTTTGCATTAATTCATTGTAACGTAACACTTTGTCGGTTGCAAATGTTAATGGGGCTGACAAATATTTTGTTAAATCTATATTATCTCAGAATTGAATAGTGTTACGTGTCTTAATTGGCGGATAATTAAGCGTAGCTAGGTCAATGTTAACTAGCGACAATGTCAGAACTTTGATTCTATTGCTATTTGATTTTGCAGTATAGATAACACTGTAACGCGACGACGGTTAGATTATAGAGCTCTTACTAATTTGCATCAAACAGGCCAATTGTCAACAACCCTTGGAAATTGGGTAAAATGGCATCAAATTAGGGATTAAAGGACAACTAGTGTAGGTATATTTAGAAATGGTTCAGAGAGAATCGAGCAGTATTTTTTTTTTTTTTAGAACTATATTTTTGAATGATATTGTGACGCAGTTTTGTATCGCCAGTTCATCATCAGCCAAATAATTACGTGCTGCATGGGCTTTTGAACGTTATTGTTTATATTTCTGTATACTTCTATTTAATATATTTCTACTCACTTGTTACTGGTTAAGATAAATATATCACTATTTACAAGAATTACATTTATAGAAATAAGCAAAAAGGTAACTGTCAACTTTTAAATACTTGGGCTACTGCCTAAAGTAGCTGAGTTTTAGATGATTTGCTATAACTGTTATAATCTAGTTTCTTAAAGGTAGGTTCATAATATTCGCTTTGAAGCCGTGGCGCCCTCCGGCGGTGTAGTGTACCAGTCGGTGCTTTCCATCAGAGTCGAGGAATGAGTAGTAACCGCGCACCACGTCGCCGTCTCGAGACTCGGCAGCTTCTTTGAAATCTCCGGTTGATTTATCCTGGAAAAGTTAATTATGAGCTGTTAGACTATAATAGATAATCATCTTAGTGTAATAAGGACCATCTTAGCCCATAGGTTTCGTTGAAGCTGATCCAGGAATATTTCGCAGATATTAAATCTACTAAACCCATCTGTCTGGCCGGTATGAAATTTGTAGGCTAAGGTTATTAAGGGTAATACTCCGGATAATCATATTTGGATAACATAACATAGGTAACACAAATAATTGTTCTGCATGTGGTTCCAACCCACGTTCTCGTGCACGGTAGCTGCATGCCGTGACCACTATGCTAGCGAAGGAAAATTGGGTAAAAGGTAACAGCAGTGACCTACTAAACTCTATTTAAAATTCACACAATTTACTTAAGGTACAGTTAAAGAAATATTGCCAATTGTTTTAATTAGAGCATGCGTAAAAATTACAATAGAATTTGCTTCTCAAGGCCGTCTATACCAATTCAAGGGGTTATACACTGTAATTTGAATAATTTAAGGTATAGTTTTCTGTACATAAAAGTTTGACGCACAAGTACAAGGTTGCCTGTCAGTTGCGTGTACGCAAGAGAGTACCGAATGCTAAAAGTGAGCGTGGAATAATTTACGCGGACGTTAGAAAATTAATTATAATATACTTCCTCGTTGATCATGAGAAAAAAAGTTAATGTTAAGATCTTACATAAATAGCTCATTTTTTTAACACAAGTACACTACTTCGTATAATAAATTTACTAAGCAGGAACTCAATTGTTTTAACCTCTTTTCGTAGAGTTCGAGTAGAGTTAAAGATTAAAAAAAAAGAAATATTTTTTTTTGTACGGTTGGTTTTTTAATTCGTTACTTAAATATTTTTACATTATTTTAATCTTTTTATGAGTTAATTTTCTGTGATTCTCTTCTTAACATGCTTCTCCCGATCCTATTACTATTTTCAAACTATTACTTATTATTTCGATTTTTTTTAAATCTAATTCTTATTTCTTATTCTTATTTTTTAGAAAGACAACTCCCGCACTAGGGATCATGCCCTGTGTCGCGGGGACTTTTACAAACATCAATTAACGGACACATAGAACACCCAGACTCAGGACAATAATTTGTGGATCTCACAAATTATTGTCCTGCGTGGGGATCGAACCCACAACCTCATGCGCGGCAGCCGCTGGCTCTACCGGCGCGCCACCGAGGTCGTCATTCGTCGGGTTAGGTTAGGTCGTCAAATTTACTTATTTAAAAGTCATACATTGTATAGATTAAGTCGGCTATTATTTTCATTTTCATTTCAGGCTATTGACGTCTACTGCTGCACATAGCCTCCTCCAAGTAACTCTACTTCATGTCACCTGATCCTGTGCCTCCTTCATCCATCGGTTTCCCGCCCCCGTAACCAATTACTACATATTTTTTTATAAAAAACACTGCAATATGACCATATCGAACCTGATGGAAAGCTCGAGTACAGTCCACAAATGAAGCCAACGGATACAAGTCTAAAAATAACTTAAATCCGTCGTCATCATCTTGCCGGTTTGGCCAAATGCTTCTTCACACTAGGTTAGAAGTATTTTCTGTGTAGCATTTTCATTTTCTCCGTGTGGTGACGGAGTAAGAATACAATATGTCACCACCCCATCTCATCCCATGGGTGTCGTAAAAACCGACTAAGGGACTATCCGTGAATATTATCTTTACGAAATAAAAAGAAGGAAAACTTGAAATTAAACCCTATACCAATCCGCCTGGCCAGCGTGGTATTAGTAGGCCAAGTGTCCCTCCGTCATGGGAGGAGGCCCGTCCCTGCAGTGGGACATTAATGGGCTGTTATGATGATGATGATTTTCATTTCAATTCGCCATGCTCTCTTATATCACAGTTCCATATTCAAACAATTATATGAACGAGAGTTAGCCTTCATATATTACGTAAGAGGCCCGCCTCCCCTACACTTCCTATCGTAATCAATGCCGACTGCATTCTTAATACAAACGTGACCACAAATATAGCGTACTTGTACTCAGATACGTAGGTATAGCACGTGGCTAGTAATGTAGTGCCCTTTTATGAAAGTGAAATTATCTATTGGTCTTGTAGATATGTTGGGTAGGAATGCTGAACAGGAGTTTGTGGGTTCGAGGTGTACTTGTTTGGAGGTGTAATAAGTTGAAGTAAAGAGCTTCTATGTACGTAATTTTAAAATTATTTAAATTAAGTAATTACAGAGAGTAAATTTTAATTTTTTTTTATGGTTTGTAATGATGAGTCAGAGCTGAAATAATATTGTGCAAACGAAAAGACTATTAAACAATTCCTAATTCTCAAGTGTTAAAACAAAACACCATAAAAAAACAATACTTTTGTTTTCAATAAGTAAGTCGGTCAATGCATTCAAATACTAATTCGAATCAACATTCTTATTTAACAATGCGGAACATTAAAGGAAGGCATTTTTTACTAATGAAAAAAATCATGTCGAATTAAGTACTGTGTTAACTAGTTCATAGACTATAGAGTAATGAATATGGACGTCTTTCAAATTACTTTAATTATTTATTTTTTGTTTATGAAAGTCCTTGAAAAAAAAATGCCACTTCAATAGCGAAATAGGATATGCTATACCATTCATTTTATTTCTATCGCGGATTTCCTTATTTGTTTCTTGAGCACGCAGTCTCTTATCATGTTATCTTATACCAAAAGGTTATGTTACTTTGTGTGTTGGATGGAAAACGAAAGATTAAATCGTAGACTCCTCAAGATTTCCAATACTATTCTCGAATAGTAAACGTTTATTTCCTTAGTACAGTGAACTACAAAAGTTAATTGCACATCCAATATTACAAGGTCTCTGTGTGGTGAGGGAGTAAGAATACAATATGTCACCACCCTATCTCATCCAATGGGTGTCGTAAAAACCGACTAAGGGACTATCCGTGAAATCTATATATCGTGATCTTTACGAAATACAAGGAGGAAAACTTGAAATTAAACCCTATACCAATCCGTCTGGGCAGCGTGGTATCAGTAGGCCAAGTATCCCTCCGTCATAGGAGGAGGCCCGTGCAGTGGGACAATAATGGGCTGTTATGATTATGATGATTACAAGGTCGCTTTTCGTGTTTAGCGATTTATGTAAAATTGGTGTTCAGTGCTTATTGGACTTTACTAATGATAAGAATATCTTCTCTTCTCGTCACGATACTTGATTTTAAAAGCTTTAGCGTTGAGATGTTTTGTAATATTGGATACGTTAATCAACTTTATTTGCTAACTGTACATTTTAAAATGATATGTAGATGACATAATGCATACAAGTGATCTTTATAGCCTAGTATTGATTACCAATTTAAGTCAAACCGCGCATTCTATTACGTTCAAACGTTTAAACACTTTTACTGATTTGGTCTATTGGTACGCATAGCTTGCAAGACAAGACGACATAAATAGAAGAGATGACAACATTTTTTTTTAACTTAAGTTTCATTCTGAATACCTATTCAAATTAACTCAATACTTTATTGAGATTATTTATGTGTAATCCACAAATTAATGTCCAGAGCCTGGCTATGTTTTGCATGATTTCATGGCCTTTAAATTACGACAGACACATTAAGCACGCGGCACCTTCGTAAGCACTAGAAAGAAACCCAATGTAGAGATGTTTAGGTACTTTAAAAAACTTTTTAATTTTGTTGATTTAGTAATTAAATATATCTATTAATGCCATCTCTATTATTTAGTTACTTAGTGGTAATGGTGTTTACAATTTTATTGACAGTCCAGTGAAAGTGTAAGCGCGCAATAGAATGTAGTTGACGAGAAAGTTTACTGGTCTCTTACTGATCTTTAACCTAGTACTTACTTATAGTAATAATTGTTAAGGTGTTCGTAGATTACCTCTTAAAAAGAAAAAAACTTTAACTAAAAATAAAAAGATCTAGTTAGTACTTATAATGTAAATTTAGACTTGCCTGCCAAAAACTGCCTTTTATTTCGAAGTTCGTTAAATATAATGGTTGTTAATTTAGAAGTAATTTCTAGTTCAATTAGCTAACACTTTTTTTGTAAAATTTCAACAGGCTAATTCAAAAGCAAAAAAACGTATTTGGCAGGCTGCGTGGCGTATTTCCCTTTCCGTGTTCAGTTGGCGACAAAAATCAGCACGGTTTTGTATTACCATTCAACTCGCCAAACCCGTGCTTAATTGCATAAGCAACGCCTAACAAACGTTTTTTACAAAACCGTGTGCATTTTAAGAGCATAATTCGGATTGTTCGGAATAAATCGCGGCACTCGAAGTAGGTACTTAGGCTAGCCTAGCAGGCACTTGGCGCGCAATTCGTCGTCTAAACGCGCTTGTCAACGTTTACGTGTCTGTTATTGTTTTAACCCATTTAGACCGATAATTATTTTTGTAAACATTTAGTAATTTTTCAAGAAAAGCTTGCTAAAAGACACTTCAGAAACCTAAAAAAAATATCCAATAAAAGGGGGAGCATACCATAAGCGGTACAGTAGGCCTATAGGGTATGCAAAAACAGTTGATTTTTACCAAAGACTTTACTTTAATAAAATAAATAATAAATAATCCTCACACATCGCAACCTAGTCCCAAACTAAGCAAAGCTTGTACTATGGGTCATTGACAACGGATAAACATACTTAAATACTGTTTTTTTTTTTGTAAATAGGTACATATTATACATAGAAAACACTAAGACCAATGCAAACAATCATGTTCATGCACTGAGCGGGAATCGAATCCGAGACCTTTGCGTAGCAGCCATGTAATATACCGACTGCGCCACAGAGGTCGTCAATTGTGTTCATAATCACGTCAAATATGTTTCACTGAACTTCCATACTTAATCAATTTAACCTTGCCGCCCTACCTGTATTCAGTTCAACTACACACTAATTAGTAAAACATCACCTAGCGCCACTCGTTACAAAGACAGTTGATGCGAATTGAACACGGGTTAGTTGAATTTCATAGTAATAAAAAACTGTGTTTGATTCAGCTGTATGCTGTTTTGTAAAACGTCTATAATGTTGCTTGATCGCAAAAGCGTGCTCAGTTGAGGCGAACTAAGCACGGATTTGTCGAATTGTTTAGTAATACAAAACCGTGCTGGTTTTTGTCGCCAATTGAACACGGAAAGGGAAATACGCGGCTGCGTGTAACGCAAATGAACCTGGACCACAATGACGGTTAATACCAAAATGACAGCTAATAAAGTAAGAAAAGCAGAAATTTTAATTTTGAATCTTGCTAAGCTGATTATGTAAGATGTTATATTAGTATCACCACTTAGTAAACTTTCTAGCATGAGTCTGCACTCAATATATTATGTCAAGATCACTATGACAAGACTGTGTGTGTAAATACCTCTCATTATCTTTATTATATTTGTTTGTAAAGTATATTTAAATGAATTTAATAAGCGTAACATTTTATTCTTTAATTTATTTTGTTACGTATTATAATAGTAACAGAAGCTTGGTCCTGTAATAGTCCTTGCAGTAGGACATAAGAACTGATAAGGATAATACACCATTGTGTAACTAAATAGTAGTGAGTAAGTTGTTACCTAAGGCTAACGTGCAGTGCTAGAATGTTAAACCTATAATCATATGATTATAGCTCCATTTATTTGTCTCAAATTGTACTGATCGTTGCAAATTACAGTGATAAGTAATACCTAAGGATTGTTTAGTTGCAGCTGTGCGGGTTAAATAGAAGGTTAATTTGAGCTAGTATCGTGAATTGCTGTAGAGTCCAGCGATTGTACAAATTGTAGGCAGAGTTTGGAATTGGAAAGAACTTTGGATAGAGTTTAATTAGTGACAGAAGTAGAAATGAGACTTTTACTTATTTATAAAACTTAGTACTTAGGTAAAGAGCAGGAAGTATTGTGAAAATAGTCTTTTGAGTGGTAAACCGTGAACGGTATATGCGATGTTTTATAGGCAACCTGTTATTAAGCTGAGTGCGAAGTTCTGATGTTTCGGTTTGAATACAACGTGACCTACATAGGTACAGTGCAGGCTAGCCCGAGTGCAAGTACATCTCATGTAAAATTTTCGGACTTTGAAGGAGAAACATTATTGATGTATTTATTTATATTACTTAGTTAAAAACGAATTGGTGTTACTGTTGGAAAACAGTGACCTTAGTTTCTTGGCAATATCTTTCTTAGAGCTTTACTATAGTCATATTATTAACTACTAATATTGACACAATCTTTCATTATAATATGATACTGATCAAATAAAATACAATTATCATGTCGTGTTTGAGATATGTATTGATTAAATCATTATCAAAAATTCGTTCAATAGTTTACAAAATTACACAGTTCGGCACCGAACTCACATAGTGCGCAATTCACAGCACGATTAACCTCGACCCGATCACGAGAGCTCATTGTTAGGCTGTCAAAAATATACTGTTATTATGTGAGAGAATGAACTAAAGATTTATTGGCATATTGTCTTAAGTTACTCATAACAAATTGAGTTTACACTACTTTGTATAGAAAATAATATTTTTGTTGTTCGTTGTTGTAAAGAGGAGTCGTGTCTGTCCTATATATTTTACGCATGGGGCTTAGGGACTTAACTTGTGCTAACTTAAGGTTGTACATATTTTATTGAGAAAAAGTACAACCTTAAGTTAGCACAAGTTCTAGGAAGATGTTGAGTAAAACTTAGGCACGATTAGACCTTAGTAACATTAATAAAAGAGCGTATAACTGCAAGAATGACAGTGAAGACAAAGGGAAACTTTTTCTATGAATGCCACTATAGCAAGACGGATGGGTTTTGTAACGAAAATATTTATTAAAGACATTCCAACCATTATCATCGTGTAGGAAAACTCCTTACACGGTGGACCGAGTTAGGACGGCGCGGGAAGCCTATGTAAATCCATACTAATAGTATAAATGGGAAAGTGTGTCTATTTGTCTTCCTTTCACGGCAAAAGGGAGCGACGAATTGACGTGATTTTATAAGTGGAAGTAGTTGAAGGGATGGAGAGTAACATAGGCTACTTTTTTTTCTTTATTCTGTGAAACCGCAGGCAAAAGCTAATTGGAAATATTTGGATTGGTGGACGACAATTCGCTGATATGGTGATGATAAAATCATTATGAGACCCAAAAACCTAGTTATACAAGCAGTAAAGAATACATTACAAAGAAGATACGGATGATTAATAAGTAGCAAAACCTGTTTACATGTCCGGGAAACGTGTCAAAACATAGTATACAGGATAATTGAATGGAAAGTGTTCGTCACACTTGAGCACACCCTGTGTATTGTTGCTCGAGTTGTTGTTAAATAGTATATTGCAATAATAACACTATTGCTAAATTAATATTTTCTATTTACTTGTAATGAAGCAGTTATTGAAATTCAGTTTGAATAAGCTTCTTTTGAATAATGTATTGCTTTATATTATTAGCTTGGCAACGGATGGACCAATAGTAATAGATAAAAAACGACATACCTACTTATAATTATTTAAATCCTCTCGTTCTTATAGGTTTTATGACGACAAGAGGTTATAACAATTGAAAATTTTGATGTTCATAACTCAACGGATGGGTATTTTTCGATGTTTTTTTCCTTCTTATTTAAGTTACCCAAGGGAGTTGAGCCCTATCTTGTGTTAAAATACCTATATGCGCCATTGTTATGTAGCTACATTCATATTATATATGTATGGATCACACAAATAATGTACCTTCCATTTCGTGTGTTAATTTATATAAGTACAGTTAAAATATGAACGTATAATTATGCAAAGCTAGTTGACAGAGTAAACAAGAAACAAGGTCGGTTATGCAACACATGTAATGGTCTGTACGGAGTTACGGACTGAGTGCGACTTTCTTATTCTCTGCGAAGACGCGAAACTGTCCGGCTCACTTTATTACTGGCACATTCGTATAATATACTAACTGCTACACGCATTACATATAATTTTTTTACTTATAAAGCTTAGGTATACTTAACTAGAAAAATCCGAAAAGAACAAAAACAATGGAAAAAATTGGTATTTGAGACGGGACTCGAACGTGTCTGGACTATACGCGTCCAGCGCCATGACCACTAGCCCACCCTTTTTGCACGCATCTTTTCACACCAGGATGTGGGTTATCACAAAATTTTGTTCATTAGTCTATAACATATTAGATGTAGCCTAGTTTCAGTAGGTACAGTCTCCCATGCATTGCCAGTAGTGTATCACGTCGGGTCTATATACCCGAATATTTGGAAGGCATTTATTGGATTCCGAAAGTCGATACCATTTATCAACTCACGTTATGATACATAAAGAGATTGTCCTAAAGTACACATGTTTAAGTTGCAATAAATACTAAAGAAATCGTTCAAGTCATACAAACGGTTTATGCCAAATAAAATAAATTTTTAAATACTTACATTAACTCCATATGAATAAGAGTATCTCGGAAAGGCATTAAAATGTTCTCGATTTTTAGAGTAGTGTGATAATGTTAGAGGTCCATCTTTTGACGGCGAAAAATTTATCTTTTCTACCTTCATAGGTTCTCTTTCGTACTTCAGAGTATGACTCAAATCATAACTGCTTATACCTACATTAGGCTTAACTTCATTCGAGTACAATACTTTGATCTTTTCTAAGTTTGCTGAAAGTTCTGAAGAAGGCTTTGGTCCTTGTATAAAGTAGTTCTCAGTATTCTTGAGGAATGTTACTGCTGATGGTGGCCGCGCCAATTTAGTAATTAATTTATTAATGCCCTTTGCTTTGTCTTGTTCTGGCAGTTTTGTGTCTGGATCATCAAGATAAGCGATCAAAGCGTCTTCTAGGTTATTAAACGTGCTGTAAGCGTATACTGGCATTTTATTTGGACCAGTGCTGTCGTAATTATTTTCCAATGCGAATTTGATTTGTGATTCAGATGCTGCTGAAGTAGGTCGCAGATATTTTGAGTACTGCGGCCTTTTGATTGATGATACCGTTGACAATGTGAACAACACTGTTATCTGTGGACAATAGAAAACTTGTGCTTTAGATAGGTTCTTTACTTTTGTTATATTTAATGGCGGATTGCTGTTTTTTTGTGTCGGTTAATAATACTAGGGATAGATTAACCTATTGAAAGAGACGTGTTATTTTTACTAAAAAATGGTTCTGGTTTGATTGAAGATGTCTATGATATTGGTAAATAATATTAGTTTTTGTAACTACACAAGAAACCCCGACATTTTCCTCGTACAAAGTAGGCCTGGAGGAAGACAAGAAATGGCATGGTGCTCGTCAGATTATCTAACTAAACAAACATGTAATATTATGGTAGCAATTTCTTGTTTTATACGCTATATTTTGTATCTAACTTGCAGTTATTAAAAATGAGAAGTGCAACTTTTTAAATAACCTCCTTTTAGTACAACATTGCAAACTTAAATTTTAACTGTAATAAATTCTTTCTTGTTTGTGTTAACAATGTTTAAATTTAAACAGCGTATTGTTAAGTAATTTTGAAGATTTCTAAGCAATTTGCTTACTTTGGTGGTTAATTAACCGTTAACTTATGTTTAATGCATAAAATCGTATGTGAGATAGGTACCAACATCGTAATCAGCTCTATTACGAATAAGTAGGTACTACAGCGATTGAAATTGAATGTTAATTCAATCGCTGTATCACAACCGTGTGGTGACGGGGTAAGAATACAATATGTCACCACCCCATCTCATCCCATGGGTGTCGTAAAAACCGACTAAGGGACTATCCGTGAATATTATCTTTACGAAATAAAAAGAAGGAAAACTTGAAATTAAACCCTATACCAATCCGTCTGGCCAGCGTGGTATTAGTAGGCCAAGTATCCCTCCGTCATGGGAGGAGGCCCGTCCCTGCAGTGGGACATTAATGGGCTGTTATGATGAAAGTAGTTAGATGTTAATACACCTGCAGTTCCTTGTGCATAAAACTGTAGTACCTACTTAATCGTAATAGAGCTGATTGATGAAAATTATAAAAGTCACTAAAAGTTTTAACAAGAAGTAGGTTGAGCCACCTACAATATTATTTCCTCGTATCTTCGTAACAGGACCACTCGTGTCGATTTCTGGGGTCATACTCAGACGGTCTGTCAGATATCGCCTCGAACAAAGGGATTATTATGTTAATTATATTTAAACCTTTTCCTTTTTTAAATATAAAATGTCCTTAGCTTATGATTTAGTCTCTATCTCGTACCACGCCTTCAGAATATTAAAAAAAATATGATTTTTGTACTCTTCTTTTGTTTTGTATTCCTAGTCCGACACTCCACAGTTAAAAACTTAACCTAATTTTGATTAATCAAACATCATTGTAATTTATGTTTACTTTTCAAGTTATATTTCGCATCCCACAGAACAATACATAGTTTGTTATTATTATTATGTATTAATCGATGACTGATTACACGATACACATGTGAGTCAGTAGGCCGTTATAACATTTGTATCTTTCGTATAGCGACCGAGTAAGAATACATGGTCTCACTACCCGATCCTAGGGATGCGCGATCCAGTTCATCGATCCGATTTTAAGGATCGGATCGGATCGTAATGCGTTGATCCGATCCACGAATTGGATCGCATGCCATCGATCCGATCGATGTCAAGAAAATCGATCCGGATCGGATGCAAATAAGTAAGACACAATTATTTTTAGATAGGTAAGCATTTATTAAGTAAATACAATTATGAAAGGTGAGGAAAAAACAACCAGTTATATATAAGTTAAAAGTTCGAGTTGGCATCTTTAGAAATAGTTCTATAGGTACCAATCTTCGAACTCTAAACTTTTGAGAAACAATAATTTAGAGAGACGACATGGATCTAGTCTGTTTCGACATTCGCTTAAAGTTAAGTTTGCCGACGAAAAGAGCCGCTCTGATGGCACCATAATTCAGTTTTATAAAACAAAATGTCCGCACAATGAAGATACTCAATAAAACTAATCAACCGACCATAAACTTTACTCGTTTGTTTACGAACTTACCCACACAAATATTATAAATATAATTTTCTAATTAAAAAACCGACTTCAACAGGAGTCGGTTAAAAACCATGCTGATAACAATTTCTAAGATTCGTATTAAATAAATTTCTGCAGTCGTCTTCATCATAAGATCATGTTTGTGTAAAGTTTTCATTAATACGAATAAAATAAGCCCAAACACTAGGTAGCTGCTATATACCGTTGAGAAGTTTCCTCGACCCTCAGTCGTCTTCATCATCAGATCATGTTTGTGTAAAGTTGTGTAAAGTTTCCATCAATACAATTAAAATAAGCCTAAACACTAGGTAGCTGCTACATACCGTTGAGGAGTTCCCTCGACCCTCAGTCTTCTTCATCATCAGATCATGTTTGTGTCAGGTTTCGTAAAGTTTTCATCAATACAATTAAAATAAGCCCAAACACAAGGTAGCTGCTATATGCCGTTGAGTTGTTCCCTCGACTCTCTGTGGTCTCCAGCATCAGACCAGTTCTGACTCTTGACTATTTGGTAGTGACGTCAGAGATGCACGTATATGACAACATTTTACATAATGCGTCCCTACAATTTTCAAGAGATGCCCTCGATTTCTCTAGGATCCCGTCATCCAGATCCAGATCTGGTGACAATGGGACCAAATGGGAAGTATACCCAATCGAACAAAAAAAAAATTTTTCAAATCGGTCTAGCCGTTTTCGAGAAATCAGGTAACAAACACAAAAAATAAAAAAAAAAAAATAAAAAAAAAAAAAAAAATACAACCGAATTGAGAACCTCCTCTTTTTTGAAGTCGGTTGAAAATGTAATAAGATGCTCGTATACCTACCCGCAAAAGACGCCGCCAAGTTTGGAACATAACGTAACCTAAACAAAAGATCATTTCGTTCCTAACAACATCGTAAGCAGTTAATGTAGGTAGATAAACTGAATTTGAATCCATACGATCCAAACGAATCGATCATTGTAGCTTTGTATCGATCTTACAAAAAATCGTATGGACTCGATCCGATCCAAAAATCGAGAGATCGTATGGCTTCGATCCGATTTTCAACAAGATCGGATCGGATCGGCGCATCCCTACCCGATCCTATTGCTTGGGAGTCATTTAAGGCTCAGGTACAATCCAATGACCTTCAGTGTTTGGGCGGAGCTAGCTACCTCACCCCGCGCGAGCACGCTATCTCGCTTCCTTACCCCCGCATCAAAAGATCGCGGCTGCACTGCGTTGCGACGTGTAAATTGCGTTGAGCCGTCCCATTCCGGTCGTCACGGAATAAACAATCACAGAACTTCAAGATAAATAATAATTTTATAACGAACTTCAAGATAAATAATAATTTTGATGAATACAACTTCTCACTTTACAAAGAAGTGTGTTGAAAATTAACGCAATTTTCAACACAATATGTGTATTAATTTTTTTATATTATAGAAATAAATAAATATTATATCTTTACAAAAATAGACATTTTCCACCTTACTCATAAACGCCTCTTAAAGAAGAATGGGCATTTTTGTATGGAATCTATACATCAAAATGAAAGTACTTGAAAAGTGAAGCATTTTATTGTATGAAACTAATCTGTCAGTCATGGGAGAACAGAATTATTGAGAAGAAGAGAATAAAAATAATGAACGATAATATTACATACTTTATGTTAATGTTTACTATATAAGCACGGTAAAGTCAAAGGGTATCTTTGCAAGGACCAAGGGACCATGCATCTAGATTATCCTACATCATCGAGAAAATCATCCACAGCATTTTTCTGACCTTCGGATATCTAGCCTTGCTAAACTAAACATTTAGAGAACCATAAAGAAATGCTCTTTATGCAGTAACCATTGCAGAAATAGTTAACGACAGAATTTATATTCCTCAGGCTCGGAAACGGCTAGACTCAGACTAATAGGTCGATAACAAGCCGGGTCGGACTGCTTTTGTCGGGTTTCGGTATTCCGACTGAGCTGACTAAAGGAAAGTCCATAGATATCATCCTTAGGAAAATAAACACTATTTGCTTGATACTTTATACGACTTAGTTGATGCATGACAAAAATATAGCAAATATTGTGTATTATCTGTGTGGTGACGGAGTAAGAATACAATATGTCACCACCCCATCTCGTCCCATGTAACTACTATCTTTACGAAATAAAAAGACGGAAAATTTGAAATGAAACCCTATACCAATCCGTCTGGCCAGCGTGGTATTAGGCCAAGTAACCCTCCGTCACGGGAGGAGGCCTGTCCCTGCAGTGGAACATTAATGGGCTGTTATGATGATTGTTTATTGTACGTCCGCTCTATGCCCCAAGGAATACTCTAAGCTTTATATTTATAAAACCACCTAGTTCCTCTGCATCAGGTATGGACAAGCATAAAACTTATAATGACTCGTCTTGTAAAAAAAACTGAAATGGCTTTAAAAGACTTGAAATGGTTTTTGGCTTAACCAGGCCCTACACACACAAATACTCATTATTTAACGTAATCAGGGACGATATAATTAAGCAACAAGGTAATTAGCAACATCATCGATGCGTACCAAGGCGATGTGAATACGTAACATAATACTGACCAGCCTCGTGAACTACATAACAACAAAGTGAGAGGGTGTTCACTTTCAAGTGCGTTTATTTACGTAGCATGCATGCATATACATTATTTGACACGTGGTAGAAGAATACGTAATCGTAATCGCCATCATCTTGTCTTGGAACAAGGTTATTTATTATAACAGTCCCCAATGATGGCATTTTTCCCTGATGGGGGAAAAGTGAAACTCACCAAGTTATGGGTTTTCAGACAAATCCCCTTCTTTTGTTTTTATAAAAATATTATCTGAGAATTTTACGTTATTACGCCAAGAAACAAATAAGTACTTAACTAGTAAAAATCTTCTTTATCTCAAAAAGAAAACTTGTGGTCACCTAAGTCCAATACTCTCTTTTTTATTAGAGGAAACCGGATCCCGGCATTCTGCACCCAAAATGACAATGCCCCGGTCTGTGTATCAAACGTTTATGAAGGATTATCCTCAAATTATTATTTTCATAACCTTCACAATTCGTGCATTTATAAGTCTAATCTCTGTCTGGAGTATAAAAGCAATCCTATCTAGGCTGAATTCAATAGAGCCTTTAAACATTTGTAGCATGAAAAAAATAAAAATGGCGCTACGTTGCTGTTTTTACCTATATAAAGATGTACAATCCTGGATTGCAGAGTTTACAATATGGCATTTTGTTTCGTAAATATATCAATTGCTTCCACGTATTTGATAAACGTGACTTGTTCGGTTATTCCTTACCTTAGTACTAACTTGTACTAATCATTAGTTTTTATATGGTATACTATGGTTGCAGCATTTTATTACAGTTACAAAATTGTTGTAAAATTATAGAGACGTCAAAAATGGCTGCTTTAGAGTTTGTTACGCCGCTTCTTCTCTACTATCGCCTTGGAAGCGGTGGTAAAGTTTGAAAAATATTTAATATGTAAACTTAGACTAGGTAGTTTTACACTGACATCAATAAGTTGTTATTTTGAAACATTATGTTGAAAAATAAAGAAACTGAAACTAAAGTATGGAAACATTGTTTTAATAGTCTGTTATAATAATTGTAAGCTCTACTTATGTTGGAACTAGTAGACATTGTTATGATATTATCAGAAATATGGTTATTCCTTGAGATTTTATGATATAACGGATATATTATTACCAAAAAAGATAATTTTTACTGTTGTTTGTTAAAAAACGAAGGTTAGGCAGTCTGCCTTTACCGAATACTTGTTTCCAATGAAATTTAATTTGATTCAAGTGACCTTATACTTAGTAATAATAATTAATTTCTACCTACAATATTTTTAATATTATTAAAATTTATCTGTTTTTAACACGTTTTCAGTGCAGAGTACCATATATGGTACACGGGAATTGTTTTATTTATTTATTGTTTATGCATAAAATAGAAACAATTGTACAAAGGATTTACTATTGTGTCTGCTGGCGGCACTGTGAAAGGGTTAATATTTACATAACGCCATCTACTCCTAAACAAAGCAGATCTTGTACTATTAATATTAGAGGCACTATACCTAAACAAACTTACATACCTACTTGCATCTATTTTAATCACAATATGAAAAGACAAACGTTTTTGTTTTACATTGTCTTTGAATAGATAACACCCAATTCCGGTCTATAACATGCGACTTCCGATCGCGGACCTGATTAAGAATCATGAACTTCTTATTGTTCTTAGTATCATCGTGGACCTATAGCCGTTTAGAGTAGGTATCTGTAGAGAATGGGCGGATGTACATATCTACTTGGAGAAGTTATTGTCCTAAGATATTTAAAAATTTAAATTACATATAATTTTTTACCTATAAAGCTTAGGTTTAACTAGAAAAATCTGAAAAAAAGAAAAAAAAAGGAAAAATTGGTACTCGAGGCGGAACTTGTACCAGAGACGCGGGTTCGAGTCCCGCCTCGAGTACCAATTTTTGACATTGTCTTTCTTCTTTTCTAAAAATTGAAATCTTCAAAAGAAAGACACAATGTTACTCTCTCAAATATGACCAGTTTACTACTGCACATATGCCTACCCAAGCTCGTGGTGCTACTTATAGTAGTCCGTAGGGTAGTCGAAGGGCGCAGTACGCTACGTTTTCGTAGTCTCTACTCTAGTACACGTCATATCCTCAACGGCCATAATCCTGCGCCATACGTAACCAAACACTTTAGTCTATATTTTTAAATCATACGACCTCTGTGGCCTAGTACTTTCGATTCTCGCTCAAGTGCGTCCGTACCTATAGTAGGTAGAAGTTCTTCTCAGTTTGGGCCTAGATTTACCATCATAACAACCTATTAATGTCCCACTGCAGGGACGGGTCTCCTCCCGTGACGGAGGGATACTTGGCCTACTAATACCACGCTGGCCAGACGGATTAGTATAGGATTTAATTTCAAGTGTTCCTTCTTTCTTTGTAAAGGTAATATTTACAGATAGTCCCTTAGAAACCTTAGTTCCCTTAGAGAGAAATATTAGTATATATTGCATTACCCACAGGTGTGGCATGTAATACATTATAACTCACAAGCAAAGTGAGTGAGTAGACATGCAGCGACCTTACACGTTACGTATTCGATGCCCTCAAAGCGCAACACGCAACAGTACGATGAGTAAAACGAAAGTAGACTTTATATTAGCAACCGGTTATTAAAATAAAACCCTTATGGTAATTTAAGTTGTGAAAAAACCTGCTGTATCTCCTTGTAAATATGAATGTGGTATGGTCAGAAACAAAAATATACTTAATCGGTTGTTTTCCGTAGTCCCACTGGTCGTCCCATCGATGGGACGACGTAAAAAACAATTAACCGTTGTCCCATTATCAAAATGATGTAATAAATAGAATGTACAATTACAGTATAGTGAAGCGTTCGTGTATTCGTGTTCAGTGCACGAGGTCGTGGGTTCGAATCTCACGCAAGAACATTATTTGTGTGATTCTCAAAGGTTTGTCTTGAGCCTTAATGTACTTAGTCTCCATTAATTTAAAGTTTACCAAAAGTCTCCACGACACAGGTTGTCTTCTATAAAATCATAATATTGTATTTGTATGAGCGCGGCCCTGGGGATATGTCCAGCAGTAGACGCTGAGTTGATACTAGGGCATGCAATATCGGAAGGTTTTCAATTCCGATACTAACTTCCGATATTAGATCTCAATATCGGAATTCCGATATTAATATCGGAATTTCGTATTTTTTTTAGAAATTGCACTTTTTGTTCAAAATGTCACAAATTCGGTGTGAGGTTAGATTTAATGAAATAAAAAATATTTATAAATCATATTATTTAATTTGGATTGCTTGTTTTATACTCGTATTTAAGTTTTACCCACAGTATTTACTAAATCAGATATTTCTCATTATTTTTCTGTACTTTTTGCTAATTAAACTATCTGACTCAGAGACTCAAATCTGAAATTAAATCAACAATTAGGAACAAAAAGTAATTTATAATATCCTATTCTTTAATCTAATATCTTATTAGTTATTAAACTTATCTATATACTTATATAATATTTTATTTATTTTATTTTTTTCGGAACACTAACAGCATAATTTACAATCGGTTAATACATAAATATACTTATACACAGCTATTAACAGGTATTCGCAAATATAAACTAAACATAAAACCATTGCAAGACCGTAGCATGACCCGATAAAAAATAGTTCAAAATAAATTGTAAATTTAATTTGTTGCTTCTCTGGGATTGGGACCAAAATAATCTGTAGTAAATAATTTCTTTACCACTGTTGGCTTAGACCTAAATATCTCAAATTCGCTATGCCTTTTGGCAATGCTGTTAACGGAACTACTCGCACGAATGAGAAATGAGTTTTGTCTAAAATTAGTGTTGGCTGAGGGTAGTACTAAGGGTTGATTGCGCCTAACTGGCAGTTTTTACCATTCACAATTCACCATTGACAATTTTTACAACTGTTACAACATCAGATATTGTACGTCTATTCTGTAGGGGCATAAAATGATACCTCTTACATCTTGCTTCTCATACCCATGATCGATGCACCTACACCTATACTGTAAATATCTTAGGAACTTTTTCTGTACGGATTCAATGCGCTTGTTATAAATGTCATAAAGCGGGTTCCATACCACTGATGCGGATTCAAAGATACTGCGCACGAGAGCACAGTAAAGTACCTTAATTTTTATTTAATTATATAATATGCCAACAACAATAATTATTGGAAATATTTTTGTCTTATTTTTATCTATACTCATTACTAATATAAAACTAACGAACTCGGAATCAACAAAACTTTAAGAAGTCATGTTGATTCTAAGTTTGGTAGTTTAAATTACAATCAACTGAAATAAAGGTTCGCTATATTCATAGGTTTATATTTATTTTAAAATCTCGTTTTTCTTGCTAATATGTTCTCAAAAACAACAAAGCGTCAAACATTTTGTCAGATAAATAACCGCCCGACGAAAAATCATGCTCACTTTCAAGTTTCAACATTGGTGGGCAAAATTTATGTGAGATAAGTGTATGTCTGTGACAAATAAACTCATCTTTCACCTCTATTAACGTATGTTGCCTTTTCAGTTATTACAAATCCCAATAGATCAAATTCGTCGGACGGAAGCACTGCCTTCTTTTTTTCTTTGCACTTTTCTATTTCCTTCTCAAATTCTTGGTGCAGGGTCAGCTCACTCGTTGTAGCTAGACTAGCTAGTGATTCATCATCTTCATCTGAAGACACAAAAGCTATCGGTGCTTCAGTCTTTCTTACTGTGAAGTTGAGACTGCTAGTATCGTTTTGTTTATATTTGAGGCGTATTAACAACCTTACAATAATATCACATATTATTAGAGTAGGTAAAGAGTGAGCGAAACAGGTAATAATATTATTGTTCTTGTAGCACATGCATAGCGAGCGGGCAACATTAATACGGTACCTACTGTTTCGCTCGGCGATACACAAGGATCGATATATGTATAATTTAAAACTCAAAATATAGAAAAATATTCGAGTTCCGAGATTCCGATATTCGATCACCCAGTATCGGAATTGTAATATCGGACTTTGCGTTCCGAGATTCCGATATTACGAGATTCCGAGATTCCGATATTCATGCCCTAGTTGATACACATTTTTCATTTCCTATTTTCAAATTTTAAAATTTCCTTTCATCGGTTTTTACGATACTCACAGGATGAGTTAGGGACATCGTCTACTGTTATGACGGCCCGAGGCGATTGGAGATTTGAAACTCATACTAATACATACAATACAGTTTTAAATAGTAATGACCCGTGACACAGGTTTTATTAAACCCATTACGGGCGCCAGTCCTTCACAAATCATAAAGATACACTGTTTTGAAACTGTTTATGCATTTAACTGTATTGTATTTGTGAAGGAAAGAATAAATAAAGAAAGAATAAAATAATTTTGTTACTGACTGTACTTATTACACACAATATTAGTAATTCTTTTATGGAGCAAGCTTACAAAATAGTGAACCTTATTTATGTATTTTATTTGCAGGGACGCCCACTACTGTATTCATATCATTTAAATAGACAACGCCCGCAGCCCCACTTCACTTAGTTAACACTTAGTGGAAATCAAAGGATTATGGGTTATTGGGCACGTCAAGAGCATACCACAGTCCGTTAATGGATATAGATTATATTACTTCAATAATATACCTAATTGGCCTTCACAATTCGCACAATTTTTATTAAAAGAAAGACTGAATTTCGAGATAAACATAAGAAAAACACCGAATAAACAGACCTTCTTTTCGGAGCGCAGTGTTCCGCATACTACATCATCTATAGAGTATGGTAGTGGCCTTGCCCTGCTTGCGCTTAAGGAGCCCGTTCAGATTAAGGCTTAAGTACTGCTAGGCTTCTGACCATCCTAGTTCTTTATGAGTCAGAAAGGAGCACCGTGAGGTTTTATTCGGATGTATGTAAGTATATTTCCTCACTACAAGTGGGTGTCGTACTAGTATTTAGGGATATGGAATAATAGAGGCTCATTTTCTACTAAATGTTTTAGATTTACTCGTTTACTAAACTGGAGCAGTTGCGATAAAGGAACAGGACAAAGAACAGGTTAGCCAACATCTACGTTTACTTTATACAGGTAGGTGACGAGGGCGCGTTAAAAGTTGTATTTTCCCGATTTATGTGCTGGTAACATGTGAGGTCTTTGGTCAGTTTCAACAACTTATGAAATCAGGTTGGTCAAGAACCATAACATAAAACTTTAGTTATGGCGGTGGACTACCACACAATGCTATCAGCTATCTCATCCCATGGATGTCGTAAAACCGTAAAGCAAAATTTGCAGATATTATCTCTCCAAGAAAAAAACATGATGTAAATCCTTATACAAATTCACCTGGGCAGCGTGGTATTAGTACGCTAAGTTCTATCCACCACAAAAGGAGTCCGGTCTCTGTTGGTAATTAGGTTTTTTTTTTTCACTTAGCCTACTTTCAGCATTTTCGATGAATGCACATTGACCTATGTACCACAAATAGGTGCTAGCTTTTTTCAGCACGTATAGCTAATAAGATTACAGGGCTACATGTAAAACACCTAATTATTTAGCATCAGGCAATCACAAGTGTGAACGTTACCATCAGGGAAGCGATTTATTTGCCTAGTTACTATGTATTAAAAAATAATACCCCTAATACAAACATTAGGTGCTTACGTAAAAAATTATAGGTATATTATTAATTTAAGAAGTGCAAGTTTTGCTTAGTTTAGGACTAGATGGCGTTGTGTAAATTTGTCAGGTATAAAATTATTAATATTATAGTATTTTAAACAAATAAATGAACAAAAACTAACTTACCAAAATCCGAAACATTTTGACTTCCAAATTTAAATCAAAAGTTTTAAGTTACGAACACTGTATTCACAAGATTAAAAAAACAAACACAATGCCGTTGTAACAGTTCACGAGCAAAGAGTTCTTAAACCACTTTTAAAAACACGTCTCGCTCGCAACACTGAACGATTTCAAATGAATACGAAACAAAACATTGGTGGCCGTTATAAATTGATGTAATGTTTTTAATAAATTGTTGTTTATGTTCTAATTGTTATAACTTATTCAAATCTAGGTGTGGTACAAGGCATGACATTACACGGATTATGAAACCTTCTATTTAAAGATAGTTTTAATCTTTTTATTGTGTAGCAAGCTAGCAAGTGATAACATTAAGAGCAGAGATATAGTTGCTGCCTTCTTAGAAGACGAACAGTTACCTAAAGAGTCAGGGAGTGATCTGGGTGTGAGTTTCCCTGCGTGGATAAAAAGGAGATCTGCAGGAAAACAGCAGGTATTGCAGTTAATGAATGTAGGTCAAAGGTCACTATTACAAATATAGCTATTGGGATTACCCGATAACAGGGGCGGTGGACACGGCCAAAGACGGCCCAAAGACGCAAAGTAAGTAGACCAGAACTGTTCCTTGTATAGTACACAGTGACCAGACATCCGGTCACGACAGCGGGAAATCGATGGATGATAGAGGCACAGGACCTCAAGTACAGCTGTGGACTACAATTTCATGAAATTATAATATATTTTTTCTTGGTGCTTGGACCTTAAGGGTCAGGGTGCAATTGAAATCAATTACACCACTGTGCAATTAAAGTAATAAAGACTTTCAGTTTTTTTACGTAACGCTTAACAATAGCTTTTCGCTTGTGTTAGTACCAGATAACAGAGAACAACGGCCGGATAGAGCCGTGGGAGTACTTCAGGGCTGTTTAATAGGTCCTGTATGAAAATATTTAGTATTTACTTTCAAAATAATAGGTATATTGAAATATTAACTTTATTATTTGACCGCGCAGGGTGGTAATGTTTGGAGGAGACTACATCCAGCAGTGGACGTCCATAGGTTGATATTATAATAATATTTGATGATTAACTTTTTATTCTCTCTCCCGTGAGGTGACGGAGTCTCCGAGTGGTGATGGAGTAAGAATACAATACGTCACCACCCCATCTCATCTCATGGGTATCGTAAAATCTCCATGTGGTGACGAATACATTATTTCATGAAAATGATTTTGACATGATATTAGCTTGATGTCTATATAAAACATAAATACAAAGCAAATACTTAACAAAAAGAGTTGATAGAAAAAGTTCTATCTTAGAGAAACATTGACATTATTAAATACCTTACTGAATAACAGAAATCTTAAGCTTTAAAGAAATATATTAAAGGAAGAAATAGTTGTTTATCAACGAAAATTAAAAAGTTGACTAAGTATATATAAAAAGCCTAAACATATTATATCCCCTTACTCATAAACGCCTCTTAAATTTAATCACTGTTTAGCAAGATTTTTATTAGTAAAATCAACCTTACCAAACAAAACCGTAAGAATTTAAGCTAATCAATTGACTAAAATTTATGAGATGTTCATGAGTAAGGGGGATAGGTAATAGCAGTTTCTCTACCATTTCCAAATTATCTTGTTTTAAACTAAAGTACGTACTTAAATCATCCAAAGTGGAAAAACACAGGTCAACCAACATTACTATAATACGATAATGTCACAGTTTCTATTTAATTGTTACAAGTTAATGCAATGCAGTCATAATAACTCCTTTTAAACTATACCTAGATATTTTGGTGTTAGGTTATGTGAAATTGAGAAGATTTAATAATATTATAACATATCATCAGATTACAAACGACGACAAATTCAGCGTTGAATTTATAGCTAAGTATTTACAGTAAGCGCCAACTGTAACTCGGGCGGCCTGAAGTTAATGCAGATGGCTGCTGCGCATTTGTCAGTTTTCGAACTAAATGGCGAGGAATATTCTATCTCCGTGTGGTGACGGAGTAACAGAATACAATATGTCACCACCCTATCTCATCCCATGGGTGTTGTTAAAACCGACTAAGGGACTATCCGTGAATATTATCTTTACGAAATAAAAAGAAGGAAAACTTGAAATTAAACCCTATACCAATCCGTCTGGCCAACGTGGTATTAGTAGGCCAAGTATCCCTCCGTCACAGGAGGAGGCCCGTCCATGCAGTGGGACATTAATGGGCTGTTATGATGATGCACAAACTTCTCCGACAGCTAACTTCAGGCCGGCCTAGTTATTTAGCAAGTACTGTACGTCCGCGTATTTTATAATACAACTAGTTAATATACCATCTAGTCCTCAACTAACCAGGAATATTATTCAATGTATTTTGTACTACGGTATGTACCTACATATTAAATTAAGCTCTTAACATAAATATTAATAAAAAAGTCAATACTTAGTTGCAAAGTGTGATTTATTTAATTCATTAAGCAATCTTAATCGGCGACATTTAAGTACAAAATAAATCACAGTTACCATAAAAAATAGATTAAAATTTTGTCTCTAATTACTAGGTATGTGCATGAAAGTTATTTTCATTAGCAATCACTATCAGGTATTAATAACCTACTGCTTGTAAGGTCAACTGTCAATATCTGTAACATTAGTTGGGTGAGATATATTTAAAATTATATTTGCGTAATTCAAATGCTTTTAAAATGTCAATATTTCATAATCACTTTAGTGTAAAATTTCCGTTCTAGCTTCTCATAAGGGTCAACAATTTGTTGGTCGCATATAATTGTCATGCGTCGGATTTGAATCCGCGATCTAGTGCCACGTAGCCACGACCGCTGCGCACGTAATGTAACCACCCAATCTCATAACACTTGGTAGCGTACACATTAATTAAGCAGGATTTATTTGTCTAAATAAACTAACATTTTTCGCAAGCTTGGATCACACGTAAGATAAATATTTTTGGGATGAAACAATTATTGTCTTGAGACTGGATGTAGGTACTTTCCGTCAAAATTAAAAAATGATTTATTTGCCAGAATGAAGGTTTACAGAGTATGATCTTACAGTACCTTTACATCCTTACTTGTAGTACCCTACAACTTGTAGGGCACTACATGTT
The DNA here is from genome assembly GCA_905475405.1 of Schrankia costaestrigalis. Lineage (NCBI taxonomy): Eukaryota > Metazoa > Arthropoda > Insecta > Lepidoptera > Erebidae > Schrankia > Schrankia costaestrigalis. The sequence goes on from FR997841.1 coordinate 18,386,346, forward strand.
GTCTAGTGTAATCACGTAGGCTGTTAGGACACTACATATCGGAGATTGGCGAGTCCCGACCGCCCATGTAGTGTAGTGTAATCGGCGCTAAGATCTTCATGCATGACTTAACTTAAAGAAACAAATTAATTGATGTCGAAGTTTATGTCAGTTAAACAGATAAAATTGAGTAAAATTGAATTAATGTTAGATCAAGAATCAGTCAGATCGTCCGTTTAGAAAAGTCCTTGCGACACAGGACATGATGCAATGCGTATAATAATTAATTTAAAATACTAAACAAATAAAAATCTATTGCGTTAGATTCAATTAGCTGCGCGCCTCTATAAAAATTACGAATTGCAGTATTGCTTAAGGTATTATAAACGGCCTGCCAAAGTACTGTGGTTATTGAACCACAATTGCTTCACCTAAAGACAATCATCATTTAAATAATTCGATACACAAGGTGCGTAAGGCCTCATAAGTAGGAGACAACCGTAGAAATGGTTTATTAAGCGTAATGATTTGGCAGCAAGCATTGGTGCTGTTGTAACGAAAATATTTTCTATACTAAGTAATATTATAAAGAGGTAAAGTTTGTGTGTTTGTGACGTTGTAGGGGGTAATCTTTGGATCTACTGAACTGATTTTAAAAATTATTTTTGTGTTGAATAGTCAATTTATCGGGGTGTGTCATAGGCTATATAGTATCACGCTATGACTAATAGGAGTGGAGCAGTAATGAAATATGTTTAAAAAAGTGACGCGTTTTTTTCGCCGCCTAGGGATATTTGCGAGCAATACTGTTTCTAGGACCGGCCTAATGTAAGTTTATAAAGCATCTTTAAAATGCTTTAACAGCCACCCAGGTAGGTATTACCTACTAAGTCACAAACCCATAGACATAATCTTACCTGAGTGAAGACCACGTAGAGCAGCGAGTTATCGCTCTAGAATTGATTGCTAGGCCAACCAAATTTGGACTAGTAGATACCCAAACTGCTTACTTTAGTATCCAGTGCTATCTGAGGATGTCTTTCAATGTTATCAATTACATTAATTTTACTTACTAACAATATTTTCTTTGTAAATGCAACATATTTGCTAATTTTACGTCATGCAATAGGAATTTGATCATTGTCCTTAAAAAATTGGCTCACTTTGGTTATTAGGCCTCGATAATCATATAAGGAAAGCAAATCCTACAAGTTTGCCAAACGAAAGTTAGCTCTATTGCTTTATGATTTGATTAAACATTGATTGTATTCAGATAAATTGTTCTTGACCATAACCTTGTACAATCGTGTGAGGTTTTTTCGGTATCTGGCCTCTTTTTCTATTACAGCTTCTTAGGCTTTACCGTTGAAAAAACTAAATGATTTGTTCAAACTGATTTCTTTGTATAATAAACCTCTTATATTATAAAATATAGTATAAAAGTACTACCTACGTTTTACTTTGTTTGGGGTAGTGTAGATCAATTCTATTTCATGTTTATTTAAAAAAAATTAAATATGACATACGTAGGTATAACATACGTTATTCAATATAACATATTCTTGATGTCAATTGCATGCTAATTAACCTAAGTTTACTAAACTTTTCTATTGTAATCTTGGTACTAGCAGACAAGAAACGGCGGAAGCGCAACCAAGTCCACGGGCGAATACTCCAATAATTAATTCCATAAAAACAAATGTAGAGCAGTGTTATAATGTTTGGTGTGGGGGATATCGTTTTATTTAATTATATTTATTTTATTATATTAGATTGTGTGTGTGTTGAGGAAATAAGAAAGAAATCACAATCCCATTTCATTCTCTGGGTGTTGTCAAAGCCGACTAATTATTAGAAAACCTTGGTATCATCAAACCCTATAAAAATCAGCAAGAGTAGCGTGGTAATAGTGGGTACTGCAGTGGGCCTGTTATGAGTTGATTTTATAGTTAAGTACAACATTGATTGCCAGCGATAATGCAGTCAGTGTCGCAGAGTTTTGGGCTACATCAATTTAGTCTGGTATCGTTTTGCCATCGATACGCTAAGAAGAAGAAGTACAACATAATCACATTATACTTAAGTACTCGCTATCCATTTACCAAAAGTAATAACATTATTTTTAGACAAAGGATTAATGTCAGTCACGATTTATACATTTAGTTTCATCAGACCTTCGCTAACATCGTGAAGCATATTTGGTTAACTATCTCTCGTATGTAGGTACTTGTACATTTAAGGTTTTATATGTATGTGGTAAATAAGTATCCCTCCGTCACGGGAGGAGGCCCGTCCCTGCAGTGGGACATTAATGGGCTGTTATGATGTATGTATGTATGTGGTAGAGGAAGATATATAGGTAAATAGGTAATATGTTAGCTGTAATTGAAAAAGTAAATAGGGCTTTGTGAGCCCTTGAATACTGGCGTGTAATCACCTGTTTATAAAATTAATCAATTATAAGCACTTCATCATATTATATAAGCGAATTGACGTATACTCCTGGACATAGGCTTCCTCCAAATATTTCCAGGGTGTTGTGACTCCCTCATCCATCGGTGTTATGCCTTGATAACTAGGTCGTCGGACCTTACTATCATGACTATCATCCTTACTCACATTCTAAAACTTTCAGCGCCTGTCTACTACCCCTCAGAGTAAGTCGTAAAGGTAACATAAGCCATTGATATCACACACAATACACACTACCTGAAAAGCATGAACAAAACTTAACAATTAATAATTCAATACAAAATATAACAACAAAAATTTTAGCAAAAATGTCTCATTTGGGGAAAAAATCGTCTAATTTTATCGGTAGCTGTAACCGGGGAGTGTAAGGGGTGAGACGAGGTACGAGGGGGGAGGTGGAGGGGGTGAGGTCTTGTCCGATCCATCACAGGCGCTGTCACATGCCATTAGCCAGGCCTACGGGAATAGCAAGCCGGGAAGGACTAATATAAGTACTTACGTAGGCTCATTCTACCAGAATTATATTTTAAAATTATATGTAAGTATTTTATATTATTTCAAATACATATTCAAATGCATATATAATTTTAATTTTGGTAGGTACATAAATATTTTGAACTAGAACAAGATGAACCAGAACGATTGCTAAAATATTATCTATTGAACGAACGAACTATTGATATTTTTTATTTGGTCTGAGCTATTGAACGTTTATAACAAAGTTATTCAAAAAATAAGTGCCGTACTAATCATAAAACATTTGTACATTATCCAAGAATATATTACTTTTATCCAGTTGTTTTCCATAGTCCCACTGGTCGCTACTTTTTAAAATAATTAATAGATAATCTTAATTTAATAAAATTTGATGGCTAGCACATAATACATAGTATAATATTATTATGTGGACGAAAGAGGAAGGTTACTACTGTAGCATACTAAATTCAATTTTTTTTTTCTCAATAGTATTTTACTGGACCACCAAACAATTTTTTACACAGGACACATCAGCTGACTGAGACTTATTATATGAATTCCTGGACTATAAATGCGCCTTCCATCAGGTTCGATAGAGCCATATTCATAACTGTGTTATTTATTTAATAAATTCAAAATATCCACAAATATACGTCAAAAAATGTAGGAGAGTGCAGTTGCGGATACAGCTAGTATAAGTATAGTGTTAAATAGGTAATATTAAATGTTATCTCTATTTTTAAAACATGATCTTTATCTTTCCGATCTTTAGCTCAACAATATGATAAGAAATGTATTTTATTCAGAATATTATATTTAAAAATAACATAGTAAGTAATTAATGTTTTATAAATAAAGTTATTATAATCTAATATCCTCTCACTATGTGTTTTATTTGTTCTAATAAGAAAGTAATCGTGGGAAAATATCCCACCTTCGATCCATAATAGCGATTCATCTATTTTTATTTATATACATTAGGTACTTACTATTTATTTATCTCAGTTATTACTGGTCCACACTTGGACAATGGACATAGGCCTCCCCGATTTCAGGCCTCTCCTGCCCGTTTCATCCATCCCTTTATGCTTTTCATAAAATAGTTTTCTCCACAAAAAGGACTTGTAGCCTATAAAATACAATTACTATTCAGAATTTATTAGATTTATTGTCCCAAATTAATTTTAATAAGAGAATATAGGTAGTTATGTTTTTGGTTGTGTAATAATTTATTAATAATTGTCCTATTCATAAATATCTTACCACTTCTAGATTCTGATCAATCACTAAAGAGTCAATCTCAATCGTTTAAAACCCCTCTTAATACCTTGCTTCAACGATATTAAACGCTCTATTTAACTTTAAAGGGTGATTTTAATTCAAAAGAGTGATTTGGTTTCGTAGGGGCCAGATACAGTTTAAACGGTGACATCTTGACAAATATTTAATGGAGATTAACTGGTTCGAAGACCTAGTAAACGTTGATGGGTGTTTTATTGCATTGCCGTGGCAGACGAGGTAGCCTCACCAAGTGGAAAGTGGTAACCGCTGCATATGTACGTTAGCCAGAAGCATAGACCACTGTCTACCTTTGTGATTAATGCTCTCTTTCAAACTCGTTTAAAGATGGAGAAGTCATAGCGTTCCGAAAACACTAAGGTAAGTAATTCTATCAGTTATTTGTGCTAAACTAGAAACATGTCCAGGTTTCATGACGAGAACAGTTGGCGACATAACTACCTCGGTGGCAGTCGTGTAAGCGGCTGCCGTGCAGGTTCAACTCTCGTGCAAGACAATAATTATATAAACTTTTAGTATTCCGTCACCACACGGCTCTATCAAACATTAGGTAGGTATATTTTTATCGTACTTCATTTGTTACTTACTGTCTTAAAGCTTAGGTATGTGTCAAGAAACCAGGCGTTAATATTTATTTGAATACAGCTAAACTGTAGTGATCAATAATAAGAGAAAAGTTATGACGTGAACAGAGCTCGACTGACAAGCAACACGGCCGACTATTAAACGCGACGTTAACTTTGACAAAGTTTTTGTATAAACAAAAGATATTAGGGGAAGTAATACCTACTCATTTTATTGAGAAAATGTACAACTACCCACACAGGCGTTTAGAAATGTAAATATTCGGTGGTGAAAATGTTAAACTTTTGTAATACTAGGTGTAGGTACTTATTCGAATTTAGCCGTCTTAAACCTAAAAGGGGATGAAACTCTTACCATGAACTACATATATAGTGCGTAACTAAGTGACAATAATGGTTTAGGGGTCTGTCGATGTAACCTTCGTTGCCACTTCTTCGTCACTTTCTAGGAACACATTATTATCTTCAAGTAAATATGGTACGGATACGGACTGATGTGTTGGTGTGAGCAAAAGGTAGCTACAGCATACCTATAGATAGAGATGTTTACCGCTCATGACAATGTGAGAAGTACATTTTGATTAAAAAAGGGTCCCCGAAATCCCCTCTAAAATAATTTTATATTTTACTTAAATTTACAATTTTGGCGTTCTTCTTTCGTGGTATATTCACAAAAATCTGTCTGCGCCGTCCTCCGGGTGATCGATCACTTAACAACACATTGAGCACAAATTATACTTTGTGCTACGATTGACATGTTCGTTAGCGACGCCTTTTTGTTGGAACTCTCATATTATAATGAAATTGAGATGTGCCTGTCAATGTACGTACCTATTGTTTGTTTACTGAAACCTGTATTGTGATGATGGTCTATAAATCGTATTTCAGTTTTGTTGTAGTAGGTACGAAGCTGTCTCCACTGCTTTTTAGAAGTTTTATAACAATTATAGACTTTCAATTTTTTCTACGTTTTGTACCTCACCATGTTCCTACCTCGACTCACACATAAGGGGTTTCATGTGTGAGTAGAGGTAGGAACGTTCAACTCCTTAAGTAAGAAAATCCCTGTCTTCCAAAACCAACGCCCGTTCCTGCAGGAAAATCGTAACATGGTACAGAAAAATTGAGTATAAGTATTTTTAATCACGCATTCATTCAGGATGAAAGGTACCTACATGTTTATAATTGTAGTTTGTACTTTGTAGTAAAATTTATTTTAACTCGACCAAAAGCCTAATAGTTTAGAAGAGCAATACTTTTTATCAACTGATACTGTTCTAACAGTGTAGGCACATAGCTTGAACAGAAGTGAAGCTTGAAGAACGGGCACAGCGGTGACACCAAGCCAGGCGGCATGTTGACCATGAGACCTACAACGAGTTCAGCCAAAGTACCTACACCAATTCCTTTATCAGCGAAAACACAAGCTTATGCATAGATGTCTCTTGCTTTTCGCATAAGCCTTATTAGGTATATTTTCGCAGACATGTTACTTTACTATGTAAGCAATAAATATAGCTGCTATTTATATTCAGCAAATGGTCCAACACAAACATATAGAAATATTCTCATACAATTCGCTTACATACAGTTTGTATAGGGCTCGGTATTATGGCGGTCGATCCATCAAGTTGTCATCGTGCGTCCCCCTGCACAGACGTCTCGACGTTTCACACAATACATTTGCTAGAAAAACGCTAGAAATCCAACTATTGTATAGATTTATCGCAAAATCGTGACGGATTTTGTGCATCCGTATTGATAAAGTGCGCTCGAGGGAGGACTTCGCTCACAAGTGGGATATATTTCAACAGATATTATAATTAAACTGTAGGTATATATAGAGATGACAAGAAATGTGTTCAATGTTCTTTGTGTATAATTTAACTTTATACAGCTAGTGACCCTTGTAGATGTCGGTCGGGTCGCTATAATTATATTGTATTTGTATTCCTTGGCTACTTCGCGCAAATAAACTTTAATCCACATTGGTTTAGATCAATATGGATACATTTTGAGTCAGTCGTTTGACTTTTAAACAAGCATACAAGCCCCAACTTAAGCTTTTACCTATAATAATTATATTAATGTTGCATACTCTTTTATATTTTGTTACAGGAAAATGATGACTCGACTGACCCTGAACCCTGTAGCGTTGGCCAGTGCTATAAGAAAGCCAGTAAAATCCTTCATTATTTGAGACCAGTCACTCTATAGTGCTACATTTATGAAATACACAACATACATTATATAGATAAACTAAACCCAAACACATCGAGAAATCGGACTGATAGTTAGAGAACTTTTCCCCAACAACCCAGATCCACCCATTTGTTGCCGAAGATGCAATTGACAACTGGCACTGAATGCAAAGTGTGGTAAAGATGACTGCTGAAAAGCTTTCTGTGATTGTGAAGTATTCAACGGAGTAAGAAACTGGAAAGTGCAATAGAAGACCCGGGGTGTATCTAGTGTACTAAACTGGAAGGTTCAGTTTAGGTCACGCACTCAACGCCATCTAGGGAGTAGCGTAGTAATCTGTTACAATGAGTCACATTATGCCATCTAGTGGGTTAACCTGGTATACATGTTTTAACTTTTTATTGCCTATTACTTTTGGCAGTTGACTACTTACCATAATTAAAAAAATGTCGTCAGCTTAGAAGCAATTCAAAACACACCACTGTAGCATATTAGGAACGCCACCCATCTTAAAATACCATTGCTGCCACCCACCAGAGCGAATACAACGCCATCTAGCCAAGAGTAAGAAGAGTTTGCAAGTAATAGGTGTGGGTATTAGACAACAAACCAACTGAATTCTCCTAATAAATACTTACATATAAAAGACAATAGCTCTCCCAGTAAAACAAAAAGCCATGTAATTATACTTACCAAGATTCCAAGTTTTTATTAGATTTATATTATACCTGTTTAAGCTGCTTATTAGATTTGTGTTGCGCCAGATCAGAAGATTTTTTAGATTTTTTTTATAATTTTCACTTCAATGCATGAAGGCTAATTTAAAGGGTTAAATATATAAACAGAACTTAGTTTTGTTGGTAATAAATTACTTTTGAGAAGTTGGGTTTTAATATGTTAATAGTGTAGGTATTTGTCACTATTTTAGAAAGTAAATAAAACAACAGTATTATGCTTTTTTATGTCGATTTCTTAAACAAAAGTTACATTTTGAAAGTTACACCGTATTTTTCATTTAATTTTAATATCAATAACAACGTTATACAAATATACACGCTTAGCGCACTTAACAATATAATCTAATTCGTTTCTTTAAATTCAATCCAAAATAAAATGTGCATTAAAAAAATAATAAATAAATTGTAACAAAAATGTATACAATAATCTCCCTTAGAAAATAATATTGCGAAGCTGTAAACAATATACTAATTAAATAAACAAAATTATTTACATGGAACGCTTCTGACAACGAGTGGCACTTTTATATAAGAGATTCTATTCATGTAATGTATACTACAATTTAATGCTGACTCTGAAACAAACAAATAATACTACTTTAATACATATTATACAGCTACAATAACACAAAGGAGCATATTGAGGAAAAAACATAATTTAAAAAATATATAAAATGTGAAAATCATCAACAAATAAGTAAAACTATAATAATTTAGAAAACTGTGCTTGCAGAGAAATGGGACAGCATATAAATATAATAAATAAACATATTTTCATACTAATTTCACTAACTACATAATGGAAAGCTGTAGATGACTTATGGGACTTTAACAAAAACGGCCGTTTTATTTCTAATGCGAAATTTAACTAATTGAAAAATATTTAAAGTGTTGAGAGTCTGTCATACTAATACTAATATTGCCTTTTCTCAAGACTTCGTTGCCAACATTTTGCATTATTGATGAACTATTTGCGAATTATGATTTTTTTCTATTGGCGGCGTTAGTGAGCCCTATAAACGCTCTTAAGTTGGACTGTAAAAATCGTTGGACATTAACTTCATTTATACATACTTTTAAACATTTATATATGCACATACATATTAAATAAGAGGCTATACAAACACATATCTACGTCAATTTTGTATGTATACCACATAATATTCTACCAAGAAATACAGATTTGTATGAGTATCCAATAGCATGACCTGTCTTTATCGAAGATTTTTTCAAAAATAACCATTAAAACTTAATTTCAAGACTTTAAGAACCGATAATTTTTTTAAATATTGTTTTCCAATCTCAAATTGTGAATAAATTCATCACATTACGAAATATTAAACTCGTATTCTACTTCTATTATTCTTTAAAGTGTATTTCAATTGCGAATAAGTCTTCTGTCTACCTACTGTCCATTTATTACGACTTGATTATAAAGGTAAACAACTATGGCGTCGTGTCAACCACAGACTAAAAACTTTAGTCTTTGACCTTTGAGAAATGTATAGGAATCAAGGACAAATTCTAGAATCTACAAATGTCAAATGGAAATTAACTTTATCTGTGATATTTGTTGGAAAAAAATACATTTATTTAAAATTGAAGAAAGATAGCGTTCAAATCAAAGTAATTTACGTGTTTTCTATTGAATAAACGTTTAATGCTACTTTCCAGAAATTTTCATCTATATGAAAGTGTGCGATTGATGTACAAATTAGTGTATTTGCAATATAATATGTGATGTTTGTTTACAAAGTTAATCAAGTAAGGATCAATACCCTATATAAGGCCTAGATGATGGGCATAAACAAATAATAATTATATTTAAGAGACTAGAGATATTATTTAAATTTTAACCTTTTGAAACTTTGTACGATACAAGACTTGTATTGTGCATTATTATTAAAAGACAAACGCAGTGTTCAATATTATAATTTAAACAAAAATTTAAAAAAACAAAGGACAATAGAGGGAGAAGTTAACGTAATGCATCGCCTGCCGTACCTGCTACCATGACATCTGTTTGCCGGCTTGTGCGTCGCCCAACCTGTGCGCGCAAGTAAAATTACTTCAATAAACAAATACAATAATAACAGTCCGGGATACACTTCGATAAAATGGTACTAGGGATCCGGGACTATAAAAATAATATACCGACGATCTGATCATTCCGGATCATAAGGTTAAGGAAGCAAATAGTTCTTGCTGGCCAGTCGACTGTAATTTAAAACGCTCTGAGAGCAAAACGTCTTCCATTTAAAAATAACTGTGTTCCGAAAGCAGAACGTTAATGGTAAATACTGGTAACGTAAAGTGCCTGAGAGAAAAAAACCCGTATGTTTTGAAGTCCTACCTGTCATGAAATAATATGTATGACAATATCTGAAATAGACAGTAAACAATGAAATGTTTATTATCCGTCAAACATGTTTTGATTTAAGGTGAGGACATATTTCTGAATTGATTTATGGGTATTTTCTGTTGACTAAAAGACATCATGACAAGATGACTAATTATTGCACAGTGCGTTTTGCTTTCTAAACCTTATGATCCTGAATGGATCTGGTCAAGGTTGAGGGCAGCTAATGAAAAAGGCACAGTACAGAGTAAGGTAGAGGCGTTTGAAAAAGGGCTATTTTAGCTGAGATACGTGAAATAAAAACAAACACAGTTTTAATCTAAACTTTGATTCACTAGAACTGAGTAAAAATCTATATACTTTTATAATTCCTTTGAAGCTATTTCTTGGATATTTCTTTTTATTTAATTAAATGGGTAATTTAAATATTATACGACAATCCCTACTAATTCTACTAATATTATAAATGCGAAAGTTTGTAAGGATGTATGTATGGATGGGGGGATGGATGTTTGTTACTCTTTCACACAAAAACTGAAATGAAATTTGGATTGTAGGTAGTTTAGGGTTGGAAATAATATTTAAAGTACCTAAACAACGCGGGTGAAGCCGCGGACATGAGCTAGTATTATAAATGCGAAAGTATGTGAGGATGTATGGATGGATGTTTGTTACTCTTTCACGCACTACTGAACATTAATATTTTGATGAAATTTATTTATTTATTTAATTAAATTGAATTGAAATTTGGAATATAGGTAGTTATGGGTGTAGAATAATATAAGTCTTACTCCAAATCCGTAATAATAGTCAATGACTTGTTACAGAACTTACTACAGAGGAAGTATCTTTAAAATGATATTTATTAGACGTGGAAAAGATAGGTAAGAGCACGATTCAATAAAATGAAAAGCCTGCAGGATTTTAACCATTTTAGTTTTGTGTTTCTCACTTATTGATTTTTTGTAATTTTTTATGTTAATGATAATTTTAAAATACAAAAAAAAGATCTATGTAATGTAAAGAATAATTTTTAAAATTATTTGTGTCTGTGAGCTAAAAGAAAAGTAAAGATGAAACCTAGTTGATTTTCATGCGTTTTATGTCTCATACATAATCTTCTCGTATTTTTGCATTTAGAATTTTTGTCGATCAATTTCTTAAACCAATTTTCCATTGTATTTAGGATTCGGTCGCGCTCCAATTCTACTATTATCTAAGAGACATAACTAAACATTGCGATAAGAAATGCTATCTACGAAAACGTTTAAGAAATTTAATGTTTGAGCTTGAATGAGAAGAGAGTATATAGGGTATTTATCCTTACTTGCTTATAAAGGTAAACAACTATGGTGTCGTGTCAACCACAGACTAAAGACTTTAGTCTTTGACCTTTATGAAATGTATGGGAATCAAGGACAAATTTTAGAATCTACAAATGTCAAATGGTGAAATTAATTTTTATCTGTGAAATTTGACGTTGGAAAGAATTACATTTATTTAAAATTAAAAAAATAGTAATTAAATCAAAGTAATTTACGTGTTTTCTATTGCATAAACGTTTAATGCTACCCTCCAGAATTTTTTATTCATATTGAATTTGCAATATGTGGTGTTTGTTTAAAAAGTTAATCAAGTAAGGATCAATACTCTATAGGTATTTTGTATTACATAATATTATTCTATAGATGGGTGATAATTTATAGTTCATATGTACCTATTGTTATCAACTTTAAAATTTTAGGCCATAGATGGTCGAAGACAGGGACATTTGGATACCAACAGTGTGCCCAGAGCTGAGGCAGTTCTTTTCCCAGCAGTGGGGTATAACTTTGCTTAGCAGTAAGGGATAACTTTGTTCAGCAATGGGGGTAAGACTTTGTCCAGCAATTGGGGAAGACTATTGCCCAGCAGTGAGAAAACTTTTGCCCAGCTGTGGTGTAAACCTTTGCCTAGCAATGGGCATAAATAAATTAAAAAATGGAAGTATTACTTGTTAGCCAGCACGGCCTTGGCAGCGCTGACGACGTCCCGGGCGCGCGGGATGGCGGTGACCTCGAGCGACGCGGTGTAGGGCATGGGCACGTCGGCGCCGCACACGCGCCACACCGGCGCGTCCAGCTCGAAGAACGTCGCGGACTCCATCACGCGCGCGCAGATCTCCGCTCCTATACCAGACTGTGGCCACCCTTGTTCTATGGTGATGAGATGATGCGTCTTCGCTACGGATTCGGCGATGGTCGCGTAGTCTATCGGCCTTAGTGATCTTAGATTTATGACCTCACATTCAACACCTGAAACATACAAAATACTCTAGATCATTTACTATATTTTTAGATTTAAATAAATGGTTGTAGTTAAAGAAAGTTGGTTCGTAGGTAGAAATGTTTTTGAAATCACCATTTTATTATTATTATTTATATAAAAAGTCATCTGTGTGGTGACGGAGTAAGAATACAATATGTCACCCCCATCTCATCCCATGGGTGTCGTAAAAACCGACTAAGAGACTATCCGTGAATATTATCTTTACAAAATAAAAGAAAGGAAAACTTGAAATAAAACCCTATACCAATCCGTCTGGATGGCGTGGTATTAATGGACCAAGTATCCTTGTATCACGGTCCTTGCAGTGGGACATTAATAGACTGTTATGATATTAAAAGTCGCAAACTCAAATTTTTACAATGACCATACTGTTCATTTATTACGACTTGATTATAAAGGTAAACAAATATAGCGTCGTGTACAGTGTACAACCATAGACTAAAAACTTTAGTCTTTGACCTTTGAGAAATGTATAGGAATCAAGGACAAATTTTAGAATCTACAAATGTCAAATGTTGAAATTAATTTTTATCTGTGAAATTTGATGTCTGAAAAAATTACATTTATTTAAAATTTAAGAAAGATAGTACAAAGATAGATCAAAGTAATTTACGTGTTTTCTATTGCATAAACGTTTAATGCTACTTTCCAGAAATTTTTGATGTAAAAACGGGTAATCTCTGGATCAACTGAACCGATTTAAAAAATTCTTTCTGTGTTGAATAGTCCATTTATCAGGGAGTGTCATAAGCAGAGGTCGGAATTAGGTAGAGTTATTTATGTACTTGCATCGAAATGTTGATATTAATGTGGACCTTCCCGGGATTTCTGATGAATAATCCCGGGATTTCTAATGGACAATCCCGTGTGGCCAACAAACAAATAAATAATAATAAAAACCTCAGAATTAGACCAATAAAACAAAGATAATTTATTAACATACAGTTTTTATTAGTTTACATTAATTTACAATACAAATTATTAATAGTCTTAAGCAAATTCTCATAAGCCTATTTCGGGAAGTTTTCCTTATTCAAACGGCCCATCGGAATCATTTTCCTTGTCAGATTCATTACCAGTAAAATTTGAAGTGTTCGCTTCCGACTCTGTATAACTTTTGTGAGAATTAAAATATATGACCATTAGCTTTTCAATATTTTCTGGCTTCAATGAATTTCTCCGAACGTCTAAAATCCATTTGTACATTGAAAAAGATCGCTCTACGTCAACTGAGGTGAGGTTAGCAAATTTATACAATTCCTCCTCCTCGTCATCATTAGTGCAGGGAGAAATTTTTTCTGCTATATTTCTGATAATGTCCAAATCAGGATTCCTATCCATGACTTTTTCCATTTTATCTTTTAAGCTCTCGCAATTTGCCCATATCAAAGCTAATCTCACTGCATCAAATATTTCAAATGATTCCATTAGAGAAAGATCGGATTTCTGAAGAGATGTCAAAGCTGTTGGTATAATTGAAAAATTTTCGTAAATACGAGACAAATCATCTTTAATGTTGTCGTTATTATTAAAAATGTTTAAACTATTCTCTATTGATTTTGCCTCTTGACCATTCAGCACCGACAATACAGATTTAATTTCATCGAAATGCTTAGCGTAATAAAATGCTGCATCAAGCCAAGTACCCCATCTGGTAATTACAGGTGCAGGAGGTAAAGGTAAATCCGGACACATTTCTTTAAAGATTTTAATTCTTTTTGGTGCCTTCAAAAAAACTTTTTTCAAATTTGAAATTAAACTATCGACATTAGGATTCTCCTTTCTAATCTGCCCCGCAACAAGATTTAGAGCATGGGCTAAACATGTGAAATGCAACATTTTAGGAAAAGTTGATTTTAACATTCTACCAGCTGATATCATGTATGCCACACTGTCTGTACATAACATTCTAACGTTATCTAGTTTGCTCTCAAATGAACTTCCCCACATATTTTTTAAAGAATCTTGAACAAATTGTGATATCGTTGTTCCATTTACAGTGTCTAGCATTTTACATGCCACTAAGTAAGGCCGATGGTTCCTACTAAGTTCTAATGGTCTCACCAACAAATGTACCACAGCTCGTCCTAAGAAATCCGTAGTTTCGTCTACTGAAAGCCATAGCTTTTTATCTACAATCTTACTTTGCATCTCTTGTATTTTGATTTTAAAAAGCTGATCCAGGTAAACTTTTCTCAATAAGGATTCACTAGGTAGAGTAATATTTTTGCAATTGCAACAAATGTACTTTTGAAAAAATGTTTTAAATGCGTTGTTGCTCAGTTGGGACCACGGTATGTTACAAAGAATCATAAATTCGATTAAGTCGAAGTAAAATTCTAAAGGAATGTGGCGCTCTTTCTTCGTGCCTTTATGTACTGCTCCTTCTACATGTCTTTTGACGTTACTCTGACGAGTCGCACTCAAATGTGCTTCGCATTTGGAACAGTAAATTAATCCACTTGCATGGTCGTAAAATAGCTCCGGATTATCTTTGATCCACTTGTTGATGGTGGCTTCTTTGATTGAACTCTGCGCCATGGTAATATTTTTAATCTGGAGCAAAATAATAGTCAATCTTAGAAAACCGTATGCATGTGTTTGTAAGTATGTGAGAGATAGGTCACAACAGTTGCGTAGTTTAAAAGATCTAAGCGTGCATAAATTCATACAAAGAGACAGACGGCGGGAAGCGTAGGTACTTTGTTTTATACTATACTAGTTGGCCCGGCGCGACTTCGTTCACGCGTTGTCCTACCCTTACCCAACAACCTACCCTACACCTACCTAAGAACCTTCTCCTAATAATAAGTACAAATACAACAAAAAAAGAATTAGTGAAATCGGTCCAGCCGTTCACGCGTGATGCCGTGAAAACGGAAAACGGGTTTCATTTTTATATATTTAGATATAGATTTATTGTTATAGCAACTATAGTAACATACATTACGTATAAATTTAAAGTGTCTGCTTCTACTTAGTAAGCGCAAGGGCACTAAAAAACACCGATAAATAATGCTTATTGATTCACTGTACACTCCTTTTCGCTCAGTCTTTGGGGAAAGAAGCTACTTTGGGCGTAAACCTGTTTTGTGGATAAAATACAAATCGAAAAATTGTATATAGAGTTTTATTAAACTTTAGATATGTTTTCTGGTGCCACTGGGCTTTCAATTACTGAAAATTGAGCTGATTTAGGAGTTACGTAAAGAAATAAATTAGTGACGCTAGTTCTGCGTACTCTTCACCTTAATGTAAGTGGTCAAAGGGATATTCGTCCTATTATAAACGTTTTTTCCCATTCGATATGTAGTAATTGTCACTATTTAATATAAATACTATAAACGCTTGTTCCAGAAGTACATACAAGAACGCTCGAGTAGGACAGGTTTCCGTAATAATCACATAAACACATTAATTAATAATTAATCAGTTTAAACCTAAAAAGAAAATCTGTAAAAGATTACCAGAAAAATTAATTCCAATCGTTAACCATATAGTCAATTAAAGCAATTAAAAAAAGAGTCCCGTATGTTAAGCTTCTTCAGTAGCATTTGAAATCATTGCTACTTTATTTTAATTGTATCAAAGAACATCTTGAGTTAAACAACACCGATTTTATGACAATATAACAAACATTCTACATTGGGAAAATCTAATGTAAAGGACATTTAATATAAATATGAACAATAAACTTACTAAGTATATCACCAACTTCAAATATCCAATCGTCCAATACAGTAAGGCCAAATCAAAGTCCGTTAATGCGTGCCGAAATAGTCGTATTAAGTAGAGTCCAGAATCCAGTAAACAATCCAGGGTCAAACAGGATTCACCACACAAAACACAATAGTAAACACGTGTGCGCATTCGACGAACCGAGGTAAGCGAATGTGCTGTGTCAATAAACCGATTTATTGCTAAGATATAGTTTGAATGCGTTAGAAAGAGATACAATCTCAGTGTTCCGCATTACCGCTATTGTTTCCTTTTGTTCAAATTTTGCAACTTCGAGCATCCGATGTCATTGATGTAAGTGTGGCAACGTCGCGCGTGCAGTAAGTAGTTTAAAGTGTGTAAAAGTAAATATGTAACTTTTTATTTAAATCGTGGGATATTTTTCTATTTTTTTAATTAATCCCGGGATTTGTAGCATATCCACTTTATTCTTTCGCTGTATGAAATCAGTGTAAGTACATGAATAACTCTACCTAATTCCGACCTCTGGTCATAAGCTATATAATATCACGCTATGACTAATAGGAGTGGAGCAGTAATGAAATATGTTTAAAAAAGGGAAACGTTTTTTCGCCGCCCAACAAAGTGGGCACGGGTCAGCTAGTAATCTAGTAAAAGAACAATAAGCAATGGTATACATACCAGCGCCTGCTAACTCGTCAGCCGCCTGTAGCGCTGTGGCTGTAGCTCTTCCCACACATACCATTGTTATGTGCTGTCCTGCTCTCTCGATTTTAGCTTTACCTGTAATCATATTATGTATTTCAATGTAATGTAAATATGTAAAGAAATTATTTCCAAAACAATAAAATAAAAAGTGAAAATGCTCAGAGGTATTTTTATTCCTTTATCTAAATTATATATAAACTAAACTAACTATCTATGCACATGTTGTTTTCACATAACCTCTAAGAATTTTTTGTTGATTTATTGTTTTTATTTTCTTTAAATAATTTAAGATTTCTTTTTATTAAAATAGTTACTAATAAATGTTAATGTCGACCAGGTAATTGCATGTTGTAAATAGTATGTGGTACCGTGACGATTACGTCACGGTACCCACAGTACAGGCTTGTCTTGTGTGGGGCTATTGGAAGCCCATCTATTTAACTTTTTTTTTGTTAATAAATATTTTTTCATTTTTATTCTTTCAAAAAATATATCAATTAGTAGCAATCAAATCCTGCTTCGCGGGGACTATATAGACATAGATTAGACAACAGAAGAATAATTTATGCATCGCCAAAACAATTATTGTGTCAACAGTTGATTATCGTGTCTGTTGCACTTAAATCCAAAATTTAATATTAATTTTAACCAAAAGTAATATGAATATTTTTACTAGTTAATAAGTACATATTTTTACTAGCCATTTGTCGCTATAGACCGACCGCTTATCTCAGTCCCCGCCTGCGGTATGAAAGGGACGAGGGAGCGGGGTAGCGGTGTCCGTTATGGTAGCGTACACAAGAGCTATATCGAGTTGTTTACTATGCCAAATAAAATAAGTTTTTACAATAAAAAAAAACCGATTTCAAAGACAAAAATTGCACTAAAAAGTAAAAAATAATTAGTTGTATTTTGGTTTTACAACATTAAATCAGACATTCTTTTTACTTAATTATAATCTAAAGAATAGGTTCTTTTAATTATTGTAAAAAGTATTGTTAAGGATATTTCTTGAAGAGTCTACAAATATATTTATTTGAAGATTCTTTAAAATATAATCAAATAATGTAATATTATTGTTATTTTTGGAGTAATGTGACAGCCACGATAGTTATATTCTATATTTTATTCCTGACTATAAATTTAAAGAAATATGATGTCGTGTTATACACTGACTAAAGACTAAGATGAGAAATAAGTACTACGAATCTGATATGTATGTGCGTAGGGACAAGTGAAACAACTAATGGTCGAGATCACACTGACGTTTAATGACAAGCGATGGATACTTATAGGAGTGGACGCAGCCACTCACCTATGTACATATACATATATGCAACATTCCTCCCTCTATAGCTTGACAATATGGATACAGAAATATATAATATAAAATAAAAGAAATATATAATATCTACACAAGAAAATTTACTACCTAACTATTACAGTAAAAAAAACTTTTATAATCAACCCTAGGTACAGGGCGTAAAATCTTTCCACAACTCGTTTGTCTATCAGGTTGTCGAGGTTGTAGATCCGATTGAACTTCAACACTCGTGTGTTCTACAGCCTCATGAAACTCTTCTTCTTCTTCTCCCCTCGGGCTCGGGGGACTGTTAGCAACATTCGTCGACTGTGACGTGTTAGTTTGCGCTGAGGTATGCTGTGATGTAATATCTTCAATTTCGATAGGACTGTCACTGGATGATTGACGATCGCTGCCTGTACCTCTAAAGGGTATTATTTGATTCTGATGTCTTTTACAAATATTGGAATTTAGACTGTCTTTAATAATATATATCACTTTACCTATTCGTTTTGCAATAATTCCTTTGTTCCATGATTGATTTTTATTTTTATTAAATGTTTTATATAAAACCAGGTCTCCCGGGTTAAAATGAACATGTCTTGCCCTAGACTGTGAGCACTGTTGGACGTGTTGAGTGGAAGTGACATATGCCGGCGGCAGACATTGCGGTGTTGGGTTTATTAAATCTAATCGTGATCGTAACTTACGCCCGAATACGAGCTGTGCAGGTGAACTGCCCGTACTAGAATGTATTGAATTCCTATAGTCAAATAGGTACTTATATAATTTATGCTGTACCGATTTAACATCAGAGTTACATAAGATAGCTGATTTAATCCCCTTTTTAACTACCTTCACATAACTTTCTGCCTGTCCGTTGCTAGCCGGGTGATAAACAGGTGACGTCACATGCGATATTCCATTCGATAAGCAAAACTTTTTAAATTCTTCTGATGTAAATTGTGTGCCATTATCACTAACTATAGTGTGTGGCGAGCCGAATCTCGCCATATATTCGTACAGTTTACTAATTAACGAAAACGATGACGCGCTTGTCCCCATACAGTACGCCTCGACCCACTTGGAATACGCGTCTACTATAACTAAATACAAGCGATTATGAATAGGTCCTAAGAAATCTACGTGTATTCTGTAAAATACCTCAGGGGGGCGTGGCCACGGCTCAGGGAGCGCGCGCGCTGGTGACGGCCGCAGTTGTATACAAATCTCACAACCGGTTATCATATTTTCTATAGCTTGATCTATCCCGGGGAACCAAAATCTTCCACGAGCCTCTGCTTTTGTTTTCACAATGCCTAAGTGTGATTTATGCAACTCAACTAAAATCTTGGTTCGAAGCGATTCCGGAATAACTATTTTATGACCTCGCATTATGCACCCATTCTCATAAGATAGCTGGGCCCTACAAAGAAAATATGGTTTAATTAACTCATTAACTACATGTTTAGGCCATCCCTTCGAATTATAATAAATAACTTTGCACAACACTTGATCCTTTAAAGTTTCCGTACGAATATCGTTAACTGTAACGGGTAAACTACTATCTATTACAAAGTTAATATAGGAGGCGCGATCCTCTACCGGCGCTAATGAGTCATAGTTGCCTGTCGCGGCGTGCTTGTGTGCGTGTGACTCATCGTCATCGGGCAAACTCGCGCGAGACAGATAGTCCGCACTGTTGTCTGCACTACGTATATATTCTATAGTGTAGTTATATCCACTAAGGAATATGGCGTAACGTTGCAGCCTATTAGCTGAGACTTCAGGAACGCCTCTGTAGGGTCCAAAAATGGATAATAGGGGTTTGTGATCAGTTCGAAGTATAAACGGGGTCGCCCTCCCATATAAATACTGATGGAACCGCCGCACTCCAAATATAATGGCTGTGGCCTCCTTTTGTATTTGCGAATAGCGCTTTTCCGCTGCATTTAGCGTTCGTGAGGCGAACGATATGGGCCGTTCCACACCATCAGTTCCTGCCTGAGACAGAATTGCTCCTAACCCACTAGGAGATGCATCTACTGTAAGAATAATTTTTGCATTCTGATCAAAATGAGCCAGTATTTGCTCAGATGACAAACACTCTTTAATTTTCTTAAAAGCATTATTATGTATAGGGTCCCATTTCCATTTACTACCCTTTTTCAAAAGTGCATAAAGAGGACTCAGGATAGAAGATGCATTTGGTACAAACTGTCTATAATAATTAACTAACCCTAGAAAAGACTGTAGTTTATTTACACTATTTGGCACGGGAGCCTCAACTATAGCTTTTACTTTTTGTTTGGATTTTCTAATCCCATTTTTATCTATAGTATAACCTAAATACTCCACTTGATCAGCAAAAAATATACATTTGTTCTTTTGCAAGGTTAACCCTGCGTCCTGTAACCTATTTAAAACCATCTCAAGGCGAGCTAAATGTTGTTCCTTAGTTTCCCCTGTTATACAAATATCGTCGAGCATGCACATAACTCCATCCAATCCCGACAGTAGACACTCCATCGCGCGCTGGAAAATAGCGGGCGCGCTGGAGAGGCCGAAGACAAGTCTAGTATATACAAATAATCCCCGATGGGTATTTATACAAGTTATCTTTTGCGATGCCTCATCGAGAACAAATTGTGAGTAGGCCTGGGTCAAGTCTAATTTAGTAAATTGTTGCCCCCCGTGTAGTTTCACAAACAATTCCCGAACTGTCGGCAAGGGATAGTGTTCCACCACTAACTGTTTATTTACGCTAACAGAATAATCAGCGCACAAACGAACAGAACCATCGCGTTTTAATATAGGTACAATAGGAGATGCGTATTGCGAGTGTTGAACCGGTTTTAGGACACCTATACGCACTAGACGATCGAGTTCACTATTAACCTTATCTCTTAATGCGAACGCTATAGGACGTGCTTTGCAAAATACCGGTTTTACATCGTTTTTTAATTGTAAATTTATTTGGTATTTTGAAAAAACCCCTAATTCGTTGGAGAATACCAATGGGTAACGTAATTTTAATTGTCCGACAATATCAATGTTTACATTGTTTATTTGTTGCATTTGTAACTTGAACAAGGAAATAAAATCGCGTCCCACTATTGGTGGTCCCCCGTCTTGTATTACCCGTACATTTATTGCGTGCGTATCATTTAAATACGTAAAAGGCAAATTAATAATACCAAGGCATTGAATTGCCCTTCCCGTGTACGTATATAACCGGTCTTTTGTTAATGATAATGGCATAGAATTAAAATATTTTTTATATGTTCTATCGGAAATCGCAGTAACCGCCGAACCTGTGTCCAGTTCAAATTTTAAGCTAACGGCATTTATTAAAATAGTTAATGTCATTGGTTCACCCCTTTGAGTAAATATTTTTAAAATCTTACCGTCGTCACCGTCACTTTCACTCAACTCGCCTGTGGTACCTACAAAGTTCACTTTTTTACACATTCGGCGCAAATGGCCTATTTCGTTACACTTTTTGCATTTGTACTTAGAGAACCGACACTGAACCGCATTGTGGTTTCTATAACCGCACACTGTACACTTTTCCTTTGTATTACCGTTAGTATTTTCCGTTTGCTTATTACGCGCTATCTTGAAAACCGGCTCGCTCGGTGTTGGTCCTACTGCTTCTGCCTGGGAAGATGAAGACGCTGTTGCTCCTTTGCGCGCACTGCGCACGCTCTCCGCCAGCTCCACTGCCTTTGCCAGTGTCAAGTCCTGGAGGTCCCGTGCAAACAACTTCTCCTTTTCCGGCCCAGGTTGCATACCCATTACAAAACGATCCCGGAGCGCCTCCTCTACGTTCAAGAAACTGCAATGTGTAGTTAGCCCACGTAGCCTCGCAGCCCACTGCGAATACGTCTCTTCTGCTGTCTGCGTAGCCGCATAAAAGTTGTGCCGTTCCCCGAATCCACACTTTTTCGGTGTAAAGTGGTTATCGAGCAGTACCAGAATGTCTTCAAAGGGCACCTGTGTTACTTGCTTCGGTAACGCCAAATCCGCAGCCAGTTTGAAGGTACTATCACTGAGTGCACTCAACAAGATTGCTCGTCTTTTCACTCCTGCTGGGTCCTTTATCGCGTCGATGTCGTTCGCGATAAACCACTGCACAATACGTTGCTTATAGTTTTGCCATGTATGCACCGTATGGTCAAAACTCGATAAAATACCGAAATGCGACATTTTAATTTTATTATTTTCGAGTCGCGGGTAAGCTCGTCGCCAATGATATGTATGTGCGTAGGGACAAGTGAAACAACTAATGGTCGAGATCACACTGACGTTTAATGACAAGCGATGGATACTTATAGGAGTGGACGCAGCCACTCACCTATGTACATATACATATATGCAACAGAATCAAAGACAATTACTTAAAATTCTCATGCGAAAATGAAACGGCCATGTTTGTTTTAAATAAAATATTTATCAAATTAAAAACTATTTAAAGTGATCAGAATGTGTTAGACAAAACTCTATTGCCTTTTCTAACGACTTTGTAGACAACATTTTGCATTATTGATCCTATTCACGAATTACGATTTTTTTCAATTGACGGTGCTGGTTAGCCCCATAAACGCCCATAAGTTATGGAAAGCTTTAATCAGTTACTAAATAGGTATATTAAAACGTTTGAACGTGACACAGGTATTTTAAAATATATTTATTTAAATATGATAAAAATAGTTATTTAATATTTGTTTAATTTTTAAACCAATCCATAAACAATCAACAACTTTATGTCAAACCCCGGACTCATAAACGCAACTTAAATTTTAGTCAATTGATAAGCTTAAATTTTTACGGTTTTGTTTGGCTTAAGGTTGGTTTTGCTAACAAAAAACTCGCTAAACAGTGATTAAATTTTAGAGATTTTTATAAGTAAGGGGGTTAATGTCGAAGTCATATAATAATATAATCTGTAATTCATGGCCGCCATTCCATTAGCTTATGTATTATCGTATTTCGTTGGCTGACACCGACTCCAAAAATAACAATAATATTACATAATTTGTAATAATTTGATTATTTTTTAAAGAATCTACAAATATTTTGAATAAGAATGTTTTGAAAAAAATAACATTTCATTTAGTTACTTAAATAAGTTTTTGTTTAATTTGTGTAGTTTTAAGATATTATATTGCTATAATTTGCATATCCGATGTGGATAGACTGTTGAGAATAATGTATTCATACACTAACACCTGATATACACAGTTTTGCAATACATCTTTGTCTTTAATAAATATATTTGTTATTATACGAATGGCTGATTTAAACTATAAATATAATTATAACTAAAGTATTAGAAAATATTTACAAATAATAACAATTGTACAATCATTAATTATATATATTAAATCACAGTATAATCACATTACAATAATCACAGTTTACATTAAAACAGGTATGATTTAAACATATTAATTTGTAAGAATCAATCTTAGAAAATATTTACAGATAATAAGAACAATAATAAGAGCTTTTTTTATTTTTACACGCTACCATAACGGACACTTAGTCAGTATGTCAGTATGACACTAGTGCAGTATGCTAGTCCGTCTTCTATACAATTTACAAATGTCAAAGATGGTGGCGTCATCTTGGCTCTAAAACTAGTACTTTCTTAGAAAAAATTATGCAATCTAAATTATTACACAATTTAAAGCCTGAACAGAAAAATAAAACAACCTCTTCAGGTATTTCGATTGCTTTAGGGTATAATTTTAATTTTTCCTTCTTTTTATTTCATAAAAATAAGCTAGCTAAAAATTAGAGGTGTGTTGTGATGTAATGTAGTTCGGGTCACAGTATCTGAGATGGCGCCGTTTTGGCAAAAAATCAAGAGATAGCTCTCTCCTTTGTCCTCGCCCCCCGCGCACCTCTATTACCGCAGGCGGGGTCTGAGTTAAACGGTCGGCCTATAGTAACACAGGCCAGGTGAATTGATATAAGGTTAATTTTGCTTTACTTTTTTATTTTCTTGCGATTTACTTACCAATAGGAATAGTAAAATTTTTGTCTAGAGCTTCATCGGACATAGGGAACGGTGTACCATACAATATTTCATCTTCGAGTACTACTACTGGATCTGGGTCTCTGATGGCTGCTTTTAATAGACCTGAAATTGAGATATACACTTAATTTAGATGTATACTAGATAGAAACATTTTTAGGATACCATTACCAAATGTCTGTATGTCACATAAACTTTTTTACACAAATTATGATCATGATATAAGGTAATAGCCATAATGTAGTGTTTGTATTACCTTTTTTGAATAAAATAAAATTACATTTTTAGTTAATTGGACAACTGAACAAGTGATTTTTGTGCATGGTTGCCAAGTAGTGGTCTAAATGCCAGCTTAATGCGAATCTTTGTGTATAACTTTAAAATAAAAGGCAACTATGGATAATGCTCATTGAAGCTAGGTGAGCTGTTTTATGTAGCTTTATTAATTCACCATGATTTGTAATTAATTAGAATATAGTACTCGCCAAATAACTTAGCCGAACTGAAGTTAGCTATCAGAGAAATTACGTATGACAGGAACAAATATAACACCCCTTTCCTACACCTGCTGCCATTTAGTTCGAAAACAGAACAACGCGCAGCCATCTGCAAGAAGTTCAGGCCGGCCAAGTTCATCATCATAACAGCCCATTATAGTTCCACTGCAGGGACGGGTCTCCTCCCGTGATGAAGGGATACTTGGCCTACTAATACCACGCTGGCCAGATGGATTGGTATAGGGTTTAATTTCAAGTTTTCCTTCTTTTTATTTCGTAAAGATGATAATTACAAATAGTCCCTTAGTCGGTTTTTACGACACCCATGGTATGAGATGGGGTGGTGACATATTGTATTCTTACTCCGTCAACACACGGAGAAAGGCAAAGTTAATTGGCTAGTACCTACTGAATAATATAATTTCTTTGAAATGTTATAAAGCAGAAACGATACCTTTAGCATCCTCAGAAGAATAAGGCATGACAACTTTAAGTCCGGGTATGTGCGCGTACCAGGCACCGAAGCACTGCGAGTGTTGCGCCGCCACGCCGGAAGCCGCACCGTTAGCTCCGCGGAACACGATGGGTACCGGCACGTTGCCGCCAGACATGTACAGAGTCTTTGCGGCTGAGTTTACTACCTGTTAAATCATAATTCATAATTTCTTTATTTGAAAAACATGGTATTACAAGGTGTAGTACAAAAGTGGTTGATCTACATGTTTCGTCCAATTTGGGCATGTAAATACTTAAGATCTAGCTAATAATATCAATTAATTATAATTTTTTTACATCCCTTTTTTAATAATATTGAGAGCTTACATGAGGGTTAAATGAGGGAGCTTACATGAGGTTACATGAGGGTTAAATATTCAACACTACTTTATATTTTTTTATAAGTTAATCTCCTCCTGTGTAATCAAACAGTGTGTCACGAAGACTTTTACAGTCATGATGAAGAAAGATAATGGAAAAAGTTGGTACTTGAGGCGGGACTTGTACTAGACTATACTCGTCTCTAGACTATACGCGTCCAGCGCCATACCTGACCACGTTCCCTAGCAGTAAGGAGTTTCATGCAACTAATACTGTACGGCTCGAGTTGATACCGTAATGAGTCAATGTAACAGTTGGACATAAAGACAAGTAGACGTATTTACAGTTGGACGAATATTATCCGAATTCATGAAAACAAAGTACATCCAGACTGAAGATAATATTTTACGGATCCCACATCCAATTGTATTGCGTGAGATTCGACCTGTAACCTTATGCATGCCAGCTACATTATAAGCTTTTTACAATTCACAATCTTCAGAAAGAGGGCATTTAAGATGATACCATGGTTGTGTCTCCGCTGAAAGAGCAAAAGGCGCTGTATGTATGCTTATATATATTTAAACTAATAAGTTGGAGTTAACCATCAAGATAGCAACTTGTTGATCTTTACAGTAGTCACCATGTTCTTAAGTAAATAAAAATGTACACAATGTGATGTAGGGAGATAATTATTTGTTATTTGATAAGACCACCATGTTTGCTTTCAATGATAAAACACATTTAAGGAATTTTGAATCCACTTTACTCTTTTTTTTTGAAACACCTGAACTGTATCTTAGGCACGTTTACAAACATCAATTTATATTATTAATAATTTTAATATCAAAAATAAATGTAATATAAATACTATAAGATGTATACATACATGATCTATGGCCTGCATTGAGAAGTTCCAGCTCATAAATTCACAGACAGGACGTAACCCGGCCATCGCAGCACCCACTGCTATACCTGTGAAACCTGCTTCTGTGATGGGTGTGTCCACAACTCTCTTATCACCATATTTCTTCCAAAGGCCTCTGAAAACAGGAAAAAATATTTTAATCTGATACCCAAATAAATAAAGAAATATGGAGGCTTTAACAATTTATCACCTAGAATACCAAGTCAGGCACCGGTCATGACAATCAAGTGACTGTTTTTTTTAGTCATCCTGTATTAAAATTCAATGAGTTACGGACAAAGAAAAAAAGAGAGTTGAATAAACAAATAAGAGAAACAGAAAAGAGTGAATGTGGCATAGATATGAGGATGTTTCCATATTCCAGAATCTTTCTAGTCAATTTCAAACATTATAGGTATCCAGAGATTTTACTAAACAAACAAACTTCTTAGTTCTATAAAATAAGATATAGATACCACAAACATACTATTATGTACAGGTGAAATCAGATACGAAACAGTTCTTTAACTTGCACTGGTTGTTTACATTTCTTGACTTCATTTGTTGAAGAGAATGTAAACATGTATCTGTGCATGGCAACTGGTGTTAAGTACTATTATTATAAAAAGAAATGGGTGTAATAATAAACCTGTAATTATTACAGTAAAATATGTTTAGATATATACCCCCTTACTCATAAATGCCTCTTAAATTATAGTCAATTAATTAGCTTAAATTCTTATGGTTTTGTTTGGCATAAGGTTGGTTTTGCTAATAAATGTCTCGCTAAACAGTGATTAAATTTAAGAGGCGCTTATGAGTAAGGGGTAAAATGTATGACAGAGTAAGAACTGGGGCGGATAAATAAGTAAATAATAAGATACAATCTCACATACATACAAATTCTGTCAAAAAAAATCTATGGAAATAAAGCTGAATAAATTTCCCTTCTAATATTTAGGTTTGACCAATAATATTCTAACCTATAAATTCAAATGGATAGATCTTTTAAAATTAATACATAGGTACATAATAAATTTTGTTATTGAAACTATCCTCTAATGGTCTTCTGAAGGTTATATCAATAAAGTCAGTAAAGATAACCGATTTCAAACTTGTTGACAACTTATGGGTTATGTAACTCACAACCTCTGCTTTATTAAAAATTTATATGAGTAATGTATGAGTATTGATTTGGAAATTCGCACAAGCTTTAATAGTTTAAATTTAAAAAGCACAACAGAACTACATGAAGTTCTCTCTTACCTAGTAACTTTGTACGCTCCATCATACTGTGCCACTTCTTCACCAATAATGAATACCTTCTCGTCTCTTTCCAACTCTTCATCTAAAGCAACATTTAATGCTTCACGCACTGTCACATTCTTAGAAGCTAAAATACTAGATGTAGTAAAGTTACGTTGAGTAAATCTTGTTAAAAAGCTGAACACTACCGGTGAAGACTTTAACGCCATTTTCACTCAATAATTTACACAGAAATTATTAATAAAATACTTTAACAAAAACTTAAACCAAAACTATGAAGGATACAAGGCTTTAGCAGTAATATTGGCGTTAAATCAGTGTACATATGCAAAGGATGATTGGAGGTCGTCCAATAAGTTACGATCGTTTAGTTTGCAAGATTTTTTTGCAATTCTACGATCACAACCACAGACAGCGAAGATTCCTCGAAAGTGACAGCTGTCTGGCTGTCATTAATTCATGTTTTAGCTTGGCAAAGGCCAATTTCATACTGCCATCTCTTTGTAGATTTTTCATAAATAAATTATTCTGAATTTATTTGTCAAACATAGGTAGGTACAAAAGGTCTTACAATACTTCACTTGAGAATGGCGCATTAGTATCCACACAAGGTAGGGAATAGTTTTATTAAGGAAGAACAAAAAAATCATCCAATAATGGGTTGTTAGCGTTACATCGCACCAATAAAGCATCGATGTACGATAACATCGTACTACTAAATTATCGCGATACCGTGTTCGATATAATAAAAATCGAACTATCAACTTTCGCAGTAAAATAGGGAACCCTTATGGGTAATACCCTCATCCGATTAGGAAATAATAGAATACCAACACCAATACCAATTTTTTTACGTGCGAAAGTCTGTAAAAGAAGCCGTATTGCTTTGTTAAAATATCAGCTATTTGCCTGATAAAGCCATGAAAAGAAAAAAAAAATTTTTTTTTCTACAGAACCCTATTAATGATTTTGTTAGACTAGATTTTTTTTGTTATCATGATTATGTATGTTTCGGAAACAGTACTTAATTTGATTCATAAACAAAGCGCAGCACGAATGCCGGTAGAGGCGACACTGTCGCCATGACGTGTTTAATAAAAGTGTTACGTGTTTTAAAAGTGTTACTTCGAGTTGACCGATCTATCGTAGAACGTGCCATCATAAGCTAACGCCGATATATCGACGGGTGCAAAGTATAACTTTCTATGACTCAAACAACTGTCAAAATTTAAAATGGCTTGACTATAGTGCATATTAAACAGAAATAAAACATCGTCATCTAAAATGTTTAAACGGCTAACACTACTTTTAGAAAGGTAATGTATAACAATTATTAAAATTTCTTAATCACTCATGGTTTCATCAATGAAATTAATTATCTTATTATGACTTATGTGAATTTCTTACTTGAGTATTAATTAGAATGTGTTTTAAAATTACTTATTTTATTTCATTGAGGTAATATGTACTACGTACATATTACCTCAATGTTTTATTTCAATAAATTACTATAGTGTATTCACGGAGACGAGTTAGTAGAGCGCTATCTCACTCACACAATTTTTTAATTGCGATTGGTCAGTGATAAACGCTAAGGCGGTGTACACAGTACGAGTACTTTTTAGTCTACTCATACTTCCCGTGCTGTGCAGACGTGCTCATACTTGTGACTGTATGCTCGACTTGTGAACCGGCTGGTGTATTGGATTTTATAATTTATTAATGAACTAACGACTGGCTTGAAAACACCTTCAGGTGTGCATTTTTTTTTAATAAATGGTCCATGGTAAATTTTAAGCATCGCAGGTGTGCTAATGACCCGTTTATTGTTCTTTTGTCATAAATGAGCATTACCATAGTAAAATACTATTTCCCAATTTTGGTATATTAAACTGGTGCGCTACATCCATTGTTATTATTATCATTAAGTTATTGTTATATTCTCATTGTTGAAACACGTGTTTTATAACATTTTTATATTCTCGTTGAGAGTGAGGATGAGGATGGAGGATGGAAGGTGGTCTAAATATGTTTGAGTCGAAGAAACAAGGCGATTATCACAAGGAGATGAATGCCGAAGAATTTGAAAATTGGTTTAGAGAAGTTTTAAATAAGCTAGATGATAATTCTGTGATAGTCATGGATAACGCTTCTTATCACTCTAGAAAAATAGAGGGAATCCCAACGGCCCAATTTAAAAAACAGGATAATTGTAATTGGTTACGAGAAAAAAATATTAGCTATAACGCTGAAATGTTAAAACGTGAATTATTAAACATCGTTAAAAATCATAGACCGACCGTACGACGCTTGCATTATAGACGAAATGTCAAAATCACAAACCAAAACTGTATTGAGACTGCCGCCGTATCATTGCGAATTAAATCCTCGAATTTATTTCTTTCCTTCATATCCATCAGATACCCATAAAAAAATCTATCAAATTAATGTCTCTCAATTTATACGACAGACGAAGCCGCAGTAATAAACTAAGCGATCTTTTAAGAAGCGCAGTGTGAACGCACATTTACATTTCTAAGGATTTGTTAACGCCCACCGACCCTAGAACAGTATTTTTTGTCCTTGTCATTTGTATGATAATGTGCGATAAAGAAGGCGCTATACTAACTCGTCTCCCTGAATACACTATAGTATGAAAACTATTTTGTCAGTTTAGATAGGGTTGCTACGTGTAGCACAGTGGCGGCCTCATTTATTTTCAGGACTTTATAGACAGAGTGTAAATAAAGTCAACTACAAATTCACGATTTTCTTTTTTATGCATTTTCGTACTTATCAAATAAGACTCCACAACCTGGTATAGGTATTTGGTTTTTAAGATTTTATTATAATTCGATAACTTTTTAAGGGCATAAAAAGCCAACTACACTTAATTTTGCAAATAGCACGAAGGTAATGCGACCAAGTAACGTTGGTCGTTATTGCGCGGGGCGCCCGGCGGACTTCGAGCATACAAAAAATGTCATCAGGAATTGACTTATGTGTCACCGCTACTATATGTATTACTATAATTTTATTTTTTAAAGTTATTTATCTATATCTTTTAGTTACATTACTGTTTGTAAAGTGTTACAGACAGGTTATTTTTGTAAAATACCGACGCATTAACGACCATCTGCCAATTAACTCTTTCTACTTCGCAGTCACTGTAGATGTTATGACTTACGTCGGTTAACTCTATACAAAATATCACTTAGTAGGATTTTCTGTTTATTAACTATTTTATAAGAAACATGCTTATAACTGCAATTATATTTGCATGTTTATTCTCAGTAATTAAAAGCATATTCTGATAATGTTTTATTCATATTATATTGATTAGTTTTATTTTTGATTTGTGCTTTTTTTGTATTCATATCATTACAGCTGGCAGCAACATTATGGTTGGAGGAAGAGATTGTCTGACGGGGTGGTCGTGCATGACAGTGCCTGGTTCGATCTGCTCTCCCAGAAGCGCGAACTGCGTCACCAAAAAATGGCACAACCTCTGACGTCACCGGGAACACAATTTGTTTGCGGGCGTTGCGGCCGCCGTTGTCGCTCTCATATAGGCCTTGTTAGCCACCAGCGCAAGTGCCAAAACCAAATCACTTGACACGGCTGTTGTTTCAATCATCTTTCGTAGATGTTAAAGGCCTTATTATTATTATTATCATTACAGCCCATTAATGCCCCACTGCAGGCACGGGCTTCCTCCCGGGACGGAGGGATACTTGGCCTACTAATACCAGCCAGACCGATAGGGTTTAATTTTAAGTTTTCCTTCTTTTTATTTCGTAAAGATCATAAATATTCACGAATAGTCCCTTAGTCATTTTTTACGACACCCATGGAATGAGATGGGGTGGTGACATATTGTATTCTTACTCCGTCACCACACGGAGAAGCTTTTTTTGTATTAAGGATTTCCTATATTTACGAGAATGTTACTTTTTTAAACTAACTATTGTACTGACATCAAGTCGTTTGACACCTTAGTCTTGTCCGCGATCATGAGGCTGTAAAAGCTCCGAGTTTTTGAAGTCCACAATAACGTACAACAGCCTTGGCAACGCGCCCTTTGTGAACTGGCGCATAGTCGTGAAGAACCCAGACACTCGCGGTCAATTTTCCCCGTCTTTTTTATTTTATTGCCATCTTTAAATTATTTTAAGTGTTTGCGTAGGATGTGGCAGTAATGTTCTGACTGTTTTTGTATAATCAAACAAAAAATTCCCTTAGAATCCGAAAATACTGTGGCCATGAGTTTTCCGGAGAAAGGAGTGACTTTAAACTTTTTGGAGGGGTCTGTTACTTTTTTGTGCCACTGTATAGACTCTTGCTTGCTCTCAGAATCATAATGATGAACCCTAGTTTCATTACCCGTAACCATGTGGTTGATAATGCTATCCGGATTTTCACCACACAGCTCCAAAAACTCCTATATACTCCACTTCGTTTCGTCTCTAGGTTTATAGTTTGATTGAGCATTTTCACCGACTTTTAGAAAAAAATGAGGGTGTCTTTTAACAAATAATCCTATTTCGAGTATGTAAAGCGATGTGACAGTAAGTAAACCTAGCCTCCTAAACAAAGGTCTACATGAATCGAGCGGCTCAGCACCACAGATAACTCTCACACATTTCTTTTGTGCCACAAACACCTTGTTTATGTCTGTCGAATTGCCCCATAAAATAATCCCATACCTCAGTAGTGAGCCCACATATCCATGATATGCTGTGAGGGCAGTATGTTCATTTGTTAATTTTTTTATTTTCCTAAGTGCAAACACAAATCTATTTATGCGACCACACACGCTGTACACATGTGCTTTCCAATTACATTACTTATCAAGTGTGATACCTAAAAATGTTATACTGTTGGTTTCAGGAATATTCTCACCATTATGACTCAAATCTAGCAACGGGGGCACACTTACGTAGTTGTGGAATTGCATAACATTTGTTTTACTCAAGTTTACCATAAGATTATTTGACTTGAGCCATGTGGTAATATCTTCCAAGACGTTTCTTAAGGAGTGCTTATGGTTGTCATAGTCTAAACGGTCATGTAAAACTGTTACGGAAATATCGTCAGCGAACAATGTACATGGATAGTCTGTAGCTTTTGGTATGTCGTTTATATACAGCAGGAAGAGCAAAGGCGATAGAGACCCCCCTTGGGGCACCCCGTATCTGTTGGTCTCAAACGAGGATCTATAAGAGGAATTTGTGTGGCCTGCGTCAATGCGATTTATTTCCACACATTGCTTACGATTGCTCAGATAGCTCTCCTTCCATTCCCTTGCCCTCCCTCTAATGCCGTATAGCTCGCATTTATGTAAGAGTATCCGGTGGTCAACAAAATCGAATGCGCTACTCATATCAAAGAACACCGTTAAGACTAATTTTTGTCTGTCTATTGATTCTGTCACCCTTTTTACCAATGAAAACGCAGCTAATGTAGTCGATTTGTTCTTCTGGAACCCATTTTGTTCACTTGTGATTACATTAAATTTATTTAAGAAAACAATAACACGGGCACACATTAATTTTTCAAAAATTTTTGAAAAAACTGGAACAAGCGTGATTGGTCTGTAGTTGTTTAAGTCTTCCCTATTACCCTTTTTAAATAACGGTTTAACAACAGAGCTCTTCAGCCTTTCTGGGAAAACTCCTTGTTCGAATGACAGATTTATGATGTGGCTAAGTATGGCTGATACTTCATTACTACACAGTTTCACTATTTTTGTTGAGATTTGATCATATCCTACTGCATTTGTGTTTTTTAATGAAAGAATTGCCTTCTTGACTTCGTTTTCCGTGCAAGGTGTTAAGAAAATGGTTGAATCGACACTTTTAACTAGATTATAAGTGGGACTAGCATAATTTGGACTATTGGTCTTGGAGATGTAGAATCTGTTAAATGCGCTGGCTATCTCTGTTGGATCGGATTTTAAGTTTCCATCGATGTTTATGTAATTTGTTTCTTGTCTACACTGAATTGTATCTAGTTTATTACCTATTATATTCCAGACTGCTTTACATTTATTTGTAGAGTTAGCAACGTGATGACTATATAAATTAGCCTTTGAAATTTCTATACATTTTCTAAATAATTTATTGTATTGCATGTACTTTGATTTGTTTTGGCTACTTTTGTTCTTATAATAAATGTACCTTAATTTACGCTTTTTCAAGGACGATTTTTTAATACCGTTAGTCATCCATTTAGGTGACGTAACATTATTATTTATTTTTACTTTAA
The DNA here is from genome assembly GCA_905475405.1 of Schrankia costaestrigalis. Taxonomy (NCBI): domain Eukaryota; kingdom Metazoa; phylum Arthropoda; class Insecta; order Lepidoptera; family Erebidae; genus Schrankia; species Schrankia costaestrigalis. Next base: position 18,420,289 of record FR997841.1, read on the forward strand.
CTGAGGGAAAACAAAGGTCGTACAGCATAATGAATGTGTCATAAAACTGATTATATGCCGCCTCGCAGTTCTGGTTATTGAACACTTCAGACCATGATAGACTTTCCAGGTACGATTTGAATTTATTACTATTTTCCTCATTATAGTCTCTTCTAAAGGAGTATATATACGAAAGCTTAGGTTTTACGTGATTTATAGGAAATGTTAGGGTTTGTGCAGTATTATGATCGGGTAGGTATAGGTGGTGTACATTGCCCTTGGCTTCAGTTATGTTACTGAATATGTGGTCAATACATGTTTTATGTCGTGTAGGCTCTACTATGTGGGATATAAGGTTATAGTTCATAATAAGGTCGTTTAATTTAGAGGAAAAATTGCAGCTTTTTAGAGTGTCTATATTTAGATCTCCGGTGACAATTACTCTTCGTTTCTCATTGTTAACTAGTTTGTGCATTAGTGTTTCTAGTTTATCGAAAAACAGTGATGTATTTGCCCCTGGTACTCTGTATATGCATATGACTGTACAATTTAAAGAGGGAATATCCACTCCACAGCATTCGAATAACTTTTCACTTGAGATATCTCTACATATTTGCAATGTTTGATACTGTAATGATTTTTCTAATAGAATGCACACTCCCCCACGCTTTTTGTCTTTCCTTGAGAAACAACTAGCCAGGTTAAAGTTATATACGCAAATGTTAGGTTCGTCGTCTGTTTTGACGAACGTTTCTGACAGACATAACACGTGAATGGGTTTTCCACCTGATCTAAACTCCTCCAAACATAGCTCTACTTGTTCTGTTTTATTTAGTAGGCCTGCGATATTTTGGTGTAGTAATGAAGCTACTTTACAATTCTCATTTAGTGAATTGCTTATTAGTGAAGAAAAAATTTGTTCTCGCCCTTAGATTTAGGGGAAGGGTGTAGGTTTAAGATTGGGACTGTTAACGATTCCGTTTGAGTACTTACGTCTCTGCAAGATTTTTTACTATGAATATTATAACCATTTTGTAGTTGTAAGTTGTAATTCTCAAATTTTAATTTATACTATAGTTTTATAATTTCTTTTAAAAGATAACGGCAAGCCCATGAGGCTCTTTCTGCCCTGAAGGGGCGTGTATGGCTGTAATTCATATCTACAAAAGTTGCTATGTCAAATCTATTACATAAGAGACGGAGTTCATAATTCAACTTTGTTTCACTTAATTGTCTATTAAAAGGTACCTACCTCACTTACAAATATGTTACCGCACCTCGCTGAACAAAAAAGTCTTTCCAAACACCACTGGTAGCCATATGGATCCGAATCATTCATCCCACCAAGTATTATTAGAACATCTTCCTCACGTAGATCATATATTTCCTGAAGACTTATTATCTCGTACAATGGCGCGTAGGGTTTCCAAAGTAGTTTATGTTAACGTAATATTTTGATTGTTTGTTATTAATAAAAAAAATACTTAATTTTAAAATATTTGATTTAACCTTATTAACCAAAAATAATTGTTATGAAAAGACGAAGCCTAAAAAGTTATCTGTAAAATTACGTTCTGTAGTAGATATTTTATTAATATTTATGAGCATGGTAGGTACTCATAAAATTTTATTTTTAAGTGGCCTAAATACAATTGAGATCAGTAAAGCAAAGAATAATCTATTTATACACAGTATTTAAAGTGCCGAGCATAAACGACCAACTGGTAGTTTGCTCAGTTAACGTTTTATAAATTTTGATGTAGAAACGACTATCTGCAAAATATCGCAAATTATAAATAAATTAGATTAATAAACTTTATGTAAAAATAAATTAAAGTATAAATAAGTTATGATAAAATTTTCAGATATATTGGCCCACTGATTAAGAAAATAACACACTTTTTCGATCTTTTCGATCTCCTGCAAAGTTGCTAATATGCAGATGCCTCTTTTTACTTTGCACCCGTCGATATGTATAGGTACGTACCCAAGAAACTTACGTGTAAGTTTCTTGGGTACGTATTATACAAAGATTATACACTGTACCATACAAAGATAATGCTGACAGAATCAGAAACAAATTACGAAACTGCATACAATTCAGATTTTATTTATCTATTCTATTCTATTCTATCTATAATTCCTATGCCACGGTGCGTTTTCAAATGCAAATTTGATTGGAAGTCTTCAAATTGACAAAACTTACCAAACATTTTTTAAGAGCTTAAAGTCTAACACAAGCGTGTTTAACAAAGACTTTGTATAATACACTATTATTATGAACCGCATTTACAACAATGAAAATGTTCTACATAATTATTTTCGCAAATAAAAGCCAATTAAGTAATTACCTTGCCTCTGGCTTTTAGACCCTGTAGTTATAGGTAGGTACACGTTTTCTACACAAACATCATTAATTATGCCCATGGGCTTCTGAACAGAGGTCTCGTAAATAAACTAATATCTGTACAAAGTCCGGAGGGTCCCGGCCGACAAGCGAAGTTTGTAGGCCTGAGTGCGAGCGATAAACAAAGATAATAGTTTGGATTTTTGTTGTTTCATTTTAAAAATATAAACAATTAATACAATCCTTTCTTGGTTTATGAAATAAAATATACAATTAATAAAGTAATTTAATTCCTTACACATTGTTTATTTCTATAGTTTTGAGTTGCTTAGTCGTTGCGAATTATTGAAATTAAATGTAGTGCAAAGAATAAAAAAAAGCATCCTGAGGTGATTTGGGCACATTGAGAAAAGGAAAATATTAGACTTGTACAAGGAACGTCGGCAAAGGACAATAATAATATTTAGTGCACACGTATATTTACTACACGAGCTAAGTATTGGCTTCGTTCATGAACTATAAGTATTCGCACTTTTCATCAGGATCGATACAATCATTACTGACCAGTTGTTTATTCAATAAAAAAAAATACAAGCGAATTGAGAACGTCCTCCTTTTTTTTAAAGTCGGTTAACAAATATAAATGAAAATAACTCCAACAAAGTACAAGTTCACAATTTGAACCTTAAATATCATAAAATTCTTAGAGTAAGTATAGAACCTGCGATATATAAATCATAGTCCGATACACGATTGGGCGACTGCCTTTTAAATTAGCTATAAATATCGGCTGTCCTATTTAATTTAGCGGTATATGGGTCACACGCTGACCGCTATTCTTGATCTTTCGGACCTTTCACGAAGTACGGCCAAAAACAGTCTGGCATTAAATCTTTACAGATGCAAGTGGCCTTGCCCTACTTACTGTAACGGGTACCTAACTCTTTACAGAAATATTTAAAATTTAATTGATTTAATGTGTTTGGTATCAAGATGTTTTTCATTTTTATGTTGGAAACTGATACAATTTATGCAGTAGGCTGTCTCATCCAATAGCGAGGTAAGTAGATAGCTAAACTTATAAAATTAAAAGTAGGACTAAAGCAATGCTTAAGCTTGGAGCAGATTTCTAGACAATTAAAGGCTCTGTAACGTCAGTAGAAAACCCGTATGATTGGCATTTAGAAATTAAACTGTAACAAATGGCGAATAATAGTAATATGTGTGTGTGATTTGGTAGGTAGGTATTACCAAAGTGTTTTAAAAACAGTTGTGTTTAAATTATTTTTTTGGGGCAACTTAATTTAATTAATAAAACCTACTAAAACATTATGTTTGAAAAATGTTCAAGCAGACACTTTTCAATTTCACTGCTATTGGTAGTAAAATTGCAACAAGATAGTTATTAGGCTAGTTAACGGTTACCTTGGGTATTGAAGGATAATATCCGTTTTATATCTATCGATAAAATCTTTGCCTTTATGTGCAAGTATTTGCTTAAATTTATTTGCTGGATTTCCTCTAAGCTCCCATGGCCACCTTTTCTCATAAGATTTTTGCAATGTTAGCAATCATTCAGTTTATTAGTCTTGTAGCCTTGTGTTGATCATCGGAATAATAATAAGTTATCACCTTCTGTTTGTGTCAGTGGATGCAGAAAAATAAGTGTTATTATTTTAAATCTTCTAATTTCAGTTCCAAGTAACATTTATTTTTCCTTTTAATTAAGAATTTTACAAAAGTACAATTTTAGAAACTCCTAGGCCAGCATATTAATAACCATGTTAGTTACCCTTATGAGAACTTGCATTATAATGAGCTATTATTTTGCCTCATTTTCTATCTTAACAGCGACTGATAATAGCCTCGTGATTGAAGAAGGAAACTTTAGGTTTTCGTTATAAGTAGAGTCGGGTTCAATTGGGGCTCAGACATAAAGTTACATCACATAGGGATCATCGACTAGTGTATCGACTTATTAAGTTTTCAAGGCGTAAACATTTGGGTGTCTTAATAATCGACTGAGAAAAAGTTAGATATCATCGGTAAAAAATAAAAGCAGGAAACTTTCTACAAAATCCTAAACCAATCCGTCTGTTCATCGTGCTTTAAGCTACTTAGTTAAGTTTTTCGCTTTTACCCGGCTGTCCCAATTTATAGACGGAAGGTCCTTAATGGCCTGTTATGGATATAATTCGTTTAAATAAAGTCATGATATACATGCACAAATTATTCTCATTGAAATGATTATTATGCTGAACAACAGTCGCCCCAAAAACAAAAGTTAGAAACGTGACATTTCTCTGTTAAAAATATATCAAAGTAATTTGAAAGTAAGTAACTGTAGAATAACGAAATACCATAACTCAGGGTAATGGTGTTCAAAGTGCCATTAAAACGTTTTAGTCCAGTAACCTTGGAAGTTAGATTCTTCGCAACCGGGTCAAATGTTGCCTAAAAGTATGAGTGCGTATATACTGAGAGACTTTGTTGGGGGTTGTTCTATAAGCCTTTAGAAGCTTTAATAGAGCTGCCTTTAAGTGCATAATACTTTACTATTTATTAGGATATAGCATTCATGGCAAATGCGGCAATAGTTAGGTATATAACAAAAATTACCTTATTTTTACCTGACTGGATGTACGATTTAGAACAATTTTACCGTCTGCAGCAATTATAATGTAAGTAGGCAGGGTTGTCTATTCTCCACATTAAGTTTATAAAATGTATAAATGGTATAAGGTTTATATATTTTTAGCCCGTTACCTAGTGCAGGCGGCACTAGAGAACATGCCCGTGGGAAGTTTTACAGATATCAATTTAATGGGCACATCGTACGTATCAGGTAACCATAGCAGACAGGACAACCATTTGCAAATAATAGTCTTACGTTGAATACAAACTGACAACAGTCGCCTAGTCTTCAACATTGTCCCCGAGGCAGTTAATAGGTACTAGTAAGAACATAAATTATGATGACTGTGCAAAAACACTTTAAATAGAGGTTTAATAGAGGTCTTAACCTAAAATGCTAAGTATCTAAAACAATTTAGTCGGCTAATTTTCTGCCTAATTTGAACCATTTTATTTGCATAAAACAATTTGTAATCGAGCTTCGAAAGTGGGTTAAGCAGTTTGAAATTAAATTCAATTGTTTGAAATTTAGCAAATACATTACCATAATAAGTAGTTATCGGGAAAGTCCTCCTACAGAGATAAGACTCATGGCTAAAATTACAAAAACAAACGAAATAATTTATTTTAATTAAGTTTTAAATATTGCAAATGTGTTTAGTATTAAGTTTTTAATTATTTGATGATTAAAAGATATTATAGTGAAATTATAGAGCTGTGAGGTAACAACTTCTGACTGGGGAAAGTTTGACTGTGTTCTGGCGTTGCTAACTGCCATGAACAGGTAATTACTACTTACCTTCAAGTGAGTCGCTTGCTCATCTGCCAAATTAAAGCAATAAAAAATAAGTTTTCTCATAATAAAGAAATCATATCAGCTAATTGACGTCTTCTGCTGGAAATAGGCCTCCTCGAAGTATTGCCACATTGTTGGTCCTACTGTGCCTTCCCAATCGATCAGTTCCCAAAATATTTCACAAAATTTCACACAACAATTTCCCAAAATTGTTACCGCGCTATCATGCAAGCTTAGGTACTTTTCAATTTAAAACAAATAGAGTTTAGGTCGTCAGTCCACATTCATATTATCAAAGGAATATTTATACTTAAATGCTAAATTCAATTGGAAGGATCTTAATTTACGCTAATGCATCTGCCGGTCTAAATGGTTCGAAGAAAGCGGTTCAGCACTTCGTACATGTGCAAAACCACCAAACAGTGGAACTCTTTGCCAGCCCACGTGTTTCCTTCAAACTACGATCCAGGTTCCTTCAAGCGAGGCGTGAAAAAGCATCTTCTGAAGCCGCCATAGTGGAGACATTCATGCCTCTACAATTATTAGAGCTGGCATGGTGCTCGCCATTTTTGGACTCTAATGGATGCTTAACATCAGGCACCTTAGAGTCATTTTGGTAGGCCTTTTTAAAAAAAAAAAAAAATTCCTCCACAAGTAAAAAAAAAAAAAAGCTCTATTAGTTCTAAGTGTTTCGTTTCGTTTTAGCCCTTATCATCCCACTGCTGGGCAAAGGCCTCTCCCTTTCATTTCCACAATTGTAGGTCCTTGGGCAATGAAGGCCAGTGTTTTTGTGCCCTGTCTATCTCATCTCGCCACCTCCTGCGTGGTCTCACCTCTAAGTGTTCCTATGTTAAGTAATTTGTTTGTTGTGTTAAGTACCTACGTTAAACTAAGTAAATATGTTTATAAATAATTTAGGAACTAAAGTAAAAGCTCTGTTCGGTTTGAAATAAATCAGAAAATACTTTTGTTATTGTCCTTGCTTTTATTGGTTAGTAATAATGTAAAAATTATTGTCTATAAGTATGTCCGATGTTATCGGCTCGATGGTATACCATAATGGGTGGGTGTGGTCAAGGATGATATTAACGTTTGATTAATCAATGCTCGTAAAAATAAAGTATTGTTTTTGTTATACAATTGTTGTAGATATTGTAAATCAATTTTATTCCTTAGTGTGATCTAGGTCATTGAAAGAAGTTGTCTAGGCGCGTAAAAGTGCAATATTGTTAACTGACACCGTGGAAATATTCAAAAGAGGTTTATGTTTACCAGTTGACTTCTTCTGGCTGATATGATGATGATGAAGAAGTGTTAAGAACTGAAGATGTCAGAAAGACATCATGAAATTAACTACTTACAAGTATTGTTCTTATGCAAATGTTAATCGGTTGGAAACATATTTAAAACAGTTGTCACTTAGCTGTAGGGTATTGCACCACAGTTTTATATCTGTATATCTGCACAGTTTTAATATTCAATCATAAACGACAACACCTGCCAAGATTTCACCTTCCTCGTTCTTTATGTGAGCATGACCACTGTGTGGGAGATCTACCAAACCACAAGAATAAATATAAATATTCCTCACACATTCACACAACGCCATCTAGTCCCAAACTAAGCAAAGCTTGTACTAAGGGTACAGCACAACGGATAAACATACATAAATACTTTTTTATTGTAAATACTTAGACCAATGCAAACAATGATGTTCATGCACAAAAAGATTTGCATTGAGCGGGAATCGAACCCGAGACATCTGCGTAGCAGTCATGTTAAATAACCATTACGCCACAGAGGTCGTACTACGCTTTCGCATTGCCAATTTTTTTTTGACACGAGTACAAAAACGTTACATACGACATGTCAGGTATAGAAATGTCAACCGTACACTATTATAATTACGCACGAGTTTACCTAGTAACATTTACCGAAGCATCTCTTGCATCTCTTGATTGATACATGCCCCACCGACCACATTGCGGTCAACAGCTCTCCTTATTATAGAGTACCCTATTTATGTATGTGCATATGTTATTAGGGCAGTTCTGCTAAGGTAATTATGAACATTTATATTTTCTCTTTGACCTAATTATTCTGAGTACTTATGAGGAATCTTTTGTTAATACTGTATTTTTTGGGAATGTTTATTTTGTTTCGTTTCTTATGGCGAACCATAAAATGGAACAAACTTTCGGATGTTTATGTAATCGTTTAATTAAAGAACAGTTATTGGCATATGTTTATGTAACCTATTGTCTGTGATGTCAGATCTTTTGACGAAGCCAACAATCTTGAAAAAATAATGGGAGTCTAAATGAAGACATTTAATGAGTTCTATCCATCCTATGTTAAGACCTATGTTTTTGTTACCTCAAAAAAAACCAAACCGTGTTAGCGTTTGATTTGTATATAGATTTTCTTCTATACCTTTCTCTATTTAGTGCCACAGTGTCATACATACAAATTAAATAGGTACTCCATTTCTAAATTTATACTGTAAAAGCGTTTCAACTGAATTTCCCAAGCTACAGTTATTACTTGCTGCCTACGCAAACATTTTCTCCCTTTTGATCTAAATGCAATCACCAAAATTAATGTAATAAAATCTTTTATACGTCTGATACTAGAAGTAAGCTTATGGTATTTCTTGATTGCCAATCTCTTCGAGACTAATGGCTTTGTTTAAACCTACTTTGCTTTTCTTTAATAAAACATTTGTAGAGTTTTATTTAAAGTTAATGCATCTCGATAGCATTGGTTGCCTTGTTATTTGTTTGGCATTATATATTAGCTTATAAATTAATGTGTTAACATCAAACTGCGATGCAGACTGTGATCCTCTACGAAGCAGTACATTTTTGTAACCAATAGATAGCTTGGCGTCTCCTTGAACGATTAAATCCGGCACGAGGTTATCCGATAAAGAACCAAAGCTACCGACATAGCTCGTAGTATTAGCAAGCTGAAGTGCCAATGGGTTGGTCATATCTGTCGAAGGACCGATGGCTGTTGGAGCAAACGTGTCCTAGAGTGGAGACCGCGATTTGGCAAACGTTGTGTAGGACGCCTCCCAGCTAGGTGGACCGACGACCTTATAAAGGTCTCCGGGTCGGATTGAATGCGGAAGGCGCAGGAGCGAGTTCTGTGTTGCGTGTTGCCTGGCTTATTCCCAGCAGTGGACTGCAATAGGCTAGTTGATTGATGAGATAGTTCTAGTCTTCAAACATGTCACTTGAAGGGATGTGATCTGCACAGCTTTCGTATGCTCACATTACGGAAGCTGATGTTGTGGGAACTAAACTATCCGTTACCGAACTAGAAACTGACTAAGTGCCCAGATCCGCAACGTATGTCCGTCCCTATAGTAGCCGAAGTAATTAGAGTACTTACGAGAAAACCCACGTTTGAAAACGTTCAAATCCTGCTTTGAGGTTAAATTATTTTTATTGTTTAATAATTATTAATATGTATTCTCCCGCACTAGTATGGTCGACGAAATACTTTATAAAGCTTTATGAAAAATATATACAAAAGCCAACAATAATAAAAAAATAATTGTATTCTGTATATTTTAAATGCGTTTAATTAATGTACATTTTTATCTTCCCCAGTAAGACTTTTTTAAACAAAACATAAATACACTCAGTTAAAATAAAAGCTGACTTCACTACAAATGCTTTATAAAGATTGCGTCTGAAGAAAATCTAAAAATAGTAAGCAGTCAAGGTTAGACATTCCTTCTCATTCCTGTTGTAGACAAACTATTAAATCTGACTTTTACTTATGTGAAAGTGTATCAAAATAATATGATTTCCATCAAGGGTAAAAACAAAAAAAAATCTTGAATAATCAATTATATATTCTATGAAATGGAAAAATAATTAAATATAAATATATATTTTTCACACATTCACACAACGCTATCTAGTCCCAAACTAAGCAGAGCTTGTACTAAGGGTACTAGACAACGGATAAACATACTATACATAGAAAACACCCAGACCAATTCAAATAATCATGTTCATGCACACAAAGATTTGCATTGAGCGGGAATCGAACCCGAGACCTCTGCGTAGCAGTCATATTACAACCATTACGCCTTAAAGGTCGTCAAAATTTGCACCGTTATTTGACTAGGTAAACTATCAGACTTCGGGTAGCTACTTGGGGTAAAGAGTTATAAGGGAAACAAATCATTGTACTAGACTTGTTTGTTTTCCAGAAAAAAATTACAAGGTCTAGAAAAATGTTTCATTTCAAAGAAAAATGTTTATTTCTTCTTAAATCCAAATTACCTATTTCTAAGTAAACGTTAACACTTAAAAATAGATAGACACAAAACGAAAAATTCTAGCTGCAACAAACACCCACAAAAGAAATACAACAAACAACATTAAATTGAAAAACGCAAAACCGCAAAATAATGAATCCAATACTCTACTACAAGTATATATTTATATCTAAAAGGTTACAAGTAACCACAGATAGTTTTGATCCTCAAGTTCTTTGACACTACTTAATGACGTCAGTGGTTAAGCCATTCCTAGAAACAGATATTTCGATGCGACTTTAACATAGACAATAAAGTTTCATAGATTATGAGGTGTCGTTGTACGGTAGATTTTAATCTGGGTTTTAATTCTCTAACAGGGGCTCACGATGATGTCACTAAACAGAAATGAACAGAAGTTTATACTTACATGTATACAATACGCGCAATATAAGTGGGCCGGTTTCAAGTAGTCGCGAATGGCAACATATTCCATGGCATCGCAAAGGTTTCCGGTTCGATTCCCACTCAATGTAAATCTTTGTATGCATAAAAATGAGCATTAGTATTTGTATTAAAAAAACATATACTACGTATAAGTAAGTTTATCCGCTGTTTTGTAGTTATAGTGCCACTCAGCATTAACTAATCTGCTTAGTTTGGGACTAGAAAGCTTTTTTTAAAACACATCGTAGCTTAGAGAAGTACGGTAGATACATAAATAAGGTTTCTGTATATTTATATCTGTTGTGTGGTTGGGATCATTCAAATAGCTAACACGAAATAATTGACAAATTACTACATTGACCTTTAGAGGTCCTGCGTCCTAACATTCTATTTGATTCATCATTTCCTTTGCATCTGCTTGTAATCTTGACTGTACTAATGTTGGTATAATATAGACGATCTCTATGGCGTAGTGGTTATATAAGGTGACTGCTACGCAGAGGTCTCGGGTTTGATTTCCGCTCAATGCAAATCTTTGTGTGCATGAACATGATTGTATTGGTCTGGGAGTTTTCTTTGTTTAATATATAGTATTTAGAGTAAAAAGTATTTAAAGTATGTCTATCCGTTGTCTAGTACCCAAAGTACAAGCTTTACTTAGTTTGGGACTAGATGGCCTTGTGTGAATTGTGTAAATGAGTGATTTAATAGCAAACTAGTCTTACAGGTGCTAGGTCTCTTTTTCAAGAGGTTATTCTAGGTCTAGGGTTACATATAAATAGTAGTTAATGACGACCTCATAAAGGTCTCTGGGTCGGATGGGATGCGGAAAGCGCAGGCGCGTGTTGTGAGAGGCCTAGTCAAGCAGTGGACTGCAATAGGCTAGTTGATAGATTGAAGTCAATGTAACAAACACTTAGTATATTATTTAGGATGCATAAGTCAAGCTACGGTCTTGACTAGCACTACTTAGTGTTTTATGACATTTTACTAAGTTCAGTTTAGGTCAAACCAAGCTAAGCTAAGCATCCGTGTGGTGACGGAGTAAGAATACAACATGCCACCACCCCATCTCATCCCATGGGTGTCGTGAAAACTAACTAAGGGGCGTAAAAATTATCTTTACGAAATAAAAAAGAAGGAAAACTTGAAATTAAACCGTATATCAATACGTCTCCATCACAGGAGGAGGCCCGTCCTTGCAGTGGGACATTAAATGGGCTGTTATTATTATTATAAGCTAAATTTATTGTTTGGATTTTGTCATGGAGGAAGAAGTGAACCCGAGACCTACATTGCACTCAAGTACTTTAACTACTAAGCTATACAATTATTATTCCATGTTTATAAAAAGTGCTCAGGCCCTTGGAACGAATTCCTAGTGCAGGATTTTATTGTAAAAATAACATCAAAAATTGAAGGCCCTGTAGATATTCCCATAATGTATTCATAATAAGTCCTCACCAAAAGCACATTGTGCATAATAAAATAAACTTGTAATAAAATTCAATTTCAAAAATAATAATCTAATATTGTACCAATTTACATCGTTTCTTTTCAAAGATTTGTCACGTTCCCATTCACTCTCACACATTAAATCACATGGGGCATAAACACTGACGTAGGTTGTTTGCCCACTAAGTATGTAAAGAAAAACCTGTGAAAATCTACATTTTATTTTTATTATTTTATTTCAGTAGTGCGACTGTATCGAACCTAATAAAAATCGCGAATACAGTGCAAAAATTAAGGCAAGCAACAGAACGTACGCGATATTGTGACGATCTCTGTGGCGTAGTGGTTATATAACATGACTGCTACGCAGAGGTCTCGGGTTCGATTCCCGCGCAATGCAAATATTTGTGTTCATGAACATGATTAATTGCAATGGTCTGAGTGTTTCTATGTATAATAAAACCGGTCAAGGGCGAGTCTGACTCGCGCACCGAGGGTTCCGTACAAGTTAAGCCTAGCTTACTTTGGGAACAGATGGCGCTGTGTAGAGATGTCCGTGAATATTTATTTATTATTTAGGTATTGTAGAATTGAAAACACGCTTGTTTCGGAAGTTTGTTCCACAATTTAAGATTTCGCTAAACCTTTTAGTGTATTCTCACCGTGCGAACTTTGATGAAATATGAACTTGTTCAATTTGTGATGTCATAGTAATCGTAGGTTATATTTGGATACAAATACATATGTAGGTACAACGGCTTATTGCTGTGTCAAGTGTTTTTGTTTATCTCATCTAAATGACGTAGTGCTTATAAAAATCTTACTGCAGCAACCGGCTTCCTTCTACTGAATTGTGAAAATTGATGTCAACATGCTGCACATTTGTGTGCTGCCTTTTTAAAAATTAATTACTTAATAAAAAGTTCTCATTTACGAAGTTTTCTTGTAGTCGAGGAGATACTCGTTTATAAACAACTAAGTAACTGTTAGTTAAATTGTTACTGCTATGTTTAGCAGATAAGATAAGCTGCCTTTTGTAATAGTCAAAACTTGGTCTATGTTATTCAGCCATTCAAATTATTCTTTGAGGATGTTCGTTTAGTAATATCTGTGACAGCAGTCTTTATTTTAGTTATCCATGACATGCATCTATGACGGTATAAATTACGTCACAGACGCATGTCAGTCTACTTGATCTACAGCAATTTGACAGGCTATTCTTTACGTCACGTTTTCCTTCGATTGTTTTAATGGTCACATCAGACTACTTTCCTTCAGTCGGCTTTTATTATGCCTGTAGGACAGCATCAGCTGTTAATACTGCTTTTAGACATTTTTTTAATCTTCTCCGTGTGATGACGGAGTGAGAATACAATATGTCACCACTCCATCTCATCCCATGGGTGTCGCAAAAACCGACTAAGGGACAATCCGTGAATTTTATCTTTACGAAATAAAAATAAGGAAAACTTGAAATTAAACCCTATACCAATCCGTCTGGCCAGCGTGGTATAGTAGGCCAAGTATCTCTCTATCACGGAAGGAGGCCCGTCCCTACAGTGGGACATTATTGGGCTGTTATGATGATGATGATGATGATGATCCTTGAATCCATTAATCTGTTAATTCTTAAGTAAATAAAAGGTAGTCTATCTCTTAGACTATTTCAATGTATCATATTCTGATAGAAAATCGCGTCACCCATAAGTTCATTGAACTGTCTGTATACATAAGAGCCCACAATTATCTGTGGACATGTCACGTAAGACGTTTTTATAACTCACTCTTATGTTTACTGAACTAATCTGTTTGTGCAGAGATCTGCTCATTTACGCGACTGTGTGACCGGCCCGGAATACATCTACGAGTATATACCTACTTAAGTCAGTACAATAATGTGTATTGTTAAGTTTGCGGTTGTGGGTGGTGGATCATCCACCCACAACCACAAAAATTTCATGACGGCCTCTGTGGCGTAGTGGTTATATAACATGACTGCTACGCAGAGGTCTCGGGTTCGATTCCCAGTCAATGCAAATCTTTGTGTGCATGAACATGATTGTTTGCATTGGTCTGAGTGTTTCTATGTATAATTGTACGTATTTACAAAAAAAAAGTATTTAAGTATGTTTATCTGTTGTCTAGTAGGTACCCATAGCACAAGCTTTGTTTAGTTGGGGACTAGATGGCGTTGTGTGAATGTGTGAGAGTTATTTTATTTATTTTTATGAACATTTGTTTTTAGATTTTTAATAATAACTACAGGGTGACACAACCCCATGTTAAACTGAGAATCTCGTAAAAAACTACAAAGGGGCTACCAAGAATTTAGTAGATATAAATAATATTAACAATGACCCCTAAATTCCCGCAAGTCAGTTTTAAGTAAACGGGGATGCGCTTTTGTGGTGTATTGAATGCAGTTTCTTACCGTCAATAAATTCTTTCACCAATCCGCTCATGAGAAGACCCTGAACTGTCTCTGGGTAAATAATGTTGATACGGGTAGTGTGTTATTCGAGTTTTTGTCAATCGATTTGACACCAGGGTTTTACAGCTTACTGAATAAAAGGCGTGCTTTTTTAATACAATATAGCTACACCTTGCTGTCATGTTTTTGAACATTTTTATTTACTTGCTAGTCAGGGCTAACGATGGAAACAGGTAAAATAACAATTGTTTGTCGCATAGTTGTAAAACTGATAATCTATCAAATTACATATAATTTTTACCTATAAAGCTTAGTTATAACTAGAAAAATCCGAAAAGAAGAAAGACAATGGAAAAAATTGGTACTCGATGCGGGACTCGAACTTGATGATAATCTATCATTGATATTTTCACCGATACGAAAACGCTAAATCTAAAATATCTACAACAATGAATCTTTAATTCTACTTTCTACTTATCTATAACTAACCTGATTTGAGTTCACCAAGTTAACTAAAACTAACAAACGATTACTCCCAAGCCGTGTAGTCTAGTACCGTCGATCAAAATTGTAGCTTATAATTAAATCGATAGTGGCCAGCCGGCCTGGGTACACAGATTGAAACAGTGCTGTTGAACTTCAGATTAACTATGACAAGGCCAAAGTTAGACTAACCAATGAAATCTTGCTGTAATAGTTGACTAGGTATATTATTGGGTTTTCAGAAATATTCGTTTCGTGTAGGAAAGTAAAACATGCAATAATCTTATCTAAGATAAAATTAAGTAAATGTGTTTTGAAGAATTTTAATCGCTCTTCTAACACTGATAATAAAGTGATATTGCCTTGATGGCAAAGAGAGATTGTGTGAACGGCTGCCGTGCATGAGGTTTGATTCCCACGCAAGATAATTATTTGTGCGATCCACAAATGATTGTCCTGAGTCTGAATGTTCTGTATGTTCGTTCATTACAAGCCCAAAAAAATATATTTTTTCAGAATATACAAATATTTTTTAAACATAACACTACCATAAATCTGTAAAACATAAGAAGAAGAAAATAAAAATGAACAAAATGAGTTCTAGCAGAGCGTGGTTTCGATCCACGGACCTCTGGGTTATGGGCCCAGCACGCTTCCACTGCGCCACTCTGCTTCTTGTCCGCTTGACGAAATAGTAGTTTCCTCTATGCAGACACTACGCCAGTAGCTGTTATGTAGAAAATCGAACTTGACGTTTATTTTATCATTTACCTTAATTTTAACTTTAACGAAATGTATAAGGAGCAGAATACCACTTTTGGATTAATTAAAAATTAAATTTTAAAAAGTTAAATTAATTCATTCTTATTAATTGTTACGAGAATGGACCTGAAGAGTAAAAGAGTTATTTTGATTTAAGGCAAGACCAGAATCACGATAGGCATCTACCTATATGTTTTTTATTACAAAATAGTTTATGTTTCTTTTAAAATACAATACCTAAGTTATCAATTATTTTAAAGTTATTGTAGACGTTTTCAAAACAATCAAGGAATAAAAACAAACAATACCTACTTAGTGTTTATTACCACTATAAAAGGCTATAAATCAATCAGAAAATCAATGTCTTCCCCTTAGGTAATAAAGATGCACATTTCAAACAAATCAGGGGGGTATCAGAAGTAGTAAAAAATAACCGAATTCGACACAAAATTTAATTGTCAAAATGTCATGTCTCGACGTCGTAAATAATAATCAGAGTGCAATGTCTCACAACAGGAGGTTACAATATTTTCATTTTTATTATAATTTTCATAGCTGTACTTAACCTCAAAATAGGTTAGTTATTCTCATACGTATTTACGATTCTATTTTTACCGATACGAGACACTGATTTTATGGAGATATTATTGGAGTTTTAATTTTCGTTGAAATTATTTAAATAGAGAATTTTATTCTTTTATTCTGGTGACTATGAAAGCACCTGGTACAACGTATTTTTTAATAATAATAATATTCCTCAGATGTAGAAGGGAGTACTGCTTGAAACAGCACGTATTGTCAGGAAGTTTCCTATTTTTGGAGCCCTAACCATCAGTAGCTTGGTCACTGTACCTGATGCTGGTGGGTCTAGCTGTTTTTTATATTTAAAAATGTTTTTATTTTTATCTTTAAAAATGTAAAAGATTGTGAAAAATGTAAATAAAGAGAATATTCCTCACCTCAAACAGAGATTTTACCAGTAACATATTAACTATTTTTGGAAACACGTTTCATTCTTATTATTCTGTTCGCCAAATTCATCCATTCATCACTATAAAAGTTTCCGTTACTGTAAGCTTAAATCCTGAAGAAGGGATTGGTCGTAAATTAAAGTAGCCAAGTAATATGTCTCCCTAATAATAAATATTATGACCAAAATTCATACTGAAATTCTTCAAAATTCTTAGCATACCTCTAACGTCAAAATTCATTGACAACGTGATACATGACAAGAAAGAAACAGCCTGATACAGCTTATCTATACAGTAGGTAGCTCATGGCTCTATCACTTTTAGTAAATACCTAATAACCACTAAGCGCTTTTTAAGATTAAAAACACGTTTTAAAGGACCCGATCCTAAGACAGGAAAGGCGGAACACGCCATATGCCACCATTTGTTTCTATAATTGGCAGTAACCTGTGATTCGGTAAGTAAGAATTGTGTATACAATAAAACTATACCTATACAAATAACATTGTCTGCTAAAAACTATCAATAACCTTTAATTCTATTTCTGAGTTGTTATCTGTACAATTTCAATAAAACCTCTTACAGCGGAAAGCTATACAAAAAACTGCAAACAAACAATTTTTATAAGCGGTCAGGGGTGTCGCAATAAACGGGCTTGAAATACAACCCGTAATGTCCCATTGTACTCCGTACAGCGACCTTAGTATTTTATCACTTTTGAAATTACCACGTTACATTCAAAATCATTGGTCCCGATTATTCGATAAGATTTATTATAGGCAGCTAGGACAAAAACAGCTTTTTTATGAGTCCGTTTTAATTTTTCGTTGTGTTAACTTTTGTTGGTATTCATAAGGTCAATGTTTTTGTGAACTCTATATTTATGTTTTGGTAAAAATGATTTTATTTTATTTCCACAGATTTGTCAGATCTATTTGGGAACTGAGCAGAACTTCGACGTTGAACGTAACAATCTGGAGTATTTTTGAGTCTTCTTCTATGCATAGGTCTTTATGTCAACACTGCATTTTTCATTGCACATTTTATAATGTCACAAAGTTCCCAGAATGGAATGAATAGATACAAGAAACCCAGCAAGCGTTACATTTGTAAAAAAACTCAATACATTAAAATTACAACAGTGCAACAAACATAATCAGTAAAGTAATGCGTCCTTAATTAAAAAAAGTAAACTCTAATCTATTTATTACCAAGGAAGACGAAATGATTAAGTATGTAATTATATTCGCTATCATGTTCCTATAATCAATCTTGAGTGGATTAGGATTAGTCTTAGACTCAGCAAGGTATTAGTGAGAATAATTAAATACAGAGAACATACGTTTAATACGCAAATACGCCAAGAAAAAATAACCAGATATGTGGTGGTGTGTGTTTAAATCTTGTTTGGCTACCATAAACCTTTTCAAAACTTCGCAAAACTGCAATTATTGGAAGAGTCTTTGCACCAGTCTGACTGTTGTGATCTTGATGAGCTTATTAAGCCTTTTACTTTAATGAGCGCAAGGTCTTCATCTTGTGGATATCATCGAATGGAATAGAACTGTGCCACACATCAGCTATTTTTTAAATTGTGTTATTTACCAAGTTTTCCGTCGCTACAGTATAATGTCGTATAATACGTTCCGAATAATTTGTAAGCCACAATTTGGCTATATAATTATTAGTTAGGAGATCTAACAGACCTCAATTATAATCTCGATAGTTAGGAAACAGGGTTCCTAGAAGCTTATAGTATTAAGTTGTTCCTCTCTATCTCTCATTCAACGAACGTTTACTAATTAATATTTCTGTAGTAATTACTGATTTTGACCTTTTTTCGCTTCGTTAGCTAGGGTAACGTCCTGCCCTGTTGGAGGTTCCCTATTTTTTTGTTGAATGGAGATATCCTTCGGCATAATCGGTCAACTGTTTGGGTCATCGGTCGTCTGGACTAGGCTGCTATCTGTTTCCAATATGTATTTGTTTGGTACGTAAATATTTTGTATGTTTTTGTTGTTTTATATTTTTCTAACTCAATAGTAAGTGTTATGTTAGTTATTTTGTGATATAGAAAGAATACAATGATACCAACATCCGCTGGTCGAATGGTTGTCGTCAAAACGAATGAGATTACTTAGTACGTGCTTGCAATATAAAGATCGCGGGGTCAGTTTCAGTTTCTTTATTTTTCAACATAATATTACAAAATAACAGCTCATTGACGTGTTGTTGTTGAGTTTAAAACTACTTACTCTAAGTTTACATATTAAAAGTTTTCCAAACTTTAGCACAGTCGATCTCCACACAACACCATCCAGAATGAACATGGCTGTTTCATTTAGTTTAAATGATTTTTAAGTACGTATTTATATAAAAAAGTATGATAATTTATTTAGTTATTCTGCAGATCTTTTATTTTGTATTCAAAGCTCAGCTAAGTTTGGGACTACATGGTGTTGTGTGCATGTGACAAAGATATTTATATTAATAATATATTATAGTTAATATAAATAAACTGAAATTACATGTATGTATGTTTACTTGTTTAACAATGACATTGCACGGGTAGGTCATTTACATTACACATTATTATTACTTTCATTACTTTGATTTAATAACAACACCATAAACAATTATTGAAGCTAATTTTATTATAATTTGTTTTATTTAACGAGCTTATTGGTAAATTATTCAAAACATTTTTTTATTTTATTACACATAAGATGTATGATGATGAAAATACATTATCTAAGACATATAAATTGTATAAGTATGTTAATAGATTTAAATGACTTACAAGGACAAAGTGGGTGACATTCTTCAGAAAGGGCAAGTGCGTAACAAGGCAGGTAACACTTCAA
Organism: Schrankia costaestrigalis; assembly: GCA_905475405.1. Taxonomy (NCBI): domain Eukaryota; kingdom Metazoa; phylum Arthropoda; class Insecta; order Lepidoptera; family Erebidae; genus Schrankia; species Schrankia costaestrigalis. The sequence goes on from FR997841.1 coordinate 18,439,734, forward strand.
ACCAAAGGACATGTATGAAGATTTGTGTTGAGGTCTAGAAACTGTGTGATTAAGTGAGGATAGCATTATTATTATACTTAGTTTAATTGAGGATCGCACAAACAGTTATTGTTCTGCAAGTGGTTTTAAGCCATGACTTCGTATAGTTCTGCCACAATATTTTGAACTCTATATTTATACCATAAACACTTTTTTTTACGTAAAAGGTTAGCTAGTTACAAGATAACAAGATCACTTATAACGTAACCTTAACTTAACAGTTTTAAAACGCATAACTTGCTTACATATTTACCCTTCCCTCCCTAACCCTATATTAATTAATTACCGTAACGTAACGAGGTGTCGATGTGGCGTAAGTGACCATGCATCGATGCATGTCAAGCCGCGTAATCTACTTCTAACCTCGTAAATATACTAACGTTAATTAATTTTAGCTATTAATTTAGGTTTTGCTATTAGTCTAGGATTTTAAATATAGGTTATTTTTTTAAATGTTTATCATGCTACCGCTTAAACGACTTAATTGAACGGCTTTCAATGGCCTTCTGAGGCTCCGCTAGTCAAATGAGCTGGTAATTGGTTTTGTATAGTTCTTCTTATTGTAAGAAAAAATAATGTCTGTTTATTTAGTTCTTCTATCAGTAGACTTTTACAACAACGTAGTATCATAACAGCCCGTTAATGTCCCACTGCAGGGACGGGCCTCCTCCCGTGACGGAGGGTTACTTGGCCTACTAATACCACGCTGGCAAGACGGATTGGTATAGGGCTTAATTTCAAGTTTTACTTCTTTTTATTTCGTAAAGATAGTAGTTACAGTTATTCCCTTAGTCGGTTTTTATGACACCCATGGGATGAGATGGGGTGGTGACATATTGTATTCATACTCCGTCACCACACGGATAACAACGTAGTATACTTAAATACTAATGTATTAAAGTGTTAGCAGAAGTATAAGCGACTGAAATGTTGCATTAAAATAATTGGTTTGCCTCATATTACCCTATCGAGTCCAACATAAAACTGAAAGTGAAATTCGCATAATGTTTCTTGTGTCAATTAAATTAAGTAAGTAATATTTGTGAACGTCTCCACGACATAGGCTTTGTTCCTAGTGGCAGATTACATTTTTAGGCTATATATAGATATAAACTAAAGATTCTCGTTTAGTAATGTGCAGTGCCATGTGACAAGAACATTAATTAAACTCACATTTTCTCTCATGTGTTCTCCACAGCATACAATTATGCAACATAATATTTATTTCCTTGTGATAATTAATAATTATAGCATCATTGGCGTAGTATTTATGGGGCATAGCTGCTACGCTGAGTATAGTGTTTGATTCCCAGTATATACAATAATATGTTTGCATGAATATGACGACATCATACATGGTGGACAGACGAACTAGTAAGGGCGGTAGAAATCCAATTCATGAGGAAGGCACAGGAGCACGTAAAGTGAAAATATTAGGACAAGGCCTACCTCCAGCAGTGGACATCCATTGGTATGATCACAATGAACGTAACGCCTGTGTTGTAAGGACTTTTACAGATATCAAATTAACTCAAAGAACATTTAATAACAAGAAAACAATTTATGGAGCTCACAATTAATTATTTCATTCAATTATTCTCCGTGTGGTGACGAAGTTAGAATACAATATGTCACCACCCCATCTCATCTCACGGGTTTCGTAAAAACCGACTAAGGGACTATCATCTTAACGAAATAAAAAGAAGGTAAACTTGAAATTAAACCCTGTACCAATCTGTCTGGTCAGCGTGGTATTAATAGGCCAAATATCCCTCCGTCACGGGAAGAGGCCCGTCCCTGCAGTGGGATAGATGGACTGTTATGATGATGACAATTAATTATCTTTAATGGGATTTAAATCCGCGACCTCGTAGACAGCAGTTGCACACACGATCGCTTTGCGACCGATGCATGCAGTTAAACTCCCATACACCTTAAACCCCTGTAATAAGACACAACATGAATGCAACAAAAATGAATACAAAGAAACACAATTGAATGTAAAGTGAACATAGATCGATGTCAGAATGTATGTCACGTTAATAATTACGTGTACTTTGATTCTTAGAATACGAAGAATTGGATCAAACGGTCTATTATTTATATGACCAATGTTGGACATGTGTCGTCACCAACAACCAATGTTTGATGACCAGTATTGTGCACTATTTTAAAGTTCTATTTAAGTTAAATAAGCTACTTTTGTTTTTTTTTGTGTTTTAATGTATTGTTTCATGCATCATATTAGGGATAGCTTCAAAACCAGTCGACTATTATTATACAAATTGACGAAAATTTTGTAGCTTCGAGGGGTATATGACTGCCTTGCGCGCTAACCGATTCGGTTCCCTCGCCGGAAAATTCTTTGTATGATCTACTAATTATTGTCTTAAGTCAGTATGTTTTTTGTGTCCGTTAAATTGCTGTTCGTGTATTCCCTGCGACACAAGGCATGATCCCTAGTGCATCTGTTCCTAAAGTAAGCTAGGCGTAACCTGCTTGTGTTATGGGTAACAGAACAACTGATATTAATACTTAAATATACTTTTTTTTTTTGTAAATACATAAGTTCATATTATAAGAGACACTAAGACCAATGCAAATAATCATGTTCATGCTCACGAATATTTGCAATGAGCGGGAATCGAACCTCTGAGTGGCAGTCATGTTACATAACCACTACGCCACAGCAGTTGTCTTTTTAAATCAAATGAAAAAAGTATATCCTAAATCCTTTTACCTTACAAAAATGTTATTTGAAAAATAGCCGAATTTCGGTTTGGCATAGGGTTTAATATGTTTTCCTTCACTGTGTTATCACCTTTATCAAAGCTCTCTTTATTAACAGAACGAATTTTTTTCATAACACGCTTACAACCCAAGATAGTACAATGTACTGTTAATAACTGAACTAAGTACTTCTTATACTATAAATATAAAGACAGAATAAATATTAAATCAAAAGTTAAGAACCGCACTTCTGTCTCACAAATAACTCGCTATGAATGGCGGCCGCCGCATTTTGTATTTAATTGGAAAATCATTTGTTCTGCTAGAATAATATTTATTGTTATTTGATTAGACTATATCTCACTGAACTCTACTTAATGCAATTTTGTTAGTCGGGTTGCCTAAATACCTACTACTCTTTAACTTTTAATAAATAAAATTTCTCACAAATTCCCACAACGCCATCTAGTCTTAAACTAAGCAGCGTTTTTACTACAAGTACTAGACAATCACAAAGATTTGCATTGAGCGGGAATCGAAATCATGACTTCTACGTAGGAGCCATCTAATAAAACGACTACGCCTCAGAGGTCCTTATATTGATAAATATGATTGAGCTTACATAGCATCGCATATGATACTTAAGGGAATAATACGAATGTAATAAGACCTCACACTTCAAAATAAGTCAAACTGTTTAGGCTACAGAAGGTCACACGGGAACGAACATGTATAAACACTAAGATAGAAGACACATATACGCGCGAGATATCTTACTGTTTTTGACCTCTGTAGAGCAATGATAGACCATGGCTGCTACGCAAACACTAGAGTTCAATTCCCGTTCAATCGTTATTATAAAAAAAACTTCTCATACAAGCATAGTTATTTTTATCAAGTAAATGAAAATCGGATAAAGTTTATCATAAACTACTCTTAACTGCTTTCAAAACTTCCAAAATTTTATTAAACCTAACTGGATTAAAATGTATGAACCACTTTCAGTTCGAATGCATTTTCGATAGCCTTCCAATTTATCTACAAAAAATATTCAAACCAACTTAACAAACGGATTTGTACTTTATTTCAATAATGATAGAGATTACAGGAAGTGCATTACACTGTGTTTTGGCGAGTTAGTCAAAATGCACATGCGTCGATACGGCGGGGCCTACGCGGCTACGGCGTAGCGGGTCTACGGGCAGACGGCGCGTGAACGCCGCTACAACCGCGCGTACCCACCACCCGCTACGAACGGTCGCGTCACCTCTCACGAACTTTTCATACTTTTCTAATGGAACATTATAATTTACTTTCAAATAATGCGCTTGTGAATAAAATTAATTTGCAAACTTTTGATGTGTGAACTTAATATTTAGTGCATTAAATAATTAATTTTAATTAGAATTTGAACTGTTTGAGTGTTTTATAATTTGTCGGAAATGTCGAATAATTGTTGAAAAATGGCACCTTTGAGGATATCGTCGAACGATTTGTTTACTGAGGATGGCAGTTATAACTTTTCGACGCATAGTCCGAGTCATGAGACTCGGCACCATTGGAGACATCACAATCACTCTCACATGAGAGAGAGTCACAAACACAACGTGGTTGACTTGCTGTCCAACTCTATCATGGAAGCGATGAACAGCAGGTTTGTGCCTGACAACAGCGTGCTGCCAGACCTGGAGCCTCTGTCAACACATATGGAAGGTGCCTTGGACAGACACCACCCTATGAAGCTGAACGTGACGATGAACAGGTCAGACCTGGGGGTGATTGCTGACGAGTTCATGTACCGGCACGGAGGAGCCATGACGGCGGTGTACTGCGCGGCCTACCTGCTGGTGTTCATCGTGGGCCTGGTGGGCAACTGTTTTGTGATCGCGGTGGTGTATCGCTCGCCTCGCATGAGAACTGTGACCAACTTTTTCATTGTGAACTTGGCTGTGGCGGACATTCTGGTGATCGTGTTTTGTCTCCCGGCGACGCTCATGTCCAACATATTTGTCCGTGAGTACTTTACATTTGTTTTATTTGTGATTTTTTTGAAGTGGTTTCGGCTAAGTTTAGACTTTTAATATAGCTTGTTTAATAAAAAAAAAGTTCTACATTAATTTTGGATAAAATGATTTTTTTAAATTATATTGTAAAGTATTACTTTTTACGGTGGCTTTCGTTTGATAATTTTAATTAATACTTACTAATCAATATTAGCAAATTTTAGAATTTTGATTTTTTACTCATTACTAAAAATAAGACTACACAAAACAACGGAAGTTGGTAATTTAATGTTTTTTAATTACATACTCTTTAAATTACTTTTTCCTTCTAAGAATAAATTGGTCTAGTTTACATGACGGATAAGGAAGAGCTCATTAATAGGAGTTAGAGCAACGTATAATTTTCAATATTCGCTTTTAATGTATAATATACTATTATTTTTTTTAATTAATAGGAGTTTCAAATCTAATGATAATTTTAATTATAGTGAATGTGCAAAATTAAAGACATAAATTATAAACGTTCTAATGACAAGCTGGAAACATTTATTTATTTATTTATTATTAACATTCAAAAATTAATTATCTGGCCCGTACCTTACTGGGACCAAAATTTGATTAACCGTAATTTAGTTGTAATTACTGCCTGATTCAATGACTTTTTATATTCTTTAACATTTTGAAGACCTCTGTGGCGTAGTGGTTATATAACATGACTGCTACGCAGAGGTCTCGGGTTTGATTCCCGCTCAATGCAAATCTTTGTGTGCATGAACATGATTGTTTGCATTGGTCTGGATGTTTTCTATGTATAATATGAATTTATTAAAAAAAAAAAGTATTTTAGCATGTTTATCCGTTGTCTAGTACCCATAGTACAAGCTTTGCTAAATTTGGGACTAGATGGCGTTGTGTGATTGTGTGAGGAATATTTATTTATTTAACTCCAAAAACAGAAAGTCGGTTTCAATTTGTTTGTAACTTTTTTATGTTTAAGCCTCATGTATTGCTGGAACTCATTTGTCCTATAATGTCCTTTTGCTGGGTTGTTTGAATATTTATCCTACTATTACCAAAAACTTAGCCCTCTAATAATTAACGCTGGCTAGACGGAATAGTTTTATGAACATTTGTCCTTTTACGTCACTTGCGAGAATATATTGTACAAAAATTATGGAAAGTAGTTATTTTACATTCACTGATTTTAATTTACAGTCATCATCATCATCATAATAGCCTATTAATGTCCCACTGCAGGGACGGGCCTCCTCGCGTGAAGGAGGGATACTTGGCCTACTAATACCAAGCTAGCCAGACGGATTGGTAGAGGCTTTAATTTCAAGATTACCTTCTTTTTATTTCGTGGTGGCGACATATTGTATTATTACACCGTCACTACATGGATATATAAATATTTACATAAACGATTTTTCCTTATTCCTATAGTATGTATATTCGTCCTTCTCCATGGGATGAGACTGGGTGGTGACACCATGTATTCTTGTCACCACACGGAGGTAATTTTTAATTATTTATTATAAAATTATAAAAGAGTAAAATACATTTAATTAACTTAGGGCGCCTTCAAATTTGCCGCTAAGTGACGCGCGGAGGCAGCGCGACTGCAGCGCTGCGGTCGCGCTGCCGTCGCTAGGTTTGAGAATGGTAGTGTTGTGTTTTAGTTTTACGATGGACTCAGACGAAAATACACTGCTCTTAGTGTTACTATTAAAAAGAAAAAGTATTCTAAACCACACTAGTCGATTGATAAACGAATGCGGGGACGCAGCGCGGGCGTAGCGCTGCAGTCGCGCGTTTTTTATCTCTATGAATTTACAAAGCAGCGCGACCGCAGCGCTGCAGTCGCGCTGCCTCCGCGCGACACTTAGCGGCAAATTTGAAGGCGCCCTTAAAAGTGTCACTTAAACCACTAGAGTAAATAAATTAGTTTTATACTTTACACATAGGTACAAGGTTTTAACTATGGCTAGAGATACAGCGAGATTTATCAGCCTCTCGGATGCAAACGTCGTGTATTCGGATGTCGTGTAGTGCGCGGCAGTGAATTGGAATTTCCAATCTGATTGGAATTGGATTTCCACTTCCTTAACTGGATTTTTGTGCAATCTACAAATTATTATCCTGCATGTAGCGTAGTAGTTTTAGTACATGACTGCTACGTAGAGGTCGCGTATACAATCCTTGCACAAGGCAAACGTTTGTTTAGGGCATGGTTGTATGTTGATTTTGGTGTTTTCTATGTATAACATAAATATATTATCTTTGCATTTACAAAAATCTTATTTATTAGTCGACATTGCTTAAGCCGCTTTATCATGTATGTGTGGATTGAGGGGCCAATTTTTTTGCTGATTTTTGCAGATTAATTAACAATAGTGCATAGTAAAAGTTCTTTAAACATTTGTAAAAAAAATACTAGAGTTTGTAAAGACTACGTCACAGCTTGCTGTTCTTGAATATTTACCTAAGCTTCTTTTTAGTAATGTTTAAGATCAAATTAATCTAAAAAGCCTAAACATATGATAATTGATTGCATGTCCATTTTGCTGACCTCTGCGCTCGTAATCATGTCTATACTGCGCTGGGGTCAACTTGTATTGGTTATTGATAGTTATAAGTCGTAACATAATTTAGTATAACGTACGCCAGCTTTCTAATGAGCCAAAAAGATGGGGCTCCTCCATTGACGGATTGAGATTAGGCCTTTAACTTGTACCATCTTAACCAGGGTTTTGCAATTTTTTGTTCTCTAATTCGTTTATGCATCAACATACTCTGTACTAAAGACTACCCCGTATTAGATCGGTATTAGGGATCAATCCTGTATCTACGAGTATACTAATATTATGAAGAGGTAAAGTTTGTGTGTTTGTGACGTTGTAGGGGGAAATATCTGGATCTACTAAACCGATTTTAAAAATTCTTTCTGTGTTGAATAGTCCATTAATCGGGTAGTGTCATAGGCATATAATATCACGATATGACTAATAGGAGTGGAGCAGTAATGAAATATATGTTTAAAAAACGGACGCGTTTTTTTCGCCGCCCAACGAAGTGGGCACGGGTTTAGCTGGTCACAGATACTTTTAAAATAGAAATTAACTAGACACAAAGCACATTCAAGTACAATACAATTTGGATCGCACTAAAATTGTCCTGCGCGTGTTTTAAACCCACGAGAACCTCATGTTCAGTCCGTATATGTAGTTAATAGTAAGAACTAATTATAGAGAACACAGTCTGTTAATCATAGTAATCAGATTGATATTGTTAATATTTCCTGTTCATTGTAGTATCAATCTTTTGTTATTTAACAATAGATCTGATCTTTTGTTCTGTATTAATGGAGTCGTGACCCCATTTAGTCTATGGGTTTCATTTTTGTTACTAACTTTTTGTACAATTAAAGATAAAAGATAGGAATTAGGATTCGATTCCCGTCCTTGTTTAACATTTGTTTATGTGAATTTGGCTGTTTGATTAGGTTTATCTTATTTCATCTTTGTGTGCATGAACATGATTGTTTGCATTGGTCTGAGTGTTTTCTATGTATAATGTATATATTTACAAAAAAATATATTAAAATTTAAGTATGTTTATCCGTTGTCTAGCACCCATAGTACAAGCTTTGCTTAGTTTGGAACTAGATGGCGTTGTGTGAATGTGAGAGGAATGAGTATTTATTTTACTATGTAATTTACCAAATATTATTTTCACAATACATTATCACTAACGTGCTGATGTAATTTACACAACTGTTACAATCAATTACTGGCTAAGAAATCATGCACAATTAACGAATGAAAGGTAGAAATCAATCAGACAATTAATTAATAAGAAGTCAAAGGTCAACTAATTAGCATTATATTATATTATATTAGAAACCTTTCCTAGGTTCGAGTCCATCGTTTATCCTTTACAATGTTGTTGTTCATTGTTTTTCAGCTCGTTTTTTTTTGACGTTTGGAGTGGTAATTTGTACCATGTCCAGTAATGCTAAACATTTTTGACTTTACCATTTTTCATTAAAATTTCAGCCTACCTCAAAACACCCCTTTAATGTCCCACTACAGGGACGGGTCTCCTCCCGTGACGGAGAGATACTTGGCCTACTACGAGTAATACCGCTGGCCAGACGGATTGGTATAGGGCGTAAAGATAATATTCACGGATGGTCCCTTAGTCGGTTATTACGATACCCATGGGATGAGATGGGGTAGTGACATATTGTATTCTTACTCCGTCACCACACGGAGAAAGAATCAGCTTACCTAATTAATTAATATTATGTCTTGAAGTTAAACTGAAGAAGTTAATTTTCGGTGTCGCAGTAACGATGTTGACAGCTGTTGTTACCTTGTCTTTGAGATGGCATTTTAGTATAAGTGTGTGTATACATTTAGTTAAGTGGACGAAACTGATCGACTTCTTAAGAAATAGATCTATTTCACATTTTAGTTTTAATTTTTTTTACATGTTTTAAACTAAAACTTTTGGACGGAAAAAAAATAAGTTCAAGACTTTAACTGCATTGTGACCCTGAGGTAATTTTGTCCTCTAAAGCACACAACCGTTTTTTTTGATAATCAAGTAGAGCTATAATGCCCAGATAACGTAGAAATTACATAGAAAATACCCAAAGCAAAGCTAACATTTAGGTTCTTAATTACAAATACTTGCAATAAGAGTTAATCCCTAGGCCTCCCCATAGCAATCAAAAACTATAACCATATCAATCAATCAATCAACTAGCCTGTTGCAGTCCAGTGCTGGACATAGGCCGCTCCCAACACGCGCCACAGAACTCGGTCCTGCGCCTTCCGCATCCAGTCCGACCCAGAGACCTTTATGAGGAAATCAAAAAAACCACATACCAGACATTAAACTGTCACATCTTCATTTAACATCATCATAACAGCCCATTAATGTCCCACTGCAGGGACGGGCCTCCTCCCGTGACGGAGGGATACTTGGCCTACTAATACCACGCTGGCCAGACGAATTGATATAGGGTTTAATTTCAAGTTTTCCATCTTTTTATTTCGTTAAGATAATACTCACGAATAGTCCCTTAGTCGGTTTTTACGACACCCATAGGATGAGATGGGGTGGTGACATATTGTTTTCTTACTCCGTCACCACACGGAGAATCTGAGAGACATCTTCATTATTACCATTATATTTCTTTTCATTTCTACTTTCAGAAGTTAGCCATTATAATTATAACCTCTTACTTTTCAAATATACTTTATTATCTGCAATGTGCGAGAGTTTAGTTTGAATAGACCTCCGTGGGCGTACGGCAACTTCTAATACCATTTATTAAGTATTTGTTCTGTAAAGTTGGTACTCTAACGGTACCAATTCAGATTTCGAATGTTTCAAATTGAGAATCTATTGAAGTGACAGTTTGAAATATTCGAGGATTTTTAAATTTGGAAGTAATTTGAAAACTGTGAAGTTGAGAATATTTTTACGGTAGATTTTCCTAATATTATGTCGGAAAAATAACAGTTCGTGAATGATTAGCCCTTAAATATCACGGAAAGGTCTTTCTTTATGTTTATAGTTTTATTACGAATTTGTCACTAAGGAAAAATAAAAAAAAAAATGTTTTAAACTTTAGTGAATAGGGTTTTTATATTTAAAACTTGCGATTACATTAATATAGGTTTATATTAAACAAATATAATAAAACTAATCGTTTAATAGATTAATATAAATATTCGAAAACTTTTAGGCATTAACAAACACAGACTAAACTTAATATTTATACATCATTAAACCCCAAACCAACACATCAAAAACTATACTTACCTTTTTATTCGAAAATGTTCCTTGTTACCAGGAGTTAAGGTACAAGAGGCTTAAGTTAATCATATATCTTTATATTTATTAGCATAAATAATTCTCTAGTTATGAGTAGTTGGAACAATAACAAAAGTAGAATAAGTACTGAACATAGTGTGAGTAGCAATAACTATCGTAGTTATTATACTGGTATTGTTAGTGTAGTACGTTTACGAGAATCATTATTGTTATTGGCAGAACTTTAGTGTTATACTCATCATAACAGCCTAATAATGTCCCACTGCAGGGACGGGCCTCCTCCAGTGACGGAGAGATATTTGGCCTACTAATACCACGCTGGCCAAACGGATTGGTATAGGGTATTATTTCAAGTTTTCCTTCTTTTTATTACGTAAAGATATTATTTACGGATAGTCCCATAGTCGGTTTTTACGACACCCATGGAATGAGATGGGGTGGTGACATATTGTGTTCTTACTCCGTCACCACACGGAGAAGTATTATACTACTTCTCTTAAATCATTCCCTTGTTACTGAGGACCAATAGTCCTTTGATTTAATTTATAAGTCTTCTTCTCTCTTAGATGAAGTGCAGCTCTGACTGGAATATCCAGACGTTTGAATTTTTGATTCAACCATCGTTTGAGGATTTGATTTGACCCTAGGTCTTTTCCTTTTAATCTTTACAGTCACCGTATTTAAGTGTTGGCGGTAATTTGTGGGAAATATGGCAATATGCATTGAGAATCTTTATTGTTGATAGGTTTGCCTGATTTTAGCTTACTCAGCATTTAAATATTTGCCGTGGGATGTCCCCGATTTCAGTGTTGTACTAATGCACTGAATAGTAGAAAAACGGTTTATTTTTAGTTTATTAGTAGCAAGTTCATCTTGTAGGCTGACGTTTTGCAAACGCTGCGCTCCAGCTGATCCTTTGTTTTTGCCTCAACTTATGCAATACAAAAGACGTATTAGAGTTATATAAGTTTTAGGTTTTATCATAGCAACTCGACACTGTCCCACTGTAGAGACAGACTACCCCTGGAGGGAAAAGACCGACTACAAAATTAGATTACGGTGGCGACACCCCGTTTTCTTGTTCTGTCAATAATGAACTAAACTAAATTTGTTACTAAACTAAAATTGTTTTTAATATTTATTTACTTCACAAAACAATTAATTTCCCGTTAGCAATATTAGTTATGACTTACAAAACTTATTCAAAAACAACTGAGTACTAACTAATCATTCAACCGTAAACTCCTTTGTAAACTAACAAACTTTGAAGTTTTAAAATTAATAGGAAAATAAATTTGACAAAAGGAATATGCAATGATGACTATTGTCTTTGAAAACTAAATTATCTGTAGTACAGTTGAATGTATTCTGAATTGTCTATGGATTCATTAAAAGGAGCAATAAAGTTTTAGTAAGAATATTGTCTCTGGATTTTTGCGTCTTTATTTTATTTTTAATTGAACAGATTTTGTTAACAAGCTGGGATGCGTTGAACTTTATCGATGGAAATCAAAGTAAAGAGTTGTTTTTATATCCAACTTATTGATAAGTTTAGGGTTAGTAAATTGAAAAGGCTGCAATCATTTTACAAATCTCGAAAATTTTATATTACATAGTGAAACTTTTACAAAATATACAAGGTTCACTTCTGTAGCAATTATTACTATGCCAGAACGTTACTTATATGTCCATTATCATACGTCTATACTCTCTATGACGAAACTCGGTTTCTCGGTTTCTCTCTATACAGCCATGAGAAAAAATGCATGGCATCCACGAGGCAATAATTAATGAATCGTCTGAAATAGACGCAAAGGCTCATGATGATAATGATACTCTCTATGTATTCGTATTCGGAGTTAAGATACAATTTTGATGTTGTCAGCATCACATCTGTGGGTACAGGTATATAGCATGGATGTAGTTAAAGCCAGAAAGAAAGGAGATGCTTCGCTTGTGATATCTCCGAAAAACTTCATGAGGAATACCCCCTTAAAAAGAGATTAACCACCTGCACTTCGGTAACGTAGTGTAAGTTGGCCAAGCTTCTTTAGGATGCAGGTGAAGGCTACCGTCCATTCATGAGGTGATTGAAAAAGAAAATGTGTTAAATTACATATATTTTTACCTATAAAGCTTAGGTACGAGTATAACTAGAAAAATCCGAAAAGAAGAAAGACAATGAAAAAAATTGGTACTCGACGCGTATAGTCCAGAGACGCGAGTTCGAGTCCCGCATCGAGTACCAATTTTTTCCATTGTCTTTCTTCTTTTCAGAAAACGTGTTGTACACATATTGTAGATTTTAATAAAATCCTAAAAAAATCTGCACAAGGTGGCAATATTTGGAGAAGGCCTATGTCCAGCAGTGGACGTCAATTGGCTGAGATGAATGAATGAATGAATGAAATAAAATCCTTTCCAATGAAATAAAAAGATGAATCAATGTATTAATATCAATCCAACATAATAGGTTTCAATATCCCAACAAGTTATCATACAACAGTAGCTCCTTGAACCAATCAATGGTTGCATTCTTTACTAACAATGCTCTCAGACGTGTAGAAATAAAATGAAAAGAAAAAATGTATTGAAGCGAACGTTCAGACGTTAGTACAACAAATGAAAAGGATTACTTCTAAGAAGTAAGGATCAGACTTCGACTGAGCTCTTTTACAGGAACTATATTGTTTGTTTTAACTAACTTTACAAAGGAGGAGGTTCTCGATTTGGTTGTTCGATGTTTTTGTTGCTGCGTCTGGATTCTGTCTGAAATGGTTTACCTACTATTTTTGACGACTTTTGTGGCGTAGTGGTTATATAACATGACTGCTACGCAGAGGTCTTGGGTTCCAATCCCGCTCAATGCAAATCTTTGGGTGTATGAACATGATTGTTTGCATTGGTTTTAGTGTTTCTATGTATAATAAGTTTGTATTTACAAAAAAAACAGTATATAAGTATGTTACCCATAACACAAGCAGGTAAAGCCTAGCTTACTTTAGGAACAGATGGCGCTGTGTAGAGATCTCCGTGAATATTTATTTAAGTATATTCTTTATTTATTTTCTATTAAGTTGGTCTTATAAAAATGTTACGCGTATTAAAACCTGTTTAGTAATTAACATGCTCATTCTACTGTTAAAGTCTTTGGCATAATTGTTGGTCATTTACCATTATATGGATTAATCAATTAACCATTCTGATCACGGTCTTGTCTTTGATGGCCCGTTGTAGAGTTTAATACGTGAGCATACTGCCTTTAACTTCTGAGAAGATAAACTGAACTGCAGTATTAGTAAAATCTATTTCTTTTGGCTTACAGTAGAAAAGAACATCACAAATATAAGAGCTCAAATTTATTAAATAATACAATTTACTATAAACGGAGTTACACTACATCTGATGCCTTCTTAAACTCAATATTATGTTTTAATTATAATTCTTTCTGTGGTTACATTGCTAAAATGAAAGAGGTATGTGATTACGCAGAATTTATCGCTGGCTGTTTACTTCCAGAATTGGCAAGCAAACTTTACCGATTTGAATTGGAAATTGTAATACTATGAATCAAAATTTCATTTAAAATTTTGTACCGGAGTGTAATAATATTTGTAATACAAAAGTTATACATAACAGTAATAAATACGGAATAACAAGGTTTAGCACTTCCCGAGTGTCCCACTGCTGGGATGGACCTTATCTATAAGGAAAAAAAAAATTGTTGTATAACGTATATAGCACAGTGAGTCAAGAAACAAGTCAGTTGTCTACTTCTCGTTTGTCCTAATAGTCAGATAGGTTCTGGACTTGTAACTGTATTGATTTTAGCAAGCAAGTTGTACTCGACTGTACCTCGTTAGTCGATAGGCGACGTTCGCCACACTCCGACTATTTCGATCATGCTTCGACTATTTTCGCTAACAGCGTTAAGCAAATTCTTTCACAATTAAGATTCAAGGAATTCGGACATAAATAACTTATGTTTTCTTAAAACTGCAGGAGGCGTGTTCTTGTAGTTAGTAGAGCAGTAATGGAGAGTTTTAATTATGTTGTAAATGTCCCTATACGGGCACGGGCTGTACTCGATCATGGAGCCTACCAACAGATATTCACTTCTGGGCATATCACGCCTCCCCCTGATTCCTTTCTCTTAGTCATTCTATCGCGTGAAGGCTCTGCTCAATCTGCGCTTTTAAGTTCGTGGTCGACACTTCAGAACCATTCTGCTTCATCGACTGATAGTTCTATCAGCTCAGCTATGTGCTCTACCTATTGCCATTCACGACCTCTATGGCGCAGGCGGTATATAACATGGCTGCTACGCAGAGTTCTCAGGTTTGATTCCCGCTCAAGGCAAATCTTTGTGTGCATGAACATGATTGTTTGCATTGGTCTGAGTGTTTTCTATGTATAATTTATGTATGTATTTACAAAAAAATGTATTTATGTATGTTTATCCGTTGTAGAGTAACCATAGTACAAGCTTTGCTTAGTTTGGGACTAGGTGGCGATGTGTGAATGTGTGGGGATAATAATTCATATTTACTGTCACTCTCCTGCGGGTATTGATTTTGGTTTGACATAAAAAGAAGACAAAGGAGGCACAAGACCGCGCAGAGTGGAAGCTTTTGGAGGAGGCCTATGTCCAGTAGCGGACGTCCATAGGCTGATATGGATGGATGGATAAAAATAAAATATAATAATATACTTAGAACAACTAATAACAAATAATTTAACCTTACTTATTGTAAATCAAAACGTGGTACTATCTCCCTAGTTCCACCTGCCCACCACACAATAGATATCCGTTTAGTTCACAAACTTAGTTGTTTGTTGTTTCAATAGTTCTGTAGACAAATTGTGTGCGATTGTGTGCGATTGTTTACTATTGTGAGTTTTTTGACTTTGATATTAATTGATTCAATTTTAAATCGTAAATAAAATATATAGTTATTATATTTATGTTGATAAACGTACCTATACTTTTTTAAATAGGATCTGGCATTGCGATCCCCAAATTGTATATTTTAGTATACTTTTTTAAATAAGACGTGGCTTTGTGCGATCCACAAATTGTTGGCCTGAAGTTGGATGTTCTTGCTGTCCTTTAAATGTTTTTTTGCTTTAAAGGGACCTTAAAAACATCAATTTAGCGGACACAAAGAACAGAACACTAATTTGTGGATCGCCCAAAGTCTCCACGATACAGATTACAGACACAGAGCGGGATTCTTTTGTATTTTAAAATCTCTGTATCTCAGTACACAGTGATATCTACAGCTATTACAATAACATTCCAAGTAAGAGCTCACATTAGATCTAACGATGTATACAAATACACTATAATCCTTTAAGTGCTTTCCACCGAAGATTTTATTAAGAGACAGGTTACATTGCAACACGTCTAGACATCGTAATAGTGACACCTGCCTTCATAATTCACTTCTGAAGCCTTTGTATTGATATTATTGTAATTTATTTATTGTTAAATTTGAAAAAAGAAGTGGGCTTTGTAAATAAGATTGTGTATTGTTTAAATGGTTTTTACTTCAGAACTCAGGCATATATCGTGTTAATACCCATGTCAATAATAATAATATAAAAATAAACACGAGAGTTCTAAAGTTAATTTTTTGTAGAGTCTTGTAGCTTGGAGTGATTTTAATTTAGAAATGTATTGACCTAACAAGACTTGCACTGCAGCCGACCTAAGGAGCTACGAAAGTATAACCCACGTATAACCTTTTGATCGGTCAAAAGCATAAATAAAGATTAAACTGTATAATATAAACATAGCAACTTGCTTTTTATTCCTTCGTTAGTCCCGCGTCAGAGCAGGATAATCCTACTGAGACGACACGAAGCCAATCCTATACCTACAGTACCTATACATATTTAGATTTTCTCGATATTTATGAGCAGCTGTCCGTGTGGTGACGGAGTAAGAATACAGTGTGTCATCACCCCATCTCATCCTATGGGTGTCGTAAAAACCGACTAAGGGACTATCCGTGAATATTATATTTACGTAATAAAAAGAAGGAAAACTTGAAATTAAACCCCATACCAATCCGTTTGACCAGCGTGGTATTAGTAGGCCAAGTATCCCTCCTAGGATAGGTTAATAGTTACCCTTCTCATTACCTGTTTGAAGAAAATATAATGAAGTCTTTGTCTTTATTGCTCAGCGGTCGTTGGAGCGTCTGTCACGGATTCAAATACCTGGCAAGACAATTATTTGTGTGATCAATAAAGTTGTTTAGGCATAAACACATTCGACATTGTTACTAACCTTTATTTAATCTTAACTTACTTTTTTATCTAAATCTTCTTGATTGTCTCATGAAATAAACATGTGTTTTAAATATTTAACGTTGCCAGATGCGGCCACAACTAATATACAAACAGAACACACAGACAGACTCGTACGTACTTGATTGAGTATCTAGGGAACGTGGCAAGTGATTGATTTGAGGCTTCGACGTATCTCTGTACTGATGCTAGAAGGTTAAATAGTGCTCTAGATTTTCTTTGAGAGCCTTTTTCATTTTGTCTGAGTGAATCTGTGTTTTAGTTTACCATGTGACTATCTACGTGGTGTAGTGGTGGACTGTGATAGCTGTTACTCAGAGATCTCGGATTTTATTCCCGTTTACTGAAAACCGTTGTATACATGAATGTTTGTGTATATATAAAACTACAAGTATTTAGGTGCATATGCATGCTTACTTGTACAGTAGTATTGAGTAGATTTTTAAACAAAAAAACATTATTTTTGACAAAATTTACAAATGTTTACAAAAAAAAATACAAGTATTGTTGTTTTTTTTAACAATAAATTATCCCATAACTTTATTCGTACTTGTCACAATATTTCTTTACGCGGGTACATTTAAGGCAATGTATCAAAACCACACCATTATAAATATTATCTTTTAAAAAGAAAGTTTTTAATAGAACGAATTCCTTATGAATCTTTCTTGACAAGAAAAAAAGGGATCGTTCGTAGGAGACGGATACCTCTAGCGATCACTAAATAATGTTGAAAAGTATTTGTAAAATGTTTCTAAGAGAATTTTAACTTTCGTAATTAAACATCGTTCATGTGAAAAAATTGGTTATTATTTTTTCATAAAGGAAGTAGCTAATAATTATAATACATATGTTTTACACATTACCCTACCAAATCCTTATGGTGACGGAGTAAGAATACAATATGTCATCACCCCATCACAACCCATGGTTGTCGTAAAAACCGACTAAGCGAATATTCGTCAACATTATCTTTACGAAATTAAAAAGGAAGGCAAACTTGAAATGAAACCCCATACCAATTACATGGCCAGCGTGGTTTAGTAGGCCAAGTATCCCTCCTTCACGGCAGGAGCCCCGTTCTTGCAGTGGGACATTAATGGGCTGTTATGATGATGATGAAGATTAACCTAACGCTATCTAGTTCTAAACTTAGTAGAAATTGTACTACGAGTACTAGAGAACAAGATAAACATGATAAATTAAAAATAATTTAAAGTCGAATTAAAAATAATTACTGACTGCACTCACTGGCCTATTTAATTTTCATACTTTTCTTAATTTAAGTACAAATACAACGACCCAAATATTCAAAAGTTAGGTCATGATAATACTAACACATATCATATTAACATATGACCTATTTTCTCGATGTTATAATAATTAAAACATATTCAATCATTAATAATGTTATCTGACGGCTGCGTATTCTGATGTAAAATATGTTACAAATATATTCTTTGAAGATAAATGTGGTTTGGCTCGTTAGTCTGACGAAGAATGCATAAGATAGCAAATGAAAAAATATATACCTACATTAATATTTACTATTTGCCAGAATGACAAAATGATTAATCTTTGTATGTTGGGATAGTTACTCTCAATGCCTTCTAACTGACTCTAAAGAGAAAACAAAATTGGTAATTTGGTTGTATCATTATTTTTTATAAACGCTTGGTTGGTTAAAACTGGATAAAATTCTTAAAAAATATAATAAATTAAAACCAAGCTTAATTGATACTGTTCATACCTGATATCTTATTTTTTACTACGAAAAATTCAGTTAAAAAAATTCATTATTTTGTTTGTTTTTTTTGTTTTAGTTTTATCAAAAACATTTAAGTACTTATACTCACTTCTAATGTTTCCTATTATTTTGAAATGCTTAACATTGATAATTATCAGAAAATTCCAGAAGCTTTTAAAACAAACTTAATCACAATATAAGGCTTTTGAGTAGGGAATTTTAAAAATGCGACAAATTTATCTAAGTACTTAATTTTATATTTATGTCGCGATTTCCCTGTCCCATGAGCCATATATGGTACATGTGCATTGTTTTACTATTGTGTCTGCTGGCGTGTGAAAGGGTTAATCGCTTCAAGTAGTTACAATAAAGTAAAACAAATAACTCATTAGTTTACTTTTTCTACAAGTCATCAAAATTATTAAAAAAGAAGTCAAATGTAATTTATTTGGCATGCTTAATAGAAAATTAATTGTGACACTTAGAAGTTTAGTAGGTAGGTAATAAATGTCCAAGATTGCGATGTCTAGTTGAGTGAAATATTGAAATTAAACGCCTCCACGAAAACCATCTTCGCAAAAAATGGAACACCCTTGGAAATTAGGATATCAAGGAAATAGTTTTTTGGCCTATTACGGGTCAAAGGCCCGTATTAAGAAGGGTCAAGTTCAAATCAAATGTAGAGCTTAAAATTTTTCTAAGGTTTTTCGTGTTTAGTATTTATTTGTTTAAATAAAAATAAAGACATAAAAGTTCATAAATTATTTTATTTCATAATTTTCATTTCTATCAATTTTTAAATAAGTCACGTCTTGCACGCACATCGCTAGATAAATCACTTTAATTCTCGATAAAGTAATATATCTATCGATACGCTTTATCTTGTCTAATAACGGTTTAGTGTTATACGACTTATTTTAGCTTTTTACACTGTCACTATATGAGTGAGGTGGAAAAGAGGACGAACATAAACCTATATTTTTACATGTAGAGTCATAAAGACGAATCTGTTTGATATAAAATATGTAGGACAGACATTTTTTAGGCCTGAATAGTCGAACAGAAACACGCTTGTAAGTATATATAATTGTAAGTACTTTTATCGACGAAACGTGCTGTCTACAAATAGTGACTTCTCTTAGATGTACTTTTCACACAACGCCATCTAGTCCCAAACTAAGCAGAGCTTGTACTATGCTAGTACTAGACAACGGATAAACATACTTAAATACTTTTTTTTGTAAATACATACATATTATACATAGGAAACACCTAGACCAATGAAAACAACCATGTTCAGGTTCACAAAGATTTCCTTTGAGCGGGAATCGAACCCGAGACCTGTGCGTAGCAGTCATGTTATATAACCAGTACGCCACAGAGGTCGTCAATATGCACTCGTTTCGTACATACGTGTTTCTAATTGACGTTTCACATCCTATTTTTTTAATAACTTTACAAGCTTTTCTCGTTGGTACCAACGATAACAGATATTGTGTCATATTACCTACTTACTTTTACGGCAACTGTTTCGTGGTAAAGCAGTCCGGTATGAGACTGTTGTGGATTCAAATCCCATTCAAGATTGACCAATTTGTCAGTCATTTGTGTAATCTACAAACTAGATATTACCAGTTTTATTTGTAATCGTGTTTCTGTTTAACGTTCAAGGCACATCGGAAAGGAATTACTAAAAGTTCTTTCACTATCTATTTGTAACATCGTATCAATAAGTAATAAGAAAGGAACACATAATATGAACAAATTAACTAGAGACCTACGTGTAACGAACTACGTGTCGTAATTAGCAGACCTCTGCGAACTAATACCTCAAGCTCTGAAGCTTATTGAACTCGAGTGCGTGAAGGAATATAGCCGAACTATTTTATTATAAATGAACTTACCTATTGTACTTAAGGTTAGAAAAAGGGTAAAAAACATAATAATAATGACTCTCCTGTCATATATTCATCTAGTCTTAAACTGAGCTGAGATTGATGTAGTAATATAATTAATCGAAGTAGGAAACCACAAATAAATTATTGTCTTAATACCTATTGTTCTTTGTAACTCTATATAGTTCATATCTGTTAAATTTACTCCAAAAAAAATTGAGAATTATATTATCAAAGATACTCAATTCTAAATACAGGTACTCAATTCCACGAATGACCATTCACCACTCGAATTCATTTCTCTCCACCATACGAAGAGAGGTCTCTGCAGTTTTTCACATTTAAAGGCCCATACGTAATCGTATTAGCAAGATTTTGTGTTCGTAGTAAAATTGGTTCATATTTACCTGTTTACGCATGAAAAGGTAAATTATCTTTTATGTTATCACATAATCTTAGAAAATAAGAAATGAGGTCGACGCGGCAGAAATTCGACTGTAATACGATTTGTATTCTATTGAATAAAGTAACAATCAGAAAGGCTCCAAGTTTAGATAATAATATCGAGAATGATAAAATATTTTGGTGGTTTTTGTTCTAACTGCTTTAAGGAAATTTTTTTGGAAAATAACAAGAAAAAGTTACGTTATTACAAAAACATTGAAAGCATTTCTTTTTCTTTATTATTGATGTTTTATTTTATATTGTAAATTTATTACAAAAACATACTAACAAAAATATTATTGAACGATGTGGCTATAAATATATAAATAGATATTCCTTACACATTCACACAACGCCATCTAGTCCCAAACTAAGCAAAGCTTGTACCAGGTACTAGACAAGTACCCATACAAGTACTGTGCGAGTGTGTGATTTAATCTTATATATAAGTATAAAAGAAAGTCGTGTTAGTTACACCACTTAAAACTCAAGAACGGCTGAACTAATTTAGCTGAAAATTGGTAGGGAGGTAGCTTAGAGCCAGGAGAAGGACATAGGATACTTTTTAGGGTTCCGTAACGATTTTGAAAAAAAAGGAATTGAGTCGTGACGTCATAGAATTTTTGACAGATGAGTCGTAACGTCACATAATTTTTAACAAATGAGTTGTGACGTAATAGTAATTTTGGCGGGAAAATATTTTTTGACAGCGGAGTCGTGCCGTCATTGGCGCTATGTGAAGAAACTGCAACTGAGAACAAACATGAAAGTTACATTGCTTAATGATACATCTGCTGAATATTTCTCAGAGCAATTGCTGACTATCGGTAATGGTCAAGTACCTGTCGATGAATCGAGCAGCTTAATATCATTTCCAAATAATTTCTGTAATTTTGTCTCATCAAAAGACGAACTTATCAACAATGTATTTCCAGAAATTATTTCAAACTACAAAAACAATGAATGGTTTAGTGAGCGAGCAATTTTAGCGGCTAAGAATAAAGATGTAGATGACCAAAACTACATAATTCAAAATAAGATCATTGGAACAATGCATTCATTCAAATCTATTGACTGCGTCACAAATGAAGATGAAGCCACCAACTATCCAATTGAATTTTTAAACTCTTTGGACGTGCCTGGCTTACCACCGCACAATTTACGCCTAAAGGTCGGCTCCATAGTAATAATGCTTCGAAACATAAACCAACCAAAACTGTGCAACGGTACGCGTTTGGTGATTAGAAAATTTATGAACAATGTAATTTACGCTATGATAATGATAGGAAAATTCAAAGGTGAGGAAGTTCTCATTCCGAGGATACCGATAATCCCAACCGATATGCCGTTTGAATTTAAAAGACTTCAATTTCCGATATGTCTTGCATTTGCCATGACTATCAACAAATCACAAGGCCAATCCTTAAAAGTTTATAGTTTAAATGTAGAACATTTATGTTTTTTCCATGGTCAATTATACGTGGCATGTTCACGGGTCGGACGGAAGACCATCTGCGTTGTTTGCTTTTGCGCCTGATAATAAAACAAAAAATGTCGTGTATCACAAGGTACTTAAATGAAGAGCAACATAAATATGTACTAAAATACAGAAATAATTTATGAATGGTTAATTTAATGTATCTGAATGTTAATTAATTTAATGTATATGTAATATGAATGATACCTATAGTATTTAATTTTTTTTTTTGGTTTTGTTTTTACAATTAAAGAAAACGTCTGCTTATTTATTGCGATTAAGGCGGAACAAAGTTCGACGGGTCAGCTAGTATATTTATAAAAAGGTGACGCATAGCGATGAATAGTGTGTGCGATTTGGAAGCAATCTGCTTAGAGTGTGGTTTGTGGTAGAGCCAGTTTTATTAGCCGAATTATCCTATGACACTGCACTATTCAGCATTCAGTTTGATCCTTAAATCTTTTTAAGATGAAAAGTACATTCGATAAGTAACGGTCAGTCTACCTAACGTTTGTCGATTATTCGTTATATTTTAAGTCCCTCACCACATAGACGCATCATTAATCCGTCCAAAAAGGTTTTATATTTGTAATACAATGGATACATTCAATTCATCAAATCTATTTCAGTCTCAGGTATTTCGAATTGACAATGCGGGCCTTCTACCTGCAATATTAGGGAATACGAAGACCCATACAAATCCATCAGTATATTGTAATTGGGTTCAATGAACCTTTCTTCTTATTTTTAACGTCGCGTATAATACAATAGGCATTAAAATAAAGGTAGGGCTTTAGTGTCATTGATTGATTATTGCAAGGTTTCTACTGTATACTCTATAGCATAGGTTGTGCGTTAGAGTCTCATGTTGGACTATTAGTTGTAAGATTCAACAAAGATAATTTATGGGTGAAGATCCCAACGAGAAGAGAACGCAAGCAGTTATAAAGAAAGTAAAAACAACTCAAAATGGTTCGGGCGAGTAAAGAGGGAAACTTCCTTTACTGTGTTGGCTGGCCTGGTACTTAATTGTATATTATTATGACTTTTTTAATAGACAGGATTCCAAGATTTAGTTTACACTTAATACAAGAAAATATACAGCAAGTTTTATTTAAAAAACCATCGCTATATAAATCGCTTTTGTAGTCATTTTCAGTGAGAAACATACCTAATTACCTTACAAAGAACAAACTATTTAAGATTTACAAGATTTTTGTACACATTCTTAGGTTCTAGTTACGTGGCAATTGCTTTTATTATCATAATAACGTTGTACGTGACATACTCGTCTAATGGCATAAACAACGTCGCTTGAACTACGATTATGTAAATAGATGCTCAGATTGGTTATGTTAAAGAATACAAAGCGTTTCTCTATTGGCTCATAGGCTTCATTGAAGAAGTCTAAGAAACTACTTAACTAACATGATATCATATCAGCCCATTAATGTCCCACTGCAGGGACGGGCCTCCTCCTGTGACGGAGGGATACTTGGCCTACTAATACCACGTTGGCCAAACGGATTGGTATTGGGGTTAATTTCAAGTTTTCCTTCTTTATATTTCGTTAAGGTTATATTCACAAATAGTCCCTTAGTCGATTTTTACGACACCTATGGGATGATATGGGGTAGTGACATATTGTATTCTTACTCAGTCACCACACGGAGATGCTAAGCTAACATGATATACGTGTATAATAGAGGAGGAAAATTCTCAACAAAGATCCTGGCTGGTATGGTATTTTACCGCAAAAGAAAACTTAATGTATTTTTTAGGAAATATAAATTTTAATATAAATATGAAATATAAATTTTTATATTAATATAAATTTAGGAACACTTCGTATTGTTTTCAAACATAATTATAATTTTAGGATGCGTGATTGTATAAGCCAAAATACGTCTACTACTAAACAAAGGTCTCTTTCGAATTTTACCCCGTAATTTGTTATTCATCTAAGAACTCGAGGTTCAATACAATCCCTATTTTTAAGTATTCTTTTATATTCGCAATGTTAAACAATAACTTCATTATGATAACGTAATAAAGTAACGTTTTACGGATTCTCAAAAAAGTAATATTGGTGTTAATTCATTCAGAGGTCTAAAAATATTATGTAATATAAAAATCAAAGCTAAATATTACGTATTATTCATTGTTACCTTTTTCTTTTATTAGTAATTACTAAATATCTTTTGAAGTTTCATTATTAGTATGGGTTTTGAGGTACAATGGCCGGTATTGTAACCTCTCCAGTGATTAAGAGCTGGAATAGAAAAAATTACGCTTTGATGTTATGTCATTGAAGTATTTTCCACGTAAATACCGTTTCAACTTGTATTTTGTAAAGACCTTTGATGTATCGAAAACCAAGATTTTCTGGGTAAAAGGATGGTTGGGATTTCTGAGAGGTGCTTAAGTATTTCTGAACACCGTTTTCTAGACTACATTTTCTAGGAAGTTTTTGAAATTTACGAAATGCATGATGATTAGAAAATTTTCCACAAAATACTTTTTAAATCGAAATTGCTTACAAATCAATAATTTTATGATCTAACTTTACATTTATGATAATATTTATTTTAATTTATATAATTTATATTTTACCTTGAGCCTTTTAAGTTAAATATTTATTTGAATAGAACCACATTGAATTAAATTTGTTAAAATGTTTACCTGTTATATTTGACTAAATTTTTTTTATTTTTTTGGCATTCGATGAAACTTGTAATACCTGGAGATCAAAACTAATCTATTAGTTTGACTTGAAATGTTATGTATAGTTAAGTACTTTAAATTTTGTCAGTTTGATTATAAAAGCAAGTAATTTTTGACGACCTCTGTGGCGTAGTTGGTTACGTTAGAAGACTGTTTCGCAGTAGTGGAGACCTGTACTTATTACTTATTTATCTTTATGTAACTAAGTATACTTAATCGTTATTTCAAAAGCAAATCCACCAACAAAAACTACAAAACAAATTCAATTCTCAGTATCACTTTCGTGCTAGACTACAATAGCACAAACGTACAAAAAACAACTTCAAAACCCACTTCTAAAATATAACTGAAAAGCGACAGAACTAAAGTTTTCCATTTTCTCTGTAATCTTAAGATCCCAGTGACCAAAGACCCCGGCTTACTAAGACTTTACAGGGCCAGGAATTGAATGAAGCAGTCGCGAAATTCTGTCTCGTTTTATAAAATATCTCCCCTCCTTATAGAGTCAACGTTTCTGTTATTGTGAGATAGATAAACATACTTTTATTTATATTTAGTACTTTATTTAAGTTGTTTGGGTGGTGGTGAGATTAGGAATACAGTATACCACTCCATCTCATCGCGGGAGTGCTGCCAAGACTATTAACAGACTAAATAAAACTTGACATAAACTCGATACCATACCGCCTGGCTAACGTGGTACAGTATAGATAAAGTTTTATATTGTAGCTGGCATGGTGCACGCCATTCTTGGACTCTATTGGATGTTTAACATCAGGCACCATAAAGTTATTCTGGTAGACCAATTATAAAAAAAGTTACCCTGCAGGAAGAGTACTATTTTTATTGCGCTATATTATTATAAGGATTTTATTATAATGATATAGCACAAAAAATATTGTGCTTTATTTCGCAAAAATGTAGTGTGTATGTATTGTGCTATGATAATAATCTACACGTTGAAATGATAACTCTCTCACTGGAATAGCATTTAGCATAGCTTCTATTTCGATTACTTTTGACAAACACCAATACAAACAACATCCAAGATCAGGACAGTTATTTGTAGATCACTCAAACAATTGTTCTGCGTTAGGTCGGAAACTTGAGTTGAGAGAGCAACCTCCTGTACGGTTTGTTAACACGCTGTCAGAGTAACTGACCTTTGCTGACCTTATGTAAAATAAACTGTAATTTACATATTTCAGAAATAGCTTCTCTATTACTATAATTAATTTTATCCAACGTTGCCCGTGATTTATAAATGGCACCTACTAATTAAAAGTAAACGATATAAAATCAAAAGAAACATTTATCTTTCTATAAATAACCAAAAAGTTTCACAGACAGAAGTCGCTTAACTAAGTTTGGATATACAAAAGTTAGGCCGTTTAAATTAATACTATGTTTAGGTACACAAATAAAGGCGCGTTTTCATAGGAATACTTACTTATCAGCTTGTTATGGATAATCTCTTGTCGATTGATTCTTTGTAATACATAAGCTTAATTACTGTTATTACTTGTATAATTAATTATTGCTTGTATTAAAGGTATATAACAGAGAGGTTTAAAAAAAAACACTAATTTTAGGACACTTAAAGGCTTTTTCTGAACAAGTAACTATTGCGATAGTTGTCAGTGTTAGTATTCAATAAATTTGTAAAACAACACTGGATTATTTTTACTGATTTACGGCTTATTTTGTCTTTTACGAGATTTTCTGACATAGTCTTTTTTATCAAGCTGTGAAGTTAGATACATCGCAATATGTTCATCTATGTTAATTATTATAATAACATATTTGTATTATAAAGACTACAAATAAATATGACCTAGGCTCAGCAAAATCATACGCACTACCTAGAAACTAGACAGATATGACGTAGTGTTACTTCGTGAACACAACCAGGATTTTACGTCTGTCAATAAAAAAATATGAAGGCAAGTCTTAAGATATTTCATGAGCCGTCACAACATAGCCGTGGCTTTAGCGCTGCGTTAATTAATGTGAGTGTAGCTAGAACCACCGGGATGTGATGCCGTAAAGATAACGGGACGTTGACATCGCCTAATTGGAATTTATGAAGCAACTGCCTTCCCGCCACAAAGTTATTGTGTTGGTGTTATGATCGCGGTGTTCATAGATTGTAGTTTTTGAGTTTTGCTGGTTGTGTAGTACCTCTCACTTTTCCCATGACTGTATTTGTGTACTATGTTGTTTGTGCCTAATACACAGGGATATCGAGTTAAATTACCGCGCGCCGTCCAAATCTTTTCGATTGACGTTATACATTTGAAATGAGAATAAATCTAACAAGACCTTTGCGTAGCAGTCTTGTACTCTACTAGCCAACAGAGGTCGTCATCGCCAATACATTAGTATTGTAATGTAAGTATATTACACATTGTTATACGTACTAATATTATAAAAGAATATGTAGTTCACCTTTGTAGTATTCTATTTTATACTTAGTTTAGGTTTCATTCACGGTCTCTTAATAAACGTGCTTTCTCCAAGCTGTCTATGGTTCGTCTAAGTAGACTTTGATATGTCAATTAACTACATACTTAGCTTCTTTGATGTAATTTCGAATAAGACGCAAACAAATAAATTAACCTACACCTCTGTCTGAAAATTATGTAACGTGTTGTTTAATATCTACTATTTTTTTATTGTTCACACTATGTTAAAATATAACAAATCGTTTTTTCTAAAAGCGAGTAGACTGCATGTCAATTCTCGTACCCTAAAATTGTTAAAAATTCGGTTAAGTTAACTTTTAGTTGTCAAATTGTCACACAATATGTAAGACAATTTGACAAGTAAAAGTTAACTTAACCGAATTTTAACGATTTTTGGTACGAGAATTGACATGCTGATATAATATTTGATAATTCCAGTAAATAAACGACGAGTACCTGGGTAATTAACGTCTGGTGTAGCCAATCTGGTGTCAAGAATTCTTCAAGCTCATAGATCTCTGGCTTGCCTGAACGACAGAGTATCACTACGACGTCACCCGGTACGGAATTTTTACGTGTTTTCCGACGTACGGAAGCTATTTGAGTCAGTTATATATAAAATGTTCATTATATTATTATATTCATCATCATAACAGCCCATTAATGTCCAACTGCAAGGACGGGCCTCCTCCCGTGACGAAAGGAATCTTGGCCTACTAATGCTACGCTGGCCAGACATATTGGTACTGTGTTTAATTTCATGTTTTCCTTCTTTTTATTCCGTAAAGATAACATTCACGGATAGTCCCTTAGTCGGTTTTTACGACACCCATGGGATGTGATGGGGTGGTGACATATTGTATTCTTACTCCGTCACCACACGGAAGGATGGGAATCTTATTATATTATTATGTTATGATATTCCTGTCAATATGTCAGCAAAACTAATAAAGTTTTTAGTAATAAAGGTATCCTAACAAGTAAGTTAAACAAGACCTACTTCACTTAGTTTACGTTGACTTTGGACCTTCTCCGTGGCTTGTTTACTCTTAGGTTAGTTCACTATCGATAATATTTGACTACTCAACTTGTTACTATAAGGTCTTCCGATAGGGTAACTATATTTGTATTTTAATTAAAAAGGGTTTGACAAAAACCTTTTTTAAAAGACTGTGTTCAGACTAGGTGCAAGGAACTTTACAAATACAATTTAATGATGACAAATAACTTAAAGTCTCAGGACAACAATTTGTGGATAGCACAAACACATGCACGACAGCCACCGAGGTAGTTAAGCCCGATTTACACATTGACAAGTACAGTAGCGAGTTAAGTAGTATGGAGATCTATTTAAATCAAATTAATCAATAACTTACTACTTAACTCGCTACTGTACTTGTCGATGAGTAAATCGGGCTTTATTTGTAAGCTTTTCATCATCATGTTTTAATGTCTCTTTGAGGGCATTAGTAAATCACTTAAACTATTGTCTTGCGTAGAATTCAAACTAGTCACTTCGTGCATGGCAGCTATGCCACCGACACAGTCAATAAAGAATAATAAATCTGAACAATAATTTTCCGCCTTTATACAGTTGCCTCACTACCGTCAAATTACTCACCAAGCAGAGTTATAGTTTTGTATGACGAATAAAGATAAGAGTTATAAATTTTAATCCGCAATAATAACCTACAACAGTTTGGGTATTTTACTTCGTTCATAAATCTTACACATCACACGAACTGTATAAAGCTTAAGGTAAAAGCACCAGTGGCTGACAGGTACCCAATGAATGACTTTTTTGCAGTTAACATAAAATAATAAGGCAACAAATAACAATATTACTAAAAAAATTAGTTAAATAGACTACTAGTACTATATAAGATATTTTTGCCAAATTTGGCATCGATGGGATCATTATTTTTGTAATTATGAATTAGTTTTAGAGTGCGAGTGCTTTAAGTAAGACGTGCATCGCGATACTTATCTGATTTGTTAAGGAACTGTTTAGTGAAAGTGCATGTTATAGCCAGGATTGTATGTTATATAGGTAAGTGATTATTGAAATTGTTACATAATTAAACAAATGACAAATATAAACGGTTTTAAATTGATTTTATTCAATAATTTAGTATTTTAGAGGGGTGTCATTCACTGGGTAATCTTATATGTGTTTAGTAGTGGATGACACCTATGTCATTCTCTAGTACAAATTAATATTTTTTAAAACATCATTATTATTGAATTATAATGAAGTAGAACATTATATTTTAATTGCCCTGTAAACAAAAAACTTTTATTTGATGATTGAGTAGTGCCTGACAGGGGGTGTCATCGACTAGTTTTCTATGGAGTACCAATGTATGACAGGTGTCATTCATTGGGTCAAGACTACAGTGTCATACATTGGTTTCAGATATTTTGCTTTACAAATATGCCTCCAAGGACGTATAAATATAGTCTGGACGACGTGTTAGGGGCATTAGTCGAGGTATCGAAGGGCATGTCTATGGCTGCGGTAGCAAAGAAGTATGATATCCCACATATTACTTTGTTGTATAAAGTAAAAGGTAAACACCCAATCGAACGGCGCATGAGACCTACAAGCTACTTGATGATGGATCAAAATTCCTCATACTTCTCACCCACATGACAGTAGGTTGCCACCCACGACGATCTCCAATAGTTGGCCTATTCATACATTACTCTATAACTGGTTAGATACCTATGGAAATCCCTAAAACATCCTGTCATATACTGGGTCACCGATTTTGTTTTTTCATAGTCATACATTGGGGCATTCGAGATTTTGTCTGTCATCCACTAGTACAATTTCAGAGGTTGTGAAAAACTGAAATAGCTCAATAATAGAAATATTATTGTACAATGTTTTATTCGTATATCATGGATGAAGAACCAGTTCATGCATTCGCGTTTGTTAGAAGTCGATAAAATTGATAATTAAGGAGATATGTGCAAAAATGTGTAAAATTCTTCCTTATAGAGTCATCCACTAGTGCATTTACCTTACCTACTATGTTATTTTACACTACACGCTTGTGAGATGGTGTGGGGAAAATTTATATTTATGAGTATATCATCTACACATGGATAACTAAATGTAATAATAACTGTTATTCAGATAATTTGGACTGCCCGAGCACAATGGTCTCGTATGCGACTACCGTGCTTAAGCCACACACGACTAAATGCTACACAAGACAAGTTCTTCTTCTTCTTAAGGTGCCTCTCCATCTAGTGAAGGTCAGCTACCAGCTTGGCGAAGTCATCTATATACTTAGCTCTGCGGAATAGCTCAGCTGCGCGGGCTATGCCGGTCTACTCTCTAATGTTTAACAAGACAAGTAAGATACTTAAGTAAATTATAGAATACACCCAGGCTCATGGGTGTTTTTTTGTGTTAAGTCCCCGATATTATTGTATACTTTGAATATTATTGTACTACTTTGAATAAATAAATGAAAATGAATAGGATAAAGAATTTGAAGACTAGAGCAAGAGATGTCCTTAACACTATTTTTTTACTATTTAATAAACAATTAAGTTACAATGTTTTACTCTACGAATAATACTACGGAAGTATGCCATAATGTTTTGGTTTCTACATATAATAACGTCCCAACATAGTGAACCCAGTTAGTAGGCAAGTAATTAAAAAGGTTGGTCGTAGTGCAATATATCGTGAACGCTCTACTTTACCAAGACACTAGTATGTTCACCCTATGCAGGAACTCACCTAGATTTTCGACTTATTGTGCTTAATAACATGTGGCTTGTACTTTGTTAATAAAGTATAAGATTAATTGAGTACACGTTTAAGGAATATTCATGTTTTCTTTATTAATAAATCATGTTAATCAGTATGTTTGTTGACAGAGTTAAGACAAACAGGTAGATATAAGATAAAATATTCACGGACATCTCTTCACAGCGCCATCTGTTCCCAAAGTAAGCTAGGCTTAACCTGCTTGTGTTATGGGTAACAGTACAACGGATATTACTACTTATATACTTTTTTTTAAATACATACATAATTATACATAGAAACCAAACCACTCAGACCAATGCAAATAATCATGTTAAATATAAAGTAACACATAAAATATTTATAGAAATAAAATTGGGACATATTTATCGCTCAATTAGCACTGAACATTTACCAGAACGTATCGTGTCCTCAATCTGTCAGACTCACACATGTCATTCGTCTATTACATTTAAGTATGTTTTATTCATCATAACAGCCCATTAATGTCCTACTCTCCGTGTGGTGACGGAGTAAGAATACAATATGTCACCATCCTATCTCATCTCATGGGTGTCATAAAAACCGACTGAGGGACTATCATCTTAACGAAATAAAAAGAAGGAAAACTTGAAATTAAACCCTGTACCAATCCGGTATCAGTAGGCCAAATATCCCTCCATCACGGGAGGAGGCCCGTCTCTGCAGTGGGACATTAATGGGCTGTTATGAATGTCCTACTGCAGGGATAGCCCTCTCTTGTTAACGGGCACGGTAGTATGCACGAGGTTGCGTGTTTAAAACCACGAAATATTTGTGTGATCCACAAAATATTCTTCTGAGCCAAGATGTACGTTATCTGTATATCCGTTAATTTTAAGTCTGTAAAAAGTCCACGTAACACTTGTATTGAGGACTGTAAGTAAAAAAAAATGTACCTAAAGGTGTTTCTGCTTTTGATTTCTTAGAGGTATGATTTTCACAATTTCGCTTTGTTGGCTGACACTGCATAGTTCTATAAGTCGAACTCAAGAGGTGACGAAAACCTCCCACTGGGACATTAACGGGTTGTTATGATGACACTAATGATCACGTGACCAAAATCTCGGGCATGTCATGTAAAAATGATAACCAGCAGTACATGTAAGTAGGTTCAATAAGTTTACTAGGCCAGCTTGTACTCCATATCTTTTGTATGATGACAGCAGTATAATCAATACCGCGTCGTGGGGCAAGCACAGCCTTAATATGAAGAGTGATTCGCATTTAATATTCTGATAATGATTTGTGTAGGTTTCGCGGTCACCAGGCTTTTGGTTATCAGGTTAACGAGAATTGGGAACGTTGATACTTGTTCATTGTAAAGGTATTTTGCTGAGTAATTGTATTAATAGTGTTGTATTTTGATACAAAAATGTCTAGAAAAGGCAGCAGTAGAGTCTTGTTGCGCCGCTTCTTCTCTCTTTATGTAAGCGGTAGTAAAGTTTTCTAAGCTTTGAAATGTAAACTTGGGTTAAGTAGTATTAGTTGTCGTCAAAAAGATACAATAGGATTGTACTATTTTGAATAAAGATAGTTGAGTTGAGTTTGAATTGGTCGGTTATCTGAGGTCTCTTATTCTCCTGCAGTGGAGAGGTATGCTTGTCACGAGAGATGATAAAAGATTGACTGTTCTTTGTGTTCGTTAACTTAATTTCTTTATAAGATACTGTCTCACACAGTATTTGGTCCGAGAGCAGTCTTTAAAAACAACCGTGCCTAGAATCCGTAAAACCATATTATTAAACTCTCTGGCCAGGTTGGTATTAGTAGACTAAGTTGGCATTCGTCACTGGAACAACCTAGTCACTGCAGGAGGATACTAATAGTCAGCCTATGAATAATCGGAATAGGAGAAAAACTCTTTTGTGAAGCCTTCGTGAGCCAGATTTAGCGTTATCTCACGGAAGTTAATAATATGAGATACCAGCAAATTTTACATTTACATGTGTTGATCGAAATAGAACATCAGCTACAATTACAGCCGAAGCTTCTGTTTCGACGCTCAGATTTCAATTTGTAACGTTACCTATGAGGCTTACCGTCTCAAATTTTCTGTTTGCAATGTTGCCCTGTTCCTTTAAGCCTGATCGATAAAATAATTTTGATAGGATGTCTTGCGGTTACATTGAGTCTTCCATAACCCATATTCACTTACGTTAATTTAAACATCCACCAACAATACAAAACTAGAAACATGGTGTAGGCACAGAAGATAAAATCTTACAGCGAATGTCGAGTTTTGTGCAGGTTTAGAAGCTATTCCGTACAAAGTTTCAAAAGATGAATTGCGTATAAGTACCCTTTTTTATCAGCAATGCTACGGAAGACTGAATTGAAAACACACAAAGGGCAGATAATGTAAAAATAATCAACTGAGCGTAATCACAAAATTTGCACGAAAATTCTTATTCCCTTTTATTATAAAGGGAACCTCGACAAACAGATAACATTCAGTAAGTAGGGTTTCTGAGAATAGAGAGAAAAACGAGACGCGGACGACTCTACAAAGCTTTAGCTTTTTCAACATAATGCGAGAGATTGTTCATCTTAGACAAATTCTCTAAACAAGAGAAACAGATATGTCTGGCTTAGACTGTTAGTTTGGCTTGTATTATATTTAGAAACTGGCTTAGATGTAGACCGTTTGCTCTTATAGTGTATGTGACTAAAGATAGATGGTTAGAACTAATTTATGTTGTTATAACGAGTAATACGTGTACTGAATGTTGTAAATGTATAGAAAATTTAAAAATGATAATTTGTACCTTTAATTTCAAGACTGCAGTAAAACTATTCAAGCAGAGTAATACAAAATCCCTTTCAGTAGAGCTATAGAAAATATATTTAATTCTTATATACCAAATTTAAAAACCTTAATTATGCGTGATTGCAATATTGCCTCAATCTTTGGTTCAACTCCGCCTTTGTACGGTCGTCGACAAGGAAATATTTCAGTAAAATAATTTTTGACGATTGAATACACGCTACTTACCTGCACATGGCGTAAGGGCCGCAGAAAACATAAAGAGAGAACTCCCTGTGGTGACGGAATAAGAATACAATATGTCACCACCCCATCTCATCCCATGAGTGTCGTAGAAACCGACTATGGGACTATCCGTGAATGTTATCTGTACGAAATAGAAAGAAGGAAAACTTGAAATTAAACCCTATACCAATCCGTCTGGCCAGCGTGGTATTAGAAGGCCAAGTATCCCTCCTTCACGGGAGGAGGCCCGTCCCTGCAGTGGGACATTAATGGGCTGTTACTGTGGCTGACATTAATGACGATAATAAAGAATATTCGACCGTTTGTAGATTTATTGTTACAGTCGAATCAACCCGTAAGTGCTCAAAACAACGTTGTACATTCAGAACATCTATATCTATACTTATAATAAAACTGTAGAGAGATCAATTCTGTACATTGAATATATGTTAAAAATTAATATTGGAGGATGAATGGTGATCGATACTAATGCCAAAAATGCAATCAATAAATTTTTTGTCTGTCTGTCTGTCTGTCTGTCTGTCTGTCTGTCTGTCTGTCTGTATGTGCACGCATGGGTCAAAAACTACTGAAGGCATTTTAACCAAACTTAGTACAATTGTAGTCCATACTCCCGGGCAGGTTATAGGCTGTATAACATAACGCTAAGACACATAGGAGCTGAGCAATGACGAAAAATTTGAAGCAAGTCGGTTGAAAAAAAGCGCGTTCGAGCTCTTATCATCGCATACGTTGATCATACGCCAAAAAGATGTATTACAAAAATAATGGTCTTCAAACGATGAACAAAAAAGTCCTGAATAGTATAATATATCTATCTTTTATATATTAGCCACAATAACCTGTTTAATCGTTAGGGTTTTCTTCAAAGTGTATTAAATAGGTACATAAATATATTGTAATTTGCATAGACATATCTTTTTCAAACTCCCATATTTCAAAAGTACACTTTAATACCTTATTCATAAAAAAAAAATTATAGAAATCGGTTTATAAACACACAAGATTTAGATGAAAGAAAATTTCCAAATGTCGCCGCGCCAGTATGAGTACGGCTGTACGGTTGATTTTTGTTTAACGTCTGAAACGGCCAACCGGTGCATCTATATAATTTCATTCACATTGACTCTTAATGCGAACGGACGTGGATCTTATTGACTCTTCTCGGAATAAGCGCGCTTTAGATATTAAAATACATAGATACGTAGTTTTTAGGTATTAAGTTTAAAGTAGGTATCTATCTATACTATAATAAAACAATCGGAATCGGATAAGTAATACTCGAGATATCGCTAGATCTCTTTATTAGAACAGTCCAATACAAATCAGGGGTCATGAAAAATGGATTTGGTTCAATGTTGAATGAATTTAAATTTCGTTTCTTTTGTTCACGAGATGGCGTTACCAGTAGTAATCATAAAATAAATGAGTTTTTAAATAATATATAACTATTTTATTATTAAGTGCTATTAATAAGTTATTCCTTTTAAATGTTAATAAAATTAACCATGAATCGTATGTGTAATATCAATTATAAGTCTTCACACTAGCCTTTAAAAATATCAATTTAACGGACACAAAGAACATCCAGACTAAGGACAATAGTTTGTGTATCACAATTGTCCTCCATGGGAATCGAACCCGCGACCTCATGCACGCCAGCCATGTAATGCGACCGCCGCGCCACCGAGGCAGGTAATTCTGCCGCACCATAACGTGGCGTGCAAATGTATTCATTCATAATTAATTAGCGATTATCCGTGTGGTGACGGAGCAAGAATACAATATGTCACCTCCCCATCTCATCCCATGGGG
The DNA here is from genome assembly GCA_905475405.1 of Schrankia costaestrigalis. Lineage (NCBI taxonomy): Eukaryota > Metazoa > Arthropoda > Insecta > Lepidoptera > Erebidae > Schrankia > Schrankia costaestrigalis. The sequence continues at coordinate 18,476,056 of FR997841.1, forward strand.
CCACCCGTAAAACCGACTAAGGGACTATCGGTGAATATTATCTTTACGAAATAAAAATGAAGGAAAACTTGAAATTAAACCCTATACCAATCCGACTGGCCAACGTGGTATTAGTAGGCCAAGTATCCCTCCGTCACGGGAGGAGGCGCGTCCTTGCAGTGGGACATTAATGGGCTGTTATGATGAAAAAAGCGATGTCATTTATTTTAACTTACAAATTTGACAACAGATGGCATTGTGCCTGTGACGTCATTTTCAGTATCGCGGTATTAAGATTTTACTTGAAAGAATGACGTTCGCTCATGTCTTTCAGTATAAGTTTAGACACAGTCTTCATATATCTGTCTTTGTAAAGATCTGTTTTTGAAAAGGTTTTGGTTCGTTCGTTAATTTTACAATTCGTGTGTAGGTATATCTGTTTGTTATAAGGTTTAAAAAACGATTTTTCAGTATTAAATCGAATTGCGAAGTAAGTAACATCCGCCACGCGAACGAAGTCGCGGGCACAGCAGCTAGTTTTAAATAAATTAATTTCATCTGGAACATTCTGTCTAAAATAATGTATGATAAAATTAAATTAACTTTGCCTTCAGTATTACGTTTCTTGTTCTAATTATGTTACGTTACGTAGAACGTATAAAGTTTTAAGTGGTTACATTTCATAGACTTAAATTAGATACTTTTATTTTACTTTTAAATGTTAGCATACTTCAACTTTATAGAATAACAATCATTGTCGTAAACCAAATTCAAAGATAAAATTTGATAAATGCAATCAACAATAAAAAATCAATACAACATAATTAAAATCTTTTTTAATTGTATTTCAGTATTTTGTATTTTATGCCTAGCTATAAAATACAGTGCATAATTCATTAAACTATAATTATAGCTTGCATTAAATACATATTATCTAGATACCAGAAAGGTTCAATCTTTATGTTAATGAGGCTATAAATCTTGAAGATTGGTCAAACTTCTTAGGTTAGATTATTGGCTGACAGTTTAGAACTGCAAGATATTTTCAGTCTGTTCTATCTCGTTTTTTCTCCGTATTCATTTCCTTAAAACGTACACATGTCACACTAAATCAAGTACTTACTGTATAAAGTTCATTGCATGTCAATAAAATAAAAAACAAAAATGTTGGATTCTCTTTAGTCGTTCTGAGGTGGCACAAAGCGATTAATATTCATAATTAAAAAAAAGTAAGCGCTTGAAAGTGATCTTAATGGTAAAAAAACTCGATGCGTTTTTCAGTTTGCTTACATTATCATAATCATCATCATAAAAGCCCATTAATGTCCCACTGCAGGGACGGAGGATACTTGGCCTACTAATACCACGCTGACCAGAAGGATTGGTATAGGGTTTAATTTCAAGTTTTCCTTCTTTCTATGTAAAGGTTCATTGTGCACAGATAGTCCCTTAGTCGGTTTTTACAACACCCATGGAATGAGATCGGGTGATGACATGTTGTATTCTCACTCCGTCACCACATGGATATTTTTTGTTTGCTTACATAACGTTTACTTACTTAAGTATGTATAGCTTAACTATTTAAAAAAAAATTTAAATAATGTGCACACAATTTGGTACAAGATATTACTTTTTTATACTAAAACAGTTACTATTTAGTAGACGTCCGATCTTCAAAGTGAAACATTTTCCCTAACAATTAGTTGTTAGTATGAAACTAAGTAGTTAACTCATAGAAATTACTAGAATGATCACAGTCTCGTACGAATGAACAAACTTCTATTCTTCTCCACCTTAATGGGGATCAAGTTTTTCAATTTCACTGCACAATTTGTCAAGACATTCTTGTAAGGACTTTGATAAAACTTATAGATTGACTCTAATGGCGGTGTGTAGATAAGGTTGTCTGTTTTGGTTGTAATTAAGAAAAGAAACTGTCGTGTACGAGGTTGCGGGTTCAAATTCCATGCAAGACAATTATTTTCATTTTTTGGGATCAATAAAAGTTCATGTGTCACAGGTCATAAGTCCTAATGCGGTAGGTACCTAGTTGTTTGTTCAGAGAACAAAAAAAATACAAATTATGATAAGTTGAAGAATTTAGGTTAACCACTATGACATATAATATATAAATATAGTAAATATTATATAAAATTTATAGATCACATTGCATAGTAAAGGTGTGCATAAAAACATTATAGAGCACATACGAGTACAAGCACGCATGCATGTTAGACACACACTAGACTGCGTTCGTATCGAACGGTGAGTGAACGGTCACTGACCTCAATGCACTGTATTTTCAGTCAAAAACTCTCTGCTCTAATTTATGCTGACTGAACAAAATCTAGATTTATTACTTCACAAAATCGTATGGTACTGTTAGAGCTTATGAATTTTGATACTTGTGAATCTTTTGTTGAAGTTTTGTTTTCACACAAATATTACTAACTTTTATACTACTCTACGATTTGCATAATTTTATATTATAGCATAATATATTTACTACTTATTTCTAGAGACTGGTAGAGAAAAGTTTATTTTACAGCAACCATTTTTGGAAATAATAATAAATTTAATTTATTAGTAAGATGGGCAGCGAGCCATGATAGAGATAGAGTTTCTAAATATGTGTGCTGTAAGAACATAATGTTCCTTAAAGACAGGGAGGTTTTAAGTTTTACATGGTTATTTTATTTTAAAAGAGATATTTTAAATTAAAAATTTTACAAATTAGATCATTGAAGATCAATATTTATATTTTTATGCATCAGAATTGTAATCACCACTTAAGTTATTGAAATAATTAAGCATAAATATGTTTGCAAAAACAAATGGACTTAAAATCGCCACACAAAGACGACCGGAATATAATGTTCAATGAAAAGTTAATATCTTCATATCAACATTATTAAGGGAGACGATCAAGAACTTAAAAGTTTACAATCAAAATGAAAGAAATTTGTAGCAAAAGGAATGTTTTCTTAAACTTTTATGCTTACTAAGTATATTTGTTCTCGATGTAGATAAGCTGATAGACTCAGCAGTAGAAACATATTATTTCAACAAATTCTGAAATCCTATTATGATTCTACTTGATAGGAAATATTTGTTATTTTTGTTGAAAAAGTTATCTTGTCAGACATTGATGCGTGAACCTTTTAGATTTTGTCAAACACTCAAATGTCTTAACTTTTATTAATTTGATCAGAGAAATCAATACGTTTTTTATAATGTTTTATAAAATTTCGAGTTAATTATTTTTATTATAAAAGGCAGAGAAATTAAATAATATGTTAATAGTAAATTAAACAATAAATTTTCTATTTAGAAACGTACTTTTCGTTAAATTGCTCGCACCTTATCTTTTAATGGTATTATTTAACTCTGTGAAAATAATATGTTGAACAGAGTCTTTAGTTATTATTTAATTGAGCAGAACAGCCTCTTTAAAACTTTATATTAAAACCTATCTTTTGATAATTTCTGTTCACCAGCTTTGTTTTAGGCGTAAGATTAAGATTTATACCTGCGAGAACGAGAGCGATAATAATCAGCAAAATTAAAGCTTATTTAACCCTAAAATATGTTACTACTCTAAAATCATTCTTAACACCTTAGAATTAAGGTAACATTTTGGGTAAGGCTGCTTCTCAATTAACGTGGTTACTGAGACGCTTAACTAAGCGGAACAGAAGTTCACAATCACTTATAGATATAAGAGAGAAAGTTTTAAGTATCTTGTGTTTGCGATAGTGGAAAATGTAAAAAGGTTGACGACCTTACTAACTTTTCTTGCGTACTTGTTTTTTTTTTACTTTTACATAACTTTTCATGGAACTTTGATATCTTCGAAGGTTTTCTATCACTCACGTTCTTGTGACGGATAGATATGTGGCGTACTTATACATCGCTAACTATCCGAAATGGTATGGAGTTTCATGTCAAAGTTAGCTGTTAGTTATGTATTAGTTATTTAAGGGAAGACCAAAAAATGTCACCATTCCTCTTCCTCAACTTGCAGTAAATGTCTATTAAGGGATAAGTATTCTACATTTCATAATAGCCTGTTATAATATTTAGAATAAAAACTCGTTACAAAATGTTGTACCTGGTTGTCGGATAAGCAGGATATTCAAGTAGTATGGCCCTTTCTTTACTGTCACTATAATATTGAAAAACTTGTTATCAATATTGATTTAAAAAAGTTAAAACGATAAACCATTGTTTAAATCTGCTAATCATTTTACTTTATCAATATTTTGATTTATCCATAAATCAATTATAACTGCAAAGACATCCAGATTGTGGATTGCTTTAATTAAATCAGACAGATTGAATTTATCACACTTTTGATCAATAATGGTTATCAGATTTCTAATCAAGTTCTAGTGACACCAATAACATATTATGTTATTTTCGATTGACTCTTCAGTTTAGGGTTAACACTTGGGAAAGGTTAAGGGCAAATATATTGCATGTAGTGACATCGTTAGAACATTATTATATTCTTAGATTGACTAATTGTGTTCACATTTGTTTATTGCAATATAGTATATTTTAATTAGAACGGTGACTGATGAATTACCTGGCTTACTAACCCCACTTTCGCAGATGAGTATTGGGTAGGTACGACTAGGGCTAAAAATCTGAGGCCTCTCTTTTCAAATAAAATTTAACTTAACTAGCTACAATTTCTATTAGAATGAAGGTTTATGTAAGTAATTTACTTATGTCTGATCAAAAATAATATCCATTCATAATCAATAATAATATAAATGGATTAAGCGTATGTCCCTTCCTATACTAAAATCCTATGTATGAGTTTCATATCTTTTCATATCAGGGTGTCGTAAAAGTAAATGTAGTATTATACAGTGATTCAATAAATGCCATCGTTATTGTAATAGAAGGAAAACTGCATAAAAACATATTATGTAAGGTATACTTATTATGTACATATTTATACTTTTCAGAAAACTATTTAAGACAGACAGTATACATTGTCCTAGAGCTATTGTCAGATACTTAAAACTAGAATGGAGTAATTAAACTGATATATTATAAAACGCGATGTCGTGCTAGCGGCTAATAAACGTACAGACTGACAACAGTCTGATGTATGTCTGTCTTGTTTATTACTTGAGCTGAGGTACACACAGCAACACAGGAAGTTAAACATTTTCATTTGAAATTGTGTCTTATTTCAAGGTGTTAAGGTACATGAGTGTCTAGCTTGATTAGTTGTTGTGTGTACTAACATTGAGGTATACAAACATTTAGATACCTATTTGTCTCAGGGAAATGCTTTTAGTGCATTAGCTGTGTTGGATATGTGTACGGGGTCTTTGCTGGACAGTATTGTTTTTAATCTAAATTTAGAACTTTTTAAGACACTATTGGTGGTGATGAGGTTGTCAAGGTGTTGCCGTCAAGGGTTTATATAACAAGTTTTGTTTTATGTTTGACACTCTAGATAACGCATATCTATTTAAACTTAGGGTAGGATATAATATTATCTATCTTAAGTACCTATATCTGATTCTGAAATATCGGATCTATGAAGATTCTGCACAGTGGTGAACATCGGCGTGCCCAGGCTCATCACCAACCTAGGTTAAAATAATTTATTCATTTACTTCAACGTAAAAACAAAAATAACATAATCATCATAATTACATTTGTTAGAATCTAGAACCTACCTAGGTATTACGTACAATTTATTTTGGTACCAAAATAAAATATTTATTCAGTATACCATTTTGTATCACAGGTGAACGTTGTAAAAATATTTTCTAATACTTCAAAGAAATTTACAGAAACATGAAAGGCAGGTACACTAAAGAAATACGTGAAAATGTTATCTAGAATTTAGGACACCTACACTCACATCTTTTATTGAAAGAAACCTATTAACCTAATCCTTAAACGGTTTTAGCTATTTTCGACTTAGCAACGCCTTCAAATCATTATTTATTTATTCTTCTTGTACAACTGCAGAAGCGCGAACATAATGCCTTCAATTATTTTTTTCTACAGCTCTGTATCTCCAAGACGTTCAGAGACATGAAATATAAACGAACACAAAGAACATCCAAACCTATAACAAAAATTGTGATTTACACAAATTTTAACCCCATCTCATCCCATGGGTGTCGTAAAAACCGACTAAGGGACTATTCGTGAATATTATCTTTACGAAATTTACTATTAAACCCTATACCAATCCGTCTGGCCCGCGTGGTATTACTAGGCCAAGTAAGTTTAAAAAAAAAAAATAGTATCCCTCCGTAACAGGAGGAGGCCCGTCCCTACAGTGGGACATTAATGGGCTGTTATGAAGATGATGATGAAGATACAAATTTTATCATCTTGCTTGGGATTCAAACCCCTGACGTCTTGCACTAGCAGCAGTATACACGATCTCTTTGCCACAAAGGCAGTAAAATGTGTAAGAAAACATAAAAAAGTTCTTATAAAAGGACATGTTTCATTGTAATCTGTCCACAAGAGAGGTCCGATACATTTAGTTCCTTGTTTATTATACGTAGGATGTAATGGGCGACAAAACTTATGTGAACATTATCTTTTGTTATAAATCTCACCAATGTTTGTGTTACTAAGTAATACTGTTGTTAAATATTGATAGTATAGTATTATATGCGCCTTAAGAGCACATTAATGTCCCACTGCTAGGGCGGGGCTCCTTCAGTGACGCAAAGAATCTTTGCCTACAGAAATTTATTTATTTATTTAAAACAAAACAATACAATTTACACTTAACTTAAAGCATGTACAGTGATACAAAAACCTGTTACGGTTTGTCCGAACACTGCCATTCGCCATAACATTTTTTATTTTTTTATGTATTTACAATATTTACCTATTACAAAATTAATGTTGACTAAAATCACGTTGATCATTGGATTGGTATAAGGTTTCACGTTAAAGATTCTTAATTTTGTCTTACGGAGTAAAATACATTATGATGTCACCACCACATCTCTGGGTATTCCATGAGCTTATATAAGCTGATAAAGGTGTGTGGAGTAAGAAAAAAAATCCAAATATTATTTCTACCAAAAAACAATATAAAAAATTGACAAAAGCGCTATACAAAACACTACTAGACTTAACCCAACCTAGTGCTCTTCGCAGTTGTCAAGGTGTCAAAAGCTCCGGGTAAGCCTTCAGAAGGATAATCCTAAAGACCTTCCAAAGACATGGGTCGCATAATCGCAATTGCCTTGCAATCCCGTCATTTGGGTCGTGGCGGTCAAGCCCCTTTTCAATACAGGCTGTATGTGAACACGTCACCCTGATAATCCACTAATCCACCTCCTCAGTGGATGTCCTTGTCAAAATTTTTCCGTGTTGGAGAACATTAATTGGTTGTTAAAATGATAAAATTAAACATACTGCAACTGGCCTTTGCCCAGCAGTGGGATGATAAGGGCTGAAACGAACGAACGAACAAAACATACTGTCATACAAATCATAACATGCTTAATTTATTTTTTTACATCTCTACACAGAGCCATTTGTTCCCAAAGTAAGCTAGGCTTAACCTGCTTGTGCTATGGGTAACAGAACAACGGATATTAATACTTATATACTTTTCTTTTTGTAAATACATACATAATATTAGAAACACTCAGACCAATGCAAATAATCATGTTCATACACACAAAGATTTGCATTGAGCGGGAATCGAACTCGAGACCTCAGCGTAGCAGCCATGTACGCCACAGAGGTTGTCATAAAATGATTTTATTGTCTGCTCTTTTAAAAACCAAAGTAATATGTGAATATAACAATATAATACATTCACACTAAATTGTGTTAAAGGTTAAAGCTCTGAGGGCCTAAGCCTCAGGCAAACATCTTAGAGATCGAATATTTTTAAGACTATTGATATTAAATGTATTTTTGGCATATTTGAAAATTTTCGTGTCATAAAAAGGTTTATTCTTCTAATATTGTAAAAAAAAATGTTTTTAATTAATTCCTTACAGTGTAAAAACATTTACGTTGTGTACTACGTGGCAATTATCATATTACTGTCTTGGTACCGTAGAACTCTGTATAAATGCAACCGTGTATGAGTTTACGTGAGAAACAAACCCTTCCACCTAGCCTACTTGGTAGTCATCATCATCATCATAACAGCCCATGTCCCACTGCAGGGACCGGCCTCCTCCCGTGACGAAGTGTTACTTGGCCTACTAATACCACGCTGGCCAGACGGATTGGTATAGGGTTTAATTTCAAGTTTTCCTTCTTTTTATTTCGTAAAGATATTAGTTTCGGTTATTCCCTTAGTCGGTTTTTACGACACCCATGGGATGAGATGGGGTGGTGACATATTGTATTCTTACTCCGTCATCACACGGATATACGTAGTAGTAGTAGTAGTATGGCAAAATTACCTTAACTGGAAAATTGCACCAAAAGGGTCAGTGTCCGCTCCGAATTGTAAATTGTTCAAAGCATGTTGACGAAAATATTTTTACCTCTAATGCAATTTGGACGTGAAAAACTTAATTGTTTTCATGCAGTTATAAAAGAAAATTCATGGAAGTATTTAATTTCTTGGTACTGTTGGAAATAATAAAACCTTATACGGCGTAAATATGCAAGACGAGGCACGAACGTGTTTAGATGCGGACTATTTTTTGTTTGTATTTTTTAAGAATCAATATGTTTGGGCCTGTGGTCTTTAGTTCAAATGCTACGCAGAAAAATTATATAGGAGATTTTTGAAAATTCATCTTAGTTTGGATATACTTTGTGTCCACTACATTGACGATTGTAGAGTCCCCGCGATACAGGGCATAATCCCTAGTGGAGAAGCTATCTCTTAAAAACAATTTATATTACAATATCGTTAGGATTTTGTATTAATTATTTAGGATTCAATAAATTTGTATTTATGTATATATCATAGGTAGTTGGATTATAAATAACATTTGGGACATATATTTTACTGAAAAGTTCACAAAAAAAAACTCATTTCGCATCTATTCACTTCGCAGTTCTATAAAGCTCGCGCCTTTCACACCGTATTCTTCACGGTTTTTTCACCTCTATAGAGGCGGGCCTTTGACTCTTAGAGTAGTGTATGCAGAGGCATGAAGCTGGATTGAGGTCGAAAGGCCAAGGTTGCTCTTAAGCACGGAGCATACTATTTCATACTATGACTAACATTGTTGTATAGCGAGTGTTTTAATTTAATTTAGTTTGCTCTATTTCATAATTTTAATTCTGATAGCAGCTAATTACCACCTTCAATTTAAAGTTTGGCTTACTAATACCACGCTGGCCAAGTTGGTATCGTAATAAACTCTACTTAATTGTAGTCAGAGAAGTTTCAAATTCAATAAGACGTTTGTTTTCAATTAGCAGATTTTAATCTGTCTTTATGCAGTTACTCTGAAATTTTCCCTACCACGCATCTTTTTTCTCAAAGCCATTAATAAAATTAACTGACAATTGAAAAAAACCAGAGATTAATTAATTTAATAAAAAACCTTTTCAAGCTTTTATGCAGACGTAATTACTCTATTAATTGCACTAACTAATAAAAACTTTAATTAAATTGTGATTAATAAGTTTTTAGTAAAAATTATATTCATTCTTAACTAATTTTAATTAACAATCATTTAGTTTTCTGTTTCATTGTTAAATTCTGAGTAAAATATAACTATGGTATTCTATAGGTGTTCCATCTCGCTCACACCTATAGGATACGATAAGTTGGCTGATACCTATTAAACATTATTCTACAATAAAACTCTATAGTAATTAGTCTGGCCACGGCCAGCATGGTATAAGTAAGCTACGAGTACGATTCTATTTGTCACTGAACTCATAGTTTAACTCAATGTAAACTTGTTCTGAAGTAAGCCAATAAGGTAATGCATAGTGCAGTATAAAATCGTAACCATTACATTACTTTAAATATATTTATTGTTGTTTTAGGTAAGTGTGGCGCTTTATAAGCAAATAGCAACTGGTAGTTACAGACAAACCAATGGTTTACTATTTTCATACTATTGTACAAGACTAAAAGGTAAGTATAAAACTTTATTTGTTGACCTGAGAGAAGAGGAAAGGGCTTTTATATTAATGACAACGGAACAAAGTATGCGTCGACCCGGATGAAAAGTGCAAGATGCAATCCAGGTAAGATGGCAACGAATGGTAGTCATAAAATGATTTACCTTCGTCGCTATTTACTTATTATAAAGGTATTTTTTAAAGTAGAGAACACATGCACCGGTGCCAAGCCTTGCTTTTGTTTTTGCAAATTTTAGATTAATAAGACCTAATCTTAGCATTCCATGGATTCTCCGTGCGGGTGCCGGGTCCATCGCGTGATAGAGGACGGAACACTTGCATAATATGGGTAAGTCCAGTTACAACGCATGATAGGGACTTACCCAAATGTAAGTTTAAGGAGGCCCCCTTACAAGGCGTTAGCGGTCACCTTCACTGTCTGCTATGTTCCGTCCTCTACCTATACAAATTTGGCATCATGCCGGAGTTGTCAAAAAAAATCTTAACAATTTGTGTAATTAATAATACCGCTTTATAAACAATCTGATATTCTATTATATTATTAACATTTAAAGTAAGATAAGGCAAAGTACAGCTTACCTAGCTTTTGATAATAAATAATATAGTGTATTTTCGTACAAAATGAACAGGATCGATAATAGAGGCGTGCATTGAACTGGGAACAGTGTCAAATAACATTGCTTATGTTACTCCCACGCGCAAGACTCTATGTGTTATATGAGAGATATCAGGCTACATAAACGATAAACTTATCATATAACCTTATAGCGGTTATGTTATATATTTAAACAAGTAGTTTTAATTAATTTTAAAATACAATAAAACTGTGTAAAATAACTAGAACACTTGAGGATACCACAAATAAGTTTAAGCGGCTGTCGAGGACGAAGTCGCGGATTCAAATTCCACGCGTTATACAATTATTTATGTATTCTATAATTATGGATGTACCTTGTGTCCATTAATTTTTATGCCTGTCAAAATCAAAGCGACACGGAAAAAGAACCCTAGTGTCAGAGTTGTTTTAAGTAAATCTAAATCATGCATATTGGTATCTAAAAAGCTAGTTCATTTTTTTCCATTTTACTCCCTTATTTTTATGACTCCCAAACTTTTATTAACTCTGTCTCTAATTTTAGTGTGAGTGCTTTAAAATGTAATGAGTAAATGGACTTTTATTCAAAGTTCAATATATTTAATTACAATACATCATAGCTACTGAAAAAGAAAATGGCGATTCTTTCTTTGTCTTTACGTTATAAGTTAGACTTTACTTTTCAGTATCATCTAAAATTTATCTTACAATCGTACCCAATAATAGGAGTATTTTCTAGTACATTTTTTGTAATTATCTACACGAACAGCTGACGTGTTTGAGATCGTAGACTTAAGTCCTACCCCAGACAATAGTTTGAGCGATCTACATATGATTGTCATGGGTCTGGTGGTTTTTTTTTTCAATTAAATAGGTGTCTGTATAGGTACTAAGCAAAGGGCCTCAATCCTTACTGTAATAAACAAAGTACAAAATTATATTTTTAAATGTGTGTTCACAAAGCAACGCATCAAAATTAGACTTCCCCATGTTTTATCTATTTTTTTAACTTTTACTAAATAAACTTTAATGAAAAAAGGGAATAAAAATTACAGGAAATCAAATTTAAATAAGCATTGAAGTAAAATATCGTGGACATAATTCCCGCGACCTCGGAGCAAATGGTACTCAAATAATTTATGTCACTTCATTTCCTTGAATGCAAACCGAAGGTTGGTTATGTTGATGCAGTTGTACTGGGTTCAGACAATGCGACTTTATAGTAAACCTATGATAGTATTTGATGAGTAGGTGCAGTTAATTATTCTTTAATGTAGTCTTTTAGACTAAGGAAATGTTTGCAACTATTATTAGTATAAAAATGGGTAACGGTGTAACTTATACCGAATCGTCAATCAAAATAAAGGGCCACCTTAACACATAACACCTTATAAGCACCTATCTAGCCTGTTCGTATACGTAGGCCAAGCTTCCTAGTGTCACTAGCCCTGCAGTGATAATATCAATGGGCTTTAATATGATCAATGTTATCAAGTAATAAATTTTGATAGATTTTTTTTACTACAGTATTGCGATTGTATTAATTTCTCTCTGAACTCTTGACGCGTACCATCGTTTTATTGTTAAGTATTATAAACAGTTTTCTTTACAACTTGGTATCTATCATGCTTTCTCATTTATAGAAGAACTCGCTAGAAGGAGCACAGAATTGTTAATTTATTTAACAAACATATTCCTCGTAGTTTAACTAACAGTAATCACTTAAAACGTTGAGAAATAATGTATGAGTATAAACGGTGTCTTTTACCTTTAGTTAAATAAACGTTTAAAACATACATTAATATGAGTTTTGGTTGTTTTAATTGTTGAGGTTAAAGCACTTTCGTGTAATAAATAACATCAAGGCTATTGAATAAAGTAGATGAAACTTAATTTTGAACGTTTAGTGCAGCGGTTCATTGTGAATTTTGTGCTCAGTATTTATGTGAAGCTACAAGAGATTTCGAAATGTTTATTATTTTAAAAGGATTGTTAAGGATTGTCTTTACGATTGTATATCTTATTTATATTTTGTCTTTTTTATTGTTTAATTATGACTTTTATTGACAACCTACTGCAACTGCGTGCACGTTAAATGCCAATCCACCTAGCCAGCGTGATACTGTAGGAAGTTTCTTGCTACTCTCTCAGACCAACAAAAGGATTAATGGAAAGATTCGATATAATAGGTCTTTACCTATGAAATTGCCGTTTTATTTCTGCGCAGTCTTTAGACTCTATATTCTTTAAAAACATATATTTTTTTAAATAATTTTTTTTATTTAGGAAATATAGGATATTACCAACATCTAACAAAAGATAAAAAATAAAAATAATTATTATTTCTATTATTAATAAGCCTGTAAACATGGGTCCAATTTAAAACAGCGGATTTTCCCGTTTGTTTAATTGTAACTCCTTCCCTAATATTTTTTTTTCTTTGTTTTAAACACAATACTTACTTAGCTTAAACGTGCGCCATTACTTATACCCAATTTCATTCTATTATGTTTAATAATTAATAATCAACCTTAGAAAACGTTAGTATGAAAAATCTAACTTCTGGTAAAATCTTCATACAAAACGGCGATTTCATAGGTAAAGACATATTTATTATAACACAGTTATTATATGTCATCCGATCTCACCAGATGCTATTATAGACTCTAATCTGAAGGATTAAACCCCATAAGGTACAAATAAACAATGCCTGACTAGTGTAGTATTAAAAGGCTAAGATTACCTCTATCATAAAAGAAGATCCATCTAAACAGCGGGTCATTAGAGGCCCGTAACAAATAATGAACTGAGTAACTATAGGCTTTTAGATACTACGATTTAATACGGTTTCTTGTAACGTCTTATGAAATTTAAATAAAAGGAGCAATCTCGTCAATTTGGTGCTATCAATCTGTACCTAGGGTGCCCTAGTCTGGGATTTGTTTGAGAATTCTTAAACAAATGCAATAAATTTTGTAAGACAAAGATAATGTATATAAATTGATTTCGCTTGCGTAAATGTTACTTGAATTACACTTAAGTGTAGATAAGTGTGTTACTTTAGAAAAGTGTAAATAAACGGTGTCTGAGAATAATAATAAAACTATTCTAAATTATGTTAGCAAATATGTTCAGATATTACACTTAATATTACATTCGATGCTTAAGAGTAGAGTAAGTCAGCAATGGATAATTAAGATTTCATTCGTTTGGGATAGAAGTGCACAATGTAGGACCACTAAGTTTGTAGATACAGTTCTGTTAAACGAAGAACGAGAACAGAGATAGAGAGAGAAAGATAAATAAATTTGAAGTACATTAGCCATGTTACGTAATTAATACTACAATTAATAGTATAATAATAGAGTAAGACTATGATGACGCCATCTCCCCATCTCATTAGGCACGGGGCAGGGCTGTAGTAAAAGCCAACTAATAGCAAGTCTGCAAAAAAACATTATGATCTTTTCAAAAATTAAACATCTGCCATCAATAACGTCCAACATGGTATAGCAACAGTAGGCTACTATAGTAGCATAATGTATAAACTCCGTCTCTGTAATAGGCCTATCCCTGCTGTAATATTAATGAGCTATAATAATGATGACGACTTATTACGATAAATCGTTCACCTGTTTTCGCCATTAGCAATGCGCCAACATTGGTCCCAATATGCATTACAAGCGAGGTCGCCAAGCGGTGAATGACCAACTGACCCGGTTCACACAGATCGATAATGCACGACTACTTGAATCGATAGTTTTCTTGCGAATGTACTAGAGGTTAAGTAAATTTGTGTTACACATTTTATTTGTGGAAGACATTATTGGGAATGAATACGCGAGGTTAGAGTTAGAGTCTGTCTGAAATGAGTTGTTAGACTTAAAACAAACTTAAACTATGTACACTTATCGTATCATATCAGCCCTTATCATCCCACTGCTGGGCAAAGGCCTTTCATTTCCATAACTTAACTTTCAAGGAAAAAAATATTTTTTGTGTTTTAAAGTTAATAATAAAAATATACTAGGTATCATTAAATTGTTTTAATAGAAGTTTTAACAAAATTGATTCAGCAATTCAGCTTCTTTCTGTTAAATATCAGCTATGTAAATTAAATTGGGTAAGTATTATAATCGGTGTAATTTAGGTACCATGTTGTACTAAGGTTTACTGCTTAATTTGTTCATCCGACATTAGGGTGATGCAGAGACAAACTGACAAAAAAAAATATTCTACTTTTTTTCATAACAGCCCTTGAAAGTCTCTTTGCCACGTAGTCCATGTTTACCTTCGGCCTTTGAGGATGGCTTAAAGGTCGAAGGAAAACAGGGACAACTTATACCAGACGCGGGTTCGATTCCCGCCTCGAGTATCAATTTTTTCCATTGTCTTTCTTCTTTTCGGATTTTTCTAGTTATAGCTATGATTTATAGGTAAAAAAATTATATGTAAGTTACTTATACCTCGTTGGCCAAATAGGTTGGTATAAGGTTTTTCATTAATTTTATTTTGTATTTTGGCACAAAATAATAACTGTGGTATTTACGACTCGAATAATACCACTAAATTGTAACATTTAAAAACTATCAGGCAGTTTAGTGAATAATTTACGCCAGCCTTTAAGCTTAAGTTAAACCTTTCAGCTCCAAATAAAATAAAGTTTTCCTAATGCTACCTTTATTATCCTACCATTACGGTAACATTAACCTATAAACGACTTGTAGGCAGTTTACGATGATGTCTCTCTGCCCTACATTTGTGCAAGGCATTTATCGGTACCCCATAAAGACTCTATAATCGATCTTTTCTAGTTAGATGGTTTACTTCAAAGGAGGACTAAAAATTATACATAATAATTTTTCTTTATACAATTTTCTGGTTAGGTTTTAGGCTTAATATTATTTTTGCAAAAAACTTTTAAGTTGCCTTGTTAAAGGACTGAATAACATGCAAATTATCTTAAAAACCCATTATGTCCCATTGAATGGCAAGGCTCCTTCAATAACGGAGTGACACTTAGCCTGCTAATACCACGTTGCCCCAAAGACCAAGCCACAAACGGTTCAGTTCTCCTTTTATGTTATCATGCAAATTATATTAACAAGAATTTCTTACAGTCACCTTTCAAGATACGCACTGTATTGTATTATTCTTACTCTTTCATCTAGATGCTAGTACAGATATCTAGTTTAAAGATTTTTACTAACAATACAATATTCGTTATGAAAACGACAAATCTATAATTCAAGTTTAGTCTATAAGCAGTAGTACTAATCTATTCTGAGTCTACATCAACCAATAACCCAGATGCAAGCAGCAATCTCGATAGCACTCGACGGCCCGGTCACCGTGTCAAGTGGTATAGGAGATTAGCCCTTCGATCACTTGCTGGTTGCTATGCAAGGGCTTTAGATGTGCATATTGTAATAGAGACGGTTTTTGTTTAAATTAGTTTGTGTATTTACTGAAATTTGCTTTTAGAGTCTATCTATTTACGAAATGTGAATAAGGGCAACTTGGCGAGACGCTACATTTTAGGCGTAGTTATTTAAAATTTGTACAACGACAAAGCATTTTGACATTGACATTAATTTTATAATTAGCATTGTACTCAACTCCTTCTATTGTTACTTATTAAAATAATACATGGTTGTATATTATTCATACGTTTTGTGACAGTATGTGAAAACATAATTACTATATTAACCGCTTCGTATTCGTATCTTGTAGCGTCGTAAATACAAATAAAAGATATGGCATTATTAGACCGCAAGATGGGGTTTTTACACTATCAATCGGTTTCTGACGACAAAGTCAACTGCTATAATCGCTGAAAAGACCAAACCTACCTGACTCAATTATAGATATGGGAAAAAGTTTGAACATAGGAGTTCAAAATTTTATGACGCCATGTAAATATAGCATGTTTGATAACATGTTTTCTAAAATCACTTGATATAAAGTGAGTAAGCAAGAAAGTCAGTCAAGTCAAAACCACAAGTTTTTCGTATAATACTAAGCTTTCAGAAATGTCTAAAGTAGGCAGAACATAATACAGATCAAAGGTATTATTATCAAGAAGATCGTTAACCACATTTCAAATGTTATGTTCCGAATCTGGGAGCTTATTGACTAATATTACCGTCTCCTAGTTCTAGTTTTAACGAGGCAAAACTTTGTGATATACAACTGTTCTAGTATAACTAGAGTATAATGTTGATGAGTACAAGGGGCCTTTTGTGAATTTGGCTTAGGGTTAATTCCGAGAAATATTCTCCACATTTTGTTTTTGAAAAATATATTTAAAGTGCGTCGCTGGGGAATTGAAAAAGTGGTCATGTGGTCGCTGTGCGTGAGGATGCGGGGTAAATTCCTCGGATAATTATAAAAGTTATGATCTTGAGGCTGAATGTTCTTTGTGTCTGATACACAGGGCCTAGTGTGGAAGTTGTCCAACCTACCTACTTTATTTACCCTTGGTCATTGTGATAACATAATAATACAAACCTTTGCTACACAATCTGTGTGAGTGTTATTTAAATGACTACATGGGAAGTTATTCAGCTGTTAAATGAGTGAAGAAAATAAATCTTCTATTACGTAGATCTCATTAGACTCGTCTTTGTCTATTCTTTATACTTGGTAACACTGGTAGTAAAAATAGCTTTATTAGGTCAAATAACAGTACCGTGAAGACAATAAAGGAATACGTAAGTAAGTCACCCGGTAGCCATGACATGCATTCAATAAACCCATAATTACATGTACGACTTAACAAGGGAAACGTTTCATTAAAATAAAAGTTTTACCTTCGAAACACAGAAAACACTTGGTATAACAAGACAACTTTCATCTAATAGACGATACATTCCCTGTAATTAACTAGTTACAAGAGTGATTGAGAATCACTAAATGAAACAGTGCATCATACGACCAAGTCTAGTATTAAGTGTAATTTGCTACGTTTGATGTGGACGGCAGACTGCATGGCCCCTCCACTTTAACTCAAATATTCATACGGGCCGGGGCCACAAGTCACTTAACTATTTACGTCTCTATTGTTTAGTACTTGTGCTTTATTGTAATTAGTGTAAGATCGCCATGGCAAAAGTCTTCTTGCTTTAAAGATTTTAAAAGTCTAGAAAGATTTTGAAATACTTTGTATAATATAATACTGCATGACCATGCAGCGTCCTTTTGGCCACATAGATTGGAGGATAATTTAGTCTACTGGTCAAAATCTTAGTCTTGAGCAAGGGAAATTTTGTATACTAATAATATGATAATAAAATATTTTTATACATACACGTTATATCATAGGATGCGGATTAGGCAAACAGATATGCCGGGAGATTGTGTCGCAGTCAATTATTTAGAGATACATTGTCTCGAAAATAAGTTATTGTGTTGTTCTACCAAACCGACAATGCGATGATAACTGATTAAAGTTATTTTTAGACAACCATGCTTCTTTTTGAGTTGTATTCCTGCTTTCCATCACTTACGATATGGTCCGTGGTGTTTGTGTCCGGTGCCGTGTTTTTGATAATGGAAAAAAACAATTCTTTTAGGACACTTTCACTTCAAACACTATAGAAACAGGTTCCTCACTTATCTTCCACAGTACTACGTAGCGCATAACTCAGAACACGGCTTGAGAACTTATACCTAGAACTGAAATGAAGGATTAGAGTCTATTATGCGACTGCACGTGCAGAGTTCGGAATCTATTATGCAATTACACATAGCCGCATGTCCCTAAATACTATTAGTACCTATAGAAAACTAGATTTTAGCTATTTAATAATGAATTAAATCAATGGCAAGGCGGTGGTAAAGTTTTCTTAACTTTGAAATGTATTTAAACTAGATTAAGTATAAAGGACGTCAAAAAATATATAATGAAAGTTGTATTAATTTTGATTAAAGCGTTTTTGACTTTGAAAATAAATAAATTTCTATATTTTATATGACATAGTGACAAGAACAACAAGTTATTTGCCTGATAATAAGCTTAGAGTTTGTCCATACTATGTAGTTCCAAAAATCTCTTGTTTTACAAATATAAAGCTTAGGTTGCCTCTGTAGGTACGGCACTTGTCAGCCTAAAACACAAGTTGTGCCACACCACCAAGAAAACATTAAGATGACTTAAAAAATAAAATAAACAAAACACAACATGATTACGATAAACACAAAGTAATTAAAGTACTTCAATTACTTACATTTGCATGATCATTATACTCTCAAACAAACTAATATAAGTTGTAAAATAAAATAACATTTACAGCACATAACTTTTTACTTTTCGTCGCCTGAATGCTTATTTGCTCAACCGACCATTTTGACGAATTTCACTTTTTAATGCAATTTTATTAAGTATCAAATTGCGGTTCGATTGGTATATAATACTTGCTGTTTGGACTTAAAATACATTATTTATAAGGAATTTAAGTTTTTGTAAACTAACACAAGAGAATTAAAACTTCATGCTTAATTGCTCAAAGTCCGTAGAGAAACACCAAACGTGCATCCGAGCATCGATTGCGTGCTTAAGTATTCAATCTCCTCACAGGTAACCAATCACGACATCGCATTTTGATGACGCAATACGCCGCCATCATTAATTTCTTTTGTGACGAAGCTGATGTTCGCACGCATTTGAGTAAAAACTAACGCGAAATATAGAAAACAAGTATTAATTTTAATAGAAAACAGTACCCCAAATGTCCGTGACGAAATATAAATCGGAAAATATAGTCACAACTATAGAAAAAAATTGGTAACTTGTATTTTTGTTAACATTTCTTTGCAGATTATCACTGCGTATCGTTAACTTATAGTACAGGGTGTTTAAATTTAATTCTTATAATTTCAGATTTAATTAAATCTTTAAATGAAATTGTGACGTATCTATAAATGAACAGATTGTTTCGAACATTTCGTAAGGTTGTAAAATATAACTAATATAATAAAAAATATTGCTTTTGTGCGGTGACTGTCAAAATATACCTGCTACTTGCATGTTTGCTAATTGTTAAATGGGTAAAGGACAATGGGAAAAAACGTCCCCACCATGCAACAGATTTGAAATAGGTGTCATTTGAGCTTAAATGGGTGTTATGTTGGTCTTAGCATTAAATGGGTGTTTTCGGGACGGACTCGTGGTCACACCAGTGTGTTTACGTATACCTACGCTTTGTGTTCGCAATGATGTTAGATGCTAGATAAGTAGATTAATACTATTTTTTACTCGCCACAGATCCATTGCTCACATTGTACATCTATTTTTATTATGTCTGTTGCTTTGCATTTTCTTCCCTATTTTGGGTGAGAAATTTAGAACTAATTACGCCGTTGAGGAATGAATAGCCCATAAACCAAAGAATTCCTTATGAAAACATAAAGAATCGTCAATAAAGGGTTAATTTTCTTGAAAAAATAAATCATTTCTAAATTGTTTAAAAAGTTTCAGTATATTAATATTTTTTTATACGTATAGGTATGATCGTACCACCGTTTTATTTTCAATTTATGTCGTTTTTATTGTACATATTGAAATGAAGAAGTGGAGTCACGGTAATACCAAAGTTTCATTTTATGTTGACATTACGTATGATGAATCAAGAATCCGACGAAAGAAGCATACGACGAATAATGACTAATTAAATAAAATATATTAAAAATATATTAAAATAAAAATATATTGAAATAAATATATTAAATTAAACGTACGTTAGAAGTACCTACAAATTTATGAAAGCTGACGACAAAGCCTTTATGGAATCTCTAGTTAAAAAGGTTTTGACAGGATCAGACAACTTATACAATACCAGGCGAAGTAAATGATCTTATATCGGTACAAAAATAAAACAATATTGTATTTTGTATTTTATATATATATATATACAGGGTGTTTGGTACATCGTTTGCCAAATTGAAATAGCAGATAGAAGAGGTCATTACCCGTCTTTCCTCACTCACCTAGCCGGTTTTAACCTCAACATATTTTAGATATCGATGTAAAGCTATTTTTAAAAGAAAAACCCAATATTTACCATGAACACATAAATTTAAAAAATAAATTCTTCCGTGAGTCCTCATAATTATGTTTTGTTGTAAAGTTTAATACTAGGAGCATCAAATAAATTCATAAAAGCTCACCAAAAACGTTAACTTTTTGTTTATTGACTTATTATAACTATAGAGACAGGTAAAATTTAAATATATGATCAACTTCACAGTACAATAAAAAAATAAATAAAAGAGAGAAAGTTCTTCCATTTTCTGAATAAATGCCTTACTTTATCCTCTTTCCATTGGTATACAACATGTTATAAAATAGTAAATAGTTTTTCTACAAAACATGTGTAATACATAATTCGAAGTAAAGAAAACACGTTCTCTTCTATCAGCTACTTCAATTTGGCAAACGATGTACCAAACACCCTGTATATCAAACAGTGTTTTTTTTTAATTCTGTGTTTTTTTTAAAAATAAATAGCCAGTTAACTAGTTATTTTTTTTTACCACGATACCCAAACACACTGTATTTGGTTATAGGGCACTTAAGTACTAAATATATTCGAATGCAAAATGCTCAACCTCCACCCCGGTAGTAGTCTATCTCCAATTGCATAATTATTTATGTGTTTATTTGCTCAACCTCCATAAAAAATTGTGAAAATAAACATAACTGTTTGACTTTTTAATGATTATTTGTAATATATCATTTCATAAACACATTAACTATTTTTTTAATATAAAACTTTTATAAAATCATATTATTTGCTTAAACTAATCAATAAAACGTCTCTGGTGTAAAATGTTGCAAATGGAGGTTGGACACTTAAGTATTGGTGCGACGTTTTATAACTTCATCCACGATTGGAATGCATTTTGATAAAGTAAGTACTTAAAGTTTTGTTTTAAGATATTTTGTGTGAATTCGTTACTTCAATTGATTTATTATTTTATATTTTGTTGATAGTGCAAATGTTGTGCTTTTCTCTTTTAACTCCAAAAGTGTTATTGTAAATTACAATAATTTCATTTAAAGTAAATATCAAGTATTGGGAATACTGTTTTTTTACTTGATTCTCATGTTCTTAAATGTCAAGATTAACAGCGATCAAAGGTCGAGAAGTTAAATATATTATAAAAATATCAAATCTTATCGTAGTTATAAAATGTATGTACCTACCACAGAACAATTTGGTCTTTGTAATGAAAAGTTTTCCCCTGTTCCTCGATCGTAGAAAGACTATTTCTCTTATAATTATTTATCCATAAAAATTTAATTAAAAATGTTCTTATCAATAAAACTACGATCAGAATCAAACAAATACTCCCGTTTATACAGTCGGACAATTCTATCTACTAAATGGGTAGTTAAATTATTATTCATTGCTATAGTTAGGGAGAATCTGGCACAGACTGTAGCTATCAAGTCACGTATTGCAGAACCCAGTAAGATATTTGAAGGCCTAGATTGTTTCTTTTTTGTTTGGCACACTTGAAAACTTGGAAATTGTTTTGTATACTTTAAGTTTGGATGTAAAAAGGTATGCCCTAAAGATACGTTGAGTATCTATCGAGATTTTTATCAATAGTTCTTTGAAAGAAGAATAAACGACTTGTTGATTTAGTTTTAAATCATTATTAATGTGCTAAGAGGATATTCTTCTTGTTATGGTATAAAATACATGATGTCACTATCTTATTTTATACCAGGTGGTAAAAATATTTTTTTTTTAATTTAATTTTATAGGCTTTGTCGCTTAGCGACCACATCGCCTAAAAAAAAAAATTAAAAAAAAAATCAAAAATATATTAAATTTTAAACGAAACACCGGAGAAAAACCTAGCTATTTATCTTATTAGCTAATTAGTATATACCGCGAGTAAGACCCGTATAGAATATTATTACATACATACATAAACTCACACCTTATCCCATCCGGGGTAGGCAGAGACGACAGAACGCCACTTGTAACGATCCTGGCAAACATATTCGGCCTCGTCCAGCATTCATTAAGCGAGTCATACATACGCGTCGGTTACGAGTGCTCTTTATTTGGCCCTTCTCCAATATGCAATAAAATATTTTAGAATATTATTAGGTAAAAATATTAGCTCAAAAACTCAAAAGTGACTCAATCTTCTATTCAATTTGTTAAATTCATTACAAAAGCTCCCAAAATGCCTGCCTTAAGTATATTAGGTAATTCCTGTGTCGCCAAATTTTTCAAACATTAAATTAGTGTACGCGCAAGATTTATAGGCTGAAGTCAATCATTTGTGTATCTCTTAAGTTCGTCTGACATGAATCACCCGTGCTTTAGTGCACGCATTCGTAACATTTAGTATACTAGTCAGTCCTAGATAAGAGTCATATAGTTTTATCTAACCTACAGCGTTCGTGTAGGTAATATAGATTATCATCAACGTTAGGGCTACAAGAAAGCTTATCAGTAGGCAGTATATTGTAGGCTTCTTGTTTTATATCTGATGTGTCACTAAAGATGAATGAGACACGTTTGTCTGCCATATCTAGTGTTGTAACTTGACATAGTTAATTTGATTTTATGGAGTTACTTAAGTGTTATTTAACGCTAAGTTATAAAATATCCTAGTTTACTGACAGAGTTAAAAAACATGCTTTTATCACTTCACTCTTCACCCCACCCACCATAAAAAACAATCAAATATTATTTTATATGAATAAATTGTAGACTGTACTAGGAACATTCCCGACTACCTTTCAAACACAATAAAAAAATATTTCCAAAATTAATACATAACAACTCAAGGATCTAAATAAAGTTAAACACGACACTTATCAAGGATTTAAAATATCAGCATAACATAAATTATTACGTAGGATGTTAGCTACACGAGTAAGAGAGAACTTCAGTATTAATAGAATAGTTTTCCAAGTATCATACAAACTTCTCTAGTCTGTATGCAGGGAATATTCTGAGTACCTAGATAAGATTAACCAGATAATAATATTAATTGCAATACAGTTTAAATTCGCAACAATTCCTTATTATTCAGTTTTATATAGCTTTAACACGTAGTAAGAAAACAAATACTCAAGAAAAATATACTTTGTTTAAGTAAGAAGTACATTATTTAATATAATATCAACTCATAAAACAGGTGTCGTAAAAACCGACAATCACCTCAGCAAAAAAAAAACTGTAATTATTTTTTGTAAAATAAAAAAAGCATAATTTAAATATGTAAATTATTGGCAAGAAGTAGTAAAAAACTGCAAGCATAAATAGAAAAAAAATATTTAAATCAGTTTTCAGACGACGAGCTTAAAAACCAAGGATAAAAACCAACTTAGTCAATAAAATATTTAGGTAGTTGAACCTCTCTCTTTTGTTGTCGTTTAAAAAAGCTATAACTTTTGCAGGCCATCCTTTCTCACCAAACGACCTTGTAATTCGTCTACTTTGACAGCCAAAGGCTATTAACCCCGCTACTATTTTACACAGAAACCAAACACCATAGAACTCACGTCACAGTCCACAAGTCTGTTTGTCGACAGTATGTTTGAGTTGACGTCATAAAACATATCCTTGAAAAGCTTTTTTTGACGTATGTTGATGTAAGATTGGGCAACCATTTTCTTTTTATTATCCTCTTGCAATAAAATGCCAATCTTGGTCACATGTAGCACATATAATGCGATTACGTAGGAATCAGATATACTTGTGGTTAATGTAGGCTGTCAGTACTGAATGATGAAAAACAAAGCTTTGGTCATAGTAACCTTGACTTCAATAAAATTAGGCTAAGTTCAGACGTTTTCTGTATGAGAATCTAGGATAAGAATGGCATAGTAATTAAAGAATAAGCTTTGCTTAACCCAATTTGGGAGATGTTAGAAATTGTCTGCGAAATCTGATCTGAAGTCTTAAACGTGTTTATATTCTTAATGGTAATTTAATTCACTGGTTAATATGTAATTATAAATTGTGAATCATTAGTCAGGTATGTATAGTATGTTATCATTTTTATGTGACGGCTATAAAATAAAGATTTTTTAAGCTTTTACTTAAAGTTTATTCAAAATTACCTACGACTTTAAAAAAAGCTACCTATTAAAATTGTATTTCATGGTATAGGTATTACCTAATTAACTAATAGCTCCATTATTTCGTATTAGTAAAAGTATTATTTCTGTAGCTCGTCCTGAATTAATTTTTGTTGGTGAATATTATCTTTACGAAATAAAAAGAAGGAAAACTTGAAATTATCCACATAATAATCCAATCCGTCTGGCCAGCGTGGTATTAGTATGCCAAGTATCACTCCGTCACGGAAAGAGGTCTGTCCCTGCAGTGGGACGTTATTGGGCTGTTATGAAATTTAGTTAGCTTTACTAATCAGGAACTCCAGAAAATAGCCTATTATAGCACAATATGATTTGACGCACCAGTGAAGCGAAGTCGCTTATTTCTATTATAATAAAATTGAGAACAAAACTTAAGAAGGTATTTAAATTCACATCACAAAATTAGGGAAGGCGTTTAAATTATTTCGTTAGTTACTTAAGTAACGTTTAACTTTTAGTTAAGTACTTAATAGCCCATCTTTTAATAAACGACGAAAGAAATTAACGCTATAATTTTTATAAAAAATAATCTTTGTTTGGGAATTGAGATTGATATTTTTAATGCAGTTTTTTTTTGTTATAATATTCTTATTAAAAATCTGACTCTAGATAGAATTTTTTTTCGTCGAAAATTCAATTTCGTTACAATAATTTTTTTTAAGAAATTTCACATTTTTTATATAAAAACACTAGCCAATTAAGATAAATTCCTAGCCCTGAAGTAGAATATTTATGCTTCTATAGTATTTCTAAATTGATATTATGAGCACTACAAAAAAGTATCAATATTAGTTACCCGATACTTTACTTTTATAGAGCCATTATCTTCAGAGATACAGATTTCATCCATTGGTCAAATATTATTGTCATACGATGACGTAAGGCCAATCATATATAACTTGTCATAAACAGGTCGTAGAGACGAACAAGAAGTTGAATTAATCCTTCTTACGTAGTGTTGGATGTGTTCCAGCGAGTGCGTAACAAGGAAGATTTGGGTCTAACCTACTTAGTAAATCTAGCTAACTTTCGTGACATAGACCTACTTATACAGGGGGATCACGTTTTGTGTTTGTGCCGGTTTTTATTTCACAACAAGATTTAGAAGTAGGTTCAATCGTGCCTAAACATCTAGCGAACTACATCTTGTTAGTTAATTTGAATATTGTGTCCAAGTACCTATATTATTTAGTTGAAACTTTATGAGATACACAAAAACACAAAAATTATGTTATGTTTTTTGCATCAAATCCGCTAAGCAGATTTATTAGACATTATCTAGATCTAACTCATTTTATATTATTTGAATTGATCATTTACTAAATAAGCTGTGTTTGCTAAAACTTATTTTTAAATAAACTGAAAGACAATAAAAATAAAAAACCAAACTTTTGGCTATTAAAGGAATTGAAAACAAAATTCAAACCGGTATGCTATTTTACGCATAATTTAAAAATTAAAACAACTATTTACTTTTAGTATCCTATATTCAGAGTTAATTTTAGTCTACAGCCTGTATACAATTTCTTGCACGTCGTCCGAGAGCTAAAGGACCCCTAATCTGGTAAGATCCTTGAACGAAACACACTACTGTTATCTGTAATGACTGACGTAATGACCTAATTATTACACTAGGGCCTACTAATCACCTTGTTTAGTTTTTTGGAAGCAATTAACTTGAATTGGAACCTCATTTAGTGGTCGTAACCTCTTTATTGGGACAGTAAAGTAACTTAATTAGTAGTATTCTTTAATTTAATCGTTACAAATTGTCTTTAATATGGTATTAGGTACTCTCTATTCAAACAATTGGAAAGTTAATAAAAAGTATTTTATTTTTTAGCATTGCCATGTTTATCTTTATGTAAGTATGGTATTTTTATTTTGTATTTCCATATTGCATAATTACTTAATTTAAATAGTGCAAACTTATTTGTATATTATTTAATGCATACAATTTTTGTGTTAATGAAATTCTCAACAACCCATAGTGTATGTATACGCACGAGCCTCCTTAAAGTGACAAATGGAAATTTATTTACACCACCTAGGCCAAAGTGATTGGTCTAGGGTTTTACTTAAAATTTTAGGTTTACATCAACAATACACAATCACATGGTTTAAGGCCATTATGGTTATAAAACTAAATGATAATGACGGAAGAAAAGATCATAGCGCCTTTCCAAGTATTATACAAGCAAAGCGCATTAATATTTCAATTTAAATATTTAATTGTGTTCCTTTATAGGAATTTATCTTGTCTATTGAATAACAGGCTATCAGGAACCTTACTCTATTGAACTGCAATCTCTAGAATTAATAGAAAAGTCCGTACAATTAACTAGATGCATTTTATTTTATTTATAATGCTATGATGCAATGGACATAACCTTTTGAACTTTGTTGTAAAGCAATTTATGTAAGCGTTTGTTATTGACAGCGACTTTAAATCCACGTTTTCAACATTAATACCTTATTAATTGTATAGTTAATTTAACAAAATGTAACATTTTATATACTTAGGTACAGTTTTTAAATTCTTCAAAAACATCAATTTATGACAAGAATGAAGCTTATATTAGGCGAGCGACGTGATCATTTGAAAGCACCACGTGGTTTAAAAAAATATTACAATAATTATTACAACACTATATTATAAACGTTTAACAATACGAAGTTTATTTAATCCTCAGCCAGCATCTGTGCATGACAGCCTTTGAGTTGTGCAACAAGCCAATTATTAAATTAAATTAATTTTATTAGACGCAAAGAACTCTTCAACTCAAACTTTAGAAGTTATTACGCTTGTATATTTTAAAGAGGCAAAAAGAAATAAAAATATTATTTAGATGCCTCTCCAGAGGTCTTAACCCGAAACCTTTCCAAACACTCGTAAAAATACGAACCTTGAAGTATACTTGAATAGGCTTGTTTTATCAAATACGAAGAGTATTCGTAAATTGAAATGTGAAAGGCAGAATAATGTCACTTTTATTGAATAGTAAACGCTTTTGTGGTGAAAACAAGGGCTTAAATGGATGATTAAACTATTTCTTATTTAATTTTTTTCTAACATATCATCTGTATTATAAATAATTTCCCTGTCGCGAGGACTATTATTACCTGTAATTATTACTACACAGCCATATATATGACTGTAACGGTAGAAACAGGACGATAATTTGAAGATTACTGAAATAATTTTAATGTAGAGGTCATTGTTAAGACTTCATAAATTAACGAAAATTATTTTCAATTTACATCTATAAATAAAACCCTAAAATACTAAACAAATATAACTCATACAAAATTAAATAGTTTTCTTAAATCAAGATTAACTTCAGAACACTGTGAACAGAAACTAATAATTTAATATTACAAGACGTACTAAAATGGTGTCCATATCTTAGTCTGGACTTTTCTAATCTGACAAGTTACTACAGAAACCAATTTTACTTTTAACACTTATATTAATTTACTATAAAAACACGAACATTCTTAGCTAAAATTATTATTACTTATCATCTAGTTAATATCTTATACAGGGTGTTGAGACAATACACCCTTGTATTTACGTGTCTCGAAACTTTGCAGCGACGAACAAGATTTAATTATAAAACTGTTGGTCCCTTGATACGGTTTGTAAGAGTTAATTTATTAGAATATTATTTGGAAAGAGATTAAAGTTATAGTTAAGTTTTAGTTCTTTCGCTTTGTTGTGTCTGTACAAGACAGATAGGTACCTAGGTATAGTAGTCAATGGATTTAACTCTTCATACGTATGATCAGGGATCGTAACAAAGTTGGCAACTGCAGCTTTTTAATCAAACTCGTCATTTCTCTTTTTATACATCTTATAATCTCACAATTCTATAAATAGTGACCGACTAAGACTGCTCTGAGGTACCTGACTAATTATGGGAAGTTGAAACTGCTAAAACAAAAGTAAAAAATATTTTTTTCCCTTAGCTAATTCGTCTGGTAAGCAAAGTATTCCCTGGCTCTGTTACTATTCTTCACAAGAAGAAGCTCATCTCTAAAGAGACAAAAACGGGATGAATAATTTTACTATACGTATTTAGTAATACTCGTATAGTAAAATTAGATCAAGGATGCAACCTTGTCAATTATAAATTTTACATAATAATCATTAAACAACAAACTATAAATAGACAAAATTTAGTAAACACGTAGTATGCGGAAATGAGTTTGTCATCTGATGTCGATCAAGGGGAACAATTTGAAATGTTCAAGAATGTGAACTATGTGCGGGTTTGTCGCTCGCGTATCTGTTCACTTTGAGTGGCGTCCTTGTGATGAACATCGAAGGTTGCAGCCGCTGACATGATAAATAGCTTCCTTGTGAAGATGCTCATAACTACTACTAACTTGTTTTTATTTAAGTTTATT
This sequence comes from Schrankia costaestrigalis, assembly GCA_905475405.1. Taxonomy (NCBI): domain Eukaryota; kingdom Metazoa; phylum Arthropoda; class Insecta; order Lepidoptera; family Erebidae; genus Schrankia; species Schrankia costaestrigalis. The sequence continues at coordinate 18,505,254 of FR997841.1, forward strand.
TTTGTTTTTGTTTAAATAATATCTGCAAATCTCTTTGTCGCTTTTTGAGACCCATGAAATAGATGTATTCCTGCCCACTTAAACTGCATGAAAAATAAAATTAAAGACGAATTAGAAGAGGACAATAATAGGATTGATGCCTAATGTCAGAGTTAGAATTACTGATGAATAATGTCAGAGTAAGCAACATCTTCCCGGTAATTCTATGGATAGGTGGCAAATTAATGCTTTTTTTGTCAAAAAATTTTGTCCTAGTTATATTAGTCCTATTAGGCTTAGAATAAATATTTATACCAGACTTCTTCCCTCACAATTTTAACAATAAAACTTTTAGGTAATAGATGATATTCAGGAAAAAGCATAATCAATATTCTTCATGTGAAATTATTGTAAAAGCTATTGTTATAAAAGTACCTAGTAGTTACTAAGGCACTACGAAATAAATCTACTACGGTTATACAAAGTACTGGCGGCAGTTTTCAAAGAAATATTCAGCGAAGATCTTACTATAATAGGATTCGAGCTTTTATTAAGTTATGAAGATGTTATTGAATTGATAATAATTTCAATTTAATTTGGTCTTGGCTCTTAGAGATAAGAAATTTCTTATTTATTTTTGGTTTTAGGAGGTAGCCTTGTTTTGACGGATTACAAAGACTCCGAGCCTATCCTATCTCATAATACATTTTTAAAATTTATTACCTACTAATGGGTTCCATTCATATTGTTCATCATTGTTCCACTACAAAACAAGCGTACTCCCTTCATAAAGGTTGGCAACGCATCTGCGATTCCTTTGGTGTTGCGGGTGTCCATGGGCGGCGGTGATTACTTACCATCATCCCCCATCAAATATAATAAAAAAAACAACGAAATAATTGAATAATTGGTTTCAAATTAAACATTATTCAGCATGTCAATTCTTGTTCCTAAAATTCGGTTAAGTTAACTTTTAGTTGTCATTTTTTTGCTATTGCAATTGTAATCTTTTGTGGTCGTGTTAAAGTTTTATTTAGAGTGTGACAATTTGACAACTAAAAGTTAACTTAACCGAATTTTAGGTACGAGAATTGACATGCAGGTTAAACCTGAATAACGATTCGAAATAATGATTGAGATTAATCCTTAATAATGATTCAGGTTAAATTGTAAAGGTAGTTACCGGTAGAAGGTAGGTTTGAAGACATAACACAAAAAAGGTCTGTTCTATGTTATCATGGCCTCGTTTATGCCAAGCCTAATTATTTACTGGGAAAGTATGTCGCTTTACACAAAACTCATTTAGATTCTAGCCACGGCTCTATTATTAAGTAATAAATGGAATTTGTGCGAAACTTTTTAAATTATACTTTTTTTTGATGTCGTATCAAGATTATAGAATACAGTTCAGTGAACTTACTTCTTTTTATAATTTTAGATTTATTTATACGAATTTCTTCAGATAATTCAGTGTTTGTGTAAAGATGATTTCGATTTTAGTAAACATCACCTGACTGCTTTCGGTACGAATTAGTTAACTTAAAACTTATATTAGTTACTTGCATAATTAAAGGGAGTAACTCAAAAACAGACTATCTAAAAACTGTAATATTTCATACCAACTATAATTTTACTACTATAACTTTGTACAGCTTAGCTGGTATAAAAGCAACGCCGGATCCCATCAAGCTTAAAAATAGAAAAATTATAAATAATGTAAAATTTAATAGCATTATAAATGACTGATTAACCTTCAACTGAAACTCAGGCAATAAAAATAAATTTGACTTAAGTAACGATCAAAAACGAATTAACTCACAATTCCCGCCCCCATTGTGCTGTTCTGAATTGAATTAGCCTCTATGAAGGCAATAGGAGACCTTGAAAGGATTCAACTTTCATTAATTATTACTGTTAGTTATAATTATAACAATTGGCATTTTGGTAAATATTTCCTAATCATATTTTAATATTCATGGACTGTAAAATGTTGGAAATATTATTTATAGATTTTACGCTTGTGATTTTTGTTTGGCAAGAATCGAAAAGATGGAAAATACATTTTAGACTGCATGTCAATTCTAGTACCTTAAAATCGTTAAAAATTTGGTTAAGTTAACCTTTAGTTGTCAAATTGTCTCACCTATTCTGTGACAATTTGACAACTTAAAGTTATTTTAACCGAATTTTTAACGATAGGTACGAGAATTGACATGCAAGTCAAATACATCAAAATTTTATGGATGCACCGACGTGTTACTGTGTGGTGTGATATGCAACTTATATATTCAACCAACTTAGTTAACGATTTAGTCATATGACTTAGGCGGCCGTTATCACTAGACATAAAAAGTTATTAAAAAAACGTTAAGTACAACAAAAAAGTTAACAATCCAAGAAAATAGAAACCTAAAAATATAACAAGAGACAAAACCAATAGAATAGGTATACGGTTACAAAACACGAAGTCATCAGTTTGGTGATAAAAATGGAATTGATCAGCAAAATTTCCGGTTTTTGAGATTGGATTTATTCGCGAAAGCCGACAGCAACAATTCTAACAATACAGTGGTCAAACAACAATATTTCAAATAAAACACATTACTGCCTTATATCATATTAATGAAAACAAACAGAATAATGTAGTGCCACAATACAGCCAGTCACGCTTGGCCCGCGTCCCAGTCCGTGAGTGTTCAGATTGCGGATCATTTATCATTGGTGTCTGTAGATTAGATTTAGGTTATCGCGTGTAATCCGCATCGGTTATGGTTTCAGTTTTAGAGATTGATATGAATGAACCCTTCAAAAAAATATTGATTTTTATTAATAATTTCAGAAGTTTCAGAAATATAACATACTTACTTAATTCTGAAACTTTTTTGCGAAATTTGTTTTTGCATGTAAAAAGTATAAGTACGAGTAATTATTTAAGCCTTTTAAGACTTGCTAGAATATTTTGAGAAATAATCATAAAGTAAGAATGTAAGTAGAGTGAAAAATAGAGAGATGAACGAAATAAATAGGTATAATGATAGTCCTAGGGCGCTTAAAAGACAAAATTACTACCCACATTAAAAATAAATTAATTAAACAAATAAATAAAAAAAAAACATTTCGTGTTATATTATATAATAATAAATTACTTCCTAGATGTTTTATGGGGTAGGTAAAAACTAGACTAACCCAATAAAGAAAATACAAAACAATTTAAATGAAAACTAAATTTTCATGTAACAAGAGTTCTGTAAACAAACATAAAACCTATACTTTGTTTCACAACATGGAGGCAGTATAAAAATAGAAACAAAATAGTCATATAAACCTAATTTTGTGAACGCATCACACCCCTAATAAAATTCGTGTTATTTCTCCTTCTTGTCTCGTATTGGGGCCCGACCCTCAAGGTCCGTGGATTAATCTTGTGCAGCGTTTGACAGCATGAAGGCTGCATTATTCCTATATACGCCATATTGGAATTTCGATTGTTCCACTTATTTTTTTTTGTATTCAAGGTTTTATATCACATTTGTCTGAAGTAATGACGTGAAAGATATTATTAGTATTAAGTGTCAATAGGTGAAATTAGACAAAAGACGGAATAAAGAATTATAAGATATAAAATTAGCAGAGTATGCATTTTCATTTTAAATAATCTTTTACTCAAAATTATCTTCTTCCTAGTTTTGTTTGTTCGTTTACCTGTGGTAGGTCTTTTCACAAGGAGTTGTTTGGTTCTACCTCCGTACCCGCTATACAATTTTACTTGTTCTAATCGTCATGATAAAAGCTTTGAAAATAAATTCAGCAACTAAAACTTAATTAGATTCCAAGTATTTATTATTATTTAATTGCTATTAATAAACTGCAGCCATGCTCTGCAAAAACAGCACAATGTTTTATACTTAAAAGATGACTGACAAGGCAAGATTGTTATAATGTGTGCTATAATAAATAGGTTCAATAAACATCGTCGAATAGCCCACACTGTATAAAAGGCTGTAAAAGGAAAATGCCGTAAAATTCACATATTTAGAAATTTTACGCGACGGTCGTAACTTGAAAAAGATTTTTGTGTATCGCAATGATTTTTATTAGATATTTTAGTGTAGATAGTAAATTCAATCGACGAGAAAAGTAGTATATTAGACAATATTATTTTTCACTGATCACAACATTTAACGGGGTCATCGAATTTTTATTTTTATCGGTTGTAATGGTCATGAATTTCTAACCCCAGACTACGTATTAAACGCTCATCCGCTTTTTACATCTCAAAATTTAAAGTTAGAGCTTCCAATTACATTACAAGAGTTCAGAAAGAGTATTAAAAATAAAGATACAGCTCCTGGTTCTGACTCAATATCTTACAGCATGATTAAACATCTACCTGAAAATGCTGAATCTACACACATCAAAAAAGTCTAAGCAACATGCATGATATTACAAATTTACCATTTATATTAATTTATTTTACCATTTATTTTAATTATAACGTTGTATTTTATTTTTAAAATAATATTTTTAGGGTTCTATGATGTAAAAATAACAGCTGTTTTCTTTATAAGTTCTTTTAATAACAGAAATTAACAATATTAGAATATACAGGTACATAAGAAACTAAACTTTTTTTTTACAAATTGAAATTTCTTAAGAAAATGAATTTATTGTGAAAGAATAGGACAATTTAATACAAAGTATGGCCTCCTCTGCTATTCAGAACTTGTCGGCAACGATTATTCATTGAATTAATGAGACTGTTTATGTCATCTTGCGGTATTCGCTCCCAATGGAATTGTAGCAAATCCTTCAGCTGTTGGGTTGTTGTCACTCCGTCCAAGTCCTTCAAAACACGTCTCTGGAGCATGTCCCATGCGTGCTCGATGGGGTTGAGGTCTGGCGATTGTGCAGGCCAGGGCAATACCTGGATGTTCTCCGTTGCCAAGTATTCACTGGTTCGCCGAGCTGTATGTGAACGCGCATTGTCATGCATTAACGTAAAATCGGAGCCAAAGGTTTGTGCAAATGGATGGACATAAGGTCTGAGAATATCCTCAACGTAATTTTCAGCGTTCATGTTTCCATTTACAAAAACGAGCTCAGTTCGCCTGTTCTTCATAATACCCGCCCATACCATAACTGTTGAGCCGCTGTATGGATGAACTTCCTGAACGCACCTGAGTCTTTCAGTATTTCCGGGTCGACGGTACACTCGCACCCTTCTTGTATCAGGCCTAAACCCGAATCGCGACTCATCGGAAAACATAATTTTATCCCATTGTTCCTGGGTCCATGTTATGCGTTCTCTACACCATTCATTTCGACGAGCGCGATTCCCGTGACGTATCGGTGGGCACCTGATAGGGCGTCGAGCTCGTAGGCCGTACTCATGCAGTCGATTTCGCACAGTTTGGGGACTTACATCAACACCACTTGAATTTTGTAGCCTCAAACTTATCTCTCGAGCGGTTAACATCGGCTGGCGTCTTGCAGTCAGTTGTATGTACCGGTCTTGCCGAGTGGTTGTACTCCTTTTACGGCCTGGATGCTGTTCAGCGGGTTCCCCTGTATTATTGTAGCGCTGCCAAAGACGACAAATAACACTTCTATGAATACCAAAATGTCGAGATACCTGAGATTGATTACTTCCCGCTTGCAACATCCCTACAGCTCTTTGCATTTCATCTGCCGTCAAATGACGTCGCTCCATGACGTAAAGAATATCTAACAATTCAATTTTGTCGCCAACTGTATTTAAATGGTTGGTAAAATTATAAAATCAAGACTAAAACGTAGCAATTAACATGCACTCAAATTCAAACAAATTCGCAGTCATTTGAATTTTATGAAAAAAAACAAAACATAATCGAAATTTTTTTTTTAGAACCAGCCAGTATGTCATCAATAACAAAAAAGTTTACTTACCTATACACTTTGAGTGAGTAAATACTTAGAAATTAATTAATATAAATGGTAAATTTGTAATATCATGCATGTTGCTTAGACTTTTTTGATGTGTGTATATTAATTACCTTGTACAACATATCCCTTTCCACGGGTTTTGTTCCGAGACAGTGGCGCGATATCAATATTCTTCCTATACCTAAACCAAGTAGGGATCCTAATTCTGCATCACCTCTTCGACCCATAGCACTGATATCGTGTATCTGTAAAATCTTTCATTTAATTATACAAAAACGACTCGAATGGTTTTTAGAAAAGAATAATAAATTCTCTTTTAACACTATAGGTTTCCGAAAATGCAGATCATGCATTGATAATTTAAGTAGACTAGTAACTAGGATTCAGACAGGATTTTGTAGAAATTGTATTACTGTGGGCTGCTTTGTAGATATAGATAGCGCATACAATAATGTAGATATAAGTATACTTTTGCAAAAATTAGACCGTTTAGGTGTAGGCAAGGCTATGTGTAATTATATTTGGCAGTTTCTTCGAGAACGCCTATTAAAAGTTGAAATAAATGGTCTCTCCTTAGTGCGCAGCACTGGTCGTGGGTTACCGCAAGGTGACCCTCTCTCACCTTTGTTATTTAATATAGCTACAATTGATATATGCAATACATTTAATAGAAACTCTATCCATGTCTCTCAGTATGCGGACGATTTCGTAATATACTGTACAAATAAAAATATATTCCATGCAGCAGATCTCGTCCAGTCAGCATTAGTATTGTTTACACAACATTTATTAGAACTTGGTCTAGAAATCTCAGTGGCTAAAACTAAAATTTGCGTATTTAAAAAAGGCATTAATAGAAACAATTTGTCTATTCAAATAAATGATACAAATTTAGAAGTAGTTGAATCTGTCAAACATTTAGGATTATGGCTCGATCGCTCGCTTAGATGGGCTCCACAAATTAACTATATTATCGAAAGGACATCTAAATATCTTAATATACTTAAATTTTTAGCAGGGTCTAGTTGGGGAATTCACCCAACTCATTTAAGAAGGATATATATATCTCTTGTGAGAAGTCGTTTTGATTATGGTAGCTTTTTATATGGTGATAGTAGTCAGTGTCACTTAAACAAACTAGAAAAGATACAAAACCAGGTTATGCGAACGATAGGAGGCTTCATTAAATCCATTCCCATACACGTTATGGGCAGTGAGCTTGGACTATACCCACTACATATCCGTAGAACCTATTTGGCAGGTAAATTTTTACTAAAAAGTAAATCATTAGTTGACCAAAATATAATTAATGAGCTTATAAATAACCTACAGAAGTGTATTACGTCTTGGTCCAGAAAGACTAAACCTATTTTAATTATAATGTATCAACAATTAATAGAAGTTAAAGTTCACTGCAGTCAAAATCTAGAGATATTCATGAACTCTCACTGGACCGGCTATTATGACATGTCAAAACATATTAAAGATAATATAAATACTATAGATAAACCTAAACAACATTACAAGCCACACATTTTAAATGACCTTTGCTCTCGCTACCTAGAATCAGAATTTGACTGTTATTATAAGATATTCACAGACGGCTCTAAAGAAATAAACGATTTAGGAGCAGCTTTCTTTGATCCACATCAGAATACTCATGGACAATTTAAAATTATACCAACTGTGTCGATCATGTACGCTGAGTTGCTAGCAATTAATGAAGCCCTGTCCTACATTAAATCCATTAACTTCGACAAATTTGTCGTACTAACTGACTCTAGAAGTGCTCTCTTACATGTGGCTCGTTGTACCTCGACTTTTCGAGGAACACCGATAGCTTACACAATAATGAACCAAATTCTAGAACTAGAACGTAACGGAAAAAGTATTCAGTTACAGTGGATTCCGTCTCATGTAGGCCTCCCGGGTAATGAGAGAGCAGACATTCTTGCTAAACAAGCTTGTTCTGAGGGAATCAATCTCCCTATTGAACCATACTACTCAGATTGTCTATATTTAGTCAGAGAATATTGCTATAAAACGTGGAGAGAATACTTTAATCAGAGGTCGGCTGAAAAGGGCATCTGGTATAAAACAATACAATCGGAACCGTTAAAAATTCCTTGGATCAACTACTACAAACTGAATAGGTATAATTCTGTAACTGCAATGAGACTTCGATCCGGACACATTCCTACTAGGAAGTTTACCTATCTCATGGGTATAACAACCACTCCCAACTGTGAGGTGTGTGGTGTAGTGGAAGACATTCACCACGTCCTGTTGGAATGTGTTCGGAGCGAACCATTTAGGATACAAATGTTTACTAACAGCTTTGATGTAGGATCATGTAACAGTACATTAGCTAATCCTGGATCTGATTCAGCGAAATGTTTATATAAGTTTTATAATAAGCACATGAAGTTGTAATACATAGGGAGACTATGACGGAGCGACATAGTCAAATAGTGACAAAGCTCCTTAAATAAAGAAAAAAAAAAAAAAAAAAAAAATGGTCATGAATTATATTTTACCTTTTTTTGAAAAATATTTTACCTTTTTTTAAAGAAATAATATATTTATTTATCAAGGTTTTATCAAACGAAAAACCACCAACACTTTCGTAGATGGTTGTAGAACTGTAAGAAGAATATGGCCAGTAGTTGTGTTATTTTTTTTTAAATGGTAAATTTGATTTAAGTGCATTTTCTTCTTAGGAAGTATTAGATAAGTATTTTATTCTCTTCACAATTGGTGCACTTATAACTAAGTCTTATATCTACTACTAATCGATTATGTCATTTAAGACCACGTCAGCTAGACCTGCATAGGTTTTTCGAACAGATTGTATCAAAAAAAGGTTCATATTTGACTTCTTTGATGCCCTAAAGATGAGTTAGGTGATGACACCAAGAAACCACCAACAAATTTACATACAATCTTCCTTCATAAAATGTACACACATCAACTAATCAACCTAGACACTCATGTACCTTAATACCTTGAAATATGACACAATTTCAAATGAAAATGTTTAACTTGATTTTTTTTTTTTAAAAAGACAACTCCCGCACTAGGGCTCATGCCCTGTGTCGCGGGGACCTTTTACAAACATCAATTAACGGACACAAAGAACACCCAGACCAGGACAATAATTTTATGGATCTCTCAAATTATTGTCCTGCGTGGGGATCGAACCCACAACCTCTTGCACGGCAGCCGCTTGCACTACCGTCGCGCCACCGAGGTCGTCGTTGATGTGTTGCTGTGTGTACATGCATACATAATATAAAACTAATATGATGTAGATGTCAGAGTATTCGATACCTCGCTAATAAAACCAATGATCTGTACAAGACGATGCTCGTTTCACAAACGCGCGCTACCAGAAAATTGGAAAACGTAATCACGTTTACATTACAGATCGTATATTTTAAAATTGGGGAGTTTGATGGCTCTTGTATCAATTGAGGAAGTAACGATATTGGTGTAGTGAAACAATCTTAAAATACGTTGTTGTTGTTATAAATGCACCACTGCAAGAATGGGCCTTCTGCTAATCTACAAGTAGCTCATAGCAATGTAACGCCAGCAAAAAAAACTCAATATGACAGAAGTAAACTGGCAAAAATGGTGAAGTTTAAGTTCTTAAAGCCTAAACGGTGTCATTATAATCATTGGCTGACATTTTTATAAGGAGTTCATTTATCTTCTTGTGATGGCGAGAATTCTAGCATACTAATACTATGCTGGGCATACAGATTAGTATAGGGATTTGCTTCATACTTTCCGTTTATTATTATTTTTTTTTTTTGTTAAAAAGACAACTCCCGCACTAGGGATCATGCCCTGTGTCGCGGGGACTTTTACAAACATCAATTAACGGACACATAGAACACCCAGACTCAGGACAATAATTTGTGGATCTCACAAATTATTGTCCTGCGTGGGGATCGAACCCACAACCTCATGCGCGGCAGCCGCTGGCTTTACCGGCGCGCCACCGAGGTCGTCTCTATTATTGTAGTATAAGTTAAATCTGCTTGATATCATTAAGACTCATCCGCAAACAAATCTCCGAATGCTCTAAAGCGATTGATATCATTGAAACCAGGCAGAGAAGGAAGATGCTGATCATATCCGGAGTACCAGAGGACGAAACAGAGAACTGTTGCAAAGTGGTTCTCAATATACTTCAAGGTAGGATGGCTCTTGCGGACATTACTCCTTCTTCCATTAGTGCCTGTCATCGCCTAGGTAAGAACAGCAAAGCCCACCCTAGACCCATACTAGTCAATTTCACTAGTATCGAGACTAAAGATGCAGTTTGGAGAGCAAAGGCGAAACTGAAAGGGACCGCAGTGTCATTTAAGGAGTTTCTGACAAAATCTCGACAGGTTGTCTTTGCCACAGCTCGGTTGCATTTTGGGATGCGGGCGTGTTGGACGCAGAACGGAGTTATAATCATCGTTACTCCGGATAAAGGTCGACATAAGATAGTGACGATGGATGAACTCAAGTCTTTGACTGACAAGTTCCCGAAGTCTGCAGGTTCATCTTCATAGTGGGTCATTTACCGAATGTCGCAGTCTTAGTTAAACGTCGAGTGCTCTTTAGTATGTTTACTTTTGTTCCTTGAGTTGTTACACAGCAATTTGTTGGTAGGTAATATTATATTTTACTTTATTATATTTATACACCCACTTTTATACTATTTTCTATTATAAAAAAGTTTTAATTCGCCACATCTGTCAAACTTTTTCAAACTTATTTTCATATTATTAAAATCTATTATCTATCACTTTGACATCTACTGTCATGTCATTGTTGTCTGTGTGACAGCTTGAGGAGACAATAATCTATCGGAGTCAACCGAGGTGCGTTCGGAAACTCGCATCTTATTTTTCCTGTGTCAGTTTCTTACTTTATAATTTTTTTTATGTGTATTGATTTTTGTGTGTAATAATATTATATCATTTTATTTCTCTTCTTTTGTGCTATTTGGTCGGCGGGTGGTGCAGAGATCAATTTGCTTTTTGTTGTTGAGTGAGTAGTTATTTTGTTAATATTTTATAATTAATTAGTATATATTTATCCTATTTATTTTATGTCATCAAATGATGATTCCTCCTTCTATTCCGCTAATAATACGTCAGTTTCTTCTTCTTCTTGCGACGACAGTTTTGGCTCAACAAGTGGCACGCTTGGTGACACATTGCGTCAACATTTCAAAACTAATAATAAATATTTAAATGTTTGTCATATAAACGCACAGAGTATTCCAAGCCACTATAGCGACTTGTGGGATACCTTTGTTGATACGAACATTCATGTCGTCCTGGTTTCTGAGAGCTGGCTTAAGCCCAATCTTCTCTCCGTCGTTTATCCCCTTCCCGGTTTTGTACTAGTCAGAAACGATAGGATAGGTAGGAGGGGTGGTGGGGTTGCCATTTATATCCGCAGTAGCTTTCTATATAACATAATTATTTCTTTTGACTCACAGGTATCAAACTCTGCCTCTGCTGAGTATCTATTCCTCGAAGTTTGGGTTGGAGTTAAAAAGATTCTTCTGGGTGTGGTTTACTGCCCTCCTACAACTAATTATTTCACCGACTTAGAGTCGGTTTTAGAATCCTTGGGGTCTGATTACGTGGATCACATTATCATGGGCGATTTCAACACGAATCTTGTCTCCAGTCGCTCACCCCGTTCCCACAAACTCCTTTCCATAATTGAGTCCGCCAACCTCCACGTTCTGCCTCTAACACCCACTCACCACAACCCGAATGGGGAGGACACTTGGCTGGACTTAATCCTCACCTCTGATCCTACTCGAGTCCTACATCATGGCCAATATCCTGCACCTGGTTTTTCCCACCATGATTTAATTTTCATCACCTACAACCTAAAGCCCCCTAAATCCCAGGCCAAAACCCTGCGCATGCGTTGTTTTGGGAGTGTAGAAATTCACAAGCTGCAAGACGATGCATCTAAAATAGACTGGACGCCTATGACCGAGGCCACATCTGTTGACGATATGGTCGACATTTTTAACACAACCGTGGTACAGTTATACGATAAACATGCTCCCATCAAAAAAATTAAACTCAAACGTCCCCCCGCGCATTGGATGACCGATGAGGTGAAGGTGGCTATGGGGAGAAGGAACCGTGCCTTTAACAAATTTCGTAGAAATCGCTGTGACGCCAATTGGGTCATATTTAAGGCTGCAAGAAACAGGTGTAACCAGTTGATACGCAACGCCAAACGCCGACACATCCATGAAAACATTAATTCTAGTTCTCCTGTCAACATATGGAAATTTCTCCAATCCCTTGGGATTGGGAAATCACGTCAAGTGGAATTGCCGCGGAATATAAATGTAGACGATGTCAATAGACACTTTGTCAATATTGTTACCCCAGCAGCAGCCACGGTAAAGCAAACCACTGACTTTATCCGTGGTTTACCTTGTTCCAATGCAGTCCCCTTTCATTTTTCTCCACTTGCACCAGGTGAAGTCAAAAAAACTATTCTTTCTATTAAATCTAAAGCTCTAGGTGTTGATGCTATCAGCCGCTATATGATTATCACTATCATAGATCAAATACTTCCTGCTATTCTCCATATCTTTAATCACTCTCTTTTTTCGGGTAAGTTTCCATCTCAGTGGCGTCAAGCCTACGTTCTTCCTCTTCCAAAAATTTCAAATCCTACACTTGTTTCACACTTTCGTCCTATCAGCATTCTTCCTTTCTTGTCGAAAGCACTCGAGGCTGAGGTCTACAGACAATTAGCCGGCTTTGTAAACCAAAATAATATTTTGTCCCCACTACAGTCTGGGTTTAGACCTGGGCACAGCACTGTCTCAGCACTTCTTAAAGTGACTGGTGATGTGAGAGCAGGCATCGAGGATGCCATGATAACAGTGTTGGTCCTCGTAGACTTCTCGAATGCTTTTAACACAGTAAACCATGATATTCTCATCTCTATTCTTTCCCATCTCAAGACTTCACCTGTGGCATTGGATTGGTTTTCCTCATATCTTCGAGGTCGTCAGCAGTCAATTCGGATTGATGAAATTACATCATCATGGCGTAGTTTGAGTGCTGGTGTGCCTCAAGGCGGTATATTATCTCCTTTATTGTTTTCTTTGTTTATTAACTTCCTGACTAAAGAATTTACGTGTGACTATCATCTGTATGCCGACGACTTGCAGCTTTATACCCAAGCTAGGGTAGAACACCTTGCCAAAGCTATCGATGCGGTTAATAGAGACCTTCTGGCCCTCCAAGAATGGTCATTAAAATTCGGACTGTCAGTTAATGTCGATAAATGCCAGGCCATAATAATTGGGAGCTCTCATTTTACAGCTAAGATCAACATAGCTACCATATCACCTATCTTATTTAATGGTTGTGTTATACCTTATAGTAATGAGGTGAAAGATTTAGGATTACATCTTGATTCTACACTAAATTGGCAAGCACAAGTCAAGAACGTAAGTCAGAGGGTAACAGGTACACTACGTTCACTGAATCGTCTTAGAAATTTTCTACCTCACAAAACCAAGGCAATGCTTGCGCAGTCCTTAATTTTCCCTCTTATCGACTATGGTGATGTGTGCTACCTCGACCTGAATGCAGATCTGCTCAATAAAATGGACCGACTTCTGAATAACTGCATTCGATTCGTCTTTAATCTTCGAAAGTATGACCATGTTTCACATTATCGTCAGGAACTGAAGTGGCTAACTATACGTCAAAGACGCAATCTTCGTACGCTCACGACGCTTTTCTCTCTGCTTACCTCCCCTAATGCTCCTTCTTATCTCTCTCCCCATTTCCAATACCTCTGTTCTGGCCATAATAGGAACCTTCGGTCCACAAATAATCTCCTTCTTCTTTGTCCTTCTCATACTTCTGCTATGGTTCACTCTTCTTTCATGGTACAGTCCATTCTTCTGTGGAACGCCCTCCCTCTTGAAATCAGGACGACCACGAACCGTGCTGCGTTTAAAGCCTTTACTTTGCACTGATTTATTAGCGGAATAATCTTCTTCTATCTTCATTATCTATATATTTGATCTTGTATATATTATATATATGTATCCTTTTATATTTTATAGTATGTATGTTTATTTTTGAAAATAAATTATTAAGTTAACCTTACTGCACCTACTACCTTACTATCTCTGCATCACCCAAAGGTTGGCTGGAAGAAAATGCCTTAAGGCATTAAGCCCGCCATTGTACAACAATGTAAATTGTGCATAAAGTTAAAATAAATAAATAAATAAAATTAAGTTACTTTTAATGATAATCTTGGGATAAGATAGAGCGGTGACATTCTTATTCCATAACCACAGGTTATATGGGTATATAATTCGTTCATAATAATATCTCCTAAACATTTAGCCTAAAATAAATAACAAACACACACTCAGAAGTTCCGTACTACCTAAGTTGGGGTCTCAATAGTATTACGATAGCATTAAATTGCTTATCGTGTTGGGTTGGACCCTAAACGCTTGAAGTAGTCAGAACTAGGTGTTGTAAGTAGGGCAATGTTATTTCCAATATTAATATCCTTCAATTTGTTGGGGAAAAGTTATAGAACCTTGTTGAGAACTATTCACGTGTATAGACAAGTAAGGTTAATACATTTTTACTTACTTACAAAATAATGATGTTTGACGTTATTTTTAACATTATACCAAATATTTGAACATATTTATATTGTAAGAATACAATATGTCACCACCCCATCTCATCCCATGGGTGTCGTAAAAACCGACTAAGGGACTATCCGTGAATATTATCTTTACGAAATAAAATAAAAGAAGGAAAACTTGATATTAAACCCTATACCAATTTGTCTGGCCAGCGTGGTATTAGTAGGCCAGGTATCCCTCCGTCCCTTCAGTGGCACATTAATAGGTTGTTATGATGATCTATTGATTTTATGTAAAAAAATCACACACGGCGGACCGACGACCATGTTAGGACGGCGGGAAACCGAGGGATGAGGGAGGCGCAAGACCACACAAGGTGGCAGTATTTGGAGGTGGCCTATGTCCAGCAGCGGACGTCGATTGGCTGATATGATGATGTAAAAAAAATATATTAATTACTTACTTACAACCGACTAATTAGCGTATTTATATCCATATAATTTAACTACATGGCAAACGGGAATACATTATAGGAATAAATGTTGGTAGTCGTGAAAAGGCAATCATAACTTTTTGTTGTAGCGGAAATTGACATGATTCGAATCGGTAGTCAATTCGTTGTAATAGGCTTACTCACTACAAACAGTCAAGGACACTCAAGTCTAAGAGTACACCAGACGTGTTGTAAAGTAGTACATTACGGAAAACTGTAATTATAAACTTGTATTACGAGTACTTTGTATCTCCCATAGCAGGAAGGCGGTTTCTATAAAACTCTTTAATGAAAAGGGGGTCACTTAATTAAAGCACTTTATGAACTTAACTAACTACCATGAAATATAAAAAAAAAAACTTTAGAATATCATATTTCTACGAAAAATATCGCGTAAAAATGAAAGCCTAAAGACTCAGAAGCCAGCCTTCTTATAAACTCTCGAAAAAAAAATCCCTGTACTTATCTACTTAATAAGAAACTCGTATATAATCCTGTATGATCCTCGGACGCACCTGTTCGGCTCGCAACAAGTCTGCAAGATCCCGCCCCAGCGGCCTAGTTCATCGGCCTGACCCAGTTTCAGGCTCTCCCTCCTCCCCCGCGAGGCCCCCGCACCCCTCCGACCCTCGACCAACCAGCCAAGCTAGACCTCCGACTAACATAATGAAAAAGGAAGTAGAGAGGGCGCCTCCTAACATGTCGTACCAACATATTTTAACATTTATCAGTATTTTTACATGCAGTAAAGCGATAACCTTTTCCCGAAGTACTTTTTTTTAAGAAAAACGAACTGATAACGTTTAAGTTGCATACTATTGGGAAAATAAATTTAGTTACAGGAAAAACTTGACAACTAAAGTTGGTAAAGACATTCTGTTGATAGAACTTTAAATGGTAATGGAGTTTAAATATTAGGGGAACGACAAATATTTTAGATAGCTATAATTATCGCCTGTTCCCAATTTCACAAATGGTTATAATCAATGATTTCTGAAAAATCTTATATTATGCTGCATAGTTGTTATATACATTTTTACGGTTTGTATGTGTTTATAGTAGTTTATTAAATACTATGTAAACGTCTTACTATTATTCGATTAATATTTTCTCTTGCAATGACTGAATGTGAACTAGAAAAAAACTAAAATATTTATAATTAATTAATTTTAACATTTGTCCGTTCTACTAGCAGAGAATTTAATTTATTTTCTTTAGGTTTTTAACAGATCTCCGTGAATACTTAGAAGAATAGAACTAATAACACCAATGCCAGGTTACTCAGTTGACTGTCTAATAAAATATTTAAAGATTTTACCGTCGAAAATTCTATATATATTATTATGTACCTACTTGTTTAACTAAAATCTGAAAATTTAAATTCAGATTTTAGTAAAACAAGTTTTAGAATAAAAAAGAATAACAAATAGTTAAAACGCCTCATAAACGTTAAAGTATTCACAAACGTAATTTTTGGGGTAAACACTTGCTTTTATGATTCCAATTTTGTTGCAATTGTCATAAAATATTCTTGAAAACGAAGGAAAACAAGAGATTTTAATCCAAGACAGCAAACAATAAACGTCCAAGGCCGCGACGTTCCGGTTCATCTTACACTGGCCACTCTTCCTATGCATTATACACGGAACGCTCGAACAACTTGCAAACATAACTACAGTTGTGCAAATTGAAATAAACTTGAGTCCACAATTAAAATTTTGGCAGTTACTCAAAATGGGTAAGTTAAATTTTACTAGTTTATATTATGAGGAGAAGTTTGAAAGCTTGTTAAAGTTTTCTCTTTTATATAAATTAAAATAAGTTCCTGGAATCTCTTTGCTTTTGTATTTTAGAGCTTAATATTGAAGCTCTAGTTGAGTGATTATTTTCATTAATAATGCTAATGAGAATATTATTGCATGGAACAGTGACTTTAAAACATAAGACAAGTTATTATTCTATTGGTTATTGTATCAGACTTAACTAACAGTTTCGTCCTAGGGCAAGTAAATTATTACAAAAAAGTTCTCAGAAATTTGTTGGCTAAGTAGGTAAGTATACAAAATCCTGTATTAATTCTAAAAAGTTTATAAGGTATGCTTATACAGCAGCTGACCTAGAATATAAAGGAAAACACAGCTGTCTGTCTACCCCGTGCAGACGATGGGGTCAAGAGCTTACGGGTAAAGGATTATTGCTGAAAACTTTACCGTTTTTCGCTCATTAGATATCGATAAAAGAATAAGTTTTAAGATATTAATTTTGCCCTTCAATTCGGATAAAGTTTTGTCTTCAGTTTTCCGCTCGTTTAGAGTCGTCATTACGGAGGAAAAGTTGGTCGTCTAATACCAATAATGGTGGCGAGACCTGGATAGGTATACAGTTGATAAGCTTTTCTTCTTTATTTCTTATTGCTATTACATTAAACATTATCATCAACATTACATCCTTCCGCTTCCGGTGTTAAATTGTAAGGACATGTTACTGTTGTTCTTCGCGAAATAACTTTTAATAACTGTGATATTTCCCGAAATTAACAAAAACTCTGAGTGTTGTTGTGTGACAAGTGATAATATAAAATATACAATTATAGTGGACAACTAAATAGTAAGCAAATTAAACATCACTTCAATGTAAAACACCGCACATTATTGAAAAATAGAACTACCTACTTTTATTCTTCTAACGGTGACAGTTTAATACCAACATTAAGAAAAATAAACAAAACCATAGACAACACTTCTACACTTGGATGGTATTGCCATATAAAATATAGGGTTGCCGTGCCCAAGACTGTGTTACCAATTCCAAAGAATTGTTGCCAACCACAAACTAGGGTTGCCAGCTCAAGACTAGTGTAGTCAACTCAAAACTAGTGTGGCCGACTCGAAACTAGTGTGGCCGACTCAAAACTAGTGTGGCCGACTCAAAACTAGTGTGGCCGACTCAAAACTAGTGTGCCCGAATCAAAACTAGTGTGACCTACTCAAGATGAATGCGAGTTGCGATGCTTGCGGTACGAAAATACCTAATAAGTACTTTATGTCTTGCGCAAAATGCAAAAGAGCATTTGATTTGCAGTGTGTTAATGTAACTAAATCGTCCTGGGAAAAATTCACTATTAAGTTTAAACAATCTTGGCTCTGCCCTAACTGCGTGTGCTCTCAGCCCAAGATAGATAATACCAGTACCCCCGTCCGGAACCCTACATTAAATCAAGATGAGTCTTCCTCCGAAAATATAAATATGGTGAGAGGAGGGCGGGGATCGTCTATGCTGGATCCTGAAACATCTGTTGCTTAACTACTTAACGAAATTCGGGAATTAAGACAAGAAATGAAGGATTTAAGGCAAAACAGTCATGACATCGGCTTAGTGAGGCAAGATCTACAGGACCTTAAAGCTGAGTTTGCTAACCTCTCCCCGAGCTTCTCACAACATCTTGCTAAGCTCAGTAGCATACTTGAAGCCAAAGATCAGGAAATTAAAAGTCTGAAGCTAACAATATTCCAATTCCAATGCACCCTCAGCGCCCTGGAACAAGCCTCGTTGAAAAATGAGATAGAAGTGTGCGGTGTTCCTGAGCAGAATGCTGAAAATCTGACTCACATCTTACTGACGATTTCTCAGAAAATGAATGTGGACTTACAAGAGACCGATATAGATGTTGTTTCGAGGGCTGGTCCAAAACCAAAACCTGGTAATGATTTGAACAAAGTCCGTCCTATTGTAGTAAAATTAACTAGGAAGGCAAAGCGAGACGAATTACTGAAGGCTGCTAAATCTAGGAGAAATCTTACTTCAGAAAACATCGTGAGCACCACACCTTCGAAGATCCATCTCAATGAAAGAGTCACCAAAGAAAAAAGATTGTTGTTTCGCGAAGCTAGAACAAGAACTCGTGCGCATGGATTTCGATTTTGCTGGATTCGTGATGGTAATATATATATTAGGAAGAACGAAAGCAGCCCGAGTGGCCAATTTCCTGCGATACGTATCCAGTCATACGAGGACCTTGATAAATGTGTTGGTTCCAGTGCGTGTATGGTTAACACAGATACTTCTGACTAATTTTGCTACTTTTACTGTTAAGTTTATGTTGTCAGATTTGGTACCTTGTGCTCTGGACTTCCAATATTTCTCTATATTTCTCTTACTTCTTGAAATATTACACACAAAGTTTCCCTCACACACGTTAACTAATTCTTCACTATACACACACAATGCAAAGCACACTCAAACATTCATATACCAAATCATACACTATTGTTTCATAACGCTCTCGCTCACTTTTGCACGCTATGGAATGACATTTAATACTCAATGCCTTACCCTTCACATCATTGTTAAAAAACCACCATGACAGCCCAGGAGTTCATGCAATGTATAGATAATACGCTACCTATAAAATGTCATTCTATAAATTTAGCGGAGGAGTGCCATGACATTATACTTAACCATACATTTAAAACATTAACTTTGAATATTCGTAGCTTAAATCGAAATTTTGATTCCTTCTTAGTAGTTTTAAACAGACTCAATATTGATTTTGACGCTATAATTCTCACTGAGTGCTGGCTAGGAGACTCGCCAAGACTTCCACAAATACAGGGCTATAATTCTTTCCATTCAACTAATCATGTGAACAAAGCCGGCGGAGTTGTGGTTTATGTTGGTAATATTTGGTCACCACTGGTTCAGGAACCTCTAATTGAAGATGCTGACTGTATTGTCTTAAACATTCCAAAGGTTATTTCAATCATAGCTGTTTACAGATCCCCGTCTTTTAAAAATACTGACAATTTCATTAACTCTTTACAAAGAATCATACCTACGCTCAAGCTAAAGCCTTACTGCATTTTCACAGGCGATATTAATATTAACATTAATAACGCGGCATCTAATGATGCATCAACTTATTTATGTACGCTTGCAGAACTGGGTCTAATACCAGCTGTAGACCGCCCTACGAGAGACGGTTCTTGTATTGAGCACGTGTTCTATTCAGGGAAATTAAATGTAGAAACTGTTATATGCTCATCAACCATAACTGACCATAATCTTATCATAACTGGCATTACTGGACTGATGGTAAAACCTGCTCCTCGTCCTAGGTTTAGACTACGAATTGATTACAATTCTATATCGGAAGAACTAAATAATATTGATTGGTCAACTTTAAATAATATCCCTAATGTTACAGATCAAGTTGAAGTTTTTATTGGTGTTATAAGGAAAATATTGGATAATAACTCCGAACGTATTCGTCTGTCTAGATCAAGGATTATTTTAAAGCCGTGGATGACACAAGGTTTATTGAAATGTTCTCGTGTAAAAGATAAACTACACCAAGAAGCTAAAAAATATCCCTTGTGTTGTGCAAAAGCAATAGCTTACGCTAGATATCGCAACTTTTATAATACTCTAATACGGAGGGTTAGGAACCAGTATCAATCCAACCAATTGGATAAACACAAAGACAATCCTCGTGAACTCTGGAATACTATTAATGACATCACACACCGGAAGGCCACTACAAAGTCACATAACCTTGAACTCATAACCATCAAGAGCTGTCCCAAGGAATCAGTAGACTTGTGTAATGCCTATTTTGCTTCAGTGGGAGAATCGTTTGCTAATGAAATACTATTAAAATTGGGTACCACACAGCTTGAACTGGCTCATAAAATAGATACATGTGGCTCTCCTTCCTCTTCATTCTTTTTTGAACCGACTGATAGTAACGAGATTGAGTCCATTATTCTTAGTTTAAAATCTAATACTGCACCGGGTCTTGATGGTTTTTCAGTCCAATACATAAAAGCTATTAGGGCTCATATTACTGAACCACTTGCTGCGATTATTAACAATAGTCTAATCACTGGTACAGTCCCTGAAGTCTGGAAATCAGCAGCTGTTGTACCAATTCATAAAGGTGGTGAAACTAACAGTCCCAACAACTTTAGACCGATCTCTCTTTTGCCCGTCTTTTCGAAAATCTTGGAAAGAGTGGTCAATAAACGATTGGTGAAATATTTAGAATTTAATAAAATTTTATCATTGAATCAATTTGGATTTAGGGCTAAACGATCAACCGAGGATGCGGTTAAGTTACTCACTCAAAATATTGTTAGTAATTTGGACAATGGCAGGGCTTGCGTTGGCGTTTTCCTAGATCTTGCAAAAGCCTTTGACACTGTGTCAGTTCCAATCCTATTACGACGATTGGAAAGCATCGGTGTCAGAGGTATTGCTCTTAACTGGTTTCAGAGCTACCTAACTGGAAGACAGCAATGTTTAAAAATCGATTCCTGGATTAGTTCCTCTAGAGAGTTGTCTTTCGGCGTTCCACAAGGTAGTGTTCTTGGTCCTACTTTGTTTTTGGTTTATTTAAATAATCTTGCCGCGTTGCCATTGCAAAATGCTGAAATTATTTGTTACGCGGACGATACTGCAATAATATTCCATGATGCTAATTGGAGTGAATGTTTAAGAAGTGTGGAACATGGTATGACAAAAGTCATGGGGTGGCTTTCTAACAACTTATTAACTTTGAACACTTCGAAGACGAAATACGTATGTTTCCATAAAACCGCAATAACATCTCCGCTGGCCACTTCAGATATCATGATTCACGAGCGCAGTTGCGATGGAGAGAATGTCGCCGGTTCCTGTACCTGTAACGCTATACAACGAGTTCGTGCGATCAAATATTTAGGCGTAAATATTGACGAAAACTTACATTCAGTGATCACACCGCGGCTTTGTCATCTAGGGCCAGAAAGGTAATATATGTTATGAAGCAAATCAGAGATGTTGCAAACGCAGATCTTGCTAAATATATCTACATCTCTCTTTGCCAATCAATTTTGACATATTGTATAAACACTTGG
This sequence comes from Schrankia costaestrigalis, assembly GCA_905475405.1. Lineage (NCBI taxonomy): Eukaryota > Metazoa > Arthropoda > Insecta > Lepidoptera > Erebidae > Schrankia > Schrankia costaestrigalis. Next base: position 18,527,218 of record FR997841.1, read on the forward strand.
GGGGGTACTGCTGCGACACATTTAATATCATTGGAAAGAGCTCAGCGGTCGGTGTTGAAGGTTATGTTAAAAAAGCCTGTGAGATACCCCACTGAACTAATTTATCAAGAAACAAACTTGCTAAGTATTCGCCGCCTTTATATAAAGACTGCTGTCTGCCATACACATAAGGAAATAGTAAAATCCCCCACTTACACAACATTACTAACTAATAGAATATTTAAAATACCGGTTCCCACAGTCAATACGTCCTTTGCTCAAAGATTTTCAAATTTTTTGTTTCCTTATCTATATAATAAAATTTGTAAAGTGTGTAAATCTAAAGAGGACACTGTACGCGTATTGCAACTAAAAGTTATAAAATTTCTTAATACCCTAACATACAACGAAGTTGAACAACTATTAAGACCTATTCAGTGAGAAAAAGAATATTCTGCACCCAAACACACACACACGTAGATACACACACACACACACAAACACACACATATATGTTTTCATTTTGTTTTAATTAAGTAGTGTATTCTTTTAAAAACTATTATTTTGAAATTGTTTTAAGATCACTTTAGTTCTAAGAAAACGTACTGTTGATGGCCGCGATACAGGCTTTGCCTAGTGCGGTTGTCATTGTAAATTATATTGTAAACATTGGACTGCCTAATAAAGTTTTTATTATTATTTTATTATTACATACTAAACTCACGCCTTATCCCGTCCGGGGTAGGCAGAGACAACAGAACGCCACTTGTCACGATCCTGGCAAACAGATTGGGCCTTGTCCAATTATGTTATTATTATTACATTATCTTTATATTTATCTATGAACTCACCTTTGGCCGACTTTTAAGACATTGGCGATAGCATGTACTAACTCGTCACATTATGTTTAAAAGATTTTGAAAATGGAATGGAATTGGGAATCATAATTCGTAGAGCAAATCATACTCTTTATAATCACAATAATATTTATATTGCGTTCTAGTGCAAGTACTTTTCTTTGGATAGAGGGGATCTTACCCAACAGAACCCACTTTGCTCAGACGAATAGCACCAGGTTTTGTGATGTTTTCCTTCTTTCTTAAAGATTTTGAATGTTAATTACTAGCCTCTAAGTTGCCTTTTACGACAACCTCGTTATAAGACAGAGCGCTGACTTCTTGTATTATTCCCCGTTACTAAACAAAAATGTCCCTTAATCCTCATACACTGTACCTTATTAGCAAAACATCATGCAAACAAGTTTGCTAACTTGACCCTATTAGCTTATGGCTCATAAGGTCGCGTTGTTTCACTTAACAACGAGGTATATTGGTAGGCTCAACGCCACCATTAATATTATAAAGGCACGAGTTTTGAATAGGTTGTATGGTTAAGTTAAATAGATAATGGATTATAAACTTTTTGTTTGTTTAAACAGTACGCATAGGTATTTATTTATAAGTTTAGTGACGGAGTAAGTAAATACGAACATAAATTTAAACCTTGTTTTCTTTGGGACGATGGAGGCTGCAGAACGTCATCGATCTATACGGGTCCCTAAAAACCTTTGATGCTTTGTGTTGGAGTCAGGAGTTATTATGTTAAGTACCATCCCATCGCTTAAATCAACATTTTATCCCCTGACAAATGTGTCATAAAAAGTTAACAAGGGTAACAAAGGGTACCTAATTTAAAAAATCGAAGTTTTATTTGAATTGTATATAAAAATATATTTGTAAATACATATTTTACGTATTATTAATTTATTTTCATTTGCTCCAGGGATTGAACCCGCTACTTCCAGGGCAACAACCAGACACACAATAACCACGGCACTATCTAGTCATTGACAACATGCTTAATAATAAACGAACCCTAACTATCATCATAACAGCCCATTAATGTCCCACTGCAGGGACGGGCCTCCTCCTGTGACGGAATGTTACTTGGCCTACTAATGCCACGCTGGCCAGACGGATTGGTATAGGGTTTAATTTCAATTTTTCCTTCTTTTTATTTTGTAAAGATAGTAGTTACGGTTATTCCCTTAGTCGGTTTTTACGACACCCATGGGATGAGATGGGGTGGTGACATATTGTATCCTTACTCCGTCACCACACGGAGCACGAACTTTAATATGAACTTTAATACTACCAACTAATAAATAGAAGGGTTTTCAATGTGTCGACGTAAAGAGGTTTGATAAAGAAATATAGGCTCTAGTTGACAACACTGTTGTAGGTCGGGAGTGCCATTGGACATTGACCTCTTGGCTAATGTGATTTGTACTATCCTTTGTGCACTGGGTACGCGTAAATCTGCCGACATTATAGAGACTGGGATTTAGTTTTTGTTTTTATTTTTGGTAGTAGTGAAGTGAAATGTAGTGGTAGAAAGGCGTTAAATGATGGTAAGGTAACGATAAAATTCGTACCTCAATGTCTGCTTATGGGACAGCAGTCTAGAATCGTCCTTAAAACTTACTTAGTTCTTAAGACACCTTTAAAAGAAGAATGACAGACATATTATATTTCTCTCATATATTTTTTCTTTCCCAAACTACCTATGTTTTGTATTATTACATAGAAAAACCTAAACAAATCCAAAATATTATTTAATTTTAAAAACAAATACCTAGCATTGAGCGGAAATCAAACGCGAGTCCTTTGCGCAGAAGTCCTGTACTATAGCCCCTACACCACAGAAGAACGTTAAAGGAAAAGAGGTCTTCGAAAAAGACAAAGAAAATATAAAGCATATATGCCTCCATAATTCATACAAACATTATCCATCCATTTATTATTTACTCGTATTGTTGTATCATTGTCTTTGAAACGATTGGAATCCATTGACCGGGCCAAGGCTTCGAATATAGGTTAAGAAAAACTAAGGCTCATTAATTTCAAATCAGTTGTTACCATTTCAATCGATCTAAAACAAATGCAACTTCCTACAAGCCTTTAAAGGAAATTGATACTTTTGTACGTACAGTTATGATTGAAATTTAATTGTGTATTCTTCAGTCATATCCGACTTTTGTATTGTAATGCGGTACAAGGCCAGGTCGGAGAAGGATGGGTAGATGGTGTATTGTGTGTGTGAGAGAGAGAGACAGGTAGGGAGGAATGCAAGGCTAAGAGGTCGCAGGTAGTACAGTGACCTGGGCGACCTACATTCGGTTGCAGAGCACTGTGTAAATATTGATTTGGTGACCTTTTATACTTGTTGCTTTAAGTTCTAAGACGTTGCCAGGTATATCACTTAGTTTATGGGTTTTTGTAGCTTTACATGGTAATTCTCCTTGCAATATTTAAGTCACGGGGTTATTATTATTTACAGACGATTGATGTTATCTCTACTAGTACCATTGAATAACGATTGTATTAATAAGTCCCTGGTTTACAAATCAAGTAGGTACTGACGCCTGACACTTTAGACTCACTATTCAAAAAGATCTTATGTTGACGATGATCTTATGCGCGGCTTACAAGGATGACCGATACAGTCCTACGCAAAACCAGACCACGCAAGACAGTTAGCGTAATCCATTAACTATTGTCCCGATTCTGGACGTTCTCTGTGCCTATTAACTTGATGTTAGACAAGTAAGTAATTCTCCTTATGTTAAGTTTTAAAGTCTGTTTTTTTACTTTTTTTTTTTAAACTCAAACCGTTTAATGCACTCCATAAGTATTTACAAGGTGTTATATATAAACATAAGTATCATCTATGCACCCTGTCGGGTAAGGCAAAACGTAGGAGAGAGGAGAGATAGCAAACATTATGCTTTATATTACAAAAAGTAATATAATATTATTATAATATTCTTCATCAGGTGCCTCTCCACTTAATGACAGTTGGCAATCAGCTCAGCGTATTCTTTACAACCTCTTTTCATAATAATCTCTGGTTCTTTAATTAGGAAATAATAATTAAATGTATATACTTAGTTTCCCTCTGTACAATACATGTAGAATAAGGATAGGCTATCCTTGCACTGTAACATTCATAACAATAATACTACTGCTATGAAAATATTTAAATACAGTACAGTGACAAACAGTGAACCAGAGTAAATTACCTCCAAACGTCGCTTTAGTCATTCGCAATTGAATAAGCAGTCCATTCCATTTCCATGCAATTTATTGGAAAACTGCCAGTGACTCTACGTAATAACTCGCTGTTTGCGCTCGGAATAAATGATTAGATTCGTCTAAGAAAATATTTATACTGATGTTATTTTCTTTCCTGTTCAAATCTAATATCAAATAAGTAGAATCTTTTAATTATCTTTAGAAAGGAAAAGATATTTTATAAAAACTGTTTAATTTATTTATTTGTAAAAAAACATAATTAACAGTTATACGATTAATTACGATACGATTTAATTATAAAATATAGAGCTTATAGATAGAGTAAACGTATAACCCACAAAAATGTTCACGGATTAATGACATTAGCCACTGAGTCTAGAATTTTAATATACCTTAATGTCCCTCTGCTGGGACGGTGATCCTTTACTGGGTCAACTAATACTACGTTGTCTAGGCAAGTTGGTAAAGTATTTGTTGAACTTTTCTTGCTTGTTCTGTAGTCGACTTTTATGACAATTACGGATGGAGAGAAAGTCATGATATCTTATAAGATTAGTCCGTAAAAGTAAACTTTTTTTACACTCCTTGGTTAGATTTTTTTTAAGTATTCTCTTCCACTTATCACCCAGTATAACTGTGTGACATAGGGACTTCTACTGACTAATTCAAAACTTATATTGCCATTTTCACAAAGTTTTGGATTGATTTAGAAACCCTACTTTAAAGATAGGTATGACTTGACAAAATAACAAATAAATTAAAACATAAATTATTATTAAAACAACAATTTATCTAAAAGCACTAAACAATTTTCCAAGCCCTTTAAAAGTATCTGTAAACAAGACGTTAACACTCGATTACACACAAACTACACAATTAACCTGTCGTGTGAACTGAACTTAGGAACGCGTTCAGTTTTCCGATGAATATTGATGATGTCTGGTTGTTACAGCGTGGGTGCTCGGCTGGCTGATGTGCAAGACCGTGCCTTACGTCCAGGGACTGTCTGTCGCCGCCTCTGTTTACAGCTTAGTTGCTGTCTCACTTGACAGGTAAGTCAACTATTTACTTACTCTTAAAACTTTTTAAGTTAATCGGAAAACTATGTTTTTTTTTAAAAGATTAGTGTCTAATTTCGATTTAGAAACAGGTAAGTGATAACCGGCGATAAATTACCATCAGTTCCAGGCAAATATTTACGTAACTTTTATTATACGATGGAATGATAACTCGTCTGGTCTAGTGCGAGATTCAACACTGAGCCTAGAATTAATTTATCAATGACAAGAGATGTGTTTAAGTATATCCTAGAATAAGTAATATCAATTACGCAACATATTACTATAATAATGTTGCAAAAATAATATGACCTACCAAATCTTTGATTTAATTAAGAATACTAAAAATAACTGACAACTACATAACTTTAACGAATTCACAAAATTAGACGAAAGTTTAAAATTACAAATATTATCTAACCGAAATAGTATTTAATCTGACGACCTCGGTGGCGCGCCGGTAGAGCCAGCGGCTGCCGCGCATGAGGTTGTGGGTTCGATCCCCACGCAGGACAATAATTTGTGAGATCCACAAATTATTGTCCTGAGTCTGGGTGTTCTATGTATCCGTTAATTGATGTTTGTAAAAGTCCCCGCGACACAGGGCATAATCCCTAGTGCGGCAGTTGTCTTTAATAATAATTTAATTTAATTAGCATAAATTAAAATAAGATATTTACTTAATTAAAACACAAGTCTTTAAAAGATAATTAATTACACATTCATTTTAGGGATTCAAACATAATTAGTAAGGACGTTCTCTGTTTGTTTTATCTTACAATTGTAACACGAGCATGAAATTTTATTGTTGGCATTTGACAAACATACTCGCACATGTTACAATCTATTTTCCTAATTTTAAGCAGTGTCTTCGAGAATTTCCGAGAGTATCGTAACATACTAATATCCCGTTAGGTTGCGGCACTTCTAGTAACGAACTTAACATTTCGTTGCTTGACGTTCGTTTTGTTTTCTACGTGCTACTAATTTGCAATTGCTATCATCAATAGAAAGCCTTAGTTATTAGAATTAATATTGTTAGTAAAAAAAACAAACAGCGTGTGTGATCTTGAAGACCACTCCTAATCAACCCATATCCGTATCGGAACATTGAACAAAAACCCTCCTTCTATACAATACCAGAATTAAATGCAACCTTGCAGAAAAATGCCGGAATGAAAATGAAAAAAAAAAAGATGCGGTCCAAATGCGACCCTTACATAGGTACATGTCGTTAAGCCTTGACCCGGTAGTGAGACCCATTACAAAGGACTTATTATGCGTTTGGACCCCAAAATTCCAAGTCAAGGTCCTTCCGTCCAAAATTAGTCAAACAAACTTCAGAGTGACAAAAATGTGAGAGGAATTCTGATTGATAGACGTTAATGGCTGATATTTTTCATGGAGTGGCATTTCAAAATGCTCCAAATTTTAGGTTGATATTTCATTTTAGGAAAAAAAGTATTGCAGTAATTAAGACTGATAACGTTATTAAAAATACTGAAATATTGTCTCTAATTAAAAAAATTACTTCAAAGATGGAACGTTGATATTGATTACAGTACGCAATTTTGTTGAATAAAATTCCCTATTTTTTATACAAAAACCAAAACTACGTAGTTTCTCATTTTAGTTATTTTTCTATGACACCAATTAATAAGTAAAAGTATCATTAAAAATAAGTTTAAAGTAAAGTACTTAGGTTTGTGTGTAAAAATGGTGTAGTTTGTACCTGAGTCTAGTAAAAACATTAATTATGAAATAGTGAAAACAAATAAATAAGTATTGTAACCTATGTACATTTTCATTACTTTGCAAAACAATACGATCTCTTTCGTAAATAAACTTAGCATTTTACTATGTAATGAATTGTAAGCTTGATTATAGTAAAAGCAATATTTTTGATGTTAGAAATAGGTATTCGTTATTGAAGCGGAAAGACGGACGGACATGTTTAAATCCTGAGTGAGTAGGAACAAAGGTACAATCAGTATAAGAATGTATAAGGATTTGGTTTTTGTGTATTCTTTGTAGGGATCTATTGTGTGATAAGGATTACGCTAGAACTTTGTTAGATCATTCGAGACCGTTGCTATGTTTAGGGATAACACCCTGATGTAGGTTTGAGCCTCCTTACAATGTGTTTATCATAATAAAGCCCATCAATATCCCACTGCAGGGACGGGCCTCCTCCCGTGACGGAGGGATTTGGCCTACTAATACCACGCTGGCCAGAAAGACTGGTATAGGGTTCAAATTCAAGTTTTACTTCTTTCTATGTAGAGGTAATATTCACAGATAGTCCCATAGTCGGTTTCTACGACACCCATGGGATGAGATGGGGTGGTGATATTGTATTCTTACTCCGTTACCGCACGGATAATTTAGTGTTTGTAGTTGTGGTGTTGAGGGATGTGTTTATGGTTCACTTTAATGTCATCTACGAGTATTCGTATGTTGCTCTACCTCTACCTAACCAAGTTTTAGCTTTTATAAAAAAATTCATAGGGAATCCCCTGTAATACGTAGGAGCACAAGTCTATGTAAAACATTTGCTTACAAAAATAAATTGTAAAATCAAAATAAATAAGTTCTAAACTACTCAGAAACGAAATTAAACTCAACTAATGTTAACTTAACCGAATTATTTAACGATTTTATGGGACGAAAATTGACATGCAGGTTAAAAAAATACTGGATTTTTAATTTCTTGTTATTATTTATTAATAAATTCAATGATATTTTGATTTTATGTTTAGACAATATTGTGTACACATAACAATGAGTATCCTTAAATATCATACAACGAGTAAAGAAATAATAAGAACAGAAATAATTCGGATACTTCGCTATATTTTTGTAAAAATAAATACAAATATTTATCCAGTGATCGGACGGAGAATTCAAAATATTCTCTATGGCCTTTGGCCGCTATGTAATCAAAGCTCAATGTTTTTCGTGGTCAATGACCGAACCTTTTTATACTATATATGACTTATAAAAGATTAAAAGTAACATTATTTCACATATTATTATTTGTCTTTACCCATATTATAGTCATTTCGGATTCCTTTAGTAGAGGTATTCTCTTCTTAGATATTTTTTATAATCAACTGTTAAGTATTTTTTTTTATTTTGCACATCTTCTGTGTTGCCTTTCACCAGTACCTACTGTATTTTCCTTCACCCCTGAGCAGTTCACTTCTTCCGGTGCCCGTCCGTTTTATAGCCATGTCCGGCCACTCTTCTTCCGTAGATATAGAGGTACACAAATTGTATATAAAAATGTAGGAGTGTATTTACACGATATCAATTAGTCAGTTATACTTAACACATAATAGTAGTTTACTGATGTAAATTATAAACTACTTACTTACAAAGAACATAAGTAAATTAAGTTACATCCCAGGTTACTAATGAATCATTTACTAGCGAACCATTAAAGATACAAATGTTAACAAACAGACAGAGCGACATGGTCAAAATGTGACAAAGCTTCTTAAATAAATTATAAAAATGGAAATACTTAAGTAATTTAATACCGATTACTTTATTTATTTAATCAGAGGAGGCAGGTTTAAATTCTGTCAGGAACATATTACAATTTTCATATTTTTTTTAATGTAAGTTATGTTCTAACTACAAAGCTAATCATTTACATTTACATAATCTTTAAAATGTTTTCCTCAACACACAAATTTAGGAAAATAAATAACAGGAAGTCGTTGGGAGTCCCTATAGGAAAGTAAACTTAATTATGTATTCCCTAAAAAATTGCTTAATATTAATTTAGAAGTATTATTGTAAACAAAAGTATTGTGTATTTTATTCTATTTTTAGCTTTGTTTTTTAAATATTAAGTATAATATTTAAAAACAAATTATTTACCTCAAGGGTAAATAATTTCTATTACGTACAAGTGTAAAATTTTCATAGAAGGAGTTATTTTTATTACACACTCACCCAACAGCATAATGTAAAACAAACAGGTATGTAAAGCGGTTGGCAAAATGGTAAACTTTTTAATTTTGTTTTGGTTATTCAAACAGTAAGTGTATAATGAAAAATTTGTATAAGTAATTAACAATATTATTAGGTAAATTCATGTTGCTGGAATTTTAACGAACTCTTTATTTCCGATTTTCTTTAATATTTGGAATCTCGTAACAATATTATGTGACACAATCGAACTACCTAGTTATGTCCATCACAAAAATAATTATTCTACATAATGTCATCATTATCATCATCATATCAACCAATTGAAGGCCACAGCTGGAAATAGTCCTCTTCTGATTATTGCCACTTTATGCGGTTCTGTGCCTCCACATCCATCAGTTCCCCACCAAGCTAGCTAGTTGTCTGCCCACCATGATGGGTTCTCCTCACATATAATTTTCCAATTCTCGGTCGTCATTTCAAAACCTACACATATGATTACCGTGTAAGTATCAAATCGCAAATATTATTCTCAAAATCAAAGAAAAAATATTCTTGTATTAACCTGGCCCAAAAATAAAATATATACCTACCTTGTAAGTAATAAACCTTCTCAATCGTTTGCGAGAGGCAATGAACTTACAAAGTGTATATCCATGTAAAATGACTTGAAATTTTGTCGCAAATCACATTTGTGTCAACAATGTACGCACAATTCGAGTGAAGAAAATTCTCTGTTCATATTTATTTTTTCGTGTTCAGCTTGTAAAAGTTTATTAACATAACAAGACTGATTTTTTATTATTCTATTACTTATTTTTGGAAGATTTTAGAGTTAAGAAGTAGCAGACTAATACTATTTAAGCTCAAGGGATCTCTACCGAAATAGAGATTGATTCATGGATTCGTAAGTAGGTTCGATTTATTTAAACTTCTTCTATAAAAGGTAAACAATTCTCTCGCCTAAAGGTAAGCTTTACTAGTCCATACCAAATGCAGAAGACCCGTATGCTTTAGAAACACAACCCTCAGAGAGCCTCTACGTTTAGGGAGAGAAACTGGTAGGCTCCATAACATTTACACTTTTCGCTTGAGTTGGATAAAGATGGCTCAGAGGTAATGCCACCCAAAAGAGGCTCTTGTTTTCTTTAAGTGTTCCTTTATTTTCCTGGTAAACTGCAAGAACAACACTTTTTTAACTATACTGAATGTTATTAGTCCGTCACCACATTGACGAAAAAGTTGAATAAAATTTAGATAAACAATCAAGACATCCTTGCAAAGTTGTATAAAACTTCCACAAATAATAGTGCAACTCTACTCAAATTAAATTAAATGTAAATGTTAAACTAATACAATGTCTTCTTGTGCAGATCTGCGCTGAAATAAGGTTCTCAATTGCTTGGCTGGTTGGTTGTTATACAATATGAATTCACTTTTTGTCTGCTTAATTTGTACCTACTATCTAACTTAGTGCTACTAGAAATCATAACAGCCCATTAATGTCCCACTGCAGAGACGGGCCTCCTCCCGTGACGGAGAGATACTTGGCCTAGTAATACCACGCTGGTCAGACGGATTGGTATAGGGTTTAATTTCAAGTTTTCCTTCTTTTTATTTCGTAAAGATAATATTCACGAGTAGTCCCTTGGTCGGTTTTTACGACACCCATGGGATGAAATGGGGTGGTGACTTTGTATTCTTATTCCGTCACCACACGGAGAATGTATCTAACTTAGTGCTACTGGAAATACTTATTTAATCAATTTGAAGATAGGTTCTAACATTCAATATTTATAGTTTATAGATAAAACAGTGTCTTTGAGTCGTTGATATGAAAGCTTCCATTTATTTCTAGGAAATCTTTGTGATATTTATAGAAAATTAAATATTTGATCTTTACGTATAAACGTTACGTGGGAATGTAATATTATGTTCAGTGTACTTAAGTATTTAAATTTATCTTAAGAGGCTCTTAAAATACCTCTCTTGCCTTAGTTATTTTTGTACTTACTTCGTATACGGGATAAATCATGTATGATTCGTATGATACGACAGATTATAAGCTTAAGCTTTGACGCTAATATATACCTAATTAAAACATGATTACGTCCCAGGCTACGTCACAAAAATATATTTAAAAAAAACATTTACACGTTTTCTTTTGCTGATATTGATTTTGTAGAAGAGTACCTCCTCAAAGTGATTATATCAGGCAATAACTCAGGTGGCAAAGGCGTTTGAGGGATAAACCCAAAAAATACTCAAGTTCGAATCAAGCCTTCAGTTTCAAATTGTTTTCCATGTTTATAGATTTGTTTTATAATACATACTGATAGGTAGCCTAATTTTAGTCCATCATACTTCACCAGAAAGTGCAGGGTGGGGAGACCTGTGACACGGTGGACCGACAACCTGGTTAGGACGGCGGGAAACCGATGGATGAAGGAGGCACATGACCGCACAAGGTGGAAATACTTAGAGGAGGTCTATGTCCAGCAGTGGACGTCGATTGGCTGATATGATGATGAAGATACTTCACTATCTATGCACTGAATTCACTTGAATTTATAATCAAAGGCAATGTCCTCTAATATTTAATATAACTAAGGCTATAGTAATATCTTTACAAAAAGGGGTACTGTATAATATTTTAAGGGATCGGTTAATGCACTCGTTTTTTGTCGATATAGGGATATCAAGGGTTTGTTACTATGATATAATGAACATTCATTATTATTCAACGTAGGAAGGGAAGTTCCCGTGATAAATCTTAGTATATTTCATATGTAGAGCGTGTATCATTTACATATTATTTGTGTTTTGTATGTTTGTAATGAGGGCAATAAATATTTGCATCATAATGACACTGTTATACAACATGTTTAGTATCAAAATTATTACAACTATCTAAAAAGGATTTTCTTTATTTTTATTTATGCCAAATTTTTATAGAGTACCTACCTTACCTTAATACGTAATAAATTAATAAGCAAAATAAGAGGAAAGAACTTGGTTCTTACCAAACGTAGTACTCTCTCTTCTTTTTAAGTCTTGTACATTCGACAAGCAATTTTATGAACAAAAACACTAAATAATTAATAATCACTAACAAAACCTTGAAACAAAATCTTTTCCAGAAAAACTTTGTGCCTAAACTGCGAAAGATTGATAACAAAGCTATGAAATTTGTTGTAACTCAGATTTGATTGTTACAGGCCATTATGGCCATTATGTAAGTAGGCTTGTCAGCCTGTGGCCTTGTAACAACTCGTTATCACTTATCTTTTTGGCCTCGAAGATATTGTTTTGTTTTTACATTTGTAACGATATCATGACAAGGAAAATTTTTTTGAAATGTGAGAGAACGTTAAGTGGTTTTGTCAGCTTGATTGCAGATTGAGTAAATTTTTTGTACAGGCGTTCTTGAGTGTTTGTGTATGTATTTTTCTTTTGATTTTGTTGAATTGCGTTTGTAAATGTTACAATTCTTTAAAACATTCTATGAAACAATAACAAAAATGTATAGGACCATGATAATTATATTTAGTAAGTAGCGAGAACTTACGACGTGAAAACAATTTACCCAACAGATGTTTTACTTACAAGTTCTTCAAGCGCCTGTTATTTTTTAAGTTATTAGGTAGGTAAGTTATTTTGAAGTGACTGAACAAACCAAGTGTGTAGGTACTTTATTACCTTAGTGTAGGAGTTGTCTTTTAAATAATAACATTTTTGAGAGATTTGCTCATAAACTATTTGCGGGTTCGAGTCCCGCCTCGAGTACCAATTTTTTCCATTGTCTTTCTTCTTTTCGGATTTTTCTAGTTATACCTAAGCTTTATAGGTATAAAATATTTGTAACTATTTTGAAAATTAAAAAATTGCATTTAATTTTTAATATCCTAATAATCAAGTAATAATTTCAATAAAAATATTATTAATCTTCATAAATGTACGAAGGCTCAAGGCTCAGGGACCACAGAGAACATCCTCTATCACCCTGAAAGCCTTGGAGCATAAGATAAATCGCTGGCTGATGGGACATGAGACCTTCGATTTGTAAAGACAATCGTTTATCGAGCTCATTTCATTGCACGTCAGGTCCTTCGGTTCAGCTATTAAAATGATACCGTGAAGGCCGGGAAACGCTTAAGGAAAATATGGCTAAACGGATATTGCATAGGAACATCATTTATTTAATAGGACTGAATGATATCAATGAAAAGAAATGAAGGAACTAGACCTTAAATGTCCCTGAGCAATATTTAATGCTTTGACTTTTTGAGTTCGTACTTACTACAATCTTTTTTCACTTGGCTTACAAAAGCATCTTCTGACGCCGCCATAGTGGAGACATTCATGCCTCTACAAATGTTGTAGTGCTTGCCACTCTTGGACTCTATTGGATGCTTAACATCAGGCACCATAGAGTCATTCTGGTAGGCCAATAAAAAAAAAATAGCTTTAGTTTTAAAGTTAGATAAGCAGCAAGTTAGCTAGGAAAGTTCAATAATAATTACATTCTCTTTTCTTTTAATTAAATAAAGATTTAAAAACACTACATAATAACATTAATTACAACCATGAGTCATTAGAACTCCTAACCACATAAACACTATGACCGCTCCAAGAGCTCAGGGTGAGCGACACGCATAACCTAAATAGCTCACTCCGAGTAAGGCATCGCTAGAGGTTCTGGTTTATGCTAACTATGCAATTACGTCAGGACACACGTTGATCGTATGTTGTATCTCTAACTAAAGAACTTAAGCCCGATTTACACATCGACAAGTACAATAGCAAGTAGCGAGTTAAGTAGTAAGTTGTTGATTAAGTTGATTTGAATAGATCTTCATCCTATTTTTTGTCGAGTTAAGTTGTGAAGGTTGAGACGCGAGAGCTACTTTGTACTTAAGTAAATCGGGCTTAACTAAAGAACTTAATCCCACTTCTAAAATGTCGAGTCATTATTCATCTAGATCATACAGCCTTTGAAGTAATAATTAAGAAAATTAAATTAATTAGTATTTTAAGTATTGTAATTTATATTTAGAAAAAATAAAAAGCACCTAAGTATGTAAGTGAATGAAAGCACGAGCCTAAATTCTACAGTTTACAGCAATAAAGATTTAGAAAAGTCTTATTTTGTTTGGTTCCTCAAATTACGTTTTTTATTACACGCATATGTCTTGATTTATACTACTGTAAATATGTTGTTAACGAACCTATCTAAAGATAAAGTATTACACTTGTGCCTCACTGCGTGCCATGATTTTGAATTTTTACCTAAAGTGTTAATTTTAAATCCTATATCTAAATATCTAATCATTAACGAGCTTATTTTTACTTAAGACTTCAAAAGCTGACAGGCTTTCAAACAAAGGATTGAATATTTTATAAATTAAAATCATTATTTCAGGATTACTTTTTTGTGTAAAATGTTGACTGGTTCTAATTAGGGGCCTGCTAATAAGGTAACACAAATTAGAAAATTCACAAAATGAAAAAGGGCTGTAGATTGCTAAGATAAAAAGTGTATTGATATTATCCATCCATCCATATCAGCCTATAGACGCCCACTGCTGGACATAGGCTTCCTACAAACGTTTCCACCCTGCGCGGTCTTGTGCCTCCCTCATCCATGCTATGTGCCTATTTAAATATTTATACATATAAGTTTTTTTATATTTTTTATATTTTTTACCAATTAAAAACAAAACAATACAATGAAGTTGTCAAAAGCACAAATAAACCACTGAGGTTTGTCCTTATGCTAAGTATTTACAACGTAAGAACATTATTAAATTGATGTAGGTACAGGTATATTTTACATTCACAAATAGTTACATTGTTAAAAAGTTAAAATTTTACATTTATTAACAAACTAAAAGCAATATTTTTCTTTAGTCCCTAGAACCAGGTAAGTACATTAATTTGATAACTTGCGTTTAATGCAAGTTTTCTATAAAATATCTTTTTAAATAAGTTTTAATATTTTCCCTTGTTATTTTGTTTTTTAGTTCAGAGGGTAGTAGATTAATTAACCGCGGCACTAAGTATATGGTAGTTCTTTCTCCGAACGTATTGTTGGCACGGGTTGTGCATAACCGGTCTTGAGCAACACTTCTAGTATACACGGGATGTTCAACTTTTGTACTTAGTTTTGGATTAAAATATTGTTCTTTTAATAAATTATATAGTGCCTGCTTATATATGTAAAGAATAAATTTATGTGGACACCAGCTCGTTTACTGCAACCAAAAACATTCTACTTATCGAGAAATAAAATAAATCAAGGACTTCCGCAGAATCTGATTATTATCTTTATTACCTTCCCAAGACAACACCATCGCAAAAATATAGCTAAGTAGGCATCATTGATATTTCCCGCAAACTGTCTAGTATTATCTTCCTTGTTATCCTGTAACCTCCAAAGGTATTGGGTGTCATACAATAATATATCCATGGATGAGTGTAATGTGCAGCCTTAAGGGATTTCATACTAGGACAAGGGCACACCATTGTTTCATCAGCTTTCCTGCAAGGTTGTGCATCGTGTGACCTTATTAGTATTGGATATTTATGAGATTTCGATTTATGATAAGCTTTCATGTACTTAATGATCAGTGTTAGCAAGGAAAAAATATAATAAGAAGACGGCTGCCATATTTAAGGGTCAATCTCCAAATCGGGCGTATTCGTGTGATCGCTCTGGTGCTT
The DNA here is from genome assembly GCA_905475405.1 of Schrankia costaestrigalis. Taxonomy (NCBI): domain Eukaryota; kingdom Metazoa; phylum Arthropoda; class Insecta; order Lepidoptera; family Erebidae; genus Schrankia; species Schrankia costaestrigalis. The sequence continues at coordinate 18,543,011 of FR997841.1, forward strand.
TTCAGATCTTGATATTTTTTGGTAATTATGTATCTCATTGAAAAGAATGATATTAAAATACTACATTTTTACTATTGGCCTTCATTTTTGACAAACAGTTATGGAAATATTTAAGTTCAAACATTTTCGCGTCCAGAGCAATCATGATAGGCGCTAGAGCGATCATAAATGCTGAAACAAAAATAATAAAATTGGTAATATATTATTTATTTAGTCATTTTTAGTCTTGCATGTTACAAGATTTTATGATTTTATGTTTAGGGGATATATCTACAGCTTTTTGAGAGCTCATCAGTTGGAAACTTGTTCATTTTAGGGCAGCGTACCGATTTTGAAACAACGGAACCCTTATAGGATCACTTCGTTGTCCGTCTGTCTGTCTGTCTGTCTGTCAAGACCATTTATCTCAGGAACGCGTGGAGGTATCAATTTTCAACAAATATTATTTATTAATGATGAGACGTGACGTCATAAAATTTTTGACAGATAAGTAAGTCGTGACGTCACATAATTGTGGCAGGAAAATTTTTTTTGACAGCTTAGTCGTGACGTCATTGAATTTTTGACAGATGTGTCGTGACATTACAGAATCTTTGACAGATGAGTGGTGACGTCATTGAATTTTTGACAGAATCTGTCAAAAACTCTCACATTCACATCTGATGTGTCGTGAAATCACAGAATTTTTGACAGATGAGTCGTGACGTCATAGAATTTTGGCGGGAAAAATAATATTTAGACAGCTGAGTCCTGACGTCATCACAATTTGGCGAGAAAGTAAATAGGTTTGTACGGAACCCTCGGTGCGCGAGTGAGACTCGCACTTGACCGGTTTTATAAGGGTTCCGTACCGATTTTGGAAAAACGGAACCCTTTGTTGTCCGTTTCTCTATCAAGACTATTTATCTCAGGAACGCGTAGAGGTATCAAGCTGAAATTTTTACCAAATACTAAGGTCTGTTGCCTTTTAGTGCTGTAAAAAAATCAAACTTCTAATCTAACGAAATCAAGACATATAGCCGTTTATGTCGCAAATTTTCGATGAGCAAAGGGCAAAAAGCTACAGGGTACTTCCAGTCTACATACAAACTTGAAATTTGGCATGAAGCAAGGTCTTATAGTGCATGTAAAGGAAAACTTCCGAAAACTTAAAATTTTGGCTTCCATCATATTATATTTTGATAATTTCGTCATAGTCATAATAATTTTGACAGCTGAGTCACGTGACTAGTGACGCCATAGAATTTTGGTCACGTGACACGTGACGTCATAGAATTTTTTAGATGAGTCGTGACGTCATAGAATATTGGCGGGAAAATATTTTGCAGAGGAGTCGTGACGTTATAGAATTTTTGACAGATGAGTCGTGACGTCACAGAATTTTTGACAGCTGAGTCGTGACATTTGTCGTTGTAACAATCTGGTATTATTACTTAAAGTAGTTTTATAACGTACAATTATTGCAAAATATCATCGCTCTGGTCTTTTGGACAGAGCAATCATAGCCATAGCGATCAAAAAAAGTCATAAAAGCATTAATATAGCCCAAAATAAAAACAGTAGAAAGTTGTGTTTACGCCTCATAAAGAACATCATTACTATCACTTAATTCGCTTAATAAGCACATTTACAACCTTACTATTTAATTTATAAAACATGCCATATCAATCATCAAATTCGAGAACCAAACCCAGATAAATCATAAACTTAGCCTCGTAATATTGTAGTGGGGGACCGTGGCACAAATGTATCTTCCTCGGCGGTTAGACCACTACAGCCACTACCCCGGGGGAGGGGAATAGAGTTTCTATTTCGTAAAATGAGGGATGAGCGCGATGTTTTACTCCAGCGCAGAGCGATGAGATAAAATGCCAGGTCATGACGATAAATTTAAATTGTGCCAAAAATATTGTTAATATAATTTAAAAAAAAAAATTTCAATGAAGATTAACTATTTGTTATGTAATATAAAATAAGATCGGACATATGAACCTTCTCAATAAAAAGTTACACAATGTTTTCTCATTCAATCGGGAGTTAGGTCAACCCAGAGCAATCAGGATTTTAGGGTTTATGATTTTTTTTTAAATATTTCTAATAAACTAATTCATAATTTCAACCCTGCACCACATAGATTAGACACCAAAGTATACATAAAAAAATGTAATGGAAACGTTTATCGATTTCAAAATGGGTTTCTCCACTCCGACACGATAAAAAATGCCTCTGGAGATCTACCCTTAATTGTGTGGTTAAGGAATAAGATCACGTTTTCTTAGCATCCTAACATTTTCTTTTGGTGTCATAAGAATCGTTTAAGAGAAGAATGCTTAATCTTTGGTCAAACTCAGCTCGCTTAGAATGCAGGCGTAGAGGGCAAGTACACTAGGCAATCACTACGATATTTAGTTTCAAGACATTTTTTCTAAAATTGTCGCTATTCAAATTAAGGAGATGAGAATGGATCTTCGTTGCTGAATGTTTCTAATGACATCTATATTTAACATTAACAGGTCTAAACTGTCTTGTATATTCTTACGTCCGACATTTTCTTCTTATCTTGTTTACTTAAGGATGGATCTCAAATCCCAGTATTCTCATCCTTTGTTTAGCAAGAACTTCTGTAAACGTACATATTATTAGTAGGATTTGACTAAAATATCTAGAAAATCTAACTTATACAAAGAATCTTCGAGTTCCTAATTCAAGTAAACTGGTTTTGCTGTAAAAAGTCTGTCTGTCTGATCTGGTTGTTGTCTTCTTATTCTATGATATATTTAGCTAGTAGGTAGTATGTTATCTGTAAGTTTTCAATGTTTTCACGAAACATTAATTTCACGACGAATACGTAGGTAGGAATACGACGCGTGTTGTGTGTAAGTACTGCCGTCAATGTTAAATGAACAGGAATATAAACTGTTTTTATACGTACCTAGTGGGTTGTAGGTACAGTTCTGTTACGTAGGTGAAAATAGTACGTAGGATGAATACTTTCTTTCTGTGATAAGAGAAAGAAAATGTACTACTACCTATGTATTACTATTGTTTTGGCCTTAAGTCGTAATGTATTACTTACCTTTACGACAAGATAATAATAATCTACGAGTAACATTAAAGTACCCCATTACTGTTGCACTACAAGGGCCTCGTTTAGTTATAGATTGTTTTTTTTTTATGTAGTAGGAAAGGACATACAAGCAGTACGTACATATTCTACCTACTCGACTCTTTACTTTATAGTGTCATTTAATTTCTGTAAAACCCCCGCAAAACAGACCTTGATGAGTGCGGGAGTTGTGTTTAAACACTAAAAAAATATCATAAAATAAGACTTAAGTAAAAGCCAAAGTTACATGTTAGTGAATAGAACAAACGTCGATTGAAACCCTAATCAAAACATAAACAGAAAACAAATAATTCCAAAAGTTTGTTTTACCCCAAAATTACAGTTAGGGACTGAGCTGAAAGGAAAGGAAAACGCTATTACAGTATTACATACGGAAGGCATTGCCCTGTAACCGTAAAGTTGTGTACATTCAATCAATACACCTGAAACAACATTACATACTTCCCTTTCAAAATCAAAATTGTTCTTAATGGCCTGTTACGATCTAAAGGCTATAGAGAGGTCTGTACGATGAGGGAATTAATAATGCCTATAAGCTATTTCCTTGCGCCCAAAGTAATTATCCTTGATACATTTTATTAAGATGGCTCCTTAGAGGGTAACAATGCAGCTGTTCAAGGTCTCGATGAGTGCGGCCTGTAGATAGAGAGTTAAGTAGATTTTATGGCGTTTTTGTCATTGTAGTTTGGTCATTTCGGTTTATTGCTAGTGTGGAAGGTCGGGATAGGGTCTTGTGTGCTTAGTTGCAGTCCTTGTATCACGGGTTTGATTGTATGGGAATTATCCTAAACAGAATTTGACGTCTCTGCTTATAGTAAAAATAAAGAAAAATGCTTACACTGTTTTTAAAGCCCATAGTTTTTATTGAAATTCAGACGTTTCATCTTATACGAGTCGCGTTTCAATTTCAATAATATGAACTATAAACGTATATATTTTATATGTTTTTAATTCACGCAAACTTCTACATTATTGCACATTGACAGAAGGTACAAGCTTAAAGTCTAGAGTTTCTTCAACGACTTCGACCTTAGGGATATCCTAAGGTCGAACTCGTTGAAGAAACTCTAGATAATTATGATCAATACCTTTTTTTAATTACCTACACAGAATAAGTCTTAAAAGTATCTATTTACAAGTCTGTACTTAGTTCATTTATTTACAACACTACGATCAAAAGACTTCATCTCGCAAACAAAGATTAAAACGGAAACGAGATAACCCTTTCCCATTTTTTATTCTCTAACGCCATGGTTTTGACAAAGGTGTTTATGTTAAGTAGGGAGGCTGCAAATGACTCCAGATTATTTACATTAGGTGTCAGTGACTCTTCTAGCGGTTCAAGCGGGACGTAAATCTGTTTCCACAGACAACTTTGATATACTGCGGTCACATTTTCATAATGTCTTTTTTTATAGCATACTTTTTTATTTTTGATATCTGTATTTAGAGAATGGTTAACTGTAGACCGAATATTATTTTCTATTTTACAGGCAAAAAGTATTCAATTGTCTTGTGTGTGTTTAGTTTTATATGTAAACACGTCGTTATTATATTATATTTGTGCCTTTTTATACGGTCATCAATCTGTCAGTGTAGTTACGAAATAATACGAGTATAATATCGTGTCACAATTGTATATACACACATCAAAAAAGTCTAAGCAACATGCATGATATTACAAATTTACCATTTATATTAATTTATTTTACCATTTATTTTAATTATAACGTTGTATTTTATTTTTAAAATAATATTTTTAGGGTTCTATGATGTAAAATTAACAGCTGTTTTCTTTATAAGTTCTTTTAATAACAGAAATTAACAATATTAGAATATACAGGTACATAAGAAACTAAACTTTTCTTTTACAAATTGAAATTTCTTAAGAAAATGAATTTATTGTGAAAGAATAGGACAATTTAATACAAAGTATGGCCTCCTCTGCTATTCAGAACTTGTCGGCAACGATTATTCATTGAATTAATGAGACTGTTTATGTCATCTTGCGGTATTCGCTCCCAATGGAATTGTAGCAAATCCTTCAGCTGTTGGGTTGTTGTCACTCCGTCCAAGTCCTTCAAAACACGTCTCTGGAGCATGTCCCATGCGTGCTCGATGGGGTTGAGGTCTGGCGATTGTGCAGGCCAGGGCAATACCTGGATGTTCTCCGTTGCCAAGTATTCACTGGTTCGCCGAGCTGTATGTGAACGCGCATTGTCATGCATTAACGTAAAATCGGAGCCAAAGGTTTGTGCAAATGGATGGACATAAGGTCTGAGAATATCCTCAACGTAATTTTCAGCGTTCATGTTTCCATTTACAAAAACGAGCTCAGTTCGCCTGTTCTTCATAATACCCGCCCATACCATAACTGTTGAGCCGCTGTATGGATGAACTTCCTGAACGCACCTGAGTCTTTCAGTATTTCCGGGTCGACGGTACACTCGCACCCTTCTTGTATCAGGCCTAAACCCGAATCGCGACTCATCGGAAAACATAATTTTATCCCATTGTTCCTGGGTCCATGTTATGCGTTCTCTACACCATTCATTTCGACGAGCGCGATTCCCGTGACGTATCGGTGGGCACCTGATAGGGCGTCGAGCTCGTAGGCCGTACTCATGCAGTCGATTTCGCACAGTTTGGGGACTTACATCAACACCACTTGAATTTTGTAGCCTCAAACTTATCTCTCGAGCGGTTAACATCGGCTGGCGTCTTGCAGTCAGTTGTATGTACCGGTCTTGCCGAGTGGTTGTACTCCTTTTACGGCCTGGATGCTGTTCAGCGGGTTCCCCTGTATTATTGTAGCGCTGCCAAAGACGACAAATAACACTTCTATGAATACCAAAATGTCGAGATACCTGAGATTGATTACTTCCCGCTTGCAACATCCCTACAGCTCTTTGCATTTCATCTGCCGTCAAATGACGTCGCTCCATGACGTAAAGAATATCTAACAATTCAATTTTGTCGCCAACTGTATTTAAATGGTTGGTAAAATTATAAAATCAAGACTAAAACGTAGCAATTAACATGCACTCAAATTCAAACAAATTCGCAGTCATTTGAATTTTATGAAAAAAAACAAAACATAATCGAAATTTTTTTTTTACAACCAGCCAGTATGTCATCAATAACAAAAAAGTTTACTTACCTATACACTTTGAGTGAGTAAATACTTAGAAATTAATTAATATAAATGGTAAATTTGTAATATCATGCATGTTGCTTAGACTTTTTTGATGTGTGTATTTCTTCGTGTGTTCTAGAAAGCGGCTTAGGGAACAGTCATTATCTCTTATTTTTAAAAGAACGATGGTAGGCATAAATAAATTATAGAGCGTAAAATTTGAAACCGCAACCTCGCGGACGGGAGCCGCTTACATGACCGCATTCCTTCTAGGGCAGTTATGTAGCAGTTAAAACTTGACACAAAAACTGTTACTAGCCTGTCACATCAGTGTGATCAATGTAGACTAAGTTTCTCTTTACACATGTTAAAAACCCTATAACTACTGTGAGACTTTCATGGACTACCGTAATGAGGAGATACTACAACAAACCAGGTTAACCAACCAAACCAACCTTAGGTTTTATCATAAAACAATAAAAGAATACCACATTAATAAAGAGAAAAAGAAAAACAAAGATATGATAGACAATTTATAAAGCAGAATCAAACACACTTATAATCATCAAACATGATAGCAACACTTAATGATGCACAGCAATGATAGGTGCATGTCTTACTACTGGTACAATAGGCGCATGGTGGACCAAAGGCGCATGGTGGATTAATGGCGCATGGTGGATTAATGGCGCACGATGGACTATGGCGCTGTGGGATACAGCGACGGGATGCGCAACAGCCACGGGATGCGCTATGACGGGATGCGCTGGGACGATCACTCCGGCGTGCGCGATCGCGATGATTGCGAGGAAAACTGCCTGGAAGTAACAATGAAATGTTAGATATTTGTGTTAATGAATCTTATTTTGTAGACAACTAGAACATAATATGGGTTGTGGGAACCTTTACACACATACATTTGACGGGTACAAAGAATGTCTAAACTCACTACACGCATTTTATTTTATTTTTATTTTATTTTCGTTTATTTGGGAAACAAACAGATAAATTACAAATATGGTTTATAACATGTAGATAATACATAATCCAGTGAAGTTTCCACTGTTAGATAAAACACAATTAAGGAAAGTGAATACAAATCAAAAAGATCTTAGCATTAAAAAGAAATATCAAGGTAAGATGACTTACAATTTTGTTAATTACAAAGCTAAACATAACAAAAGAGAGATGTTAACAGTAACAAAAAAATAAAAGAAATAATATACAACATAAATATAAAAATCTAATCACTAACTTGGACACAAGCATTTAACAAGTGCACCTTTATATTGATTGAAAGATAAATGAAAAATGTCAATACTAGCGAATCTTTTATTATGAATACAACACGAGCGATTAATAAAAAGATTATACCCATAGTTGGTTCGAGCTGTCGGAGGCTGGAAAACAAGTGCCTTTCTAGCGTTAATACGGGGACATTTAACTATAATTTTCTCCAATAGATAACTTGACTCTACGTGATTATTAATTATTCTGTATAGAAGCATCTGATCCCTTATTGATCTATGGTCAGCGAGAGACATGAGTTGTTGTGGTGGAGGCTCATTTCTATAATTAGACCTACGAACTAAATGTTTGAAAAATTTATTTTGGACCCATTCAAGTGAATCAATGTAAACCCCATATTGAGGGTTCCAAACCACTGAGGCATATTCTAAAATGGAACGGACAAAGCATTGATAAAGGATCTGGAGAGTTGAGGATTTCTTAAAATCTCTTCCTACTCTAAGAACAAATCCTAACATACTATAAGCCTTGTTCACAGTTTCTTTGATGTGGTAGTCAAACAATAGTTTACAATCTAAGTAGATACCCAGGTCTCTCACAACAGTAGTTCTTTCTATAATTTGATTATTTAATTTATATTCATAATCAATATTGGACTTTTTACGTGAGAAGGAGATAACATTACATTTTTTAATATTAAGTGACAATAAATTTTGATGACAATAGGAACATAAATTATCTAATTCTTTTTGCAATGTTACACAGTCGTCAATTGATTTAATTACTTTATATATTTTATTATCATCAGCGTATAATAAAAACTTTGAGTGCTTAAAAACATACGACACGTCATTAATAAATATATTAAAGAGCAACGGACCCAAATGAGAACCCTGGGGAACTCCAGAAGGAACAGGAACAAAAGTAGAGCAATAACCCTTTACTGTAACAGCCTGACTACGGTCTCTCAAGTAAGAGTCAAGCCACCGAAGCAAATCGCCATGTATCCCAAAGTTACCCAATTTGTTTATCAATATATCAAAATGAATTTTATCAAACGCTTTCGTATAATCGGTATACACGACGTCTACCTGGTGGCCATTTTCCATTGCGGTAGTAATGTAATCCACAAATTCGCATAGATTAGTTTCAGTAGATTTTTTATTCAAAAATCCATGCTGCTGCTCTATAATAAAGGGCCTTACTAAAGGAGAAATATAATTATAAACTATTCGCTCAAACATCTTAGGAATAACACTGATTTTCGATATCGGCCTAAGGTAAAAGCTCCTATTACGGAGGTATTTCGCAACATTTCAAAGTAAGAAACGAAAATAAGCATTTGAAAATATTTTTAACTGTTCAAAAAAATGTCATCGTTAAAAGTGGAATTTATATTTTGTATTACTGTCGAGTTTGTTTCTTTTAATGATATTAGTTATTTTTAAAAAAAGATTTAAATAGTCGGGTCGATTTTCCCTAATTCGGAGGTATTTTTTTCGTCAGAGCCTATTACTGCGGTAGACGATTCCTAATACGGAGGGTCAGAAATTATATTCATCCAAGTTCCGTACAAATATTATTTATCAAATAATTTAAATGTATTAGTAAAGTAAGTTGTATTTTTGGTATTCATTGACCATTGATTTGTATCTTTTTTAATGAAATTATTTTTTACTAGCTGACCCGTGCCCACTTCGTTAGGCGGGAAAATAGCGCGTCACTTTTTTAAACATGATTCATTATTGCTCTTCTCTTATTCGTCATAGCGTGATACTATATAGCATATGACACTCCCCGATAAATGTACTATTCAACACAGAAATAATTTTTAAAATCGGTTTATTAGATCCAGAGATTACCTCCTACAATGTCACAAACTTTACCTCTTTATAATATTATATATAAGTAATAAGTATAGATAGAAATACACGTTCTAAAAGAGTTTTGTGTTATTAAAATAAGGTTAACTTTTCTTTTTATGCTTAGTAAAATAAAAACAGAAATATAGAATTACATAGATTGCATAACTTTACATAAAAAGAATATGTATATTTAAAAATTTTTATCGCTTTTGGTTTTATACAAAACAAAAAAACTTACGTATCACATAACAATTCTATTCTCAAAATCAATAATTATGGTACCCTAAAACTTGTAATTTTATGTTCTATGAATAGGGCCGTAATAGAAAATCATAGATCCTAACACAGACTTACTTGGAAATAATTACCACCGCAATAGGAAAACTACTCCTGTTTTTAATAATCCTAATTCGGACCTATCAAAACTTCGATAAATGGAACAATGTAAATGTTTAATGAAACTATAACAGTTTTTTGGTTCATATGTGTAAACAGTAGTCAACAGTTATACAAAATAAATGATTTATGATAAGTTAAAATACACCTTCCTATTTTTACCCTTTCTAAGAAATCCACATTTTGTACTCAACAATTTTCGTATTTAATTCGATTTCTAACTACGAACACATACCGCAGAATATGGTTTTTAGTTTATGAGATTAATAATTATTGCAAAAAACCTTGAAACAAGTTCAATAAGTTAATAAATTGAAAGTTACAAGCAATTAAACATGCCCAGTATTTTTCCTATTACGGAGTTATACCACCGTATTAGGACGAATCTATAAAATTCGTGTCGTATTACGGCGCTATTTTATTTCTTATTTTTTGGATATAAAACGAGTTACAAATATAAAACAAGCTATTGAAATAGTAAGTGTAATAGTAAGAAAATGCTATGAATAAGAAATAAACCATCTTAAACGGCTCATTAATACGAAAAACTTAGTTTCTAAATATTAGTGTACCTAATTTTGTTGTTTAGCGTTTGTATGGAAATCCCTTTCACGTCGATGCCGTTACACAGATTGATTGATTTTGATTAGTTATCTATGTTCTATACTTGCAAACGTCAGGTAAATCATGAAGTAATAGATGTAGAATAAACTGATTTCGTTTTGTTGTACGTTAACTGAATAAAACCTGAATAAAACACGAAAATAGAAATACCTCCGTAATAGGACGCGATTTTGACTACCGCCGTATTAGGAGCTTTTACCTTATATAGTTAGCTACATTATGCTTATCACCGCTTTTAAAAACAGGTACAACATAGGAACGTTTCCATAAACGCGGCATTATTCCTGTTGACAAAGACCGGTTGAAGAGTATGAATAAGGGATAGCTTAGTTGCTTATAACATTTTTTTAGAAAAATTGGCGGAATTCCGTCTGGTCCAGCTCCTTTGTTGACGTCCAGACGTTTAAGGTACTCTTGCACAGTATCGACCGAGATGAATACAGCAGATATATCTACAAAATTATGTAAATATTTTTCGTTGATCGTTAAAGCTGGCGCAATGCCATCCGACAGGAAAGCTTCATTAAAATGATTATTAAATAGATTACAAATGACAGAACCGTCAGAAGAAGAAGTATTATTAAAAAATAACCTATCAGGCAAGTTCCCGATTCTCTTTTTAGATTTAATGAATGTCCAAAATTGTTTACTATTTTTAGAAATATTATTTTCACATTTAGCTATATACGAGTTGTAGCAAGTCATTTCTATGTCCTTTTGCCTAGCTCTTAATACAGAAAAACTGCAGTAGTCAGAGAAACGATTGTATGTTTTCCATTTCTTATGAAATTTTCTTTTTTCTTTCACAACTTTTATTAGAGCAGAAGAGTACCAAATAGGAAAACTACTATTAATGCGTATAAGTCTCTCAGGTACATTTTCAGAAATTATGTTATCCAATATTTTATGAAACTCTTGTACAGCATTATCAATATTTAACTCTGCAAAACAGTTGTCCCAATTGATTTGTGAAAGAGCATGTTCAATTAATTCATAATCACAGTTACGAAACAATCTAACAAATCGAGATGGAGACCGGAGAGTCTCAAAATTTACACCCGATATACTCATAAATAAGGAAGGATGATGAATATCTTCTTTCACAAGGGGTGATGTACAGTGGCTGACTCTACAGTTTAGATTACTTATAACTAAATCTAATTGTCTGTTATTTACATTAGGAACAATGTTGAATTGGCTCAGACCATTAAATGATAGGAAATTGGATAGCGCAAACACAAGTGGGCAGTTCAAGCTATCGAGTAGGATAGAATTATTTAGATTACTATAGTTCCATGAAGCTTTACTTATATTAAAATCGCCAACAATTAGAAAGCCGTCGTCAGGACTTCTAAGTATGTTGTTAGACACGTTTTCAAAAAAATCAGTTACGTCATTATAATGGGACGGATTATGCGGAAAATAACAACAGTAAATGTAGCATGATCTTTTACTATTGGCAGACGTAACGTTCATACGAATTGAAATTATATCTGCCGATCGTTCTTTGTTTGAAGGAAGTATGGTGACTGCAGTGACAACAACACCTCTACGTACAGCTATTAGTACTCCTCCACCCATTGAATCATTACGAGATGAGTAGTCCCTATCACACCTATAGACAACAAATCGGTCGTCAAATAATTCGGAATCATTTATACTAGGCAATAGCCACGTCTCACTTAAACAAATAATATCTTCACGACATAAAATTAAATTTCTATAAAAATCATTAGTTTTACTTCTTAGACCACGAACGTTTTGGTAACAAATGGTCAAGCTATCCATAATTCGAAATAAGTAAAAATAAAATCATGTTTATAAAATATTTTAATCAGACAGCCCGAACCAAAACTGATCAATAACTTACGAGTAATACGATAACAAGTACGCAGTTCCGACAAATAAATAATGTTACGCCAATAGTAAAGCGACACATTAAGCTCTAATAGTACACAGGCAATATAAAATGCACCTGCCAGTCCATAATCCAGAGCAAATGTAGATAAACTGATATAATAGTATAAATGAAATAGTCCAATACTAAATAAAGAAATACAAACTGTTTCTAAGTGAAAATGCTTATTTATAAAATAAACCAAAGTAATACGTCTTTTAATGTTTGAAAACATGAACTTAACTCTTAACTTAACTACACTACGCTTAAAAGTAAAGAGTGATTGACTATAAATTATAATAACAGAAATACAAACTATTTTTGAGTTAAAATACTTGATTATAAAATAAACTAAAGTAATGCGTCTGTTAATGTTTGAAGACATGAACTTAACCACACTGCCCACACAAGCAACATATGATTGACAATATAAAATAATACCTACAGTATTTTTTTTAAATCGTCATGAGTGACAATATGTATCACAGGACTAGTGTCAGATTTACGTACCAGTATGCAGCAATTACGCACCCAGACATATTTATATAGTTTCTCTTTAGCTATTTTCTTGACATTAAGCAACAACGACTTATTCGCTTTAGTAAGATGGTCATTAAAGTAGACTCGAGACAATTCACCTGCAAAACCTATGTCAGAAGCACGGAAGTCTTTTATAAAACGTAATTTAGTCAGTAAATCATCTTTTCTATATCTTGAAATAAACCTGACAATTATAGGCTTGTACAAATAATTATGGTTCGTACAAATAATTGTATAGTGTGGAATTTAAACCCGCTAACATCAGCACGAGAGTCTTATATCACGACCACCACACAAACGTGACAGTTGACACAAAATGTTAATGGATTTATAATTTCTTAAGTTCTCTGCAAAAAAATATTTCGCTAATAAAGAGGACAGGACTTGCAGTAGGGCATTATAAAAACGGTTGAAATGATTTTTTATATTACGTTTCAAGACATTAATGAAAGAAAGGAGGTAACACGTGTACCGGATAACTGATTCAATACTAAATAATAAAAGAAGCTCTCGTGTCTTTCAGTAAAAGATGATATTAGACGTGTATTAGACAGATTGACTGCCTGTGATATAGCAACATTGGTAACTGAGTGGAACAGTTATTAAAAAGAGTATTAATTAGGTTATCATAATATTTTTACTTTAATTAGGAAACCTATAATAATAAATATGCACGGATACCTCTACACAGCGCCATTGTTTCCAAAGTAAGCTAGGCTTAACCTGCTTGTGTTATGGGTAACAGAACAACGAATATTAATACTTATATACTTTATTTTTGTAAATACATACATACATATTCTACATAGAAACACTCAGACCAATGCAAACAATCATTTTCATGCACACAAATATTTCTAAGGACGTTAGAGATGCATTATGATCGTGTAAAGTTTATACATTTGAAAGAGGACTGTAAGGAGTGAACAGTCTTTGGTTAATAATATGAGAACATGAGTGTCATAAGCGTATTTTTATTCATCATCATTATATCAACCAATACATGTCTACTAATGGACATGAGCCCTTTCCGACCCCCAACTTTATAACTATAATTTATTTATATTATACTGATAACAGTGAAAGTGTCTAACAGTTTGTACGATCAAACAGGCAAGAATATTGTTAACTTTTTATCATTTCAGTCGCTAAGCTAAAAATCTCTTTTGAGTTTCAAAGTTTTTTGTTTACAGTAAAAAAGCCTTTGTTTGGTCCAGGTCCCTTTTGTTGACACATTAGAACGCTAGAATAAAATTTGTACATAGGTATAGGAATACAATATTTATTTATACTGTCTGATATTTTTCTTTGATCTTTACTGGGAATATTGTAGGTTCAATGAAGGTAGTTTACTTGAAAAAGACAAAACAAATATATCTAGAAATATTCTTCATACAGGTTTGTCCTCCCACGTTTGTAGACTACGCTTACAGACATTTTTTAGGTACCTGTAGCTTTTTATACACTTAGCAAACAATATATAAAACATGGATGTCTTTTAAGATTTTTATTATTTCTGGCTTTTTCGTATCTTGGCGTGAGTTTGACAATCTATAAGATACGAAGGCGTATAAGTTTTTTTATGAACCATTTCTTGTGAAAGGTGTGAGTTGGAGTGGTACATTAAATAGTTTTAGTCCTTTCTATATTGGTAAAGTTGCGATTGTGAATAGTTTTACAAATAATCGTTTATTAATTAGATTAACAATGTCAGTGCTTGCCAGTGTAAGCAAATTAAAATTATGTATGATATGGTTGAAACACTAATTTAAAATATCATCAAATAAAATAAATTACTTAAAAAGGGTATATGATAACGTCTAATCCATTTTCGGATTAATGGATGTAATTTCGTTTGTCAAAAATCTAAGAGAAGCATATTTACCTATCCAACTAAATAAATTTATATGCTTTTAAAATACAGCCCACTGCCTGTGTGTGAAGTTAACAGTATTATCTACATTATTTATTTACTTATAAATGTCAAAAGGTTAACCATTCGTTCGGTTAATAACATCAAACTATTTTACTTCTCAGTTAGTACGTGATTCTCGCAAATAAACATTAAACTGATTAACCTTTAGTTCTAACTAATTTATAGTGCCTAACTGTTATAAATAACTATTTAGTTGACAATTATTTTATTAATAGCTTTTATTTTTAATTAATTGTTAGTTAAAAAGGGAGAGTGTTACTTAGGCTTTAATGTACTGTTAATGTTTTATTGTCTATTGAAGTGATAGACTTGATTATAAGGAGTCACCACCCGTTGCACCGATGTCGTATAAGGTGGTTATAGGAATACTACATAACAGTCTGTTGTCAGCAAAGAATGAAACCTTAATCTAAAATCTGTTACCGGCCGTTATTATTACAATAATTTTTTATCGTTCTAAGTTACCAGTATCAGCGGTTATTAATATAATTTACTCTTAATCTGCCCTATGATGTGCACATCATTTAATTTTACCATTTTGCCAGAATAATGATGTCCAATTTCTAGACACAGCCTCCAGAAACCTTTCTAGTGCCAAGGAAAAGTATTACCATCAGATTTACGTTTATTTTTACCATTACTCATACTCATAAATGTCTGCAAATATGCATATTTTAACTCAATTATTACAAATTTATATCCGTGTGGTGACGGATACAATATGTCACCACCTTATCTCATCCCATGGGTGTCGTAAAAACCGACTAAGGGAATAATAGCTACTATCTTAATGTTATAAAAAGAAGGAAAACTTGAAATTAAACCCTATACCAATCCGTCTGGCCAGTGTGGTATTAGAAGGCCAAGTAACCCTCCGTTACGGGATTAGGCCCGTCCCTGCAGTGGGACATTGATGGGCTGTTATGATGATTACAATTTTTGCTACAATCAGGGATATAAATCTAATTCTCTCTAAAGCTTTGCCTTGTATTAGTCAACAACTTTGAACTTGACTTCGTGATCTAGTTACTACAGATTACTGTATATTTTTCTATGTCACCTCTAGTTGCTCACAACTAATTATAATATACCAGGGCACGCTTCAAGGGTATGAATAAGTGTCATCCTATCGCTAGTGGTGACAGTTATAGCCATTCAAAGGTATGTTTCACTTATTTTTGCTACCCACCTAACCATTAGCTGGCCTACCAAGTTTAAACGACCAAAAATGTTCTCGAGATCCTCCCTTCTAGACTCCATAGATTATGGATGAGGAGTCAAGTTGAATACAGAAGCAAAATGCTTGATTACCATGATCTAAGATGGGAAGATGACACCATGAATACTTTATCGCCAAGCAAATAGTATTAAAATATTTTAATAAATAAATAAATAAAATAAAATATTCTTACCAACTTATACATGATGCAAGTGATTTATTTAATTGTGTGTTAATCTGTAGATGCAAGACAACTGGTACCTAGATCACCTAGGATCTGTCCTTTTATAGTCCTTAGAGCCTACGGCCTAGGCTGTATGCGTCTACTGTAATAAATCTTACCGTTTGGCAATATGCAACTTGAGAATACTATTGTCGTGCAGTCTCAATCTTGTGTATTGGCATAAACTTAGTAATGAATTTATTGAATTATTTTGTTTGAATTATTTTGCATAATTTACGGTAGCTAGGTGGGAGGTTGAAATATTTTAGTAAGATGATGTGGTAATAGTGTATTCTTCAATACTTTTTTTACCACATTAGATAGGTTCACATGGTATTGACCATGGTAACATGGTTACATGGTTAATATGCAATGTATTGTATATTAGGTATTCTTATTCCGTTACCACTAGGATGAAATTTGGAGGCTTAGCTTACAATTTTTCTTGCCGAGGGATTTTTTTGTTCCATTGAAGACAGGATGTCCTTCTAACGTTAAGTTATATAAAAATAACAGAAGCACTAGTTTATTTGACAGTTTATAATCATATGTAAAAAGAATACATTTGAATAAAATATGTCGATAAAACTTTGCTTCTAAATAATAATACTAACATTTTTTTTAATTACTAATTTAATTAAGACGTATAATTAGTCTACGAAGAAATAAATTTACGACGACAAAACTAGACGATGCCATCTGTTTCGTTCCATTCGCACTCCTTGAAATATTACGAGACAATTATGATTCATTACTTAATTGTAAGCGCTTTTTAAATTAGATATAATTGTACTTTAATGTAGGTATAATTGAAAGGAGGTTTGAGTTTTCAAGATTCTTGGAAAGGATATTTTTTTAAAACACCATACTTACGTGTTCTTACCAGGTTTTTAAAATCCCACTGTATGGTCGGATTTCCTGCAATAATAATGATGTATATTGTCTATTAAAACCACGATGTCCAGGTGCTTTTATTACTTTCCGGCTATGTCTGATTTTTTTCTAAGAATGTCTAAAATAGACTGTTTAGAAGATAAAACTATAAAAGTTCATTAGAATTTATTGATAAAATCTTAAGTTACCTATTTCGCTCGGTCGCTTTTTAGGTTTTATTATAATACATATATTTCAAATTATTCCTTTCATTACTTCTGATACTTTTTATTCATTCAATATTTTTATATTCTTATAATTTTAAACAGTAGTTTATTGTTTTATAATGTTTTCTTCCATTTGATACATTAATCAAATTTCCCAACGGCCAATACTATCTATTACCACTATACAAACGTATTGGCTTAAGTTGCAGTCTTATAATCAAGATATTAATATTATTGAACATACATTCATGCCCAATGAAGCCAGCCTTATCGTTTGAAAGTGTTAAATACTTAGCTCTTGTAAAAGTTTTAAAAGTTATCATATAGGTACTTTCCCTATAAGCATTTGTGACTCTTAGCAGTAATCATTATTCTTTCACTCCAAGCGCGAGTCTTCTCTATTAGTCTAAGAAGAAATATAGCATTACAATCTCGAAGTCAAAGATGGAGGAAATTAAAATCAATAATTTCATATCTATTTTTTTCACTTAAAATATGTACACGTTTTGAATGCAAATTCAAATATCTTTATTCAAAATAGTAACTACAAATTATTGTATCGATTTGAGGTCAACTTATTATACTACTTACCTAAGTTTATAAACATTTCAAAGTTTAGAAAACTTTATAACCGCTTCCAAAGCGCTAGTAGAGAAGAAGCGGCGCCGTAACAAACTCTACTACTTCATTTTCTAGACTAATAAAGTACTATATAGACACCACTACTGCATACAAAAATATATTTAAGTAGTTATCGATAATCATCACATTCAAAAAAGCTTAATGCGTTTTCAAATTCAAAACGCTTACATTGCTTTCTTATCACTCGATACAATAATCGATACCGCAAACCCTTTTCTATTCGATTCATCGACAATATCGTAAACATGACGAGAAGAGACAGAAATCTCATTTAAAATGATGTTTAAGCACTTTTCAGTTCATTCCCCTTTTCGTCGTATGATATTAGTGGAATGGTCTTTCAGTTTGATTTCATTGTCTCTGTGGCGGACACGAGGGGCAGAGAAAGCGATTAAGTAATGATAAATGTGGCTGGTTAACATGTTATCTGTGGGCTTTGCGCTGACGTTAATTACACTGCCCACAGATTAACTTTTGTATCTTTGTATACTAAGGAAGTAGATATCTTTGAAGCATGTATGCCTATTTATATTTTAATAGTCTATAAATGTCCTATTGCTATACTTATGTGCGCTTATTACATTCATCATGGATTCATGACGTTATTACACAATTGAAATTGTTACTTTGCTAAAGAAAGAAAGAAAAAGTATATTATTATAAAAAAGCCACAGGTAGTATAAAATAATCAGTATAATATTAGACAGTTTTAGTTTATTTTTAACATAATAGTAAATTAAAAGTATTTTTAAAGAATGAAAATAAAAGTGTTTTAATTACACTGGCTAAAACAAATCATAATGAAATAAGTTTATGACTTCAACATACATTTTTTACAATATAGGTACGAGTACCATTGGTTCGTTTATGTAACAAAAAGGTACATTCTTGAACGATAAAGACCCGAATATTTTTGGTCTAGGAGCTACATACATCTCAATTAGAACGTTCAAAGGCTACACAATGTTTTCAATGAAGGGTTTCCGATACTACATTTTATCGTGAAATCTCTTGTTTGATTTTTTTTACAAAAAGATTTTTACTATGAGTGTTGTGATTTATTTAATACTATATTTTGATGACGACCTCTGTGGCGCAGTCGGTATATTACATGGCTGCCACGCAGAGTTCTCGGGTTCGATTCCCGCTCAATGCAAATCTTTGTGTGCATGAACATGATTGTTTGCATTGGTCTGAGTATTTTCTATGTACCTATAATATGTATTTACAAAAAAAAAAGTATTTAAGTATGTTTATCCGTTGTCTAGTAGCCATAGTTCAAGCTTTGCTTAGTTTGGGACTAGGTGGCGATGTGTGAATGTAAGGATTATTTATTATTTTTGCAATGGTATGTTTAGGAGTTGTTTTCTTTAATTTATATCGTAAGTTATTATATAGCTTGTATGTTGTTTTCATTTTAAAATAAAAAAAAAATAAGAAAATTAAAATATACAATTTCTTTCAATCATTCACATAAACAAAATTTTGTGAGATAGTTTTTAATCGAAGCTCTGGCTCTCTTTCTTTTGCTCAATGTGTTCTTATTATATTATTAGTTTAATATTATAAACTTTGTATAGACAGTTTTCATATTATAAAATAAAGTTCTTAAAATAAGGGGGTGACGGCGCTTGTACACGCTAAGAAAAATCGCCGGGCCTACGCAAGAATTCGTGTCGTTTCTAAGCACGACCTGTGTACACAGCGCCGGCGATGAATAAGAAAATATTCTTGTCTGCGCAAGACAAGACACGGCAAACAATGTTGCGGAGGGGCGGGGAGCGGTGTAGTAGGGTATCATACTTTTTTGCTTTCTAGTTAACGTTTTTACTAAAGGAAACTCACACTGATTATCACACTTTTTATTACTTGCGCGCCCTACGCCTGTCTGACGACTGCACGAAAAAAAATCCTATCGTGTACACGTTTCGATTTGTCTTGTCTGCGGAAGACACGAAAAGTTTTCGTGTGTGGAACAGACAAAATTCTTAACGTCTACACGAAGATTTGTCTTGTCTGTCGTAGACACGGTAAATTTTCTTAGCGTGTACAAGCGCCCTGATAAGGAAAACATAATTAGTTTGTGTTATAAAATTGACTTTTTTATTATAAATAATATTAATAATAATGTACGGGAGGGTAACGCGTCTTCACTTTGTATTTGACATCGTAAGCTACAGGGTGTACTGGATGGGCTGGATGGACTGCATGCGCTGAAGGCACTATGTACAAGTTGTCGAGAGGCTCCACATGTCCTGCGTGGACGTAGGACGTGTGGTGGACTGGGTGTTCAGGCTGGGTTGAGTAGACCACGTTGTAGTAGCCTGACACAGATGTGAGCGTCACAGCTAGTAATAATACCTGTAAGAGAAAAACATTACATATTTGAATCATTGAAAAAAGGTGCCTGACATAATTTACACCACATAGTGAACTGTGGTGGGAAAGATTTGAAATTGTGTGTATCTGTGTCGCGCAATTTAGCAGAAATGTGATTCGTTTTTCAGTGCTTTAGGGCTCCCGTTTTTTGCTTTTCGGAACTTTAACCACCTCTTCATTAACCAATAATATTATTATTACGATTTACAATTGTGTTACAATGTCTTAGATGTTCTATAATGCAGTTAGTAGAGCTCTGAAAAAATGTGGCTAAGAAACTCATGTTAAAAAAATAAATTTGAATTTGTTACAATTTTACGGTAAAAGAATGATGTAGACGATTCTTATAATCGCTTGAATAGGCGGATGACACTATTCTATCAATATACTCATTATCGACATCTTTTGTAACATTTCTGTTCTTAAAACAAAGCAAACGCTAATTTCCCTTTTATTGTTAACATGCCTATTTTATTTGACATCAAATCCAATACCTAACATATTATGAATAACCTAAAGTAGTAACTCAAATACAAATCTAAAAATAAAAATAGACATAGTATTGGGAAGAATATTTACCTAGCATTTATCCATAGATAAAATACAATATTATTATAATCGTGTTTACTCGTATGTACTTGAGTACAGTATACTTCTATTGTTTAATAGCGGAGGTGTACATGAACTTTGATGTTAACTACAGACCCTTTACGCCTTACACAATTATTTGTAACTTGAATATAGTATTGTTTATCTTAATAGTGACCCAATAATCGCTATTTAATACTAATGACGATAATTAGAGAGGATGGAACGGAATTGGATAATTGGAAAGTAAAATCATTAATATTATTATCATGTTGATTGGTTAACTGATCTCTAAACTAAACTCAAATGCGCTTGCCTGGATAATACATTATAATATTATGTTATGATTCATTAATACAAGTTTCTTTTATTCAAACCTAACACGAAACAATTTTATATGCGATCTCCACCAAAACAAGAGTAGGAAAATCCCATTACCAAGGACTGGCGTGATATTACCGGAGATGTACCTATCTATTGTGAATATGTAGTCCTATGTTGACCTTTAAATCATTGCAAAAATCACAACATGCCAGTTAATCAATCAATTACCAACATGTAATGTCAAATCACAAAATCTATTTCAAGCAGTATTCAATTTAAGGCGAATATATTACAAAATATTCCGCCAGTGACCCGCTGCCCTAGACCCGATGTTGATCAAGTCAGACAACTTATTGATATCTCTAGTGACAGACACGTGAGCTGTGTTTACGATGGCCGTTATACTTTGGCTGAGCTGCGATGTTGTATGTAGGTATAGCGATTACTGTTATTCGTTTTGCTTGGGACAGCCGTGTAGTAAATCGTTTAGAGGAATTATTAAATAGAAGCACAATTAATAATAAGTAGTAGTAACTCTAGTTCTTCTATATTTAAAAATGCACAAAATTGGTAAAAATGCACAAAATATTTTTTACTATTTATATTTATATTACGATTTAGTTTTACATCGTCATATTGCTAAACTGACCTTGTAATATTAGGCACTAGACTGATAACATACTTTATTTTTGTAATTACCAGTATCAATCAATTAGCCTATCGCAGTCCACTGCTGGACATAGACCACTACCAACACGCGCCACAGAACACAATTTGATAAACATACAATCTTTCTTTAAAACCGAGTAAGAATACGTGATTTTTATTTCCCATATCACCCTAAGGGCGAAACACTAAAATGCTACTAAGGAAAAGTACTTAACATAAAACCTTATACCAATTTGCGAAGTCAATGTGGTATTAGCAGAAGAAAAATCCCTCCATCACGACATTAAACCCTGTGATAGTTAGTAGAGACTCTCAAACCCCAAATTATTTTACAAACTCGAGTTTGTAGAAAAATTTAGGCAAAAAAGAGATCTTTTTGCGACTGTACCATTTCATACCATACATTTGTTTATACAACGTATATATAATAATATAAATACATAATTCTAAATCTGTACTAGTTTTGCTACGTATGAACGAGCTCTGTGTTACCATGTCAAGGTTTTAGGCATAACATAAATATCTGGAGAAAAGGTTCCCACATTAATTAGGCATGTTTTTGTTTTCTCCGCATAACTAGATAACTGTGTACTCACGAGAAAAATATAGGAAGAAATACATAGGAAGTCTTGGTTTTATTCTCTTGGTAGTCTGTCGGAGCTGTAAGACGTTTCTAATTAAAAATTTCCTTTAAAACCAAAGCATTGATTATAATGAGCAAATTTCGTATACATCGAGGGACTTCGTACAATTTTTTTAATGATAATTCCTCCAAATCGGTAACCTAATTTTTAAAACAAAATATCTAAGTCAGAAAAAATGGTAGCACAAACCTTTTTAATAAAAAACATTTTTTTCATATTGGTTAAGAAATAAGTCGAATCATTGGTATCTTTTCTACGATGACCTCTCTATTGTCTCATCTTCTCTATGAAGACCTAGATGAAGAGTTTCTAGGTTCAATTTCTTTCATTAGTCAGTGTTCAATTCCAAATACTTTCACCCATTTTTACGCTACAAGCCGTTAGTTGTTAGTC
Organism: Schrankia costaestrigalis; assembly: GCA_905475405.1. Taxonomy (NCBI): domain Eukaryota; kingdom Metazoa; phylum Arthropoda; class Insecta; order Lepidoptera; family Erebidae; genus Schrankia; species Schrankia costaestrigalis. The sequence continues at coordinate 18,565,961 of FR997841.1, forward strand.
CTTGCGGGAATGCACTCGCGATACTTTAATTCTAGGGGTCAAACTTGACACCAGGAGATCCAAATAAAAAAAAACTAATAAGAAAATCTTACCAGTGTAAAGTATTTGTTCATCTTGTCTGTTGACGTATATTATACTAGTTTTTTTAATCCCTTATATGTCCTTTTATATGAATCCTTCAACAATAGGTTTTGCAACGTTATTATCATAATACGTTCGGAAATTATAACTTTAAGTGTTGATGCGCTCTTTGTCTTACTTCCTGATTGATTTATTAATTAATTATTATCATAATTTTAATTAGTCTACGGTAGACGAAGTCATTGAAAGAGAAAAATGATGTTTTGCTTTTTTCTTTATGAACTAGCTGGGCCTTCCCCATGACTTCGTCACGGAAAATTTAAATGAATAGGTAAAATTTTCAAGCATTGTATTTTTTTAAAGGAAGCCTTTTATTCATTTTGTAGAAGAATAGCCTAAATAACTCTTACGGTATATAGCAATCTGCCAACTTAACTCCTTAATTAAAAAATAACACCAATGTTACTAATTCTTTAAATGTTTTATTAGTGACGTATTCCCATTCCTAATTTTCCGAGAAGTAACGGACACTATTTTATTTAAGCTTTCTCTTAGTTGATTCTATGTCACCCGTTGGATGAGATTGGATGGTGTGTAAAAAGGAAAATATTAAATCTATTATTGTAATTTAATGTACGTAACATTATATTTGTTGTTATTTAATGTTAAGTGTGTAGTGTAATTAATGCCAATAGTAGGTATAAAAAAATCTTGTAGATAATTTTCCATTAAACTGATTAATTGTGTATTAAACCTAGAAACCCTTCTTTCACCAGATAAAATCAATGTCAGTCTTATAAGGCTCACTAATGCGGTCACGATCGTTTCACTTAACATTGAACAATTATTAATGTACTCTCGGTGACTACGGGCTTTCATATAACAACCTTCTTGACAGATTATATTTAAATATGATACTTCCTGATGTGGGGAAGTCAAGGGGATAGGTCTTTGCCCAGAAATTAATTGTGCAAAGGAAATTGAACCCCTTGAAGCTCTAACTAAAACGCTATTTCTTCAGGTTTAAGGGCTACCATAAACTTGTAACTAACAACACCCGTGACCAAACGAAAGCCGTAAGATTTTTTCCAAAAATATTATATTTGTCTAATACAATACAAGATCCCATACAACGAAACAAATAAACCATGCTCCCAAGTTCCTATAAGCTTCAGAACTCATACATTTATTCCTAGACCCTTTGTTATTTACACTCTTATTTATCAGTTATGATACTCTTGTTATTTTCACGTAAACAGAGTCAAGGCCACGGACTTATTTCACTAGTATTATTACTTGGTTTCGAAGTACTATCGTTCAACTGGGCTTTCCTTACGCCATCTGATTCGAACGATCTACAGCCGAACTTTTAAGGGCGGGTCCAGAATGTGTATTATCATCATAACAGCCTATTAATGCCCCACTGCAGGAACGGGCCTCCTCCCATGACGGAGGGACCCTTGGCCTACTAATACCACGCTGGCCAGATGGATTGGTATAGGGTTTAATTTCAAGTTTTCCTTCTTTTTATTTTATATGATTAGATATGTATAATTTGCCTAATTCGATCACCGTATCTGTATCAGCGTATCACATCTCAAGCGCGCGTCCACATATTATGCGATCATGATACATGCTGGCGACACAGATTCGGTGATCGGATCGGGCAAAAGATACATGTATGGACCCGCCTTTAGATAAAGAACTGAAATATCTAAAACAATCTGCTAAGTTTCATTCTACTCAGCAAATTATGTTTTGTATTCACAAGTATTACGTTCCTAGTGACCTACTTTTTCTTTGAAATAATAAAGCCCTTATTCGTAATGAAGCGGTTTCATAACATTAAGACCTTAATACCTTCGTGGTCCAGTGGGTTTCAATTAGAAGAACTCGTGTTGGAATAGACATTAATTAAATTTTCTGTTAAAATTTTGAATTTATCAGCATTCCAGATCTTGGCAGCAGTAAAGGGTTAAATGGAAAAAAAGGAATTGAACTTCCTTAGTTCGCGCTAGTTTTTTCTTAACAGTGAACGGAAAATTCGAATCACTTATTAGTAAAGTTATCCGTGACGTGCTCACAGCTAGTTAAATTTTTTGTTTATAAACTTTATCTCTGGTTAAGTCATTGAGGTCATTACCTAGATGGGTTACCTTTTAGTGATTTAACACCAGGTGGCTGCAAAAGAAAGTAAGATCAATTAAGCGGCTTCTGCATCTTATGATCAGATTGTGTAAAAACAAATACTTGATAGTTAACTGATTTGGTTCTTGTTATCACCTGAATAATTAGCACTTTTAATAAACCTATTTAATCAATATTGTTATCGATATTACTTACATTATATTTCATTCTAATCATTTGTTTGCCTAGCTTGAATAATATTAGCAAGGCAATGTAACAAGTTTGTACAACTTTAAGTCACTTTATAACTAAGTTCTTAATGTACACTAAACTTTAGCCCCAGGGATTGTAAAGTAATTATTTAAATAATTCTCGATACTAGGCATCAATTTCACAAAATGTTTTTGACCTTTGTTCTTTAAATTATAAATAAGAATAACTTTTAAACACCAATAAGGACTTTACCACGATACACTTTACCAAAAATGTCTTTCATCGTCTGAAGATAATACATTTCTCCGTTTTACAAATTATTAAGTTTTTCCTGGGTATCGTACTCGGCAAGAAATATGCTCGTCTATTTTGTAAGATCACACAAATTGTGCGTAATAAAAGTGGATATTTGAGCCCCATTAAAAAAATCAAATAACTTCTTCTTTAGTTTCATTAAACTTTTCTGAGGATACTTTTACCAACTGAACTTATAATTAACAAACACAGGTAAATAGTCTTGGTTCGTTCAGGAGTTCCACACAATTATTTCCAAAAAATTATAAGGAAGTACTTATGAAGTAGGTAGAACCTACTTTAAAATACCGCCATCTGCCGCTGTAACTCAACATTAATGCATCCGAATAAACAAGTTGTTGCGACAGTTGGCGTTTAGTTTTATTTAAAGAACTGATAAGGGCAGCATACTACAAGACGAGATGCTACAGCAACGTATTCACTTATGATATGGCTTTTAATATAATCAGTGCGGTGACGGACTAAGAAACATGCTGTATTGTTACTACCCCATATTATAGGCAGGACGTTGTAAAAGGCGATTAATAGACTACCATCGTGGTCACCGGCGGTTGTGGATGGTTTGCACCTGGTTTCGATGAGCTTAAATTGGTGCCTCTTAATCGCGTCTCGGGCGACAGAGCAAAACGTGGTTAATTATGGGCCTCTCGCTTGATCGCTGCGTCTGGTTGCGGATCGTCCCCGTAGACTACTACTTACCATTAAATACTTCTAGCAAAATAGTTACCAGTTTACTTTAAAGGTGCCTAACATAATCATCAAAATGTTTATATTATCAAAGTGACTGGTATACTTACGCAATTTGCAAAATAATCTCTGCCTCGAATTTTAATTACACACACACTGTTAATTGCATGTCAGAAAACAAACAGTAAATAATAAATAAGCATTTTTTTTCGTATTAAAAACGTTAACTTATTCATTAGCACTTAACATACCTAAGCTTATTTAGCATCGTCTTGAATTTTAAGTCTAATTACTACAACTTAATGAGTACATGGTTTAAGGACATACTGGTTCGGTGAAGATTTACTAGGCTTAAAGTTACTAAGGAAAAAATAAACCTAAAATGTGAAAGCTTAAGCATAACCTTGCGCCCTTAAAATTAAAGGATTTAAGTAGAATAACACACAAAATGTTATGCTACATATTTATTAACAAAATAAGATATGTACAATATAATGTCGAAAATTGAAAAAAGTTAATTTCTGAAAGCTACATTTATATCTTTGAAAGTTATTTTGATATCATACATACTCGTAATAGTAGATATTTAAGAAAGAAAGTACATATAAATATAGTTATTTCTTTACATAAATTCAAATGAGCTAGACCAAGGATTCTCATACGAAACATGAAATTAACATTCTGTGTCCGGAATTTCATTAGTACTAGCCCTAAATAGCTCAAAGGTCTTTAACCTTAAATACCAAAAACAATATGAAGCAAATTATTATATTATGAAGATCTAATAAAAAATATACAAAAGATTTTTTTCTTTATTAATGCTGAAAATTATAAAACAAAACCTTATAAAAATCTTCGTAAGAATTGACAAATTAACGATCATTCTCTTGAGAATATTCTCGTCTTCTCATTTCTTTTCTGTAGCTTATCATGACAATAACACAGTTTTGGTACCAAGGTATTTTATAGCACAAGACGGTGTTGTGCTGTTCGCTTAGTAGGTACTCGAAACTGCATTAGACATAAGTTCAAGAGATTTTACAGGCTTCGTTACAATAAATTCTATGCATTAATAGATGGATGTAAATATTAAAACAAGTATGGTGAATGGTATCCAGGCAGCAGTGGATGATGGGCTAGAGGGACGTGGTGCACGAGGGAGCTGTGGGTCACGAGTGGGGCATGGTACGCCGAGTGTAGCGGGTAGGTCACTGGTGGGTATACCACGATGGGTGCTGGTGCAGCCTGGGCAGCGGCCAGGAGAAACAATACTGTTAACTGTAAAGATAAAAAAAACATTAGTAATAATAAATTAAATAAAGTCTCCATTAAGACTTAGTTGAATTAGATAGGGAGCTCTCTTGTCTAAAATAGACTACTTCTAATTAAATATTGTGTCAATTTTTGGTGTTTAGTTCGATTTTGTCCCACAAAAAAAGACTAGGGGAAACATTCTTAAGTCAAAACATTAATTTATGAAATAACTAGTACTTCTCTCCCTACGTCATTTTAGTGTAATTTCACGTTTATTGACATAAAAGTAGAGTACAGTAAACTTTCAACCCTCTTTCTAAAAGAAAAGACTACACAAAAGAAGAAAAAAAGATACCACAAAATCGTGAACCATATTATGAAATACATCAAAGCATTATAATATTTTAATACTCATCTCATAACATTTATGCTTTTGACGCTACCTACTAAATAAAAATTTATATATGGACTTAATCTACTAATGAAAAAGTAATTTTTTATTTTTAGCTTCGTTATAGGTAATTATTACATTTTTCTTTTGGTCTTAAGTCGTCTGTGATATGTGTCATCTACAGAATCTACATCATTCTTAGTTATAAATTACAACTAAGTACTATATTTGTATTTTAATTACTTCACTTTTTATTTTTATAAACCCAATTGTGTTATACCTTTTCATTTTTTTATAAATTAGTTAAATAGAAAAAATTAAAAAGTTATGAACTAATTTAGAGCCTGAGTTACAACTCAACCTTTTCTCACCCAGGATGTGGTTACTAGGTTTGGGCTCTAATTTTATTTAATATAATAAACTAATAATTACAATTTGTGATTCTTTCTTTGAACTCATTTATTACGATAACAATTTTCATTAAAGTTGGTCAAATAATAACTAACAATCTTACCAAAAACATTTAATACTTCAATTTATAATCGAATTTGTTATCAAGAATTTGCAGTGAATGATAGCCATTATTATAATCAATCATTCTAAACGCTTACTCAAAAGTCTATCTGGTTAACCGCTTTGAAAATTTCGATTCATTATATTACGTCTCTATATAAATTGAAAACGAAAATTGAGAAGAGGTACATACTTTTAGATCTAGTCTTATTTAAAATATACAACATATTTATAATAAACTCTAAAGTCAAAACCTACCAATTTAAAAAAAGAATAAAATCAAAACATCAAAAACTTACCAAACGATACATTTTGAAGAGAATATCCGAAATCTATCAACTCCGTGAGTCAACTGCAATATCCTGGCTCTACCACAATTTATATAGCCTTAAAGTTAATTTCCCAGTCCGTAGTTGGTCAGGAATCTGCCTAATACGATAGACGGCATACTTGCTACAAAGTTATGTACTTACATAAGGTATACACACTTATTGCTTTCTAACTAGCTCACTGGTATTTATACACTTTTGATTAGAATTCTGGGTTGCACTAAAATTATTTGTGTCACATATTTTTATTGGGTTATATGGTATTAGTTATGGCGTAATGGTTTTAATTGCAGTTAATGTGTTTTTAGATTACTTATGGGTTGGTAGTTGATTTTGTAAGCCGCTTTTTCACGTTTACCCTCAATGGTTTTTTTTATAGTTGTTTCATAAGAGACGACGAGGAAAGTAATTCATTCGAATTATAGTGGAGATGAGGGAGGCACAAGACCGCGCAGAGTGGAAGCTTTTGGAGGAGGCCTATGTCCAGTAGTGGACGTCCATAGGTTGATATGGAGATGGATAGTGGAGATGCTATAACACATTCTATTTAGTTTGAGAAACAAACTAAGAATTTAAAATATTATCACCTTTTCTCTCTTTTGTGTAACGTAACAATCTATCAGCGTTAGTAAGCCTATCGATTTGATAATTGCAAAATCACCACTTACATGGCTTAAGAAGGCCGAGTTTTTCTCTTTGCTTAAATATTAATAAATAATATCTGCATGTCATAATGTTTGGGCTATGTAATTTCACAGTAGAATGAACTTAAATATATGTATCCTTACGAAAACAATACTAAAATACTCTTCTGTGTGATAATTTAGGTCATCAGCTTCGCTGTAGCCGACAACCGTGTAGTTTACCTTAATATGTCCTGAGTGGAGACGTTTGTTTAAATTTGTTAGTACCTGCGGCGTTTCAACGCGTGTCATGCATTTTTATATAACATAGTGAAGGATCAGATGCAGAGACTTTGGAAACTAGAAATGGTTGTAGTTTTTAAATCTGACGCTAAAAAATCTTTTTTCTTCTAATAAGCATTTTAAAATCTCACACGTATTTACATCTCTCCAGATACTCTTCCTTTTTCAACAATGGCAGAAATAAACTTGAGTTACACACCCTGGCTAGCCGGATAGTTTTATTATGGTTTTAGGTCAACTTTTCCTGTTATGTTATTAAAAAAACAAATCTTTAAAAAAAATCTCTTTTAGTACCTATGTGATGAGATGGGATTGTGACTCCAAATAATGTGTCATACATTATTTGGAGTATTAACAACCATAAGAGTTAAAACAGATTGTATTCATCTTTGACAGGCTCGGTGGTGCGACTGCCGTGGTTTGTAACTTGTGTTTCTCACAGTCTCTTAATCATAACAGCCCATTAATGTCCCACTGCAGGGACGGTCCTCCTCCTGTGACGAAGACCCCTTCGTTTACTAATACCACACTGGCCAAACAAATTGGTATAGGGTTTAATTTCAAGTTTTCGTCTTTTTATTTCGTTAAAATAATATTCACGAATAGTCCCTTAGTCGGTATTTACGACACCCATGGGATAAGATGGGGTGGTGACATATTGTATTCTTACTCCGTCACTACACGGAGAGCCTCTAAATAATATGAAGAGAAAAATAATCCTTATTGTAAGTAAACTAATCTATGTGTATCCAATAAAATCGTTTAAATAATTCCAAGTATAATTCGATATATTGGTCCGCGATGTCCCGTAGCCATGACCGGTACATATATGGCTAGTCTCGCAACTTCAACTTACCTTTAAATTACTCTCAATCGTTATTTCAATTAAATACATTTTTGTAATTTCCTAGAATTTTCCTCTAATACCAACATACATACTAAGTAGGCTTTTAATACAACTTAATTACTGTTTTGTTTTTCAGACGTATTTAAGTACTAAGTACCTACTTAATTAAAAAAATATTTTGTCATATGTAAATAAAAAAAAATCCACTATTGTCAACTATTGTGTTCATTAACCGCACTAGGTTCATCAATAAGTTTGTACTTATACTTCAGTAGTCACGCTAGGGCTTCTTATACACAAAGTTTCTAGTTGTTTGACTAATTATTCAGAATAAAACAGGAAGAGTAAAATATAAATACGAAACATTAATAATTAATATGTTTTAAATCATATAAAAAAATAGTTTCATACCAATCTTTTGATGCATAACCTCTCGTCACTTTACACAACGCCTTTACTAGCCCCAAATTAAGCAGCACTTGAACAAGAGTACTACCACGGTACCTTGTACATAACGAATCATCATAACAGCTCATTAGTGTCCCACTGAAGGGACGGGCCTCCTCCTGGGACGAAGGAATACTTGGCCTACTAATACCACGCTAGCCAGACGGATTGGTAAAGGTTTTAATTTCAAGTTTTTCTCCTTTTTATTTCGTAAAGATAATACGGATAGTCCCTTAGTCGGTTTTTACGACACTCATGGGATAAGATGGGGTGGTGAAATATTGTGTTCTTACTCCGTCACCACACGTAGACCATACTCGATCATACAGATCATCATAACGAGTAAACATACGTAACTAAATATATACAAACATTGACTTATGTCTATTAAAACAATAGATCGCTAAATTAATAAAGTTCCTAATTGGTGGTTTTCTATGAAAAGGGTCTCTATGAGTACTTGGAACCGACAGGGATGTACAATGATATTGAAAGTTGACGATCTAAACCAAACTTGTAAGTATCATAGTACATGGTAGACAAAAGTTTTAGCCTACCCGCATAGGAAAAAAACCGTGGAGTTATGAATGTACGCAATGAAGCTTATGGACTGATTTAACACTATTTCCTTCAAGTATTAGATCGTTTGGTTTTCCGTCATGAATAAAATGGATTTTCCAGTTTGGATGCGGTATCCTAACTATATTCTAGAACTAATACGTGCATTTTTATAATCTAGGGTCTACTGTATGAGCTTGAAATACAACTGAGGATAACACTCCGTCAGTTGCAGAAAATAAATTAAAAATGTCTTCAAAAATTAAAAATGGAGTAATTTGAAAAAAAATGTTGTAGAAATAATCACTGGCAAAGCTTTTCTATTCTAAGAATTTTCAAATTTATAAATACACTATAGTTCCAACATTATAATATATCGCAATTCTGGAAAAGATTATCCAAAGTGCAATATGATCCAAGGGATCAAGTTGCACTTTAGACATAAAATCTTGTAGCCGAGACACATTAAGCTAATGAGAAAACATAAAAGCTTTTTTCTGTTTTAAGAAAACACTTTAGCAGAATATCTTGGAATTTTTAAGAAAAGATTAAAACTACGTAGGGACCTTTGTTTAGGTTTGTGTTTATATCATAGTTATTTATGTTATTCAAGATAATTTTAGTATAATGATACAACAGTAACTACATCTACCTACATATTTAAAGAACGTTATTTTGTGTTGAGGTCAACAGGTCACGTCAAGCTTAACTCGAATATTATAACGAATTTTTATTTTGATTTGATTGCCGTTGAATAACTTTATAATACCCAAAATCAAAGTTATTGATGTAATTGTTTTGGAAGTAACTTGTCAATTTATTATAACTTAAACTTGTACAGCTCCATTATACTTTGATAGAACACCAATATTTTGAATTTGTGCAAAACGCGAACATTGTTTACAAAGTCACACCAAACAACTTCAAAGTTCGTAACGATTTTCATTTACAGAATAAACATTTTGGAAATTAACAATTCTGTAGCTTTTATATTGTTAAGATCATGAAAATATTGACAAAGTAATTGCATAAAGAATAAAAGTCAGAAATAAGTTAATTATAATTTATTAGCCGATCATTATAGTCTATATTATTATGACTTAGTGGTGGACAGCGACAAGGGGGAGGGTCTTGACGAAATGTCCGTGGTGAACAACTGAGCTGCTGTGGCTGATGGCAGATGGGGCAGTCTTGACCACGATGGGGGAAGCGTGGACAATTGGAGCGTGGTGCACAGCGTGGACAACAGGGGCGGCGTGGACTGTGTGTACTACTGGGGCAGCGTGGACAATGGGTGCGGTCTTCACTAAGACTGGAGAAGCGTGGACGATGGGAGCAGAGTGGACGATAGGAGCGGAGTGGATGGCGTGAACGGTGTGGACGGGGGTGCCGTGGTTGACGACCTGGCTGCTCTTGGTGATGGTGGTCTTGTGACCGAGCACGGGCACGGTGTGCACCACCGGGGCGGCGACGTGAGCTACCACGGGCTCATGGGCCAGCAGGACTCCGGGAGCGGCGACGGCGCAGGCCAAGATGGCGGCGAAAGCAACCTGAGGAATAGAAATCTATTAGTATAGAGTCTTGAAGAATTACATGTTAAATTGCCTAGGAATGTAATTAATTCACAAAACACTATTGTCTCGCAACTTATAAAAATATTAAACATCTAGTTAAGCTTTAACCTCGATGACTTTATTGTTGCAAAACCTGAACGATCACAAATAATAGCTTCGAACACAAACTATTAATTTTATGTAAATAACATCATAAACAAGGCACAGCACTGAACTATATTTAATAAAACTGCACTTACAAAGGACTTCATAGTTAATGTAGGTTTATGTGTTGACTTGACTGTGATGTCGAGTTATCTAACGAACTGTTGGCCCACCCCGGCTTATATACTTGAGTTGCCGAATATCGACAATGAATCGACGTAACGTGTACTTGAAACTCGAATAAATTATACGCGAGCTTTAGTGGAGGAGGCAAGTTGACTTTGATAAAGCCTTTGATTATGTTGTACTTTTAATTCCTGATAACATCACGCAATCACGGAAATTAATTTCACGTGAACTTTAACTTGTTTAGAATTAAACATGCGGAATTCCTTTAAAAAACAGTACCGTAAAACATGCAGTACTATGCTTTTGATGGTAATTTCCTCGTTCGTATGAATAAGTCCATCAACTAAAACCAAATCAACTGTGCTCTAAGTAAGTACCTAATATCTTTCTGGATCTTTGAGCACAGTTAAAGTTATAACGATACCACATCCAAAAACTTTCACTTGTAACTTGCGTCGCGGGACCTCATGGAACTTGTTAAATTATTGAATGCATAAATACAAACATTGACTTCGCTTGTATTTAGGTTGATGTCAAGTTCAGGCGACAATTATCTTCTTATGTAATTGGAAATTTGTGGGTCCAGTGAATTTGGCAGATGTTCCTAATCGCTCGTATTATGAGCTTCTTTTGACTAACAATGCAATGATAAAATATCCCAATTTTATTGTAGAAAAATCTGTAAGACGAAGAGTCAGCATGATTCTAGAAGTGGGAGAAAAATCCCTAGAATGAAAACTAAACTTTGACCTTTTTACTCAATGAGTTCTTTTCATCGGTTAATCAAACGCTATCCTGTTCATTTAAACAACACACACAATGTCAGAAACTTTTATCTGGAAGCTACCATCAGATTCACAAAAGGAATTAAGCCCCAAAAAGAATCTGTAAGAAACGTATTGTTAACTTTTACGTATATGTATAAGTAAAAGTTTCTTATAATGATTAGTAGTGTTTTATTATTATTATTTAATTATATAACAAAAAGTACACGAAACTGCAGCTATTATATTGTTATAACATAAGTCCCTCACACCTAATCACGTGGTATCTAGTAAAGAAACAAAAGTATTTATTTTACATTACATGCCACTTACGATTGAACAACGAAAAAACACAATATAGACAAGACCAGTAATGGAACATTAAGTCGTAACTTTGTACTCAATGAAACAACAACATTCCCCATTGTTTTCCCAGGTGGTCCTTCTACAAGGGCATTTCAACAAGGTTTCATTAAGTGTTTGTCCGATTCATTCAGAAATTTACCAGAGAAACAAGATTTACGTAAAAAACTTGTCTCATTTGCACTCGACGGAATTGCCATAATTGCTTACACTTAAAGTGTAGCACAAGACCACATGTTTAATAATTTTTGACGTTTTATTTATTAATCTTATATATTATTTTGGCGTAAATATTAAAGGGATAAATATGAATACACGATTGCGTATAATATAGTATGTCAATGGGTTAATCGGGATGAGTAAGATAATTTATAATTATTTTGAAAAGAAAACATGTTAAGTCTTTTTAAGATTAAGGGTCAATCAATTATACTTCGAATCTCAGTGCTGTAGACACTTTATAAATTAATGTAAACTTTTACTAAATAATAATAAATTTAATCGATATTTTTTTAACTTGGTGTTAATATTAAAAGACTTATCTTAAAACTAATTTTAATATTGGTAATGCAATTATGGCAACTAAATGGAACTCAACTCAATCTAAAAACATTTCGGTTGATCTAGAACTTTATTTTTTTATCTTTGTACATGCACCTGTTACCCAACCTAAGAAAATGGTGATATGCCTTGAAAGAGTAATTATATCATAAAACTTTTTAAAATTTCTTACATCACTCGTACCGCGAATTGCAAAAATCAGCATAACTCACTTTACCAAAATTAAACATACAAGAAATATTATAAATAATTTAAATGAATTTTGTGTTAATTAAAAGTCACAAAAAAGTTCAAAATTGTTATTAAAGTTGTTAATATAAAATACCGTGAACATAAACCTTTTTTTATCTCGTCTTTATCCCAATAGCCGTCGTCATTAAAAGTTGATAAAGGTGCCAATTAGTACTGAGGGGTGTTTAATATTAAGTAAAAGTTTAATTACACTTAAAAGATCAGCTGGTAATACTAATAAATTTGCAGAAGGTATTGAAATGGTAGTCAGAGTATAATAATATCATGGTTTTGGACCACACCGTGTAAACATTTATGTCTCATTGCAGGGACAGGCCTCCAGTGACGAAAGGAAATAGCATCTATTAACATCATTTTGGACAGACGGATTGGTGTAGGGTTTTATGTCAAGTTTACCTCCGTGTGGTGACGGAGAAAGAATACAATATGTCACCACCCCAACTTATCTCATGGGTGTCGTAAAAAACGACTAAGGGACTATCCGTGAATATTATTTTTACGAAATAATGGAGAAAATCTTGAAATTAAACCCTATACCAATCCGTCTGGCCAGCGTGGTATGAGTAAGTCAAGTATCCCTCCGTACGGGAGAATGCCCGTCCCTGCAGTGGAACATTAATGGGCTGTGTTATGATGATTACCTTCTTTAGTTGTTGTAGAGATAATACCTGCGAAATTTTCTTTGGTCAGTTTCTTCGACACTTTTAGTATGTAGCTAATAGGCTTTTACGACGTGTGCCTAGATTTGTCAAAAGCTGTAAACAGACAATTCTTCTTGCTTTTTCTTTTGGAAGACTAGATAGTTTTTGGTCTGGTATATTATTTCTAATACGTCTAAATTTGAAAACCAACATTTAAGACCTACAACTTATTATTAGAGTATTATGCAACTGTATGAAGTTGCTTTTGTTTGTATTGATTTTCCTGTTTGTTTCATTCAATTTCCGTTCTATGTATAAGTTGTGGTTCAAGTGTTATATCTGTGTAAATATACTTACAGTAAGTAAGTTAACTGAAAAGTTTTAGGTACCTATATCTAGCTTATGATGGAAGTTTAACAGAATAGAAAAACATTATAGAATTTTATTTCAAGTTCAAATAAACAAACAGCACTGGGATCACATCATAATACCTCTTTATCATTATGATGATCTCCTAGCTCTTTCATTTTCTTCGAATTTTGTCCAAAAGCAGCTTTCATTTTCAATGGTTGGTTCTCTTTGTAAGCTATTTACTTCCGCCTGTATGTGTCACTTTTAAGGGAAAGTGAATGATATAGACTCGTATGTACAAAAGTCATATTATTGTCTTAGTTCTTCCATAAAGATGATCTGGTGAATCATGGTGATCTTTCATAAAGAACCTTTTCTTTAGGATCTTTCATTTAGGATCTACAATATTTCTTTTTTTGTAATCTTTTAGTCTTGTGAAGGCTTTCTATCCCTATTTACAACAGGACTAGAAGAGGTTATCCAAGGACAATGCAGATTGCTCCACCTTGATTTTGTTTATATAATTTGTTTCAAGTTTACATACTGTAATGTAACTCTACATTACTTATTATGGGTAATACAAGGTCATATGTTTATATTATAAATGCATAACTCAATCATTACTTTTACTGACAGCCGATTATAAGTACAACGTGTTTTCGATCGTCCATTAAGTCAAGGGGGTTCTTTAAAGCAAGGCCTTAGTTATTTGTTCTTCAATATAAAAAGGTCAGCAATGTTGTTTAAATCACAACACCATATAATCTTGAACTAAGCAGAGTACTATGATTACTAAAAATATATGAACATATTTAAATTTTCTTTTTTACTAGACCAAATCAGACAGTCAGGGATTGAACTCGGAACCTCTCCAGCTCAATCATGTACTCTAACCACTACGCCATCCATAGAGGTCATGATTATTATAGCGATGCTTCAAAATTTGAGGTCAAAATAACTATTTTTGCGTTGCTTGGTATCGTACGGAAATTACTAGTTCATATAATGTTAATTTAGCGGTAATTAATCAAATGTTACCTTTTTATGGTTGTCAAGTTGATAGCTATAAATTATAAACCGACTCATTAAATCAAAGTAATAAGTATCGTTCTTCCGGTGGAAGTAAATTACTCGGTGTTATTTTTTCTGTAACTTATGTTAATTTTTATTTAGCTGTTAAAGGGATTTTATTATCTCGAGGAAACGTGTTATTGTTGATATTAATACATTCATCATATCATAGCAGCCCATTAATGTCCCACTGCGGGGACGGGCCTCCTCCTATGCGGGAGGGATACTTGGCCTATTAATACCACGCTGGCCAGACGGGTTGGTATAGGGTTTAATTTCAAGTTTTCCTTCTTTTTATTTCGTAAAGATAGTCCCTTAGTCGGTTTTTGGTGGCAAACTGTATTCTTACTCCGTCACCACACGGGGCAGTCAATTCTGCATCTTTTAGAAAATCTTTATTAGCTCTTAGTTAGACCTCTGCAAGGGTATACTGCAATCTGTGGCCACCACGATGACCAGGCACATAGGTAGGTATAGGGTTTATTATTATTTTTTCTTTCTGTGGCAATTATGTTATTTGTTTAATTTTCCTTCTTTATCAACCTCTACCTACTAATATTTGGTATAGTAAGAATTTTGTATCAATATCGGGTAGATTAACTTCCTAGTTTCTAAAAAGAAATTAAAAAAAGAACTGTCGCCTTGCAATAAATCTTCAAAAAACATGGGAGTATTTTGCCAAGATAACATTGAAAAATACTTAATGCCTTTTTAAATAATATAATTATTAATCTTAAAAGCAAGATGCACGTAAGTGATTGTAGTCTCAAGTACGCGGTCGCTTAAGGGTCGTGGCACACATAACAAAACGTAAAGGGATCGGCACCGCCTCGCCTTTTTCCTCGGTGTCAAACGTCAAAAATCTGATTACGTTACGATTTCGATTAGCGTGCGTTGCAATAAGGAGTTTCATACAAATAATACTGAACGGCTCGAGTTGATACGGTGACGATCCCATTCCGTTTTGATATGTGTGCTACGACCCTAAGATAAGAGAATAATAATATTACGCATGCAAGTACGATTCTTGTCCGCTGCCAAAAATCTTTTAAGCCTCATAAATTACAGTGATGCAATCAGCATAAAATAAATTTTGTTTATTGCATAAATTAATAAGTATTTTGCCAGGTTATCGTGGTGGAAACTTTTTACCTCACACGTTGGCATCTGGGGCTAAGATGTGGTACCTGAAGTAAAAAATGAATAAAGTAATAAAATTAACCTTGATTTCAGTATAATGATTTCGTGATAGACCAGCTATTTTGAAGCGTATTTTTTTATTAATAAACTAGCGGTCCGTCCCGGCTTCGCACGGGCATTATTTTCCCGCTTTTCTGTTCAATTTTTTCCTGAATTTTCTTTGCTATAAACCTCACGGAGCCCGAGACCTTTCCAACGAATGCAAAACCGTGGAAATCGGTTTGTGCGTTCTGGAGTTATAGCGTCAGGAAGGAAAACCCGACTTATTTTTATATAGTAGATCAGTATGCTTAAGTCCTAAAGAAATTGTTATAAATTACACATTACGACACAAAAAGTGTGTCTTATTACATTGCGTTTTTATAAAGAACATAATAGATTAATCACTTGTTAATTAATGAGGTGTATCACTACTTACTCAATAGTTTGAATGTCAAGTTCACGCACGTATGGGTCATAAGTTAAAGTTATGTGTTTTATTGATATGTTCAAGGATTATTCCGCTTACAGGTACTTATCTTTTACTATGGCTTTATAAGGTGCTGTTAACTTATAATTTTTGTATTGATTATAATGTTTTTAACAGATTAAATACTTTTTTGTAAATACATACATATTATACATAGAAAACACCCAGACCAATGCAAACAATCATGTTCATGCACACAAAGATTTGCACTGAGCGGGAATCGAACCCGAGACCTCTACGTAGCAGTCATGTTATAACCACTACGCCACAGAGGTCGTACCTGTACGCAATAGTATAACTAAAAATTATAGTATGCAAATTTAATATTACTAAGTTTAGATGAAAGGGTAGGTACAGTATCTAGTGAAACTTCAGGCCTATGAGATTTAAAACATCTTTTTAGAGTAGGCAGTGGCTGTTTCCATTTACCAAGAGCTAAGCCCTTGGATTTTCTTCCTACTCAAAGCAACACAAACAATAATTTAGAAGCCTTAAATGCCCTCGTGCATGATACGTTTAAATTACAACGACCCTATTGCATTAAGAGTTGTAAATAAATACTCTATTGTTAGTTATTCCGTACAGCTTATTATTGCATTCTGTTTTATTCTGATAATTCTCTTTGGCAGATGTTCGTTGACTCTGAATTAAGATGTTAAGCCCTGTCTACACAGACTGAGTCTTCTTAAAGTGTATTTTTATTTTATTTTATTTTATTTTATTTTATTCGGAAAACAAACAGTTATTTACATCTATATACAAGAACTAATTATATAACATAAAACCAGTTACATGTTTTCACATATGCATTACAAATTGAATACGAGAAATAAAAGTACACGATAAAAAGTCTTAAAACGATTTACATAGAGCTTACTTACAAACTAATATGAAAATATACTATAAATTATAACTAAATACTACTTGAACATTATACAAAAATTATACAAGTATACCTGTAGATATTACTGAAGGTTAATTGGAGAGAAACCACTTGCTAGCAATCGTACGTCTATATATTGAGGTACTTGAATTAAATATGTCCAGTTCGTTTCTCGGGTCCTCTACCTTATTAATGGAATTAGCAGATCTTATAAAGAAGGAACCGCTTCTATATTTCGTCGTGCTTTGGGGAACATAAAGTGGGTAGGGAATACGCACAGATCTGGTGGGAACTCGGACGTGTATATTCTCAAGTAGGTGAGGCGAGTCAATTCTAGATTGAGCTATACCCACCAGTAAAGTTATATCGGCTATTTTCCTTCGCTCACAGAGGGGTAGCAAGTGGTGTCTTTTACATCTCGCCTCGTAGCTTGTATCATAGGTTCTACATTTAAATTGTAGATATCTAATAAATTTACGTTGAAGAATTTCCAACCTCGCTATATGAACATCGTACTGCGGGTTCCATATCTGTGAGCAGTATTCAAGGACGCTACGAACATAAGCACAGTATAATATTTTTATGGGTTTGATGCTACTGAATTGGGAGCAAGTTCTCATTACAAAGCCTAGCATTTTATTGGCCTTGGTGACTATATGATCAACGTGTTTCTCATAAGTTAGCTTCGAATCGAGGATTACACCCAAGTCGCGAATCTCACTAACTCGTTTTAGTTTCGTCCCTTTCAATGAGTAATCGAATTGTACTATATTGGGTTTACGGGAGAAAGTTATTGCAAAACATTTCGATGTGTTAAGTTCCAGTTGGTTGCTTAGACAGTAACTCTCAAAGCGCTGAAGATCTTGTTGTAACAATAGACAATCTGAATAATTAGTAACATTTATGTAAATTTTCATGTCATCGGCAAACAAAAGAAATTGTGAATGCAAAAAACAAGAACTAATATCGTTAGTAAATATGTTAAACAAAAGCGGTCCTAGGAGGGATCCTTGAGGAACGCCAGAAGGAACGCTTAGCCATCTAGATACACAACCGTTCACCGCAACTGCTTGGGACCTGTTCTCAATGTAGGAGCGAAACCATCTGAACAAGTTGCCATGTATTCCAGCGCTCAACAGTTTTTGATAAAGTATTTGGTGATCGATGCGATCGAAGGCTTTACTATAATCGGTGTAGATAGAGTCAACCTGCCCACCCGCTTCCATATTGGATGTTGTAAAGTCGGTAAAAGTTAGTAGATTGGTAGTGGTTGACTTGTTTTTCATAAATCCGTGTTGTTGTGGAATAAAAAACTGGCGTAAAGTACTGTAAACTTGGGTGTATACAATACGTTCTAATAGCTTTGCAAAAATACATAATTTAGATATAGGCCTATAATTAGCAATGTCACTCCTATCACCCTTTTTTGTATGACTAATCTCTTTATGAGATTTACTTTCAGTTAATTTGTAATTCAATGCAAGTAAATGCCTACTTAGTAATAGTTTGTTTATACAGGGTGTCCCAAAACTCGACGTTAATTCAAAACCGGGTGATAAGGCAACTCACGCTGGTTATCAGAAAAATATAAAAAAAAATCTAAGTCGCATGGTTGTAAAGTTATAGGCATTTGAAAAAAAACGCAAAAATTCCCACTTTGTGACAGTCTTTGCCCTCCTGTTGTCACAAATCTTAACTTTTTCCAACTTTTTTTACTGCTGTGTTACCCTGAATAGTGCCTCTTTAAACTCTAATAAATAATTTAAAACCAGCTGGTCTAGTTTTCATATCAATAGGACTTATTTCTTAGAATAAAATTTATAATGAAAAAAATGTCCAGTTTGAACTGACTGTAGTGAAAAAAAAATGTACTACGCGAGTTTGGCAAGTTACGCCGAAAGTTGGCGCATTTAGTAAGGATTCGAAAATGGTATAATACTTGGTAAATTGTCGCTGCTATCATGGACAAAAAAATGCTTTTTAGTAAAATTTAGGAGCCGATTCCAATGCTGAATAAGTACAACCGCTAAGTAGTTGAACCGGAAGGAGTCACCATATCAAGTGAAAAGTAGTAGAAACCGTGGTATTAGTTGAAAGTGTCAAAAAATACCATACCCATCGTATTTTAAAAACACACGAATTCTCCCGTACCACGTTAGTACTGCGAGTACAATCGTTAGTATCCGGAGACTACCAACATCGAGTAATTTTTTCCCGGACAATATTGAAGAGGTATTGAAATAACTCGCTTTTAAAAAAAACAGTTTTAGCCTAATAATTTAACATTAAAAAAGACAGCAACATGAACATGCATAATTTGCATGAATGTAATGAGTGTAATTCGTGACTTTTTAAAATTGCGATGGGCTGTACTTTTTGGCACTTTCAACTAATACCACAGTTTCTACTACTTTTCACTTGATTTGGTGACTCCTTCTGGCTCAACTACTTAGCCGTTTAACTTATACAGCATTGGCATCGGCTCCGAAATTTTACTAAAAAGCATTTTTTTGTCCATGGTAGCAGCGACAATTTACCAAGTATTATACCATTTTCGAATCCTTACTAAATGCGCCAACTTTTGGCGTAATTTGCCAAACTCGCGTAGTACATTTTTTTTTCACTACAGTCAGTTCAAACTGGACATTTTTTTCATTATAAATTTTATTCTAAGAAATAAGTCCTATTGATATGAAAACTAGACCAGCTGGTTTTAAATTATTTATTAGACTTTAAAGAGGCACTATTCAGGGTAACACAGCAGAAAAGAAAGTTGGTAAAAGTTAAGATTTGTGACAACAGGAGGGAAAAGACTGTCACAAAGTGGGAATTTTTGCGTTTTTTTTCAAATGCCTATAACTTTACAACCATGCGACTTGGATTTCTTTATATATTTTTCTGATGACCAGCGTGAGTTGCCTTATCACCCGGTTTCGAATTAACGTCGAGTTTTGGGACACCCTGTATAAACGACAAGTCGCAATCTCGTCCATATCAGATTCAGAAGAACTCTCTGCTTTATAAAAGTACTAGCTGACCCGTGCCCACTTCGTCGGGCGGCAAAAAAACGCATCCCTTTTTTGAAAATATTTCATTACTGCTCCACTCCTATTAGCCATAGCGTGATACTATATAGCCTATGACACTCCCCGATAAATGGACTATTCAACACAAAAATAATTTTTAAAATCGGTTCAGTAGATCCAGAGATTACCCCCTACAACGTCACAAACACACAAACTTTACCTCTTTATAATATTAGTATAGATTAAACTATATCTGCACTTAGCACAATCTCCTGAGACCCTACCCCTTAAATACAGTCACTTCAATAACAAATGAACACATACATACGAGTACCAGCCCTGCTATTAATTATTTCTTATTCTATTCCCGCTCATGGCAAACATTATGTAGTGTACAAGAGCATAGGCGTTCATTCAAAAAGTATAGAAGTAGGGAACTTTTATTGGTAATCTGGTACTTATTCTAGTGCCATCCTTCTGCTTAGTTCAGGTTTTGATCTCGTCGTATGAATGAGAGCGAAAATGTGACAAAATTATGACAAGATTAAATTCATTATCATAAATCAATACTATAAATATTTCTTCTTATAAAGTAAGATAATATCTCTTGCATTAACAACATGTCTAGCATTAAGTCAATCAATCAATCAATCACTCAAGTCAATGACTACGACAAATAATTATGGAGCATTACTAGTTATGGACATAAAGCTGCCAAATTAAACTGACTCAAAGGATGTTGTTGCAATATCCAGTAACAAAGTTGATCAATTTAAATATTACTTAAATAATAATGTAACATTAATCCTCTTACTCATAAACGCTTCTTAAATTTTAGTCAATTGATTAGCTTAAATTCTTACGATTTTGTTTGATATAAGGTTGTTTTTGCTTATAAAAATCTCGCTAAACAGTGATTAAATTGAAGAGGCGTTTATGAGTACTATGCGTTTCAAATAAGAATAGGACTGTCAAAGCGCCATCTTGTTCCGCATTTCTAACGAACTTCATGAATGTTATGTAAGGTAGGCAAAAAAAAAACACAAAATTTTATTAATTTTTACTTTATTATGTTATATTTTTTTTTTATATAAACTAAATTTTAATTGTAATCTAATTCCTGGTCACAGATAGTTCATAATGTTGAAAAAATCGTAATATTTTTCGAAACAAGCGTCAAAATTTTCAATAGAACCGGTTTTATTCGTAAGGTTTTTATGTTATTGTTTCAATATAACAAACAAATAAAACGGTAAAAAACGAAGAAACATTTTTTTCGTTGAATAAAACAATCTGTATCTTTCGGAATTTTTAACGCTAAATATTTTTATTTTTATTATGTTACGATTTTTTTTGTTGGTCGTACTAAAATGACAGTTGCCACATGAAGTTGGCAGCAAGTGCGATCCTATTCTTATTTGAAACGCATAGTAAGGGGTTTAGTTTATAATTATTTATGAATAAAATAATTTGTGCCCTAACTTACTGAGCTCTTTATTTATATTTAAGAAGAGTATCAGCCATGATCATAATTGTTTAACATTAAAAAATGCATTAGGTCCTCGTCTCTAAATAAATACGCTACGCTTTTTATACTGAAAAAAAAAACAATTAACAACTGTTCAATGACCTACTTATAACACGACGGGCAGACGGATACACTTTTGTTTTTTTTTAAATTGGCCTACCAGAATATTACGTCAACCTTTCCTTCTTTTATTTCTGCAAATATTAATATCGCCTTACTTTCCCATATTATTAGAATTAGACGACAAACTTGAATAATTATGAGGTGGTGAAAACATAAACATAGGTATTTTAGAACTCTTCCACGCGTAAAATAATTACAATAAATTAAAAAAAAATGATTAACCACTGTCTAGTATTACAACTAAACTAAACTTGCAAAACATGATGACATTCAGGTTACATAAAGTATGGGTAAATATCTTTTAATCTAATACCTAATTACCTTTCTCCAAGATCACAATTACCGCAAGGCTGTCGACGGTAACGGTTATCAGATCTGT
Source organism: Schrankia costaestrigalis (assembly GCA_905475405.1). Lineage (NCBI taxonomy): Eukaryota > Metazoa > Arthropoda > Insecta > Lepidoptera > Erebidae > Schrankia > Schrankia costaestrigalis. The sequence goes on from FR997841.1 coordinate 18,588,107, forward strand.
TCTAAACCATTACAAAGTTACTTCATCGACCTTCGTTAATACAATAATTTGATATCATTTCGGAACGTCATGCGATCAGACAATTAGTTGAATCAAGGACTGTTTATAAGCTTACTGTAATAGTATGTAATATCATTATTTGTTGTGATTATAATAATAGCGAATAAACTGAGGAGAATGTCTGTTCGTGTCTATCGCAGAATGACGACCCCTGGGGCGCAGTCGGTATATTACGTGACTACTATGCAGAGGTCTCGGGTTCGATTCCCGCTCAATGCAAATCTTTGTGTGCATGAACATGATTGTTTGCATTGGTCTGAGTGTTTTCTATGTATAAGATGTATGTATTTACAAAAAAAAAGTATTTAAGAATGTTTATCAGTTGTCTAGTACCCATAGTACAAGCTTTGCTTAGTTTAAGACTAGATGGCGATGTGTGAATGTGTGAGGATTATTTATTTAATTTATTTAGAATCGTTTTCGGTTTAATGCTCTTAGGCATTTTAGTATTTTTAAAGAGCGACCATGTCCTGTATTTTGGGAATTTTTCAAATATAAGTTTCTTGTACAGGGCAGTTGCAAAGGACAAGCTGCACAATATTAAACAACATTTAATTTAATCTTCAATCCAAGTATATCCTCTAATAAAACTGGCTCCCTAAATGTTTAAAAGAAAAGTAGTCTTTTTTCTGTGATTTCTATCGGGTCTCTTCATTCTGCCTTAAATATAAACACTAGGTTTCTTAAAAGCCTATAACGCATCACCATTAATGAATCAAAATCAGCTAAAAATTCGCAAAAACAAAACGTCAATGTACCGGTAACGGCTATAATAATTATTGTATAGTTAGTGTCATTTCACAAAATTTCCTTACAAATTGAATAATATATCCCTAAACTTGAATGAAATGGAATTACTAGACGTAGTCAGTCCCGGATACTATTTAGACTGAATGTTGTATTTGGTACCGTACAACTGTTTTACGAGGGACAGATAAATTTTTACGAGTACCGTGGAATTTTATTGAGTATAACATCCAAACTTCTTTGTGTGTGGACGATGACACATTTAAATTGTTTAACATAAAATTTCCTAGCCAACAATATTATATATGACCGATAATATAACATTTCAGATTCAAGTGAATGTTTTATTTTACGAGATCTAAAATCCTTAAACGAAATGCTACATCTAGCATTTCTTTGCCTTAGATATTATTGAATCGTAGCGATTTCTGAATAAAATATAGACTTGCTAAACGACTAGCAAATTCAGTATTTACTTTTCAATGTAAGCATATTATGTCTGCCGCTTTGTAGCTATAGCGATAAAGGGTAGAGAAGGCTAAAACTCCGACAATGGACTGATAGAGTTGAACACACTTCAAACTAACAAATATATAAGTAATTACTTACCTTCTACTTATATTTATAACTTTACGTAGTTACTAATTAGACATAAGAAATGATTTTGATTTAAAGACATGTGTACCTAAAGTTGTCGGCGCCTGATAAGTTTTGAGTAATGGCTTATGATGGCTTCAAATTAAACTAATCAGTTTAATTTTGAATTATGCGTAATAGGCGGAGAATTATGGTGTAATTAAATGATAACACTTTTCCTTGTAAAATAATCACTACAATTACTAAAATCGCAAATTAAGAAACTCTCAAGCTATGATCGAGAGTTGACTACTAGACTAAGTTCATTTTACGTCAGTCTGTAACCTCAGGGAAAGTTAACTTATTTTGATGCACTAAGTGAGAGTTCTTTTCAATTTAGTTAGTAACCGTACAAAAAATATTTTTTTAACCAACTTTAAAAAGTGGAATCGGTTATCAATTCAGTTGTCCATTAATGTTTGTTTCGTCACAAATCAGTCAAGTCTTAGCCATTCCAAAAATAGTTTTAAAAGGTTATATTTCCAAGTAGCATATCTTCAGATTTCATCAAACTAGGTTAATTCATTTGGTTCTTATCTCAAAAAGTTCTGAATTCCAGTGTGAAAATCATACCGGTAAAAATCACTTTGGTCTTGATATCGGTCTTTTAATCACATAACTATACCTACAAAAAGATATCTTAAGTAAGCACGTGTATATAAGGCTTCACTAAATAAAGGAAAGAAAATAAATAAGTACCAAAATTTTTACAACATAATCATATTAATCCTCCAAGGAAGGCGTTCATTCATTTAGATCTGTCGCGTTTAATATACAATCTTCGTCTAGATATTATGAATGAGATTCAAAATATAGCTGATCTTACTAACGAGATGTAACTCAATTAACAGGACGTTGACTTTAGGGGGCCGTCGTTAGTTAGCTAGATTATACGTTAATTATTCTCATAGAGATACGTAATCATCGTATATTTATTACAAGTGCTATGACTCAATTTGATTAATAAATAGTCTTTGATAGAAAGTTTTTTAACAATTGTTGAGGTAGTTATGGTTTGTTCTATAAACATAGGCTGCTCCTGTGATTGGAGGAATACTTGACTTACATACCAGGAGAATCAGGAGGTTGATGCTGGGTTGTATGTTAAGTCTTTTAATTTTCGTTCAAACATTTTTTGCGTCCTAGTTGGCTCTTTCGACACACAAAAGTAGAGATGAAATGATATTACCACGTATATTTACACCAGAACGACTACATTTTTAAAGATTCTTAGCGACGAAAAACAATACTGTTCGCGGGTTCGGTCGCGGGTTCTAACTATTATTTTTGTGATTCACAAATTATGATTGTTTAAGTGCTGGGTCTGTTTTTGTCAGTTAGAAGATGTTTATTAAAAGTTACTGCGTTATAGGTCTTAATTCCTAGTAATTGATATTTAAATTAACAATGGCAATCTAATATTGGTGAAAATAAAATAATTATTTAAAAATGATTTATAAATTTATTGAAGAAACATAAAAAACATTACAATAAATAACTCATTATAGTGAATCATTAACAATCAATGATGAACACCAATCGCCAAAGACTTTACAACAGGTACAGTTTCATGCACAGTCGAACTATGATAAGTGATAGCTGAATCTCCAGACTTTACAGAAACTAAAGGAGATGAATGGTAAACGGGTGTACGAACAACAGGTGCATGAACTACCGGTGTATGAACTACATGAGCATGAATCACGGGTGTATGAACAACAGGTGCATGAACGATAGCAGAGCCGCCATGGTTTACAATTTGGTTACTCTTAGTTACTGTAGTTTTTGAAGGTACGTGGTAAAGTGCATGAACAGGCATGATCTCATAGGTAGAGACAGGATGTAAAGCTGTATGACTGATTTCATTAGACTTGCTGTGGATGGAAACAGCTGGTGCATGAACGACAGGAGTGTGGATGAAAGTGCTTCCATGGTCAACGACTTGGCTGCTCTGGGTGAAGGTAGACTTTGAAGTTAATGGTGCTGCTTGATAGACATGCTGTTCTTCCGATAGAAGATACAATGGCGCAGCGGCTGCGTAGGCCAGAACGACGCTGAAAACAATCTGAAAAGAAAAATGTAAATAAAAATGTAAACTTTGAAATATGATAAAATAATGAGATAGATTTAATAAAATTACTATTTCAAGTTTCGTAATAGGCGGTAATGAACTAAGAAAACATAATGTCAACCATCACTTTCTTCCCATTAAGTATAACGCGCCTAAGGGATATTTCAAAAACATAGTATTAACTTTTGAGACGCAAAATTTTAAACAAACTCTATTCTAACATTTTTGTACACTGTGGTATTAGTAGGCCAAGTTGACTATGACATACTTGATAGTATTTACAAAGCTCGTAACACTCGCGACATAAACTGAACTTCAAAAGTAAAACCTCTTTTGCAGCTTTGTTCAAACAACAAAAGGTTACGATCACCTTAGCCCTACAACATGAACTTTTATTATATCAGCAACTATCAACAAATTTATCAAAAACTTAAAACTTTTACGAAATATTTCAATTTTCACTTACTATTCAAACAAATTCAGATATAGCAGCTGTGACATTTTTAATCAAACACTAATATTGGAGAGTCATATCGATTCATAACAGCCCTTTAATGTCCCACTGCAGGGACAGGCCTCCTCCCGTGATGGAGGGATACTTGGCCTACTAAAACCACGCTGGCCAGACGGATTGGTATAGGGTTTAATTTCAAGTTTTCCTTTTTTTATTTCGTAAAGATAATATTCACGGATAGTCCCTTAGTCGGTTTTTACGACACCCATGGGATGAGATGGGGTGGTGACATATTGTATTTTTACTCCGTCACCACACGGAGAAACAGAATCATATCGATTAACAGAAACTTACTGTGTACTGCATTGTAAAGTCTGGTATTCAACTGATGAGTTAACCTACTGTAGGTACCTTTTATACCCAAGTAATAAATTCACTGGTTGCCCCACATCGTGACAAATATGAGTACTTATATGCACTTTTATTTTCGATCTTGTTTAAAAAGTTAAGGCCCAAATACACTGTACAAAGCGGCAATGTCTTGCCGAATTCGGATAGCAAAAAATCTTTTTGAAATCGTGGCCGTAATGAGATGTGGCGTTGGTTTTTTTAATAAATAGGTTTGAAATTTCTAATGTTAAGTAATAATATATTAAAAGAAACAATCGATAAATTATTTGACTCAAAAATGTTTATGTGTGCCTGTCTCATCTTTGTGATTCGTCTTATTGATATGCACTTCCTTTTAGCTGTGACGAGACGTAGCAAAATATTAATATTTTACTTGCCAAATTAGTCTAATGTGTCAGCTTCCTAATCGTAAAGGGATGTTGCGAAAATTACGCATGTGCGCGCCTGTCAATTTGTGATTGCTAAGGTTATGATTAGAAAATGTTTCTATCATTTACGCTTCATTTGTTTATTACGATTGAATAGGGAGATATCATTTGCGAAACATGCTAGAAGCGTGCTGAGAGTTAGTCTCTTCAAATAAGTAAGGTAGAGATTGCTGATCTTTATGTCTACTGAATTTATATTACTTAATCCGTGTGGTGACGGAGTAAGAATTAGTATGTCACTACCCCATCTCATCCCATGGGTGTCGTAAAAACCGACCATTACTATTATCTTTACAAAATGAAAAGAAGAAAAACTTGAAATTAAACCCTATATCAATCCGTCTGGCCACCGTGGTATGAGTAGGCCAAGTATCCCTCCGTCAGGGGATGAGGCCCGTCCCTGCAGTGGGACATTAATGGGCTTGTATGATGTCTACTGAAACTACAATAGAAACTGTTCTTTAAATTTTTCACTTTAATTTGAATCTCCTTTTGAATCTTCAGTCAAGAGAAGTTGTAGCGCTATGTTTTCAATGTATAAGGTTGATCGCTTTATAAAGTAATTATACAATGGTAGATTGCTCTTGCTTGCAGCTTGTCGACGAATCGTATGCAACCGAGCTTTCTCCCAAATGCTTGTATTATCTCTTTTAAATTTTTAGTAAACTATTATAACGTACTTATGTACATTTACTTATTAATGGATTCCAATATTAAATAGGTACATTCAGAGCTTCATAAAGCTTAATATTTAAATACATTTACGTGAATTAATATTAACGTGCATTTATTATTATGTTTGATCTCAAACTTTGACTTATCGAGCTGAGTATAGTTTATAATAAAGTTTTTATAAATTTCAATTAGTTTACATCACGATCATCATCATATCAGCCAATCAACGTCCACTGCTGGACATATGCCTCCTCCAAGTATTGCCACCTTGTGCGGTAATACTTGGAGGAGTTACTTCAATTAGTTTGCATGTAGTGATAAAATAAGAATGAAAGGTGTTACTATCCCATCTTATTTAAGTCGTGAAAGTCGGTTAAGGGATATTTTACATTAAGTTTATCAAATTTTATTCTATCTAGTTTTTTAATATCATTTTTTTCCGAAATAAGGAAAGTACTTTCGTTCGCCAACGTTCTATTATTAGTGGGCTATTTTTCTACGCCACTGGAGAAGGTTCGGCTCTACAGTGAGACATTAATGGACTGTTATGAAAATATGACTATAATCGGATAAAAATAAGATTCTTTTCTCTTTAAGTTTGTCAATCTAATTAAAAGAAGGAAACCACAGAATTAGCTATGTATACGATATTTCTAGCTACAGATTACCAAAGTTCTATATCTTCTTCTTCTCCTCCTTTTAGGGGACCCTCCCGGCTGCACTTCGACCCCATCGGATCTTTTGTGCCGGTCCCCCGTTCACCACCCCACAGCTTCCTCAATCACCTTCGCGAAGGAGATAAGTAAGCCTAGCGGCAGCTTGTCGAAGTCACTAGGGGTAGGATATCCCACTCCTAGTAGCTTCATCTATTGTCTGGTGAGGGCTTCGCAGTTGCACATCAGATGTTCCACTGTTTCGTCTTCCTCACCGCACGCTCTGCACTGGTTGGTGCCTGATAGTCCCATCTTCATCAACAAGTCGTTGACGGGAAGGTGACCTGTAAACATACCGATTATTAGTCGGATATGTCTGCGGCTTAGGTGCCACAGTTTTGTGGACCTGCCCGGATTTACTCCTTCAATAAAGAGCTTTGAGTGCCTCATGCCAGTCGACAACTGCCACTCTGTTGAGTGTTGCTGTCTTGTCTGATCATTGACGGCCATTAGGAACGTACCTTTTGAAAGACCTACGCATGGTTCCGGTCCGCCGAAACTCCTGCTCGAGCCTTCCCTTGCAAGTTCATCGGCTCTTTCGTTGCCGACATAACCTTCGTGTCCTGGGATCCATACCAGTCTCACCTTGTTCGTTTTGCCAAGCCTGTTTAGGGCCTGGATACCATTTTTGACTAGTTTGGAGGTGACCCTCGGTGCCGTTAGGGCTTTGAGTGCCGCCTGACTGTCGCTGAGAATATAGATAGTTTCGTTGTTCACTCCACTGTCTATGTTCTCCTGTGCGCATGCTGTAATCGCGTAGGTCTCAGCTTGGAAGACTGTCGCATACTTACCCATGCTTGTGCTACTACCGTAGTCTTTAGTATAAATACCTGCTCCGGTACCCGTGCTCGTCTTCGATCCGTCCGTGTACCATATCTTACCCTTACCCTCTGGTGGTTCGAGTCCTTCTGACCATTCAGATCTTTTGGGAATAAGGATCCTGAATCGTCTTTCGAAGATGTAACTTGCTGGCATCTGGTCGCCACACATGTTGATTGCATCTTCCACTTGCCTGGATAATGTTGGCTTTGCATGTCTCGTGCTAGTGCCTCTGTCGCACCATAGCCCAAGACCTTCTAGTCTGTAGAGTGCCCTTACTGCCTCAGACTGAACCATCAGGTGCAGTGGTGTTAAATTTAGTAGGACCTCCATTGCAACGGTTGGGGTGGTCCGAAACGCACCCGTCATTGCAACGCAGGCCAACCTTTGAAGTTTTAGTAGGCCCTCCCTGCATGTGCCAAGGTTCGTCCTCGGCCACCATGCCAGACTTCCGTACAGCACTATAGGTCTGACCATCATCGTGTACACCCACAGCATGATTTTGGGTTTTAACCCCCATGTCTTACCATATGCAGATCTACACATGCCAAACACTCTGTGTGCCTTTGCTGTTGCCGACTCTACGTGCTCCTTCCAGGTTAGTTTATTGTCTAGGATGAGTCCAAGATACTTTACCTGCTCTGAGATCATTAGATCCTGATTGAAGAGACTCAGATTTATTGAGTTGTTGATGTTTCTCTTCCTTGTAAACGGTACTACCACCGTCTTGCTCGGGTTGATCGAGAGTTGTTGCCTACCGCACCATCGCTCTACCCGCCCCAGCATCTCTCTCATGATCTCCGTTATTGTTTTCGGGAATATCCCGTTAATCAGAATAACCAGATCATCAGCATATCCTACGGTCCTGACTGGTCCGCTGTTGAGTTCCTCCAGGAGAGAGTCCACCACCATGTTCCATAGTAGCGGTGATAGTACCCCCCCCCTGTGGGCATCCCTTGGTGGCAGTGATGGTTAGCTGTTCTCCTAGTAGAGTTGTTGTCATCGTTCTGCCGTTCAGCATGTTCCCTATCCATTCACAAATGGTCGGGTCAATGCCATGTCTTGAGGACGCTTCCTTAATCGCAACGTATGATGTTCGATCGAAGGCGCCCTCTATGTCTAGAAATGCTGCTAGACATATTTCTTTGCATTCAATTGCCTTTTCCGCTCTGTCTACTACCAGATGAATCGCCGTTTCTGTAGATTTTCCAGGTTGGTAAGCACATTGCATTCTGTGAAGTGGAAACCTGCGTAGCGGTCCATCGCGGATGTGTCTGTCGATCATTTTTTCTAAAGTTTTTAGAAAGAAGGATGTCAGACTAATGGGCCTATATGATTTGGCCTCGGAGTAACTTTCCTTTCCAGGTTTTGGTAAGTAGATTACTCTTATTTTCCTCCAGTCACGTGGTACGTGTCTGAACGCTAGGCACGCTCTATATAGTCTGCACAGATGTGGTACTAATACATGCGCCCCTTTTTGTAGTAGGATGGGGTAGATCTCGTCTGGTCCTGGTGACTTGTATGGCTGGAATGTTGATATTGCCCATCTCAGCTTGTTCTGGTCTACTACTTTATTTGCACTATTCCAGTTTCGTCTGTCCGTTCGGGTTTCCTGTTCGGCCTGACTTACTGTGTGAATTTGTGCTTCGTGCTCGATTGTGTTTGAGCCTGGGAAATGTACTTTGCACATTTCTTTTAAAGTTTCTAGGCCTGTCTCAGTCATTTTCCCACTTCCGTCCCTTACCGTTGTTAGTGGGTGTGACTTCGTCGATGCCATAGCCTTTATTAATCTCATTCCCTGTGGTAGAGATTCTATCTGATCGCAGTGTTTCTTCCACGATCTTCTTTTCGCTTTCCTGACAGCTTTGCTGTAGGTTGTTAGCTGTTTGGCATAGTCGTCGAATCTGTTTGACGTCTTTGCTTTATTGAACATCGCTCTGGTTTCTCTTCTGAGTTTGTCTAACTCCGGAGTCCACCATGGTGTTCTTTTTGTCACTGCTTGTTTTTCTGGACAGTTATTTGTCCAGGATTTTTTGACAGCGCTTGTTACTTTGTCAGCCTCAAATTCAATGTCTATGATCGAATTCAGGCTGCTTCTCGGATCTCCTAGTTCTAATTTGAGGTCCCTGTTGTACGAATCCCAATCCGTGTGTCTTGGGTTTCTTTTGTGTACAGTTTCGATGCTGATATCATCACTGTACCTGAAGCATACGTACCTGTGATCCGACAGTGTGATTTCGTCGGATACATGCCACTCACTTATGCTTTTGCTGGCATTGTTGCAAGCCAGCGTTATGTCAATCACTTCCCCTCGTCTCGAGTTAACGAAGGTTGGGTCATTGCCTTGGTTTAACAATTGTAAAGAGGAACTTACCGTAAAATCCAGTACTTTGTCACCTCTCCTGTTGACATCTGAGCTCCCCCAGATGACATGGTGTGCGTTTGCATCGCAGCCTATTATGAGCTCGTTGTTGTGGCTGCTTTGTGCCGCTAGACTCCTGAGTTCTTCGGTGATGGGGTCTGCGGCCTCGTAGGGCAGGTAGGCCGCTGAGATGGTGAGGGCCTTCCCTGCCCTACCTTTCAGGATCTTTACGATGGTGAGATCCCTTGAACAGAAAACATTTTGAGGTATTGCCCTAATGCCATCCCTTACATAGATGCATGTTCTCACGTTCGTTGTGGAAGGGGTGTGGTATATCACCCCACCTGTTCCATTTAGTCCCTTTACAGAACCTCCGTAACAGTACGGTTCCTGTATAAGAGCTATGTCGAACTTGTCGCTTTTTAGCTGCTTGGCCAGAAGGGCTGTTGCCGCCTTGTTATGTTGGAGGTTAATTTGTACAAACCTTAAACCTATGGTGTTAGTGGTTTCCTGTTTTCGGGGTGCTGACCATATTGCGATCAGTCCCCTTCTCCTCTTCGAACACCACGGTCTCCTCTTCCTCCAACATCGGCGACAGCTGGTCCTCCAGACACAGATCTGCCAAGTCGGCTAGATCCCCGGGCTCGATCGACAGTGTTCCCGTCGACCCCGCCCTGGTCTCCAGCCCCCCCGTCACGACCGTTGCCTGGTCTGCAGCAGCCGCCTTGCTGACAGGATCTCTCCTGTCCTTTTCTGAAGGGGCATCGGGCGCCATTGCTGGCTTTCCCTTTGCCTCCGCTTTGGACGCAGCATCCTCTAATAACTTAAAGGTGCTGCAGTCCCCCCCTGAGTGTAGGGTGTAACCCGACTCCCTGATATGCGCCGCGGATACCTGGTCCATATATATTATGCGCCTGGTGCCCACGGCACACACCTTGGAGTCCACAACCTTCCACTCTTCCGTGTGCAGCTCCGGGTTGAAGCGCTGCATCAGGCCGAGGAGCAGCTTGATGTCCTGGACTCCCGTTATCTTCGTCTTCCAGGCCATCTTCACAGGTTTCGGCAGCTCGCTTGCCCTCAGCACCTTGATGGGTATGTTGTCAATTCGCTGCCCCTCCACCGTCGACCTTACCCATTCGGCGGAAGCTTTGTCTGCACAGGTAATGTGCAAAGCGCCACCCACAATGTTGCCCATCGTGAATTTGGGCAACGGATCTGGTGCCTTGAAAAGGCTGGTTAAGAGCAGCCTTTCCGCCAGCCCCGCATGCTTCTGTTGAAGCCTTGCAGCCGGAAACCTCTCTGGAACCAGGGCCAGACGCTCGCCCGACAGCGCCTCCGCGAACGAGACCTTGGTTCGTTTGCAGTCTCCGCCCGCCACTGTAGACTCGCCGCTGATTTCCAGCTGCCTCTTCTGCGGTTCCCTCCGATCACCGATTTGAACCGCCTTCCAGGCTCGCTTCCTGGACTCGTACCTTCTCTTGTTCCTTCCAGACCCAGCCCGGGGCGCGGGGTTTGGCCCGCTGCCTCCATCTCGCGACGTTGACGGCCTGGCCTCGTCCCATCTACCCGTGCCCTGTCCGGAAGTCCCAGTCGAAGGTGCCCTATTCTGCGCTCTATATCCCCCCCAGTGGCGTCCCCCCTCGCTGCGGGCTCCACCCCTAGTGAAAGAGGAGGTGCCCTCCCATCGCCTACCCGTTTGGTCCCCCCCCCAATATCGTTCCCCCCTCGCTGCTGGCTCCAACTCCTTTGACAGAGGAGGTGCCCTCGCAGTGCCTACTCGTGTTTCCCCCCTGTAGCGCCCTTCCCTCGCTGCAGGCGCCAACTCCTTTGACGGAGGAGGTGCCCTCGCAGTGCCTACTGGTGCTTCCCCCCTGTAGCGCCCTTCCCTCGCTGCGGGCTCCAACTCTTTCGCAAGAGGAGGTGCCCTCCCAGCGCCCGTTGATTGCGCTCTCCCCATGTCGCGCCCTTCTCCCGCTGCAGGCGCCAACTCCTTTGACAGAGGAGGTGCCTTTACAGCGCATGTTGGCTGTGTCGAGTTTCCTCGGCCACTGCCCTTTTTGGCCTCGTCCCTTGCGGGTTCAGCCTTGTTTCTCGGATTTGAGTTTGCCATCACACCGATTCTGTAGATTTTCATCCAGCTGGCTCTCCACCCTCCATGGAGCCCTCAACCCGGGGATGCACTAAGTGCACCAGAGTTACCATCTGGACATAGGTCTCCTGCACGCGTTGTCCACGAGTCCGCACGTTGCCGGTAGCGTCGTCCCAACCGATGAGTCTTCGAGACCGTGCCCCGCCGACTGCAAACCCCCTCGTGCTGGCGACCTAACCCGCGGCCATCTGACTGGACGCGACAGCCGATTGATCGCGGTCCGGCTAGACCGCGACCTCCCGTGTGGGAGAATCCTGAGCCAAAGCGGCGTGTTGCAGAGCGCTGCTCCACTCAACCTACCAGGATCTCATTTTCCCCCCGTGTACGGGTCCCCGCGCACGGCACAAACACGCGGGTGGCATTCTACCGCCGCCCATCCTTATGTGCGGATGAGAGGCCCGCTGGCGACATGCCACGTCATCGCAGCAGCTGAAATGAGCAGGATATAGGGATGGGATGGGTTTGGATATTACTATTTGGAACGACTGGTACTTCGGTCGTACCTGCTTTATCGGAAGCATGTACTTAACAGGGGGCACCGCGGGAAGGATACTACCTAGTCTTGCCCGGGGGATCATGGTAATTGTATACTATCCCCCGAGCCTTGCCTTGATTGATTACCGGACAGGTAGCCAACCTGGGCTCCAGCCTTGTTGAGCTAGCGACCGGTCGCAAAATTGCGCTCATCAAGCCCGAAACCCACCCCAAAAACCAAAGTTCTATAACTACTGTACTAATCAATTGAGTGGTCTCAACCATTGAATGAAGGGTTTATTGTTATATCAAATGTCATTGTTTGATGTTGATTTTGAACTTTGAGCTAAGATTATATTTAATAGTAATCATTTTGACTTTGTACCCTATCTGAGTTGGTCAAAAATAGAATTTCGTACTATTTTGTGTCCAGAATAACTTAATGTACACAATTAATTAGTTATACACTAAGTTATGTTTTTAAGTTCTCTAAGTATAACAGCTGTTGGTAATTGTGACAGATAAATAATATGAACATTACAGACCATTAGGTAACACTGCAGAGACGGCACTTCTCAGTGAAAAAATTGGCTCTCGTTGCAAGCCGTTTGAAGTTGTAGTTAGTAGTCCAACATTACCTCTGTCCTTGCAGTGGGACATCCTTTTGAGAAGTTGCCGTCATGAGAAATTGCCATTCTGAGAAGTTGCCCTTATGCGAATAAGGGTATTGAATCAACTATTTTAAATATTATTTAGGCAGCGTAATCTTAACAAGAATAACAAACATCTAAAAGTCACATTGTATTACTACTTATCTGTTCATTGAAGTAAGTATATCACCACATAATAGATTGTTACAGAAGTAGACATCACGTTTATTTACATAAGCATGTCGGACATCATCACAACAGCCCAATTATGTCCCACTGCAGGGACGGGCCTCCTCCCCTGACGGAGGGATACTTGGCCTACTAATACCACACTGGCCAAACGAATTGGTATAGGGTTTAATTTCAAGTTTTCCTTCTTTTTATTTCGTAACGATAATATCATGGATAGTCCCTTAGTCAGTTTTTACGACACCCATGGGATAAGATGGGGTGGTGACATATTGTATTCTTACTCCGTCACCACACGGAGAGGTATGTCGGACATAAACAGCCAGCTAGCGAAGCGGGCGGCGGTCGCCATTGAAGTCGCGGAGTTTAGACTTTCCCAAATGCACTTTATTAAATTTATTTATACTATAGACAAGACAACTCTCTCTCTCTCTATCTAGGGATTGAGCCCTGTGTCGCGGGGACTCTTACAAACATGAAATTGACTGTCACAAATAAGATCCAGGTTTATGCCAGTTATTTGTAGATCACACACCTTGCGTGGCATAAGAACACACGACCTGAATCAGTTAGGCTTTGTATGTAAATAGACTTCTGCACATATCTCTATTTTGTGATAATAACTAAAGACATAACAACAAAATATGAATGCAGCTTTCTTCGATATCATCTAACCACATAGTTATAACCATATCACTTTTTAAAATATCTTATGTAAAAAAATTGCCATTGTAATAACAACTCTATTTCATTTATTATAAGGTATAGTTTTTAAGTTACACGTAAAAAAACATAAGCTCTTGTTTTTAGTGTTGCTTATAGATTTTATCGGAGTAAGTTCTTAATTCAATACTTGCTTAATTTATGATTGTACAAATTATTTGTTCACGTTTTTGCTTTGTAAATAGCGATATTAACTTTTATTTGTATTATTTTGTGTAATATTTATTACTTGTTAACACTTTTCTTTTTATGAGTTATTACAATATACATTAAAAATGATTTTGTTTGTGTTATAATTAAGGCCTATTCTTGCAGTGGGACATTTATGAGCTCTTACCCATGTTAAGAGTGGCGGGTGGTCCACTATTTGCTTGGGTATTAAAATATGTAGGTATTATTTTAACTTGGCTTCCAAACCGATTTTAATGGAAGATACTATCTAGTTCAGCACAGCGTTTCTTCTCATAGTCTGACTCTAGGTTAGTTCATTGCTAATCTTTGCATATATGATAAAAAGTTTTTAAATATATATTACGAGCTCAGCTTAGTTGGGTAGTAGATGGCGTAGGCGTAGTGTAAATGAGTGAGGAATGTGTTTTGATTGTATATTGCTATTACAGAAAATAATGTAACACTACACTTAAGGTCACTCTCAGGATGAACCAGAACAGTGTCATGATGTATTTATTCTATTATAATAGACAACACCCACACAGGTACTAAGTAATGTTATGATGAAACAATAGTTGTACTATGTAACAATGGGACCTGCTGACCTTACCTCTGACACGGCGCGCGTCGTGACTTCACACGTCTATGGTAAAAGATACTTATTTTGAAATTTATCTTAGTAGTAATTGCAACATAGTTTTATTACACAATAATGATAAACGAATATTTTTTATACAAGTTTTTTAAAATAATAGTTACAAAGTAAAAAAAAATAGTGCTTCTGGCAGATGAAAATTGAATTATTTTTCATTTATGAAATTAAATTGGAAATACTTAATGCACACTTTTAAGCCAACCCGGTCTATCAGCTAGAACCTTTTTTTTTGACGGGAAGAAATCCTCACGGGAAGGAGTTCCTCCGCCCCCGGAACGACTTTTTGAGCTAGGCAAAATGAGAATAAAATCTTAATCGAAAAGTCGCCTTATTTTTGTTTAAGCAATTGATGTAGTTTGATTATATATTGAGCCTACAGCTAACTAAAAGTTAATTTCTGTAGATATTCACTAGGCTAGAATATTTAGAACACTTTGTATGTCAAGTTTGAAAATAGGAGGTTAAGCTCTAGTAATTCTGTCCAATGGATACACTAAATTATTACAAGCTTTGTTCTTTGAAACAGCTGTCATAATAATGTAGCTCAGTGAAACTTTGAGTAACAAAAGTTTTAAGTGAACTGTACATTTTGGTCCTTTGTATTATACTTTTTAAGTACGAAATGTTGTTTTTGTGTACTTGTTGTAATATAACAAATATTTGAAGTAAATAAATGTTTATTTTGTTACATTTACTTACAAACTTACTGATTTTGTCAGTAATTGACAGAAATTACCGCAAATAATCGTACCCATTTATTTGTAAACCAATAACTGAAAAAAAGCTATACCAATGTGTCAGGCAGTATTATTAGCTCATATTTTATATTAATCCTTTAATTCATTTTATAGGGATAAAAGACTGTAAGATAATAAAAAAGTACTTTTGTAAAATAACGTAAACCTCAAAAAATCTTGAAAATTCAATATTTTTTCATAAGTACCTACCATTAAAGATAGAGGTGAAAGCTCAGATAAAATATTATTATGACTTGCATTTTAACCTTAAACATCATAAAAAGGAATAAGTGTCAATTGGTAGCGATATAAGATAAGAATGCACTAATTTTATACTGTTTGTTTTGAACTAAGAACTTGAAAATTCAACCTTATGCTCAAAGTCATAAGGCAGTAGTAGTTTTTTATTTCATATTTAAGGATTACTTATTAATTTTGTGCTCTGCAATGTATATATTTAAAGTAAATTATGTCAATGGCAGCAATGTCCATATAAGTATTGGCGCCGAGTTTTGACTGATTGCTCAGGTACCAAAAACGTAAGTATTTCTCGGTAAGCAACGATGATAAATTGACAGTTTTAGATGTCATTACATTGATTTCTGTTTCTGATTTTAATGTATGTAATTCGTTACTAATTGGACATGTTAAGTGAAAAATAAATTACGTAAACTGTATTTTTAATAAGCCAGTGTGTTTTTAAAAGTGTAAAAGGCTTTACAGCTTTTGAAAATATCACTATAGCAACGGGCCTTCAGCGACAGACAGTAGCAAAATTGACCTACTTAAGACCAAAATTTCCGTCTCATAGTTTTCATAGAAGAAACAACCGAGAGTTTTGCTTAGTTTGCTTTTACGACACATGTATAAAATGGGGTGGTGACTTGTTTTCTATCCCCGTAACAAATATGCAAATATTGTCATTAAAACCAGAGGAAACATTTTTTTTTTTTTTAAACTCCCGCACTAGGGATCCTGCCCTGTGTCGCGGGGACTTTTACAAACATCAATTAACGGACACATAGAACACCCAGACTCAGGACAATAATTTGTGGATCTCACAAATTATTGTCCTGCGTGGGGATCGAACCCACAACCTCATGCGCGGCAGCCGCTGGCTCTACCGGCGCGCCACCGAGGCCGAGAGGAAACATTGAAATGAAATCCTTCAAATATCCCTTTGGCTAACACGGTATTTTGAAGATCATTGATGAAACAATGAGTCTACTAATAAGCTTTGATAGCTAATCATTAAATTAAACATATTATTATTATTATCAGGCTTAAACTCTCAAGCATTATTCCTTTAATATTAGCTCCAAGAATCGTATTCAACATTAATGGGAAAATTATAAGCTTGCGAAATGTAGTTGGACGTGTTAAAGCTACCTACACGCTTACAAGAGGGCACATCCGTGATTTATTGACTACAATTACAGCGTGCGGCTCATGCAACGTTTATGCAAAATTCATCGAATTGTTGGTGAGTTATGGCTCGGTACAATATTATGTACCTATGTAGTGTAAGAGCTGACATGCCAGGATATTATAATTTTAATTTATAGATGGTATTTTCTTCCAAAAAGAGGTAAATAAGGCTAGAATTTCGTATCAAGTTTTTTTTTTACATACTGAGCTTATGTATAGTCCTGTGCCCACAAATAAAAGGAGAAAAGACATAGTGTGTACTATGCCAACTACCCGACATGCATATGTTAAGAGATTTTATTTATATTTGGGCCCTTATTTGCATAATAAAGTAAACAAATTATTAGACATATACAATGTAAATCATAAGAATTGTAGCATAATTTTACTAGATTATTTAAATACACTTAATTATTACGAAACCGAACAACTGATTTGAGTTGTAACGTGACCTAGCTTTGTTTTTGCACACTTTAGCAATAAGTTGTACAATAGTTTTATTTATTAGGTACTCATTAAATAATTGAACATTTTATTGTAATTACTTATAAACTGCTTCATCAGTTTCTGTGACGCGTAAGGCAAAGACCTGACACACAGGTTAAATAACCTAGTTCAGGCAGATGCGAATGTTAATTTAAGATTTATTTTGTATGATTGTACTTTTAAGATACTTTTGTAAGTTATTTGTAATTTTATACCAATAAATATATTATTCTATTCTAATTATAACACCCATAATATGAGATGGGTTTGTGACTTATTGTTTTCTCAATATTTTCCTACTCCGTCACCGTGCAGTTCAATTTTAATACAGTATTTCTTTAAGATACGGTTATAAATCCGCTATGATTGATTTTGTATGTCTAAATTCACATATCGACAAAAAATGTCTTAGCTCTCGGACTATATGTGTACGGTTTTTATTATCTCGAGATGTCACACACATCGATATTTCGTGGCATTTTTAAAAATATTATCTGTTCATGTTTTCTTTAAGCGTTCGTAAGAGAATAACCTAATTTATGGATTGCAAATGTCAATATAGTCTCTTGATCAGGGATTTATTATTCATTATCAAAAATATTGCTGTAACTCTTTCAATAAATGTTTTGGTTACCTAATTGAAAAATATTTTATAATATTTTTATGGAGATTCAGAATTTATTATTTTAATTACGCAATCTACATATATACAGGAATATAGTATGCCTACTCTGAGTTTGTCAATACGAGAAGCGACAAGGCTTCGCTACTGATTTTACGATTATATTACTCATAAATTGTCCGAATCTAGAACCAAAGCCTTGCTACAGTTTACAATACGTAATTTTATTCCTTGTATTTATCATTTCAAAATTATGACACGCCTTCTTTGCACTCAATTAACCCTTTCACAGTGCCGCCTGCAGACACAATAGTAAAACAATGCACGTGAACCATATAAATGTTACACTGCACTGGCAACGTGTAAAAAGACATAAACATCGACAAAACAAGTTACTATTTAATACATTTTTTTATTTCAAACTATAAAAATAAATCCTAATCTACTCGAATAAAGAAAGCATAATAATTATAAGTTGATTTGACAACAAGACCTTTGCCTTTTAGTCTCTGCCTTGGATAGCGACCATAGTAATTACGATAACCTTTTAATATTTATGCAGATATTATTAATTATAGATAATAGTTAGGCTATTCACAATTTTAGATCTTTCAATATGTTACAAAACTTCGATATAAAAGGTTGTTTTAGTTTTGCATAAATTTTACGGTCAAGATTAATTGTGTAGGATAAGTACATTAATTTATTCTCTTTGCTTCTATCCATTATTTTATGTTTAACATCTTAAAGTTTTACTTGATAGAACTGTTTAAAATATTTATTTTATTGTTTAAAAAAAGTTGTTATAAGATCTTTAACGTTTTTTTAAATGCTTTTAAACAAACTCTTATGGTTCTGTTTTTTCTAGCTACTAAACAGTGTTACAAGTAATCCAATCTAAGCATGGAGCATATAAGAAATCAAATTTTAACATTTAGTAAAATAATTATTTGTTTAGCAAAACCCGTATTGCTCAACTCAGTAAACATTTTTGTATTTAAATTTTGTCCTTCAAAAATATTTTAATATTGGATGTACTAGTTCCTCTAAGTTAAAGTATAGTATTAAGGTCGTTACAATCAATTATGTTATTACAATCGAGGTCACTGAGCCTGCGGTCATTCTTGGCTTAGATTTGACCTTAGAATTATCATGAATAACTTGTATTGATTTTATGGCTTTATTGTATTAAAATTATTTTATATCTATAAGGAAGAGTTTAATTTTAAGGTTTTTATTATCAAGGGACGAAAATAAACTTTGTTCTTAAAATAGTTTTGTTTAAGAATAATTAGCATTTTATGTTGTCGGTTATTTATTATAACAAACATATTTTAACTATAGTAGTTAAAATTCTGCCTGACACTGTATTGTTAGGAAATAAATTTAGAGTTTTATTCTCTACACAGAGAAAATTATTAATAAATAAATATTATTTTTTAATTCCATACAAAAATGTACCTATATCGTGCTCGTTAGTCATCTCTTTCCCTTGTTTTAAAACTGTTAATTGTCTATTCTCCTTTAGTTTAAGGTATAACACAAAACTTAATTATAAGTGTCAACATCTCAATAATACCACGCCGCCTAAGTTACCTACTGTTTAATTAAAGACTAAAATGTCAAGAAAATACTAGGTAGGTTGATCTTACTCGTAACAAAACAACTGATACAAAAGTTAACTTAACTACAATTATTTCACTGTTTTAATTATAATCTTAACAAAAAGTACTCTTAATTGAGTTTGTATAATAATCAAACAGTTATTTTATTCTGATCTTGAAGCACTGTTAGTGTTGTAAGCTTAAATATATTTCTCAGGTTATGCCTTGAGAGGTGTGTCCAATCATATAGCAGCTCTCTCCACCGCCACTGACTAACCTGGTGCGAATTTTTTTAAAGTTGATTTCAACATTTTTTTAATAAGGTGCAGAGCTAAAACACAAAGTTTAAAGATGTGCGTTTTTGCACAACACCCAGAAACAAGTAAACTACTTTAAAGTCTAGCTTCAAATTTCGATAATACCTTCGTTGAAAATAACAAGGGTATTTTCACCGCGGTCCAATTAATATATCAGACGGTTAACTGCGTTACGGTCGAGTAGGTTTACATCTTCCGCACGACAAATCCCGACTTCTCGACATTACCATTTAATGGCTAGGATATTTTTGAGTCTATTTTTGAGACTGCCTTTTTATAGCCTGTGATTGTTTAATAAGAAGCCACTTTGGAACTAAATAAGACTTTTTCTTATTCGTGTGGTGAATGAGTAGAATTAATACGAGTACATACATCATGATGCTATTCAGCCTTTTCGTGACGATTTTCTGACCTAAGGAGAATTATGCATATATTCATATTAGGTTTACCTAGAGGTCAAAAGTGCCTAAGGCATTTACTCAAAGAATGTAGGTTCGAAATCTGTCTATGAACTTGAAATATTTTCTATCATTTCTGTTTTCTATTTCGATCATTAAAAAATCTAATGTCTAATAGGTAATTTATACATAATGTTAATTTACTTAAAGCTAAAAGACTCATGTACTTGCTTACACAATAATAAATATATTAACGGATTTTTCTATTTGTTTCAGATTCCTTGCTATTTGGTGGCCATTGAAATGCCAGATCACCAAGCGTCGCGCCAGGATGATGATAGTGTTCATTTGGATCTTCGCCATCGTCGTGACCACACCCTGGGTATTCTTCTTCGATTTAGTTGTTGTATTTGACGACAACCCTAATGTTCGGCTGTGCCTTGATGTCTGGCCGAACCCTTTGAGCGAAGTTTTGTACTTCGTGATTGGAAATCTTATCTTTTGCTACATACTCCCCATGGTCCTCATATCCATGTGCTATGTTTTGATTTGGATTAAAGTATGGAGAAGGAACATCCCCACAGATACCCAAGATGCTCAAATGGAAAGAATGCAGCAGAAATCTAAAGTGAAAGTTGTGAAGATGTTGGTTGCTGTTGTCATTCTTTTCGTTCTATCATGGTTCCCACTTTACCTCATTTTCGCAAGAATAAAGCTCGGGGGACCGATCCAAAAATGGGAAGAAGACATGTTCCCAGTAGTAACACCACTAGCACAATGGCTTGGAGCATCAAATTCCTGCATCAATCCTATATTATATGCTTTCTTCAATAAGAAGTATAGAAAAGGCTTTGTAGCCATTATCAAGAGCAGAAAATGCTGCGGTAGGTTGCGGTACTACGAAACTATTGCCTTACAATCATCAAGTACTTCAACAAGAAAATCCTGGCATTACAACAATAACAACCACCCATCAATCACTCGTCGGTCACCCCCTGTTGATAAGAACGCTGTATCATTTATCTTCAACCACACGGGTGTGTAGAGAGACGGAGACACAGCTTGGAACATGTACTAAGAGCCATGGTCGGCTTGCGTCAGGCACTCGCGCGCCGCGTGCCCGCATAAGACAGACGCGTCTCAGCATATCGACATAATACGACATTTTCTATTGTACGTTTTTATTTCGACAGTTTGGTGTTGTCTTGTGAAAGAACAAAGTTTTCAAAACTTAATACTATGACACGAAGTACTTAAGTGAACATAATCAGTGTTTTTATTAATGCTAGTAGTAATAACTTGTAACTTTTATACGTAAGTCGGTTAATATGTTTTAAGGAGATTTTATTTTTACACTGATTGTAATAATTAGGAGCGTACAGATGAAACGCACATTGAGCACAAATTGTTTTTGTAAAAAGATTTTATAATTTCATATAACGCGTATAGATTACAAAATGATTGCCTAGTTTTTGCTTTGAATGAAAAAATATTAATTCAAAATAATAGATAATATGGAAATGATTATTTGCTTCAGTTTTACATCGAATATTCCATATCTTTTTTGACGTTATATATTTCTTACAAAAATAATGAAAAAAAAAGTAATAAAAATAAAATCTTACCGTTATAAATTAAACATATTTATATACCTACATTATATTGATAATTCTACAGTACAAATAATATTTGGTAGTAATATAAGCCTTCGAAATTTAATAACCATAATTTAACTCTGAACTAAATTGTAATTAATTTATAAAAATGTATTTATAATAAATTAAATAAAGTTATTGTTCATACATCTTCAAGCTTTAGGCATAAAACAGGTAGACAGAAGAAGTCAATGACGTATCTATTTCACTTTTTGTACCTACCATAGTTGTTTGCGATGAGGTTGTTAACTTTGAATTACCAGAAAAGCAATCGTGGTAGTGCCACTTGCATGTAGTTGTTTGATTTGTTGTTGACATTGACATAGGCAGAACGATAAATATAAATAAATAATACTTTATTTTCAAAGTAAAAAAACAACTTTGTCATAAGAGATCATAATACTTAGGCTCACACTTATCCAAAATATCGTGTACGTTTTTAAGTGCACTTTGTACGTAGATTGGCTTCTGTCTTCACTGTTTTATGCTTTAAGTTAAACAAAATTATTATCACAATAACTGCCGTATCTGTTAACACCTATAAACAGAACTATTTATATTTATACTCATCTATTCTCTAATAAAGTTACATCTACAGGTTTATTAATAATATTTTAATTACTATTATATTTCAGTTAAATTTTTGACAAAATCGTAATTTGTCTAATATTTGTGATCAATAAACTTCACTTCGAGGAAGATGTTTTAAAAAAGGATTTATAGCGAATTTAGATAATTATGTAATCTGCTATTAATAAATATAGTTATAGTAGTTGTTGCGGAAGCAATAAATTTTGTTAACGATTTCATAAAAATGAGACGAAAATAAACAAATACTTATCGACTAATTTTAAAAACAAAACACATTATCAGTTTAACAACAAACACAGTTTTTACTTCTGCTGAGTTAGGCCCATTGAGGTAATATATGGTATATTACCTCAATGGTTAGGCCTCCTTCTTTATTTTAAGGAACCTTGGGCTTGGCAAGTGAATTAGACGGGTATGTATAGGGTATACATAAATAGATAATGGTTTCTTTCTTTGGCATTACTGTGAAGCTTGTGTGTAACATTTTACTTAGTATTATTTTACAACATGCACGACTATAAGGTTTGGAAACATTTTTCAATACATTTCCGATGAATTGGGAAATCCACATGGACAACAATTTCTTGTATTTTTTCCGAGCAGTTGCTAGAAGAACGTTCCTACCATGGTGCTTTTCTACTGTAGTGAACAAATCCTCCTTTTATTTTACTTATTTACAATGCGTGTGATCAAACACACTAATTCTAGTCGCACCTCAAACAGCTCTTTTAGTTTAGAAAACGAGACTTCCCTTTTAAAAACACACTTTAAGTAAACATAGCATAATATAGAGTCAGCTGCCACTACTAAGTATGAAGTAAAATCTTTTTATGTTTAATCCTTATTTTATTACTACCTAATCAAATGAACAGCACATTTAGGAGTGGACAATGTTGGAAAAAGGTTTATTGTGTCCTGTTTTAATTACTACAAACTTACAGCTGTAATCAAATGACATTCGGTTCCTAAATCCTTCATCGAATAAATATGCTAGCTTTAGCAGTGTTCTAGTAAAGAGTATGTCATTAATTTTAAAATTTATGACAAAGGTAGCAACATTCTAAACAGTGGGATTGACCACTTATTTGGGCCAGGGCTTGCTTGCGTTTTACTTTTTTTAGTAGACGACTTGGCAGGTAACATTTTTAATTTTTAGTCTGTCACAACACGCACTCTGAATTTTACAGAGCAGATGTTACTGTGGGTTCTTTTTGTTAAAATATAATAATAATTATAACGATGGTTGTTGATTTCAGTCTCATTTTTATAAATCTTAATTTAATAATCGCCTGCGCACGGCACAGGTCGGTAGCCGCTTACAATGCACAAAATACAAAGTATAATAAATAATAACAATACCATATATATTTTTAAAATAATTATGTGAGTGTGAGAAATAAAATATTTTGGGAAACATAATATAAGTATGTATACTTTAGTTAAATTATAGTAATAAATATAATAAATAATATTGAATTAAGAATAAAAATAATAATCATAATATTTCCATTACCATCGAAATAATTTCTTTTCCCTTGTTTCATTTTCATCGATACTAATTAATTAAATATTTACATGTATATAAATTCATTAGACGGTTTGATCATTAAATTAATAATGCATTACATTTTTAACCATTCTCAACCGTTTTGCACGTTAATAAAATTTAGTAACAATAATTTCTTTTTAAAGTTAATAAAAATAATCATTGTCTAAATGAATTTTAGTAGCAACATATGATGTTGTTATTGGTGTCATTGCAAATTTTGCACACGCAATATTTAGTGTTTCCATTTAGTTTGTTTCTGCACTGCGATGTTTTGTAATCGGTTGGTGTAGAATATCAATGACAAAGTCGAAGCATGCAAGACTGATGTAAATTGCGTGAAACTCCTTCAAAAGGAAAATTCGTGTGATAATAAAAATGGATTTTGAATTCGACTATTTTTGTAATTTTAAGCTTAATCCTAGCTTATCCAAATTATTTTTGTAACCTGCCTGTTACTTTAAGCTTCCCACATTTTGTGTGTTTAGAAGATAATTATTTGTAGATTGTATTGAAAAATCTTTTAAAGATTAGTCTTTTCTGTATTTGTATGATCGATACACACATTGGAAACATAAGGCAATATAATAATTTAAGCTGTAATCATGCTGAGCATGTCATCTTGAGTAAGGGAATAACAAAACAATAAATTATGTCCAATATAGCTGCTGGCAGCTTATTTCTCAGGACAGGGGACTGTGTACTCATGAGAGTTCAGTTCAGTAGATGACATACTGTCACTTTTTATTGAGGATAGCCCACATTTTACAATTAAGCAAATAAATAATAATCATTGTATAGTGTGGGCTTGTAATATTTGTAAATTGTTTACTAGTATGTATTTTGTAGGTGTATCATAAATAAGTATCTTAATAATAACCTCACGCGTAACACCATTGTTGAATAGCTGTTGTGTACTAACATTGATGCCGTTTTACTTGAGGCATATCGTTGCACATTATACACTCAAGGGTAATGAAATAAATATTTGAAGACCACATTCAATGTAAGAGATATCCTTTGTAAGAAAGATATTATAGTATGCAAAATTAAAATCATTGGGTATATTAATCGTCAGCCTCTCGTAAAATAGGCTTTTTTAATGTAATGATAAGTACATTCATACTCTGATAATTTTATACTAACTATTATAAAGTCTACCAAGACACTGTTGTTTTATAATAAATTGTTCTATAATTATACATATTTATACAAAACGAATGGTGATTTTGTCAAATAATACAAATTTGTAAATAAATTATATACTATGCATTTTAAATAGAACAATAATCATAACTATTATTTATTTTAATTCTAGATGCATTTCTGTAAAATAACGCTGTTATTTATTTGCCGTGTTTGGTGTTAGGTAATAGAATTAAAAATATTAATTTAATAAATAATAATGTGAGACCTGATTTTAGACATTAAAAATAATAAATTTCATATAAAGAAATATTTCTCCTTGTAATCGTAAACTGTTTAATGTTACGACAAAATGTAATAGTTTTAGTAATAATGCTTGTAGTATAGCTGTTTCATAGAATTTGTAAATGTTTAAGTTATACTGTACATCTATGTATAAATAACTAGTTTGATGTTTTAAGCAATTGTAGGTGAGTTTTAGGAGTTTAGTAAGCTTTTAGTGAAGCCTACTAGTTTGATATTATGATTACTGTACACAGAAAGTATGGTCACGTAACTAATTGTATATTCATAAATCAAAGTAGTAGTCTAATGTAATAAAAAAACAAGATTCCTATGTAAAGTGAACAGAAGCAATTTTTGACATATGAAATTTCGATTCTACGCCGTACAATTTACCAACATATCAATGAAGTAACCTCCCAGTTTTACAGTCGGTAATAATTCAAATAAAAACATTTCCTAAACAATTATAAAGATAAGCAATTTCACAAAATCTATTGCAATTACGCATAGAGAGTTTTATAATAATTAAGTTTATAAATATATAACATTTATTATAAATTTGTTTTCAGTAAATTTTGACCTTGTTCAGGTAGAACTAATTTAAGGAGTTATTGCAGAAAAGTGTGCTGTTTGTTAAAATCCACATTGAAGTCCTATTTCGTTAGATCCAAGATAATATAATTATTTCAGACTTGTTTATTAAAATAGATCGGCATATTTTAAAATCAGCCACATCTTTTATTAGATATTTTAGCCACACTCCGTAGGTAGTGATTTTATTATAATCTTTAATTTGAATAAGGCCAGATTTAGATAATTAATTTTAATCTAATTCATATAGATTCAACCAATTGCTATTATTTCATTCAAGTATTATGTGTAATGAATACTCTAGATACTTCGAAAGAACTAACCATACAAGAAATAAAGTTCTGACTTTGACTTCTCATTTAACATTTTACTTTTATAAAATAAAATTATGTTTAAGTCTAAAATTAAAGTGTAAAATTAAAGTTTTTAAAATTGTTAACTCAATTGAAATTACTTTAAGTTATTTCAATTCGGTTTACTAAGTTTATTAATAATATATCTGAAAAAAAATACGTTTGTTTAAAATATAAATGTGATCGTATCATACATGAAATAATAACAAAACAAAATAAGCTTTGCACCATGTATGTAATAAAAATTTAATGAATGTTATCTACCTTAAAATTCATTTTAAATAATATGATTTTCATGATCGATAGCTGCAAATAAACTATTCTTATTGTTATTATGCAAAATAATTTTAAATTCTTAATAATTTATTGATAATAATAAAACAAGATTACAGTAATTACAGCAACTGCAGAAACATACATTGTTTATTACATATTTAATTACCACTGTAACCTTTTTTATAACTTGTGTAATTTTGTTTACAATGTAACTTAAAACAACTTTTTTTAATGAATAAAATAATTTAATTAGTACTTTTTTATTATTGTGAAATACTGTCATTATAACATTTTAAGTTATGTGTATTTAATTATAATTTAATGTGTTAGTTTCTGCAGTTTGTATTGAGATTAAGTAATTATTTTATAGTTTTTGTTATAAATTTATGCATTTTAGGTGTGTCAGTAAACCTAGTTGTTTTTGCAGTAAATGCTTAGATAAAATCATAAATGATTAATATAACCTAACATGCAGACGTTATTATATGTAAAGTAAATAAAATTAAAAAAATATTATTATCTTTTATTTTTAATCCTTGTATGTGATGGACTTAAAAGTCAGGCTGTCACCATCATTTTTATTCCGAGAGTATTGTAAAAGGTCCGTGTGGTGACGGAGTAAGAATACAATATGTCACTACCCCATCTCATCCCATGGGTGTCGTAAAAACCGACTAAGGGACTAACCGTAAATAATATCTTTACGAAGTAAAAAGAAGGAAAACTTGAAATTAAACCTTT
This sequence comes from Schrankia costaestrigalis, assembly GCA_905475405.1. Classification (NCBI taxonomy): domain Eukaryota; kingdom Metazoa; phylum Arthropoda; class Insecta; order Lepidoptera; family Erebidae; genus Schrankia; species Schrankia costaestrigalis. Next base: position 18,615,270 of record FR997841.1, read on the forward strand.
TACCAATCCGTCTGGCTAGCGTGGTATTAGTAGACCAAGTATCCCTCCGTCACGGGAGGAGGCCCGTCCCTACAGTGGGACATTAATGGGCTGTTATGATGATGATGATTGTAAAAGGGAACTAAGTAATGTCTCCTAAATAATGAATAGCTCTAGAAAAGAAAACTTATAACAAAACCCCTATCATCCAGTCTTGACAGACAGACCAAGTTTCTCTTCAAACATAGTTGAGGTCAGTTCCAGCGGTTGGCACGAGCTTCTTTGATTAAATGCCGCTTCTTTTTTAAGGTAAACATGCCACTCTCAATTTGTCTAATAGGTGTTCTAAGCGAATACTAGAGATTTTAAAAATGATATGACTCTTAAAGGAGAATCGCTACTCCTAAAAAGCCTCTTTTACGAACACATCTGACTGCGTGATACTAGAAGATTGAAACCCTAACACCGAAGGTGGCACGGTCCTGCAATGGTACATTAAATGCTTTAAAAAAGACAACAAATCTATGCAATAAAACTTAAACAAAATGGGGAAGATTCCTCTGGTAACGAAAACACCAACATGGGGTGACCACACCATCACAACCAAAAAGTGTCGTAAAAACTAAGTAACATAATCTACATAACCAAAAGAAGGAAAAGTCTATTTATAACAAACCGTTTGGTGATAGTAAAATTTCTCTCTGTCAGTAGAGAAGACCCCTTTATGTATTAGGATACTAATCGAGACCATTATACAATATTATGCGAATCATTATCATCATAACAGCCCATTAATGTCCCACTGCAGGGACGGGCCTCCTCCAGTGACGGAGGGATACTTGGTCTACTAATACCACGCTGGCCAAACGGATTGGTTTATGGTTTAATTTCAAGTTTTCCTTCATTTTATTACGTAAAGATAATATTCACGTATAGTCCCTTAGTCGGTTTTTACGACACCCATGGGATGAGATAGGGTGGTGACACACTGTATTCTTACTCCGTCACCACACGGAGATTATGCGAATAGGTGTACTAAGTATATTACTTACTTCTCAGAAACGATTGATAGGCTATTTGGTACATAAAGAAGGAACAGAAAACAACATTCCTGGTCGCCGCTATAAACCTGTAATATCATCATCATCATTCCCCTGCCGTTATCCTATTTTCTTTTTTGGGTTTGGCGCAGCATATCTTTTTCTTCCACATGCTGCTAAAGGTTTTAGCCATATTTTACGGCCGGCCGCCTGCCTGACGCTAACCCTCCTTAGGAATACTATTGTCGGTGGATTACTCCCCACCAGAAGGTTGACCCGAGGTGCTAGGTGGTATGCACCGGGTCGTGGTATCCCTTAGTCGCCTCTTACAACACCCACGGGAGGCTATGGGGCAGTCCTATTGTAACCGAGAACAGCACGGCAAATGCCTGTAATATACCTAAATAAATATAAAAAGAAACCATTGATTTCATCGAAAAATGTTATTACTTGTTTCATTACGTAAATAGGAAACCAAAAGAATATTTTTATATTAATTAAATATCCGACGAATTCCCTCCCCGAGCGTTGACACAAAATGTAATACCTATCTCATTCACTAGAATGACACGGGTATTTCATATTTTTTAATTTTAGGTTACTAAATCATCTATCATCATTTCTATAGGACTAATTTGGGAGTGTACTCTTTCAAACAAAAATAAACTTTTCTTGGAATTTTAAACCTTTTTAAGTTATTTTATAATCTATACTAATATTATAAAGAGGTAAAGTTTGTGTGATTGTGTGTTTGTGACGTTGTAGGGGGTAATCTCTGGATCTACTGAACCGATTTTAAAAATTCTTTCTGTGTTGAGTAGTCCATTTATCGGGGAGTGTCATAGGCTATCACTATTTATAGTATTACGCTATGACTAATAGGAGTGGAGCAGTAATGATATATGTTTAAAAAAGTGACGCGTTTTTTTCGACGCACAACGAAGTGGGCACGGGGCAGCTAGTAAATTATATGCTTATAGTCCAGTCAACAAATGACTCAAAGGGGGGGTATAGAGTGCGTGAGCGGGAACCTAAGTGATTTCTACAGAAACTTATTCAGGGTACTTAGAGAGATAACATACTAAAAGTCCCCACCTCTAGGAGGTGAGGCGGAGGAGAGAGGGAGGGTCAAAGGTCTCAATTTTGCGTTTTTTGCGTATATCTCTGAAACTACGAGAATAACAGAATAAGTAATACCTACTCAGTAAATAATATTATACTGAGTAGGTATCCTGAGTACATATTATGTAAAAAAACAATATAAAACGCCTGTAGATTATTTCTCATCAATAAATATAACCGATGAAGATATAGGGTGTTTCGATGGTGTGGTCGTCGCAGTATGCGGCTGCCAAACACGACATCTCTAGTTATTTAATTATCATAACATCCCATTAATGTCCCACCGCAGGGATGGGCCTTCTCGCGTGAAGGAGGGATACTCGGCCTACTAATACCATGTTGGCCAGGCGGATTGGTATATGGTTTAATTTCAGGTTTTCCTTCTTTTTATTTCGTACAGATAACATTCACGGATAGTCCCTTAGTCGGTTTTGACGACACCCATGGACCCACCACACGGATAGTTAAGTATTTAATAGAAACCGTTAATCTGGTTTCAAGTATACAGTTCGGATGTACCGTGAAGAAGCAGTATGGGCACGTATTATCATTTCATAAAAGCTGACTATGGAGTAGGTAACAGAAGGTAAACACTTTTTCTCCCTAAGAATCCTAGTAGACTTGTTCTTCTCCAAAACTAGAGCAAACAAGTGCCTGTAGTATTGCTTTGAAAGATTGATACGAAGATTATTCACTGTAACAGTACACATTATGTACACATGTTGCTGTAAATATTTGTGTAGGCGTTTGTTAAAATTTCATGATTCAAGTTGAACCTGCTAGAAGAGGCGTATATAGATAATATATACCAGTGTTATCACTGGTACAGCCACATATTATAAGTATCATCTTACTGATGATACTAGTACTTTTGTCATACTAACATTTAAAGGTTAAAATGAGAACAAAGAAGTGAATGATGAAAACATATATTATATAATAGCAAATTGTTCAACAATAAATTATGTTAGTACTGTACCCATTGTTCGTTACCGGGTAAACCCCACTCAGTAAAGAGTTAATTGTTCAAATGATTCATAATTTATTTTATCACAGATTTTCGTTAAAATATAATAAAGTATGATAAAGTTTGCATTCCCACTTCCATTTGTTGAAACAAGATTTGTGTTCTCAACTACCCACGCTTGACATCAACATATAATTTGAAAAGGTTTTAAACTTTTATTGTTTCCCCGAAATCTTGCAAATTTAAACGATTTGTTAAAGTTCTTAAAGTAACACAAATTCATTTTTAAGTTTAAAAAAAATTCCAATTGCAATTTGTTCTCTAGATGACCTTAGTATGTCTAATGAGATAATGCTATTTTTAATTTATTGCTTATTTATAGGGCTCAAAATGCCATTGAAGTGGCCGCTCACTATTCTAAAACTGTTTGAGTTTCGACCATTAACACGAGAGAAGAAGAAGAAGGACTCATAGAACCATTTTACATTTTATGTACATTTGTTTACACACCTGTGTTTGTGCTTAATTGAGTACAGTGACTTTTAATGGGTTAAAAAAACAAAAACAATAACTGTTGCAGAATATGCAGGAAGCACTTTAAATCCATCTTTTCTACTCTAATTTCATAATATAAGTAAATATAGCACTTCTTACTTGTCTCATTCTTCAAGTGAAATTATTCATCATAACAGCCCATTAATATCCCACTGCAGGAACGTGCCTCCTCCCTTGACGGAGGGATACTTGGCCTACTAATACCACACTGGCCAGACGAATTGGTATAGGGTTTAATTTCAAGTTTTCCTTCTTTTTATTTCGTAAAGATTCTGATAATATTCACGGATAGTCCCTTATTCGGTTTTTACGACACCTATGGGATGAGATATGGATATAGAGAGATGGTGACATATTGTATTCTTACTCCGTCACCACACGGAGATGGAACCGTGATCTAATTAGTAGGTACTTCGCACTCAAGACCCATCTTGACTAATGTCAAGATGGGTAAGATGGTGAGATTGCAACTGCTGTATGGCCACAATTTGGAATTATTCATCCTTTCGATTTTTACGTAAAATGAAAATTTATCCTTGGCAAACTGTTATGGGTAAATGACTTTTAAATGTTAAGGTACAAGCTGTCATCCCACTTGATAAACTTTTATTTGTGTTTTATCAAGCCTTAGCGCAAAGGTCAAATGTGGGGTTAATCAATTAGTATAGTTAACTAACTATACTAATTGATTAACCCCACATTTGACCTTTGTATGATATGTATATCAAGTGGGTGAACTAACTAGTTCACCCACTTGATATACATAATTTACCTACTTGGAGTAAATTTTTAATCGAGATAATAATAATTACTATACTACTAATCTGATTGTTTTGCTGAGTCGACCATTGTATTCAGTATAACAGCCCATTAATGTCCCACTGCAGGGACGGGCCTCCTCCCATGACGGAGGGATATCTGGCCTACTAATACCACTCTGGCCAGACGGATTGGTAAGTTTCAAGTTTTCCTTCTTTTTACTTCGTAAAGATAATAGGTATTTACGAATAGTCCCTTAGTTGGATTTTACGACACCCATGGGATGAGATGGGGTGGTGACATATTGTATACTTACTCCGTCACCACACGGACAATTGTAATATGGTGCTGTAATTTTATTAAGATGATTATAAATGTTGTGGTGATGAATATTCGAGTCGTGACAATAAAATAATACATGGTGTTTCCACTGTTCATGACAGCTCATCATCAGGTACGCGTTTTCGTTGTTCCTGTTGAAAACAGGAGAGGAGAGAACCTCATTTACGATTGACAACAACTGAAAAACAAAGATTGACGACGGAAGACGAAATGTTTCTGATATTTACAAAATATTCATTTTATTAACTTAAGCACAATCATTTGTTTACAAATCATACATGAGTCCTCTGATTTAGCGTTACATACAAGTCGTTGGCTCACTATTACAAAGTTCTATTTTATAATTTCAGATTTTTTTTATGTTATGAATGGTACAAGGTTTTAAGTGTCATCAACTTCATTGTTGCATAATATTAACAACTGGGAGCAAACTTCAAAACTTCAAACTTCAAAATGCTTTATATCATAAAATTTATCACAAATTGTTTGAAATCGTCTTTTACAATTTACTTGAAATTGAAGCTATAGTTAAAATTATAGATCGACACAGACAAACGCCACAGCACTAAAAACCGCGTTGTATTGTCTAATGTAAATTAGAGAAGAAAAATAAAACCAATCTACTACTCAAATCTACTTGTCTGTCTGTGTTGATCCATAAATTCCAGTTTCCAAATGGTTGGGCCAATGAGAAGAAACCTGGCAAAGAAACTCATGGCAACTCTTTTAAAATTCGGTTGTTTACAATATTTCTTTTAACATAAATCATATACACAATTAAAATATTTGACAGTACCAGACAGGATAATACACCACTTATACATTATAAAAAACAATAATCAAAGAAAAGAAAAGTAGAAGCAATATTCTAAACTACAGAATATTATGTAGTTGTTTATATTTGTAACAGTGAAGTTAATGACACTTAAAACCTTGTACTAAGTATTCATAACATAATAAGTTCTGAAATTCTAACATAGAACCTTGTTATAGTGATCTAACGAAGTATAACGAAGTATAACATACATATAGACATAGCTTTCCGGAGCGGTGTATTCATAATCTCGGGAATGTTGTTTCGCAGTACACTATTATTACACAAAATATTCGAAGCATCAATAAAAATCTTGATAGTTTTTCAGTATTTTTAAAGCGTCTTAATTTCCAACCGGATATCATTGTACTTACCGAATGTAGACTGAATGAATTTAGTCCAAGTTTTAATCTACCTGACTATGAGTACAACTGCTCCACTAAGTATCTAAATCAAAACGATGGTATAGTTGTATTTACAAAGACAGGTTTGCCTTTCAAAATTATTGAGCCACCTTTTTCGGATGCTAACTGTTTGCTGCTTCAAATTGCTTCTGAACTAACCATAATAGCATTATATAGATCTCCATCTTTTCGTAAAATTGATAAATTTTGTTCATCTCTTGAGAAAGCCATTACACTGTCCACCACTCCATCCTGTGTTATACTTGGGGACATTAATATAGATATAGGGCCAAACACTACAGACACACGAGGCACGGAGTACCTAGACCTTGTGGGTCATTATGGTTATTTTCCTGGGCACTTCTATCCAACGCACAATGACCGCACTTGCTTGGATCACGCAATTATTAAAACTAAAAAAGAAACAACTGTTATTGTCTGCCAAACTGAAATCACTGATCACGACACTGTTATAGTAGGTATCAAACGCGAAAGTATCCAAGAAGAACCAACGGAGGTTATTCATAGGACTCATACTGATTATGACAAACTTGCAATCGAAATTGACAACATCGACTGGACATCACTATATACAATGACAGACGTGACAAATTCTACTACGTATTTCGTTTCAGAAATCCAGACTTTGATGAGGAGTCATACTCGTTCTTGGGTTACGCGAAATTCTAAGGCTATAAAAAAGTGTTGGATTACAGAAGGAATACTCAACTGCATCAGACGAAGAGATCGTCTACATATTGAGGCAAAGAAAATAGAAAACAGAGACAATCTTTTTATACAACAGCGGTACAAAAATTACAGAAATATATGCAACAATATTATCCAAAATAGTAAACTCGAACACAACCGAAAAAATCTCGAAGAATCAAAAGGCAATAGCAAAAAAATGTGGGCAACTGTTAGAAGTATATGCAATATGGGTGCAAAAAAATCAAAAAACTTAGACCTTATCAAGAACTCTCAAAATCCTACCAATTCGTTAAACCTTGTAAATGACTATTTCTGTAATATTGGACAAAAACTTGCTAGTCAAACTTTGAAAAGGCTAAATAAAACCGAAACAGACTTAGCAAACCTAGTCAAGCTAAATATAAAGTCACCTAAAGATTCCTTCTTCTTGTACCCCACCGATAAGTTTGAGGTTAAAAACACCATCTCTAAACTCAAATCAAGCTCTGCTTCAGGTCATGATGGTATCAACAGTAAGGTACTTAAGATGTGTAACAATACCCTTTCAGATCCCATAGCACATATTTGCAATCTTAGCTTCCTAACTGGCGAGGTTCCTTCCTCGTTTAAGATTGCAAATGTGTGTCCGATCTATAAGGGCGGCGATTCTTCTATGCCATCGAATTATAGACCAATATCACTACTTGATTCACTATCCAAAGTTATTGAAAAAATTGTAAACACGCGGCTCCTTTATTTCCTTGAAAAAAACGTCTTATCGGATAACCAGTATGGGTTCCGGAGAAACCGCTCCACAGAAGATGCTGTAGTGAATTTGGTCGATACCATTATTGATAAAATTGATGGAGGCTCTAAGTGTATGGGACTTTTCCTTGACATGGCAAAAGCCTTTGATACGGTGTCTAGACAAATATTACTCAAAAAGATGCAAATCATGGGCATCAGAGGCACTGCGCTGAGCTGGTTCCATTCATACCTGAATGACCGTAATCAAAGAGTATGCCTTGTACAGCAGAAAAGTAATTACAACTCTAACAACTTCGGCGTTCCCCAAGGAAGTGTTTTAGGCCCAACACTGTTCCTGCTATATATGAACGACCTTTGTGCTCTTAAATTGAACCAAGCTAAGCTATTTGCTTTTGCTGACGACACAGCAATTCTGTTTTTTGGTAGCACGTGGCAATCTGTATATGCAGCTGCAGAAGCAGGTATAAGGGAGGTTGAGCAGTGGCTGTCTTATAACCTACTGACACTTAATGCTGACAAGACTAAAGTCATGAATTTCAGCCCCTCTAAAGCATCTCAACCTAAGGAAACATACAACCTACGTTTTCATATTTGTAACAATCAAGGTAATTGTAATTGCCCAATCTTGCAGCAAGTAAAAAACACTAAATATCTAGGAGTCTTTCTTGATGATCACCTAAACTGGAGCAAACAGATAGATACACTGACCAGTCGCATTAGAAAGCTATTATATACATTTAAACAGCTAGGTAAACTTGCTAACAAAAAAATAACAACCATAATTTATTTTGCTTTATGTCAGTCCCTTCTTTGCTATTGTATCACGGCGTGGGGATCTGCTTACAAGACACACATGATAAAGTTAGAGCGTGCACAGCGTGGTATTCTTAAAGTAGCTAACTGCAAGCCTTTCCGTTATCCAACTGATCTTTTATATGAACACGCAATGGTACTTAGAGTCCGACAATTATATATTAAATCTGTTGTATTAAGGTTTCATAAAACTTCAATCTCAAACATTGTTCCTTCCTTACGCTCTCAAAGACATACAAGATGGAACATCCCAAAGAGTAGGTTAGCTTTTTCAAAAAAGAGGTATAAGTGCATGGGTCCGCTCATCTATTCTAGAATTAACAAAACCAATAATATTGTTAATTTCTCGATGCACAATTTAAAAAGATTCCTCTTTTATTGGCTGAATAGTCTCAATTACGATGAAACAGAAAAGGTTTTAAAATGATTTGGACAGGTAATACTAATTATGTAGTATATTATAATATGTTACTAAAATAAAACAAAGTTTATGTATATATAAATTTATGTATTTATAATTAAGCCCTTACAATTATTTAACCCACAGTACACTCTCTCACACAAACACACAACACACGCACCACACCAGATACACACCACACCACACACTCTCCACACAGGCACATACATATACATCTTTATATTGTATAATTACATTAATACATACCCTAATACATAGTTAATTATCTAGTTCTGTAAGATTAGTACTAAGCTGAATGAAAGAGACTAGATTCTACAACACAGGGAATCCTAGTGTAGGATCTAGAGCTCCATATTTATATTTGTACTATTAATACTGGAAACAATAAATAAATTTGAAATTTGAAATTTGAAGTTAACTAACTATACTAATTGATTAACCCCACATTTGACCTTTGTATGATATGTATATCAAGTGGGTGAACTAACTAGTTCACCCACTTGATATACATAATTTACCTACTTGGAGTAAATTTTTAATCGAGATAATAATAATTACTATACTACTAATCTGATTGTTTTGCTGAGTCGACCATTGTATTCAGTATAACAGCCCATTAATGTCCCACTGCAGGGACGGGCCTCCTCCCATGACGGAGGGATATCTGGCCTACTAATACCACTCTGGCCAGACGGATTGGTAAGTTTCAAGTTTTCCTTCTTTTTACTTCGTAAAGATAATAGGTATTTACGAATAGTCCCTTAGTTGGATTTTACGACACCCATAGGATGAGATGGGGTGGTGACATATTGTATACTTACTCCGTCACCACACGGACAATTGTAATATGGTGCTGTAATTTTATTAAGATGATTATAAATGTTGTGGTGATGAATATTCGAGTCGTGACAATAAAATAATACATGGTGTTTCCACTGTTCATGACAGCTCATCATCAGGTACGCGTTTTCGTTGTTCCTGTTGAAAACAGGAGAGGAGAGAACCTCATTTACGATTGACAACAACTGAAAAACAAAGATTGACGACGGAAGACGAAATGTTTCTGATATTTACAAAATATTCATTTTATTAACTTAAGCACAATCATTTGTTTACAAATCATACATGAGTCCTCTGATTTAGCGTTACATACAAGTCGTTGGCTCACTATTACAAAGTTCTATTTTATAATTTCAGATTTTTTTTATGTTATGAATGGTACAAGGTTTTAAGTGTCATCAACTTCATTGTTGCATAATATTAACAACTGGGAGCAAACTTCAAAACTTCAAACTTCAAAATGCTTTATATCATAAAATTTATCACAAATTGTTTGAAATCGTCTTTTACAATTTACTTGAAATTGAAGCTATAGTTAAAATTATAGATCGACACAGACAAACGCCACAGCACTAAAAACCGCGTTGTATTGTCTAATGTAAATTAGAGAAGAAAAATAAAACCAATCTACTACTCAAATCTACTTGTCTGTCTGTGTTGATCCATAAATTCCAGTTTCCAAATGGTTGGGCCAATGAGAAGAAACCTGGCAAAGAAACTCATGGCAACTCTTTTAAAATTCGGTTGTTTACAATATTTCTTTTAACATAAATCATATACACAATTAAAATATTTGACAGTACCAGACAGGATAATACACCACTTATACATTATAAAAAACAATAATCAAAGAAAAGAAAAGTAGAAGCAATATTCTAAACTACAGAATATTATGTAGTTGTTTATATTTGTAACAGTGAAGTTAATGACACTTAAAACCTTGTACTAAGTATTCATAACATAATAAGTTCTGAAATTCTAACATAGAACCTTGTTATAGTGATCTAACGAAGTATAACGTATATTTAAAGAGTTTCCACAGTGGAATTATTAATTAAATTGTTGAATCAAATAGAAAATTGTCCCTTATTTTGTTGTCTCAAAATAATTAAGCAGTACCTTCAAACAACACGCTATTAATTGAAATGTCAATCATTGTGATACCATTTCACCAGAACGTATATTTAAAACTATAATTTACATTTCCACAAAAACAGAATAATAGATCTGTCAGTTTCTTTTTACTACTTGAGGTCATGAATAACTTTCAAAGATAGATCAAATCAACATTAATGTACTAATTACGAAATCACGCAATAACCGTTCCTGGAAACATTAAGGTAAGTAGGTTCTTTTGGAGCTCGGTGCTGTATATTTTATTTATTTTCAATCGTACTTCCTTTCTTTAGACATATTTACGTCGTCGATAGAAACGTACTCTACGCTGCACCACATACAGGGTAAGCTCAAAGATAAGGTAAGGTCGATCGAAAAGCCTTCGTGTCTGCGCTAAGATGGCTGCAGTGCGAGAAGAATTTCGGTAGACCTTGAAGCATGCCCTGGACCCTGAAATGACCACCATTACTACTACACGAAAAAGAAGTATCATTTATTTGTAAAACAGTATTATTGTATAAGTTTCTGCAATGACAAGTAATTTTTATGACCTAATGGATCGTTCCATTTGCTCTAATTTTTCTGGGCTGTAATTCTTCACTTTCCATCAGGTTCAAAGTCAAAAAGTCTTATTCAATGGGATACTATTCACATTAATCACTGTTACATTTAAGCTTAAAACTAGTTAGGAATAAGAATAGCTCCACAAGATATTATGGTCGTAGTGCCGTATCTTTATAAACAAGATATTTGTTTATTTTTGTAAAATTACAAATGCGTACGATGTGAGCACGTAGTAGATTCAAAATAAGCACTTCATCAAGTTTTGTTTAATCAAATAAGTGTCATATCACATGATGGAACAATGTTATTGTCTAGTGGCTAGACAGAATTTGCGGTGACAAAATCCGACTCTCATATTACTTGATGTCAAAGTACTGACGACGTTTACATTATATTTAGGTAAAGCTGATTTCGTATAAATAAATTGCGGATTAAGCAATGAGATGTTGGTGGCGGGATGTTTATATTTAATATCATACGTATATTATTTATAACGATGTATTTACAAGTTTTGGTTTATTCTTCTGCTGCAGAAAGTTCTTAAAAGATCGCTAATGAAACCTTTTTATTATTCTTTTAGACATATACTAATCATCTCTTCAAAACAGTTCTTTTTATCTTTTGAAAAACAAGTCTTCAATTTTTTATTGTTGTAATTAGGTCAGCATTGATTTCCACTTTACTACAATGTATCGACAAATTACTTTCCTTACAAATTGAAGTTAATTTGAATGATAATTTGTTTCAAACGATGCATTTTATTTTACCTCGACTGTAATTTAGTGTTAGATACTTAAGTGCAGTACAAAGGCCGTAGAATTCCCCATTTAATCGAGGTTGATTTAAATAATTAATTTTCGTCCTATGCACTTATTAAGAATTGAATATCGCAACACAATTAGTACAAAACAAAGTGGCTGTAGTTGTCTGTCCGTCCCTATTTCTGCTTAAATCTTAAAAAATACGCAACGGAATTTTAAGCATTTTTGTAATAGCTAGACTGATTCATAAGGAAGGTTTATTTATGTATAAAATATGCAAAATATTGTAGTTAGAGCCTAAGCATTGCACCCGTGCAAAGCCGGGACGGCTCGCTTTATTTCTATGACACATTTATTTTAAAAACAAGCCATGTTAGAGATAAAAAAATATACGCGTAAAATTAAAGGCGTGTAAATTAATCTTAGCATTAATAAATAATTATTATCTTACTTATCTTCTAACAAATCTCCATCCCATTTTTTCACGAAAATCTGATTAGTAGTTCTGGCATAAATTTTGGACAGACAACCATAAAATGGCTATCGCCTAAACCATCTTAAACAGGTAAGCAAAATGCATCAAACACATGCATCTCCATAAGTAATAGTAATACAAACGTGTCTGGAAAATGATCTTGAACTAAAGTTTTTGGGTCACTAGTGCAAGGACAGTGCAGTAGGCTACGCTTTTATTTGTCGAGGATAAACCTAACTCTGTGTTTAATGGATTCTCTGAACTGTACAAATAATTGGTTCAATTGTACCTTTTATTATTTACCTGAAGGTTTAAAAGATCAATTTATATGGAATATTTTATGTTAAATACATATTTAGAGACAGTAGTAAGTGCAGTTAAAGTAACAATCAGATGCAGTTGTGGCCTTTGATCAATTAAGTACATAAGGGTTAAAGTTACTATACCCCTTCCAACGTAAGTTTAGCTTTTTGACAGTTCACGTCCATGAAGTTTCGTAATATTTCTGCTTATTTTTCAAACAAATAATATTGTATTTCATGGACGTACCCATGTTTTTTCAGTTACCATGGTTACTTAGTGATGGACACTCATAACGATTACCCCCATTATGAAACAAATTACAAATAATCGGTAGAAATAAATGCTATGAATAAACCGGAACTCTTCTTAATACGTTTATAAAATGTAATATGATATTTTAGATTAGCTATAACCCGCGAGTGTGTCACGATAAATTATGTATTTTAAATAATACCTAAGCTAACTATAACTTTATCATTTTAAGCTATAGGCTAATTCTCTTAACATAGATAAAGAAAGAAACAGTAATAAAATGATAATGTAAGTTGATGTAAGGATCCAAATGTGTAAAATAAAGTAATTTGAAAAATCACGAAATCGCTTACAATCGAATGGCATTACATTCGAGATACTGCTGAACGTCACTAACGTCAACCTGTCAAATGTCGTTAAATATAGTGGAAAGGGTATAAGTAGGTTTTATTAGTTTTAGTACAGTAGCTATTTTTTTCATAATTATGGGTGATCATAATACTCGTAACAGCCCATTAATGTCACACTGTAGGGACAGGCCTCCTCCCGTGCGTGACGGGAGTATACTTGGCCTACTAATACCACGCTGGTCAGACTTATTGGTATAGGGTTTAATTTCAAGTTTTCCTTCTTTCAATGTAAAGGTAATATTTACAGATAGCCCCTTGGTCGGTTTCTACGACACTCATGGGATGAGATGGGGTGGTGAAATATTGTATTCTTACTCCGTCACTACACGGATAATTACACAATTATGGGTGATAGCTTGGTCGTAATTCAGAGGTTTATGTATCATCATAATAGCCTTTTATATCCGACTGCAGGGACCTGCTACTATTTCGCTGGTCAGACATATGTTTAGGTATTGAGTTCTATATTATTATGTTTTCACCAAGTCCATATATAGTCATAAACAGATTACCAGCACTTGAACAATGTGCAGGATTTGCGCACTTATACACTATTTATTTATAACTTTTATCGTACTTTCTATATACATAGAGTCAACAAATAGCATTAATTGATCAATAAATCGAGTCGAGTGAGTGAAATATGGCGTTGATTATGATAGTATGAACCGGTCAAAGTACTATCAAGAGTTGTTGCACATTAGGTACCTTTTAAAACGATGCATAAATGTGAATCCACTCCTTTTAAAGAAAACATAAGGTTGAATCGTGTCGGCTGCTAATGATCGATGTTATTGTTTAATGTACTAGAGTAATGCGATAGGAGGGGATACCTGTGGTAACGTACGAATATTAGACAGATTGGTAAGTATTTGACGACCTCTGTGGCGTAGTGGTTATTTAATATGACAGCTACGCAGAGGTCTCGGGTTCGATTCCCGCTCAATGCAAATCTTAGTGTGCATGAACATGATTGTTTGCATTGGTCTGGGTGTTTTCTATGTATAATATGTATGAATTTAGAAAAAAGTAAAATAATTTAAGTATGTTTATCCGTTGTCTAGTGCTCTTAGTACAAGCTCTGCTTAGTTTGGGACTAGATGGCGTTTTGTAAAAGTGTGTGGAATATAGTTTTTGTTAACCTTTTTTGTTTAGAAAATGCCTTACTCCTCTACTAGGGATCAAGCTTTGTCTCACGGGGAATTACAAAAACAAAGCACAATCAGACTCTAGATAATCATTCGATTATGAACTAACTGAACAAATAAGCGATAGTCAACCATTTTCTGAAAAAATACAGGTGATAAACAAAAGAATAACCAACATCGAGCTTGTCTATTACAGTGTTAACGGATAACTTAACGAAATAATGCGTAAAAGCTAGGGAGTTTATTTTGTCTTAATGTGTACACTACATTACGCTTGTCTTTGTATCTTATACCTAAGTAACAACGTAAACATAAAAAGAAGACATCTATTTTGGGTAGGAAGATAATAACATACATTAATAAAATGACTACTTCTCAATATTTAATATACTTACTTACTTACTTTTATTTTTTTTATCTTATAGTATTTACACAATTTTGAAAAATATATATTTGATAATTGATCTGACATTATTCAGCAAAATAATAACCGACACAATGACTGATAATACAGCTTGATGTAATGAAATAATAAAGCTACAAATAAGAAAATTGAATCTCAATCTGAGCTCTCATTAATAAATTAAAATTGCATTGTGAAGCAAGTAACATTTACTTGACATCAACGATAGTAATTTTACTGCATTCCAAGTAAATATCATCCTATTTGTACTCGATCCAGGCATCCCGTTCATTCAAATAATTAACCGTATAATGTGCAAAGGCCTTGAATAAATTTTATCATCCAGATAACTTATAAAATTATAAATAGTAGGTAAAATGTTTATAAAAATAGATCATTAATTGGCAGACTTACTAATAAGACTTATTAATAAAGAAGTCATCGAATTAGTACTCTATAGTCTCCTAATAAATACTACTTACATAGTAATAACCGCTTCGGAGGCAAAGCCGTTATGTAAGTGGTAACCGTGCATCAGGTTGCGAGTTCGAAATTATGGTCTTGAGTCAAGTCTAGATGATCTCCCAAGTAACACATCAAAGCATTATAAGGGCCGAATAAGAGTATTCTTGTATCCTTTTAGCATTTTGAGTTAGTTTTATAGTCGCATTATAAACGTTTATATGGCTACTGTAATGCTTATTTGGGCACAAATTATACAGCTTTATGCCCTATATAGGTTCACAGTAGCTGGTTAATAGCATTACTGGCGCATTATATTAGCATTATTGTGGTCAAGAAAGATGTCAATCGGATTAAAGAAGCATCATTTTGGTCAATAATATTGCCAATCGCATTAAGAAAGCATTAAAATGGTCAATGAGATAGCCTATTGCATTACAGAAGCATTATAATAGCAAAATTATTGATAGTGAAGATGCCAACGGCATTACAAAAGCATTAGACTAGCATTTAAATGTGCTAAAAGAATTATTGGAGCAATTTAAGTGTTCACACTTAAGAAACTTTATATTATTGCGTGTAAATTATTACAATCAAACAAAGAATAAGTAAAGACGGTCAAAATAAAACAGTGAGTGACGCCATATTATAGTTTGCATCAAAACAAATTCATCGGATAAGTTTTTGACTCGTTTGTTATTTCTTGCCTTCAAATATTACTGCGCAGTGTAGTTTACTGTACTTGTTTATATAAGTTTAATTGAAAATTTTCACGCGCCTTCGATATTTTGTGGTTTTCATACAAAATGTTTTATAAAAATGATGTGTGTAAAACCAAAACAAATGTGTATTCCTAGTACAGAATAAGTTTTGAATAAATACAATCATAGTTTTGCTTGTACTGTATTAAATTAAGTTATATAAATATTTTAAATGACAATTCCCGTCCGAAAGAAAATATTTTTTGGTTATAAAATATTTACAAAATGGTGGTCAGCCTTAAGCAGCCCGGTGAGCCCAATTAATGCCACCAGCATTACAACTACTCACGTGTGATTGTTTAAAGAGCTATTAGCTACACAACAGCACTCAGTTCTTCCTTCAAAATGCAAGCATTATATTGATTCACATTTATGCTGTTCAGCAGCATTAAGCTTTTATTTACCCCTTACAGGTGCTTTTACACAGCAAAAGGCACAAAAAACAGCTTAAAGCTGGATATCGGGTTTACATGGCATTATAGTGGTTCACGTTTGTGCTGTAAAACAGCTTCAAGCACTTATTAACTACTTTAAAATGTCTTTGTAGAACCAAAAGCACTAACAATAGCTAAAGGCTTTACAAAAGCACTCTGATATGCCATTATCCAACTGTTATACAGCGTAAAGCATTACAATGATTTTCAAATGCCATTGTTCAGCTTCAAGATGATCGGTGAACTTATATAAGAGTTTGTACGGGTCTTAAGCTCTATATAAGTTCACTTGTTGCTTGTTAAAATGCTTTCTGTGTGTCCATTTATTTTATATTTGTAGTAGTCCCCGCAGCACAGGGCTGGCAACGATGCATGGCTGGATCACTAGCAACGAAGTCGAAACTTGAAAGAACTTAATAATATTGCATATTTCGTAAGAATATAATAATATAATTGAATAAAATCAAAGTATCATATTAACCTGACACAGCATTGTAATATAAAACGAAACATAAATTGAACTAGATATGTAAGTAACTAAAAGCAATCATGCAATGCAAACAAACAGTAGAACAATAATATTTATAAGCGACACATTGCACAGAGAGGTGCATCTAGGTGGGAGCCTTGAACTAACGGTTTTAGGTCAGTGTGGCCACGGCCGCGACCCGGACAACCCGCTTTGCATACCTTCACTACAGTGCAATGGAATAATATACGGGAAATGAAATGTTATGTCTCATTTTGTGGCTATAAATCTACTTTATCTTTGTTTTGTTAAGTAGCTTTTTGTTTGGTTTAATTTGTATTTCGTCTTTTGGTGAGTCCCCAAACTAATTTGACAAGAAACCTTATGACAATCCAATTAGCCATCAGAGCATTTAAATCCCAATTTTTGTTCCGTCGCTGTAGAAGTCTCAGGCCATAAAGAACAGGGAGACATTAAAGAGCTGTTATGACGATGTCATACATAGTTTTAGATGTCATTTAAACTAATTTATTTTATGAACACGATAAGGCACACTACTGACTATGTACGATTTTGTTTTGTAAAGCTTTCCCGAATTGTACACAGATGATGACAGAAGGTATCACTTACAGTAAAATACGAGAAGTTATCATAACTGAATGAGGCCTACTCAAAAGTGGGACATTTCTGGACTGATAAACATATCTAAATTATAAAATATTTATGTCATGAAGTTAATTCTTTGCCCTTTATAATGTAACATAATATAAAGATTCCCATGAGTATTGATTCCCAAAATCAAAGTCAGGTCAATTACTAAAAGTTTAATTGCTAAAACTTTATGAACTCGTTCAAGAGTGCACGGTATGTGAATAGGGACAAGAGCCTGGGACCACGAAGCAGAGATACGTGCAGAAGTCAATACAACTACATGGACAATGTGCACTCTGAGACAACGTTTACGCACATGATAACTGTTTAGAACAAATGCTGGCGTAAGCACCGTTAGGGTTTTCGGGGAAAAATGAATGGTACATTATTACTATTTAAATTGAAATTCTCAGAAGACAAAATTTAACGAAGCAACAAGCTTAGCTAGGTAGTAGGTAAAGTATTAATAAAGTAACAATTTTGTTAAAATCTACCAAAAATAATAAAATAAATACTTGCATTAAATAATATTACGTCAAATACTTCACCAAGTCATTGACACGCTTGTTTATTGCGTTTTCTTCAAAAATATTTCAATGTCAGCTTAGGTCTTTGATATGCGAAACATGAATTAGAAACGTCGGGTCTATTAAAATAGGGTGAACTTAAACGCGAAACAGGAATTAGCAGTCAGGGCAGGAAGCAGCCTCGTGTTCTCATAGCCTTCAACTCTATGCTAGGGTTCAGGTAAAGAGACCAGGTTCATCTAGGGCTACATATACCGTGACTTAATTTACTGAAAATTAAAAAAAAGTGAATGTGATCTCACTCATCACCCAATAATATCCCACTGTGTAGGTTTTATCGACTATTTTAGAGTATTTCAAATAATTCTTTCTTTTAATTATTTATAAAAATAATATTCCAGTATCAGAAACTTATAACATTTTTCATAACATTAATTGTTTCCATTATAACCTACCTTATAATATTAACCCTTTATTTACTCAGCGCAGGGTGGGGAGACCCCTCACACGGTGGACCGACGACCTGGTTAGGACGGCGGGAAGCCGATGGATGAGGGAGGCACAAGACCGCGCAGAGTGGAAGCTTTTGGAGGAGGCCTATGTCCAGTAGTGGACGTCCATAGGCTGATATGGATAGATTTACTCAATTTAGAATGTACAATTACTGAATATCCTATTGATATTCATTCAGATATAATAAACATAACATTATAACATCCAAAATCCGATTGTCCTTCAACGGAATGATCCGTTGAGCTTCCTTAACACTCTCAATGTTATGCCTAATGTACCGCACCGAGATCTACTTAATCGAATCGTTTTAACCTCCATCGAGAACCCCATTATCTTTCATGCCTTACTGACCTTGAAATGTCTTAATTCCTTTACATCAATCGTGTTCTCCGTGTGGTGACGGAGTAAAAATACAATATAATGTCACCACCCCATCTCATTCCATGGATGTCGTAAAAACCGACTAAGGGACTATCCGTGAATATTATCTTTACGAAATAAAAAGAAGGAAAACTTGAAATGAAACCCTATACCAATCTGTCTGGCTAGCGTGGTATTACTAGGCCAAGTATCCCTCCGTCACGGGAGGAGGCCCGTCCCTGCAGTGGGACATTAAAGGGCTGTTATGATGAATCGTGTTACATTTCGAAGAGTTGTACTGTTTTACACACACACAGCGGTAAGAATAAAATATAACAATTATTATTTAAAAAGGACACATTAAGCAATGCCCTTTGTAACATTTAATAATTGTGCTTAATAGTAAGTTTATAAAATGCCCAGATTACTTAACACCAAACAAATAGACGAGAAGTTGATCATCTTCTTTTAATAACTGCGCTTAGTTGTGATGAGCTGCTCCACTTTGACATATGGCTTGCTTTGACATTTTTTTTTTTTTTGTTCTAAAAAAGACAACTCCCGCACTAGGGATCATGCCCTGTGTCGCGGGGACCTTTTACAAACATCAATTAACGGACACAAAGAACACCCAGACCAGGACAATAATTTGTGGATCTCACAAATTATTGTCCTGCATAGGAATCGAACCCACAACCTCTTGCACGGCAGCCGCTTGCGCTACCGTCGCGCCACCGAGGTCGTCAAAATTAAGAAGAACATGGTGTAACAATGATTTATCATTGATATTTATACATGAAGAACGTAAATATAAATCAATTGTAACTCTAACTGCAGTTCTAAGGTCACTAAAAACTTCAACCTTAACATAAATTTTATTTTGTCTTTAAACGAATGTCCTTAACAAAGCCCATAAGTTGTGATTACTTAATTCGTTAATTAATACGTCTTTCTGGTACACACAGCAACTAATCAAGCTAAACACTCATGTACCTTAATACCTTGAAATAAGACACAATTTCAAATGAAAATGTTTAACTTGATGTGTTGCTGTGTGTACATAAACTAACTGACCTTGAATTCATTTTACTAATCACTTTAAGTTTAGGGATACCCGAAGGAGTTATGTTGGGTCTAGAGAGTAAACAACAATTGCTTTGAAAATGAACGAGGTTTGTAAAGAAAATATCATTTAACTAATATTTGCTGTTTTGAAATTACCCATTAAAGTAATGCCAAGAGTCAGGGAAGTTTCTCAGGGATTTTTTTTATCTTTTTTTGCATCTACTCTTGAAGAAGCCATATCAGGTTAAGATTGGGTAGATGAAAACTTTGAAAGAAAAAAAATCTACAACATTTCTTGTTTTTTGCAACTTCAATACTTAAATACTTACGACAAAAATATGCATTGTCCTTGAAAATGAATGTTGCTAAGATAATTATAAAACTACTATTCAACCACAAGACAATTCCCCACATAATTAAACAAACGCATAATACAAACGGCTAGCCTTGAACGCCCCAATTCCTGTTCCTCTAAAGTTCAGGGATGGTGTGTGAAATCGGGCAGTAAATTCAGTATCGATTGCGAGTGTCAACGCCGCAGGGACGGCGCAGTTGCATCGACCTTGAACTGTTTTCGGCCTCTAGAAACTAGGTTGGGGCATACTGTGCATCTGACTACCGTGTGGTTACTCAAGGTGCGGACCAAAGGAATTCTGTGCATTAAAATGGATGGTAATTTTAGTTATATTATGTCTGTATTAGTATTAGGTTGCAGCTCATTTAGATTTTTTAAATTGAGCTTTTAATGTTTAGCGATACAAAATAATGTTTGTGCTTATTTTCCGGATTGTTCACATAACTCAGTCCTATCTGTGAAGATAAAATATTTGTTAAATTTTAACATTCACGATCAGAATGTCTAATTAGCTAAATGTCTAATAACGCAAAACGCCTAATGAGCAGTATAACTTAAAATAATGTAGATAAAACCTGACCTTCTGCAGAGACAAGTATTTAACTCTCAGTAGAAGTCAAAATATTAATTAACAACTGCATCTGAAAAGCAGTTAAGTCTCTATCATACCGCGAAGTAGGAAGTACTTAGTAGCCCCCTTTCTCGCGTCTCGACAACTTAACTCGCCAAGAAAAAGTATGAAGATCTATTTTAAATCAACTTAATCAACAACTTACTACTTAACTCGCTACTGTTCTTATCGATGTGTAGATCGGGCTTTAGAGTCAGTATTGTTTTGAATACATCACGGTATAAAGTTACATTGAACCATTAAAATAATAATGCTACATGAAATGTATACTACACTAAATTACATAATTGTAATTATTGTAAAATTTTATAAAAAAGCATCATTAAACCTTATTAATTAATTATTTATTTACAAATAAGTACACTACCATACCTAGAAACAGTAATCTACAGGACGATCTAATAACACGACCATATAAAACAAATCACAATAATTATAGTACCATCACTCGTGGCGTATTAAAACGTGACTATAGTGAAGCGAAATAAAATATTAATAGTCGTAATAAATATTGTAAGACAAGCAATAATGTCAACGTAAAGTTATTGGTTTGTTTATATGAAAATATCTTTAAGCTTCATTGTAACTTACATTAAACAACGACGTAATAATAATATTGTCGTTTAGGAAGCAATTTTTGTAAAGGGTGAATATTAAGTAAGGTTTACGAAATATAATAATGTATGTTTCCGTGTGCAGAGAGTTATATGAATCTTTGTCACCATCTTTTCGCATTGATGATAGAAGCCGACATATAGGGATTTACACGGGTCGTTTGACTAGCCATCATCATATTATTGTCAGTCAATGCAGGAGGCCTTAATCCACCTTGCACGGTCTATTGCCTTTGTTATCCATGTCATTTTAGAAGTTAGTGACACACAGAACCGTATAATATCTACTACTTCATCCGGACTTCCTGGTATTAACTAAGAAAAATACACACCGCCACTGTTCAACTTCCTCAGTCTCTGCAGTGGGACATTAATTAGCTGTTTGGAGCACGCTTGTGGAAACTTTACGCTGAACATACCGAAAAGGTCGATGGGCATACCTTTCCTCACTTTTAAGCACGTGTTTCCAGAGCGATATATTTTGACGACCTCGGTGGCGCGACGGTAGCGCAAGCTGCTGCCGTGCAAGAGGTTGTGGGTTCGATATCCACGCAGGACAATAATTTGTGAGATCCACAAATTATTGTCCGTTAATTGATGTTTGTAAAAGGTCCCCGCGACACAGGGCATGAGCATCCCTAGTGCGGGAGTTGTCATTTTTTATTTAGTTTAAATCTCTATGGAATTATTATATACTTGATATTTTACGATTAAAAATAAATCTAATGCAATCATTGGATTATTTAGTTACAAACTAAAAAAACATCACCACTTCTTATTTTTAGAATCTGTTATTAAACAGTATGTTGTCATAAGTTGTAATAATACCTGAGGTAAAAATTCAAAATAGATCAGTCAGTTTAGTCTTTTGATTAGGAAATAAATATTTTGCAGTTATTATTAAAATGTCTCTAAAATAGATTTTATTACTTTTTTATTAACCTTTTCATTTATAACAAGGATCATAAACATGTCATAAAATGCAAAAACCAGTTAATTTTTATTTCGTCGTTTAAACATTAACTAAAATAACCTAATATTTAACTTTTAGCTTGACAAACTTGAATTATGATAAAAATATTTTTTTTTATTTTTACACCGGTTCTAGGTCTAGGCTAGATCACAATGCACATCACAGCTGCTGTGCCCGCTTTATTCATAACCAAGGATTTATTTTTGTATTAACTGTGTTTTTTAGGAGAGTTACCGGAACTAGGCAATTTAAGGGCTACGATACTTAACAATTTGTCTTAGGATGACGAGCCGTGTAAAGATACTCTAAACTTTATATTTTTAAAAGACAAAGTTCCTTGTATATGGTAAGACCGTTGCTAGCCTTTGACCACGCTTACAGTTCATAAAAATATACACGTATTTTAAATAGTTTCTATTTCTGATTTAAATTATGAACTTATACATCTAATACAAAAATAAATAATTATTAAAATAAATATATACTTATCGACCTTTCTTAAGGGGCATGACAATTATTCAGAGTAAAGGTGGCCTTTAGAAACGGTGGAAAACTTGGCCCTTTTAAAACTTACGACTCGTTAACATAATTATAAAGAACTGAGAATACATTAATACATAGCCCAACATGAGAAAACCAAAAATACTGACGAAATTCTTTTTATTGGCTACTTTATTATATTCTCGTAAAACAAAAAGTTTATCATCCAGACTATTAAGCAAGTAACAACTAAGTTTATTGTACAAAAACGGAAGAAAACTTCTTCAACAAAATAATTTAATATTTCCTATGATAAAATTTGTGGAAAATCAAACTCTAATTGCAGCTCGCCACGGCTATCGGCCTCGTCCGATATAGGGTTTGGTCTAAGCAACAAGATACACACTGTTTTTCTGAAGAAGTATCTTTATATGAAACGAATCACATAAATATACATTAACTACTTAATAGTAGTAACGATTATAAAAAGCAGTTGCTGTGCGTAAGGTTTGAATACCACAAATAGGTTCTTTTTTAAATGTTAACGAGACAAACACAATATCGCTTGCCTAAAGACTCTCTTTTGCCCATGAGTGATTTTTGTACTCGTTAAGCACATTTCTCATGGGCATTATCCAGTCAATTCTTTACAGCGATCATTTTTTAAATACTTTTTTTATTTATAACCTTAGTCACATTAAAGATATTAATATACTCGTATCGAATTAAATAATAGGTAGATAACAACTGTAAGAAAATGCTATTAAATAACAATTAAGCATTTTATTTTGCACTTTACGTAAGCTGATTGCAATTATAAACAAGTTATATTATTTATTATAATAACATCAGCAACTAAGTATCTAATTACAGCTGTGATAATTAAATTATAAATCAATTAGAATTACAAACCAAACTTATTTTAATGCATTTTAATGAGTAGGTATACCTTATTACTTAATGCAACAATGTTTATATGTTTACATTGATTGAATAAATAGTTTTAAGTGTTTTAATGTAAATTCAATAGTTTTATTATAAAAACATTTATAATACTATCTTAAACCTGTCAAAATACAGAAAAAGGTTTGACAAGTACAAGCTAGATTTGAAAACTTGTAACCAAGTTGACAAACTGTTTCTACTGAAATATTTTATAAAGGGAACTAGCTTATACACATACATATTTATATTGTATAATTACATTAATACATAGTTAATTATCTAGTTCTGTAATATTAGTACTAAGCTGAATGAAAGAGACTAGGTTCTACAACACAGGGAATCCTAGTGTAGGATCTAGAGCTCCATATTTATATTTGTACTATTAATACTGGAAACAATAAATAAATTTGAAATCTTCCAGTCTGTACGGAATAGATATTTATTATCAATTTTGTAACACCTCTTGTCGTTCTTAACTTAGACCTTATTTTTAACCTCGCATTACTCGCGGAGTGGTCTTTATTAAAATACCCACGCCGTTGTACGCCACTGCGGTTTTGTGATGCCTCCATATTTTGGACCGGAGTTCATTATGTTCAGTTCTCACATACATTATATCATAGTGATGAGGTACCTATATAAGGTTTTATAATATTGACGACTGTTAGTTATACATTGTATTACTTTGTTTTCTCGTAAGTTTAACAGTAATGCCGTGTAATAGTAGTTTTAATAATGCGCACTCACAGATTTTACAATGAACAACAAAACTGTCGTGTTTTAGATTTGAACTCACAGTCTCACGCACAGCAGCTGCAAGCCGACGAGCTGAAAAGACTGCGACGAGTATGGGAAAAACATATTTTGAATTTTTTATTCCACATATGATGCATAATAGACAGAGCCACTAAAATCTGTTTTGATGCTTTCCTAATCTGTATGTTTTGTAAGTTGTCCTCAAAAATAAATAAATAAATAATAACAAAAACGTTATTTCGAGGCTTCTGTTATATCTTCATACCAGCCCGTTAATATTCCACTGCAGGGATGGACCTCCTCCCATAATGGAGGCCTGCTAATACCACGCTGGTCAGACGGATTAGTAGGTATAGGGTTTAATTTCAAGTTTTCCTTCTTTTTATTTCGTAAAAATAATACTAACGAATAGTCCCATAATCCGTTCGTTCCTACGACTCCCATGGGATGAGATTATGGGGTGGTGACATATTGTATTCTTACTCTGTCAACACACGGAGAATAATATTATGTTATATACTTTTTAATATTTTTTGTTAATAATAAGTCTAAGCAACAGTTTAGACGAGAAAGTCTTCCATTTAAGCTCATTAAGCAGTTCCCTAAGATTTAGATTGTCCTCTTAAAATATGTGACAAAGTCGTTCGTCCCCAGAATGTAGGTCAAGTGCACGCTCTGACCCAAAGTTAAACTGATTGTGCATCAGTTTGTCTTTACATTACACCTGGAAATAATTACTTGAACGTGTATGCTATTGAGACAGTAGTAATTAAAACTCTCTTAATATGTGACTTCCTTATCCATCGGTGCTGTCTTAACTAAGTCGTCGACTAGGACAAATTACTTTCCGTCAGTAGAAATGTCCTGTACCTGAAGTAGGTCTCCAAAAACTGTTAACATATTTCCGGTTATTTTCCGTAGTCCCATCGGTCGTCCCATCGATGGGACGACGGAAAATAACCATTAACCGTAGTCCCATTATCTAATGGGACTACGGAAAATAGTTTTTACTTCACGATCGCTTTTCTGTGATCCCATTAAACAATAGAGTTGTGCAGGATCGCCATAACACTGATCCTATTTCTGTTGTTACTTTACATACTTTTTAATTATTAAATAAGTTATGAAATCTCTTTACGTGATTGTGATTATTTTTTATATCATTTAAAATGTGTTTCTTGTTTATGTCATCTTTCGCTTGAATTTTCACATTCTCATCAATTGCTTACTCGCCATTTATGATTTAACTGAAAATACGTTTTATTTTCCATTATGAACAAGCCTGAAAGTAATATTAGTTACATAAAAACGAAGGGAGGAACGGTTTTGCTAAAAGAAGGACGTCAGTATTATAAACACAATATGTACAAAAATAATTCAGAGCTATGGGTATGTGTAAATAAGAAAAAAATAAAATGTAAGGGGTCATTAACAATTAATGTAAGTACGTCCTAAGTTTTTCTACGATTGGTAGGTGATTCATTAATAAGTACATAACTTTCTATTTGGATTTACAGGAAAATAAAATTTTGAAATCGGTAAGCCATTCGTGTCGGGAAGATTTCTCCAAAAATGAAATCGATATTATTATTTACAATATGTAGGTATAGTTGTAGTATAAATAACACTAAAGTATAATAAGGGATTTAAAATACCAAATAGTCACTTGCTATGTGTTAGCTTAGTAAGTAGTTATGGTTTTCTTTTTTTTTAGTTAGCAATTTGCATACTTAATATCCGTGTGGTGACGGAGTTAGAATACAATATGTCACCACCCCATCTCATCCCATGGGTGTCGTATAAACCGACTAAGGGACTAACCGTAAATATTAAATATTGTCTTTACGAAGTAAAAAGAAGGAAAACTTGATATTAAACCCTATACCAATCCGTCTGTCCAGCGTGGTATTAGTAGGCCAAATATCCCTCCATCACGGGAGGAGGCCCGTCCCTGCTGTGGGACATTAATGGGCTGTTATGATGATACTTAATATAGGTATGTGTTTCTGTAACGTATATTATGTAAGTATCGGTTTATGATTAAATATTACAAATGAGTAATTGTTGTGGTTTTATTTATTTAAGTACACAGTTTTATCACAGACACCATGTACCCACACAACGGTATTTTCTCATTATGTTCAACATCCTGACTCAGAGTACCACAACTCGTACAGGTTAGATTTGAATCATATTTTTTTTCATATGGTTACATCTCTATTAATGGGATCACGGAAAAGCGATCGTGAAGTAAAAACTATTTTCCATAGTCCCATTAGATAATGGGACTACGGTTAATTGTTATTTTCCGTCGTCCCATCGATGGGACGACCAATGGGACTACGGAAAATAACCGCATATTTCTTCAGGTTTCTATGCAACTATCAAATATCAAAATAAATTCGGTTTAAATAAAGATTAGTGGCATCGAAGCTTGTCCTAGGATAATTAAAATAATCTTTAACAAACTCATTATCATAGTAGTTGGAATTTATTTACAAATTACTTATTAACACAAATCCAAAGTTAAGTAATATTAATTCTATTATTTTAAAGATCAACGTGTCATGGTCTATGCAAGTGTCGTCTTAGTAAAAAATAAATAACTAGGTACTTACAAGTAGTATTTATATAGGCATATTTCATTAACACCCTTTGTGGCGTGGTGATAACAGACCATTTATGATATGGGCCCATTCTAAAGATAATAATAATCAAAATCGGTTCATATAAACAAGAAAGTAATCGGCAAGCATACATTTAAAAAAAATATCGGAGATTTCGGGTTCGATTCCCGCTCAGTGCAAGCTTTGTATGCATGAACGTGAATGTTTGCATTGGTCTGGGTATTTACTATGTATAATATTATCATCATCATAACAGCCCATTAATGTCCCACTGCAGAGACGGGCCTCCTCCCGTGACGAAGAGATACTTGGCCTACTAATACCACGGTGGCCAGACGTATTGGTATAGGGTTTTTTTTAAGTTTACCTTCTTTTTATTTCGTAAAGATAATATTCACGGATAGTCCCTTAGTCGGTTTTTACGACACCCATGGGATGAGATGGGGTGGTGACATATATCGTCGCACGAATACTTTAAGTGTCCAACCTCCATTTGCAACATTTTACACCAGAGACGTTTTATTGATTAGTTTAAGCAAATAATATGATTTTATATAAGTTTTATATTAAAAAAATAGTTAACGTGTTTATGAAATGATATATTACAAATAATCATTAAAAAGTCAAACAGTTATGTTTATTTTCACAATCTTTTATGGAGGTTGAGCAAATAAACACAAAACAAATTATGCAATTGGAGATAGACTACTACTGGAGTGGAGGTTGAGCATTTTGCATTCGAATATATTTAGTACTTAAGTGCCCTATAACCAAATACAGTGTGTTTGGGTATCGTGGTAAAAAAAAATAACTAGTTAACTGGCTATTTATCATTAAAAAAAACACAGAATTAAAAAAAAACACTGTTTGATATATATGTTACGGTAAATGTGATTAATTGAAAATTATTATATTAATATTACCGGTAAAGATGATTAATCGATCGAAATTTATTACTTTTAGTAGTAATTATTAATAATTCACGACACATATTGGTAAAAGTGCTAAAATAAATAAAAACCCAACGTTTTTTGACCAGCAGATATTTTTTTTTGTACCGATACAAGATCGTTTACTTCGCCTGGTATTGTTTATGTTGTCTGATCCTGTCAAAACCTTTTTAATTAGAGATTCCATACAGGCTTTGTCGTCAGCTTTCATATATTTGTAGGTACTCGTACTTCTAATATATTTTATTTTCTTTTCGGTTAGTGTCTGATTTGAATTAGTCCTTATTCGTCGTATTCTTCTTTCGTCGGATTCTTGATTCATCGTACGTAATGTCAACATAAAATAGAACTATGGTATTACCGTGACTCCACTTCTTCATTTCAATATGTACAATAAAAACGACATAAATTGAAAATAAAACTGTGATAAGATCATACCTATACGTATAAAAAATAATTAATATACTGAGACTATTTAAACAATTTAGAATGGATTTTTTTTTAAATAAAATTAACCCTTTTTTGACGATTCTTTATGTTTTCATAAGGAATTCTTTAGTTTATGGGCTATTCATCCCTCAACGGCGTAATTAGTTCTGAATTTCTCATCCAAAACAGGGAAGAAAATGCAAAGCAACGGACATAATAAAAATAGATGTACAATGTGAGCAATGGATCTGTGGCGAGTAAAAAATAGTATTAATCTTCTTATCTAGCATCTAACATCATTGCGAACACAAAGCGTAGGTATATGTAAACAAAAAACTACCCATTTAATGCTAAGAAATTTACCCATTTAACAATGGGGAAACACACTGCTTATTTATCCCGATAGGTGGCGCATAGTCGTTGGTTTTGTTTGCCTGTCAAACTTCATACAAATTGTTACTAAAATATTTTAAAAAAGGTTTTAAATGTAAATAATGACATTGTGTTGTGCATTTAACTGTAAAATTAAAGGTACTCATCGTTTCCCTTCTGATGAATAAATAAATAATTGTAATATTATTATTGTAATAATTATATTTCTTTTTCGCCAGCTAGGGAAGCATTTCTCTTCTTCAGCTCTTATTTAAAATTTGCCACGGTCATGCAGGAATACATTTTCATTGAAAAATTCGCAAATAAATTCTTACGCATTTACAAGCAAATGTCCCAACGACAAGAATGACACCCACCAACGATGGTGTCGCCATCTGAGATTAGTTATGCCTGTGCCTCCTCATTAGCAAACATGCAAGTAGCAGGTATATTTTGACAGTCACCGCACAAAAGCAATATTTTTTATTATTATACAACCTTACGAAAAGTTCGGAACAATCTGTTCATTTATAGATACGTCACAATTTCAATTAATTTTTAATTTCACAATTAAATTTAAACATCCTGTACTATAAGTTAACGATACGCAGTGATAATCTGCAAAGAAATGTTAACAAAAATACAAGTTAACGACTCTTTTCTATAGTTGTGACTATATTTTCCGATTTATATTTCGTCACGGACATTTCGGGTACTGTTTTCTATTAAAATTAATACTTTTTTCTATATTTCGCGTTAGTTTTTACTCAAATGCGTGCGAGCACCAGCTTCGTCACAAAATAAATTAATAATGGCGGCGTGTTGCGTCATCAAAATGCGATGTCGTGATTGGTTACCTGTGAGGAGATTGAATACTTAAGCACGCAATCGATGCTCGGATGCACGTTTGGTGTTTCTCTATGGACTTTGAGCAATTAAGCATGAAGTTTTAATTCTCTTGTGTTAGTTTTCAAAAACTTAAATTCCTTATAAATAATGTATTTCAAGTCCAAACAGCAAGTATTATATACCAATCGAACCGCAATTTGATCCTTAATAAAATTGCATTAAAAAGTGAAATTCGTCAAAATGGTCGGTTGAGCAAATAAGCATTCAGGCGACGATATGTACCTATGTATTTATTACGTTAGTGAATTAAAATTTATCCTTTATCTAGTAGCCACATTGCAAGCTCTGCTTAGTTTTGAAGCTGGGTGGCGTTGTGTTTATGTGCGAGTAAAATATAATTAGTATGTGTACCGAATGCAGTTTCCGAAGGTAAATATAAACATTGAGGACGTTCAAGGCCACAGCCTCCGCTCTGAACTGGGTAATCAGGTCATAGGTGCCTCGGGAGGCCACAATTTGTTACACTTTGTAGACTATTCATTTTTATTTGAGCTTTTACAACTTCCTGATATTAACGTAAGGGCTTTGATGGTTTTATGTTTTTGAGAAAATTTAATCTAAAAAAATTATATTCCTAGTATGTCTTAAAATCGAAGTAGGTCATGTGTAATTGTATCAAGTACTTAATGATCAATCTTATAAATAAATATAGGTTTTTTATTGTAGCTACCTCTTTTTCTATTATAAGAGACAGAATTAATTCAGTGTAGCAAGATTTTACTTCTAATCGGCCGTTGAGTTGAACCTCCGTTGATGAAATATGGCTAGGTAAACAGCTAGCGTGAAAATGAAAAATTAAAAATTCTTTATTTCATGTAGGTAAGTCACGTCAATGACACTTATGAACGTCTGAGTTTTTATAGTGAACACAGCACGTCTAACTTAACGGCTAAGTTTACTGTGTCAGGTTGGTATAAGCTCCCTAGGACAGGAATTTGTTAATTGCACAGACAATGCCCTACATCACGTAGGCTCCGTGGGACTTAGACCCGCGACCTCATGCATGGTAGCATCTGCGCCCCTGTAATAGTTAATAATAACTAACTATGCTTTATTAAGTTCATGCTGCTAGCTTAATTATACCTATGTTTCTCTTTTTCATAATACTCAGGTCTATTGGAGACCCGGTTCTTTGGAAGGCTTACATCGGGCCGAAGCCAAGACGTAGAGGTCCTGTAAGAGATATTTAATCTGGTAATGGATACACAGGGCAGATACCATCGCTGAACGCACAATTGTATATTGTAGTGCATCTCTAAGGATGCAATGGAATTTTAAATAATAGTCTATGGATGAGTAGGTTTGTTCGGTGGATAGGTTATTGGGCTATGGAAGAAGACTATTATCTATTATTTATCTATGTTATTATTATCATTATCATTGATATTTTAATTCGTAAAACGTAGTCTCCCTACCGGCTACTAGGCGTACAGAGCAGTATTGAAACACAGTTTAACGTGAGGGACACGCTATAAATCTGTCCATGTTACACCCGCACTAGCAAATCTACTGAAATAACCTTGCTCGTGTTTTGTACCTAAGTATTAGATATATGTATATGTTACGGGCAATGTGATAAGTCCGGGCACTATGAATAATGACCGGTCTTTATTCATAATGCCCGACTCAATTGGGCAATGTGATAAAAACAGCATAATTATCACTTTTCCCGGCCATTATTAATAATGCCCACCCTATCTTGGGCAAAGTAATAAAATAGGTGAACTGTAGTGTTTTTCTTTATTAAATGAAATTAAACTTACAAAATTTTCATGAAAAGTTAAAAAAAAATAAACTATTAGACATAGCAATTACAAAATTAAACATTTTATTATTTTAATTATTTATTAAAAAATGTTTCTGGCACTCGCCGGCCGCTGCCGCGGCCCGCTCGCTTCGCTCGCTCGGCTCGTGCGCGTTGTGGTCGCCATACTAACCTAACCTAACCAACTGTTTCTGACTTTTGGCTTTTTTTAAGCTATCTCAAACACTAACTTATTACATGGACCACGGGCCGTATTTTGAATAGTCACGTTCATGAACCAAAACTTCTCCACGTTAGTCAAATACGTAACTTGTGTATATGTTACGGGCAACGTGATTAAGTGGGCATTATTAATAATGACCGGTCAAAGTGATAAATTTATCACTTTGGCCGTCGTTATTGGGCATTATTAATAAAGACCGGTCCTTATTAATAATGCCCACTTAATCACGTTGCCCGTAACATATACACAAGTTACGTATTTGACTAACGTGGAGAAGTTTTGGTTCATGAACGTGACTATTCAAAATAAGGATTTAAGAATTTCTGTCAGCAAAGCTGTCTGGAACCTACGGAACGAATTTTGATTATTTGCAACCGTGACTGTGATTTTAGGTGGTGCATAGATAACATAAATAAAGTAGAAAATAAGAGACAAAGTTAAACACATTTGGATGTTGTGCTGTGTTCTGTTGTCAAGAATGTTCTTAAAAAAATCCACTCCCTTTCCCGTACTTACGCTACCTTGTCCGCGTTGTTCCTTACATAAAGAGCATCTAGGTTAAGACAATCTTTCTTGGATCACACAAGTAAATGCCTAGCATGGAATCCAAAACTACGTGTACCCTAACTACCACACCACTTTAAAAATGAAATAAAAACGTAATAAAAGGTATTGCCCTTCATTAAATATTATAACAAGTAAACGTTCTTAAAATATTTGTAAACAAGGCCATCGTAATGTTTTTTCCACAGACCCATAAAAAATATAAAAATCAACAAACTTTTACGTTAATGAAGATAAATCTTTCTGCTAATTAAAAGTTATTATAAAAATAATTAAAATATTTCAATTTTAAATTCAAACTTTTGAAACGTTTATTAAAAATATTATAAATGTCAAATAATTGACGAGTGCTATGTGATATTGAAAAACGTGAGATGAATAAGTTTAAGAAGTCGTTAGTCTTTAAAAAGGCAATAGTCGTTATCCTTTATGCTGTCAATGTATCAAATAATTTTATATTAAAATAAAATGCTATGAAAAAAGGTAAATAATTTTCTTAATAAAAAAACCTTTTTAATAACTAGTGTTTCATTTTTTTCACGGCATTTGGCTATATTGAACGTAATGGAAAGCACTATGCAGTCCAGAATATGACATTACATTTACTTGAATGATACATAAAACATTTTTAATTCACAAACAAACATTACGTGTCATTCATTGTTGACTGCCACGGGGGAGCGCGGGTCCTGGAAGAGGCTGTGCTGTGCAAGGTGGCGGCTTTTATTCCCACGCAAGACTATCTTTCGTCTGATCCACAAATTATTGCCCTGAGTCTGAAAGTCTATTGTGTCCGTTAAATTAATATTTGTAAACTCCCAGCAGCACAGGGAATGTTCCCTAGTGCAGGAGTAGTCTTTTGAAAGAAACCGGCGGATGCTGGTCAACTACTGCTGGGTCCAAAAAGGCCATAAGTGCTTCTTTTATCCATTCCTTACCTTTACTCAATCCATCTCATGTATGGTTCACCTAGTCTGCGTGTTTTTTATAAACACTTCATTATTTGTGCTCGTGATCTCATTTCCGTCTAATAACAGCACTTTTATAATGTTCACAAACAAAGCTTAGTACCGACGGGTGTAGCAAAAAAGTGTCCCAAGTTCCGAAGCCTACTACAGACCCAAGTTGAATGAGTTTTATAACAACTCTGTTATTATATTATCAACTTTATAAACACTCGGTGCGATGAACCCTGAAACTTTTCAAATGCTTTATCTCAGTTAGCGATGATGTTACAGAATTTGTTAACAGCCGTCTATATAATTAAATTAAATAGGTATTGGAAACTTTTAATTAAATATTAGTTTTTATTATTTTTTGAGTTATTGGTTACTTCGTAATTCTTACCTCGAACGTACTGTAGAAGAACAAATACTAATCAGAAATATATATTTTTTTAAATTCTTAATTTTTCTTACAGATTAATTAATTGGCTTATCGTAGTCCACTGATGGACACAAACCACTTCCAACACGCGCCTCAGAACACGGACCTAAGCGTTCCGTAGCCAGCCAGTGTACTCCGCAAACATAACGACAACGTCTTTGCCACCGAGCCAGTTAAATTACTATTAATAACAAAATTCCTCCGTGTGGTGACTGAGTAAGAATACAAAATGTCATCACCCCATCTCATTCCATGGGTGTCGTGAAT
Source organism: Schrankia costaestrigalis (assembly GCA_905475405.1). Lineage (NCBI taxonomy): Eukaryota > Metazoa > Arthropoda > Insecta > Lepidoptera > Erebidae > Schrankia > Schrankia costaestrigalis. The sequence continues at coordinate 18,649,704 of FR997841.1, forward strand.
ATTATCTTTATAAAATAAAAAGAAGGAAAACTTGAAATTAAGCCCTATACCAATCCGTCTGGCCAGCGTGGTATTAGTAGGCCAAGTATCCCTCCGTCACGGGAGGAGGCCCGTCCCTGCAGTGGGACATTAGAGGGCTGTTATGATGAATAACAAAATTATTTATACAATGGATACCCAACCTTGACACACAAAAAAATAAGATAACAACTGAATGCTCTTCATAGAAAAACGCTTACCTACAACCATCAAGGTTCCAAGGACACATCGAAAATAATCAAGTTAACCGATACTTACAATAAAATTATTCTATTATCGATAACCGAAGGACACGGAAGCCATTGTCAATGACCGAATTACCTAGTTTATCATAAAAATTTGCTGACCCTTGCTTTGTTTGAATTAATATTATTGAGAGATGGATTGTACTTTTGTTTGTTTTTGAGAGAAAGTAAGCAACTTGGCCTGGTATTTAGTTAACAACACGACTTGAAAAAATATTGCTTATTCTCCCTCTGTAGCAGAAGGACAGATACGCAAAATCCCAGATTAGCAGAAGGACGGATTAGCATAAAGGCAGAAGTACAGATACACACTGAAGTCAAAATAAATTTTAAAAGTTATTTAATTTGTTTTATTAACTTTGGCCAAACGTATCAAACATTCCATTGCAGAATTTTTATTATTCAAAAAGCTCGTGATTGATCAATTTTTTTATCTTTCATTGTAATAAGAGAAGAACGTTTTTGTGGTATGCTATTGCCGGTCAACTTCAGATCTTGGAAATATGCTTCTTTCTTTAATAGCTGTACAAATAGGAAGAGTGAAGGATTCTTAGGTATTTTTGTATTAATCCTCCGGTGCCATCCCTCAACACCATTCGTTGTCCTAAATTTTTCGTTGTAACAGCCAAGAATGTTCTTTGTGGTTTTGAGGATCCATTGGTTATTGAAGTACTTTTGAAATTCGAAAGATTCTGGTTTTTCGGCACACAAATCAAATATAGAAAGGTAGGCTTCCGGAATCAGAATTGCTGGCAATAGAGGTAATAGTGTGCATAAAGTTATTATTTTGTGCCCACCTTCAACTACAATTAACCCAATTTTTGTAGCTATCATTTTTAGGTTTGGTTTGTATTATAATGTACATCACAGTCCATTATCTGCCTTTATGCTAATCCGTTCTTTTGCTAATCTGGGATTTTGCTATTCCGGGATTTTGCGTATCTGTCCTTCTGCTACAGAGGGCTTATTCTCTGTAATCATCATAACAGTTCTGAAAAGTCTTGTAAGTAGTGACAGATAGCGGAAATAATTTACGTGATAATTTTATCCTAGGATACAAGCAGGCATTCAACCTTACATCTAAATCGATGGGTCCTACGTATAAGGGCCAAAATGCAAAATGACAACTTTACAGGAGAGGCTTCCAAAGTTTAAACTTGCTGTAACTTAAGATTGATAAAACCGAAATTTATGAAACTTTGCTGGTTTACTGAGACAATTGTCCTACTTATATATACTAAACTATTGTATATATATTTTAAGCAGTTTTTTTTTTACTGCATATTTGCCCTTTTACGTTAGTTTTTGTCTAAATTATTTGTATTTAAAAACAACATAAAAGGGCCAATGTATCAATCAAAATTTGCAAAAAAGAAGTATTTTTAAATATTTTTGCTCATGAAATCAATTTAAGACTGAATTATTTCATAATTAATTAGTTACAATGAAAGACATTTGGATATTTCGATAATTAAATCACATTGACATTTATACGTTTTAGAATCTGCTAACCTAGTAACTGTGTTTTCAGTTAGGTTGTATCTATAGTTGTAGTTTGTTTGTTTGTTTGAACGCGCTAATCTCAGGAACTACTTCTTTAAATTGAATTTAGTTTTCAGTTTTGGATAGACCATTTATTGAGGAAGGCTATAGGCTTATTAACATCACGCTATGATAAAAAATTCAAATTAAGAGGGCCTATGGGCCCTACTAAGAAGGTTCATGGTCACTCAGAGGGCAATGGAGAGACCTATGTTGTAGCCTAACCTATGGGCCTACCCAGAAGGTTTATGGTCACTTGGTCACGCAGAGTGCACTGGAGAGACCTATGTTGTAGCCTGACCTATGGGCCTACTCAAAAGGCTCATGGTCACTCAGAGGGCAATGGAGAGAGCTATGTTGTAGCCTGACCTATGGGCCTACTCAGAAGGCTCATGATCACTCACAGGGCAATGGAGAGTACGATGTTGTAGCCTGACCTATGGGCCTATTCAGAAGGCTCATGGTCACTCACAGGGCAATGGAGAGAGCTATGTTGTAGCCTGACCAATGGGCTTACTCAGAAGGCTCATGGTCACTCAAGGGCATTGGAGAGAGCTTTGTTGGGAGTTTCCCTGCGTGATCGAATCAAAAATGAGGAGATCCGCAAAAGAAAGGCAAGTAGGGCAGCAATATAGCGCGGATAACCGACAGCTGTTTGGGCAGAACGATTCTGGAATGGCGACCGTGTACCGGAAAGCGCTAGTGTGGACGGCTGGAAGCCGATAGATGAGGGAGGCACAGGACCGCACAAGGTGGCAATACTTGGAGGAGGCCTATGTGCAGCAGTTGACGTCGATTGGCTGATATAATGATGATGAATAAACTTTCTATGAATTACTTAAACAAGTTTTTTTTGTTAATTCTTTTCAAATTTAATCGCAGACGAAGTCGCGTTCGCAGCTAAAACATAATCCTGTTTAGGTTTTGGTCGGTGCAGTTGTCCGACTAAAATCTGAAGTCGTTACAACCTTCTTGACTTTTTAATTTAATTATATATTATAAACACAGCTCGCTATTTACATTAGTTATTCGTTTATCGTCAACTTGTTCGTTCCATAAGGAGCAGGTACCAATTAAGTTCCTAAAAACTGATAAGTTATATACTTTTAACCTCTGACTTTGATAAAATAGACTAATATCACCAGTTCGGGACAACAACACTTTTTGCAAATCAAAAGTATTTGACAGAAAGTATCAGATTGACCCAAAAAGTAAACAAACGCGCGGAAATTCCCCGCGTATAAGTCTCAAAATAGCTCTTTGAACCTTATACGTTTCAATTCACGCTACATATGCCGTTATACTTTAATAAAAAGTCGTGTTTCCGTGCAGATTTTTTTTAGTTTTAATAGCTCACACGATTAATCATATCGTTAGGATGCGTTTACCATAAAAAAGTCAAAATTGTCAAATTGTTAGTTTTGCCCTTATACGTAGGACCCATCGAAATACAGTAGCATGTTCACATTACTGCTAAGTGGATTAAGCGGGCTATGTGGTGGTACCGAACTAACCTATTGCTAAAGAGATTTACCACCTAGTAAATGTTGATTCCGATTAGAAGCATCTAATAATGTCTGTCTCTTTTTCCGTGTGGTGACAGAATAAGAATACAATATGTCACCACCCCATCTCATCCTATGGGTGTCGTAAAAACTGACTAAGGGACTATCCGTGAATGTATTAATATTACCATATTATCTTTACGAAATAAAAAGAAGGAAAACTTGAAATTAAACCCTATACAAATCCGCCTGGCCAGCGTGGTATTAGTAGGCCAAGTATCCCTCCGTCACGGGAGCAGGCCCGGCCCTGCAGTGGGACATTAATTGACTGTTATGATGAATAATGTCTTACTGCATATGAATAAAACTTGCCTCCGTTATATGTAAAGACACATAAGAAGATGGCCTACAAATTATATTTTATTCTTGCCATACATAATGGGAATAAAGGTAATGTAGGGAAATATACAGTTATAAATTAGTATTATTTTATCGGCAATTAAAATATGTAATAAGTTAATTGCTTATAACAAGTTGTATGTTAATTAATTGGTACTGATAAAAAACATTATCTACTTTGTACATTGTAGTTTTGCCACAAATATTTAATTTTATTTGTTAAATCATTAATAATAATTATTATTATCTTTATTTACATTAAAAATATAAAAAAGGTAGACCCACCAGTATCGGGTACAGGGACCAAGCCACTGGTGGTTAGGGCTCCAAGCGCGAGCATCTTTAGATATTGATAGAGACTCTTTGGAATAAGTCCATTTATCGAAAATGTTCCGATAACGGAACAATGATCGCCGAATCAACATTCCACATGTCGACTACCTCGTGAGCCAAGTCCAAATATTTCGTTTGTCTTTTTTATCTTTCACAAGATTCTCGTCATGAGGAATGGTGATATCGATTATCATTGCACGGCGCTCTGACCGATCTATCACCACTATTTTTAGCTTGTACATTATGAGTATCTTGTAAGTTAAGAGAAGTAATGTTTTTCCTTCCTACAATAACAATCATTGTATATTAAATACACAGAAACATACAATGATAGTTATAAGACATTGTAACTACATAAATTAAAACAAAATTGTATATCTTTGACCATGGTCAATTAATTACGATGATATGAATTTATCTTTCATACTTGCTGATTGTATTTCATTGTTGACCTATGTATTTTAAACATCTCATGAAATTTTAACAATATTATTATGATTGATAAAACCATTTCTTTACATTAGTATATTAGTTGTATAGACTGGTGAACTGTTGAAAATTTTCCTGATATTAACTTAATCGAAACCAAAGAAGGATAACTGTCTCTCCTCCTGGCTATGAAGCCCAAAGGTGGTGAGGCCAGACTTCCTTATCTTCTTCCTCGACTTTGCTCTGTCTTCGACCTTGCTGTCAGAGAACCCGCACTCTTCAATATCAAGAAGGATGACTTAACATAATCCCCAAAAGTGATCCTGCTGACCATCAAGGCTTCAGACGAGCAAATTTCTGCTGTATTATAAAGAATTTTAACAAAACTAGATCTTAAAGGTTTATTTACATGTCATGTATTTTAACTGCAAAACAAAGGTAAAAACAAGACACAAACAAAAATTAATTGTTATTGACATTATAGGTTCCTCATTTTTAATGTATTTTAATAAAAATATGCATTTTTTGGACCTTGGGATCCCGTTTCGTAAGGCCGTGTTTTACTTTCATTTGTATTTTTATGTAACTCATAAAAAAGACTCGCTGTATGACGAAACCAGTTCTATTGAGGAAAATGTAATTATCGCATTGCTATATTTTTTTCACCAATGATATTATTAGAAAAAAGTTGTTTCATATTTAATAGCTTTCGAAATAACGCTGCTATTGTACAAGCAGTAAAAAAAATATAAAGTAGGTATGCACATAATTTTTTTTAAAGAATAACGTAGTCGCCCTTTTTGACGCGCTTCTATATAAAATGTGGTGGGATGTTGTGATGTTAGTCTTTAAATACTTAATGTGCAATTTACCACTTGAGCTAAAAAAATATTTAATTTACTTAATACGTAACGACGGTGGAAAGGCAAAACGAATGAAACGCCACTTTGGTCGAAAATGAGTTTTTGTTTCGTTGACGCATTTTTTGGCGTTTCATTTAACCCTAGATTCATAACCATTCGTCTCACGGAACGCACAAAACACCAATTTGTTTCTACTGTTTCCAGTAAAAGAGATAGAAAGCTGTGGTCCTAAGTACCTTTCTAAAACGTTGGACCGCTAGTGTCGGGAGTGCGCTTGCCTTGTAGTTACGTACAATTAGCGTGTTATAGACCTTTGGTCGTCTGAGAGACGAATATTTTTATGAATAGTGTAACTATTGACTATATTGATTGTTATTTTTGAAAATCATTTTTTGATGAGTTCTGGTTTTATAAATTAAAAGTAAGTATGTGATATTATTATACATTAGTTATTACGTATTATATAATTTTTCAAAATGTATAATTACGTGAATAGTTATTCATTTCGTCTAATTTTATTTTCGAATGAAGGATTGACTATCTGAATTGTTGATCTGGTTCTGATGATGATGGTTTTACCAGCGAGCAAAGAAACGTTGACTTGAGTGATGTCATGACAGTTGAGACTATCCCGAAAGTTTTGTAAAGAATATTCCAGAAAAGTTTACTGAACCGTGGTTTCGTAAAAGCGCAAAATGCCAACTTTGAAAAGATGCCTAAAAAGGAAAATAGATGAAGTTTTAGGTAAAACGCCTACCATTGCTACACCTGGTTCAAGTAGTACCTAAAAAACTATTTGTGGCCATTGTGAATATAAAAAATGTCGTATGACAAGTTTCCAATAGTAGTCATATAAAAAGTTTATGTGCTAGGACCATTGCGGCCTCGTATGTGTGAAATGTGGTGATGAACCTTAATTATTATTAATTCATTACTTTTTTATAACCCTCTAAAAACATATCTAACAGTGCCATGATTAATTTCTTTTGTTTTATTAAAATATACTGATAAATCCCTCATTTAAATATAGTCGTCTGAGAGACGAATGCTTATGAATAATTTTCGTCTTAGATATGGTTATGAATCTAGGGTTAAGGTATAAAAGGGGGTATTTCAAAAATACCCTCCCCTTAAACGACCGTTTTTCGATACCTTTTTTTAACAATGTCAATAAATTGATATGAAAATATTGAAGGTGCCTTTTAAATTACTGACCAAACTAATTTTTTTACGAAGATGCCACATCATGCAATTTGCTCTTCTAAATAATTTTTTAATTTGGTCTTTTAATACTTTTTCCCCGCTAAGTTATATTTTGACATGTCGTAACACGTTTTCTTCCTCGAGAGTAAAGTAACAGCTACGGCGTTTCAGTTGTTATTCCTATCGTACTTTTTAATTAAGATACTAAATAAAAAGTTTATAATAAATTAAATTGTCTATTCCTTTACCACGAGATCAACTTAAGCCCCTATCCGAGAAATGCACATCATGTAAACTACATAACCGCGTATGGTCATTAATTTTAACGATTAATTAATTCATTTTAACGACCTAAAAATATAAGAGACATCACTCATAAAACATTCTTCCATTTTATTTTTGTTTCATCAAAGGGAAATGAAGCATTTTTCCTTCTACGCCTTTTTTTTCATTTGGCATTTAAACTAATTTCGCCCTCCTGTTTTTGTGGAGGTTTTGTGAATGAATTAATTTGTCCTACCAACTTTTTTTTATTGATGGTTTATGAAGTGTTTTTCCCAACTCACTCAAAATGTCAGAAACATGATACGCCACTTTTTTCTTGCCTTATTGACTTTAATTAATTTATATTGAATACAAAACAAAGAGCACATAAAACTTGATTTACTTATAAAATTTCAAAAAAATTAGTTAATAAACAAAGAAGTTATGATCATTTTTGTTAAAATTTAAACTTTAAACAGCTCTCCTGAACAATTAGCCAAATGGCGTATCATTCGTTTTGCCTTTCCACCGTCGATATAAAATGTGGTGGGATGTTGTGATGTTAGTCTTTAAATACTTAATGTGCAATTTACCACTTGAGCTAAAAAAATATTTAATTTACTTAAGATCTATTAATTGGTTAACGTTCTCTTTCAACTCTTCAATTATTAAAAAAATAAATTAATCTGTAATAGGTATAATAATTTTGACAACGGCTAGTGTAAATGTAAATCTAAAAAAAAGTAATTTTACAAAAAAAGAATTACTTACAAGAATATTGACACTTCATTTACTAGATTAAAAAAAAGTAGAACAGTTTTTTTTTCGTTTTGACGGGCTCTTCATACACACCTCAACAAAGTCTAGGGATATTTTGTATAAAGTTGTGAAACTCAATAAATTTGGTTTATAATTTTGTTTTTTTTTTAATTCTTTTGATGAAAACTTACTTTGTTAACCTTTTTTAACCATTCTAAATTTGAATTTTAAAAATAGAATTAAAAATAAAAGATTTACGCGGCTTAAAAGTAGTCAAGTTCGAAAACTTCATTTACCAATACTGGGTTTTGACTGCTTTTTTGTGTAAAATTTAAGTTTTATAACAATTTAAACGTTTATTTCGAATAAATGATATTGTGTGCATCAAGCAGCGGCGCCATTTCATCAGAGGGAAAATGTTATGGGCAGTAGGCATGCTCCCAGCTGCGGGTACTAAGCGGAGTATTGCTGAAGAGATTAGAACAATAAAAAATAAGAAATCAGGGAAATGGTCACGTTATCGTGCTCCTGGTGAAGTGGCTAAAAGATACCACAGCAAAAAGTCTATCACCACTTAACGACATGATCGATTTTTGCAATTTCCCGCGAAAATACAGCCAAATGTTACTACCATGCAGCTGGTGTAGAGGCTCCAGCTCTTGGTGGAGACTCTTGCGGTTGACCAAACTGTCAGAAGAAGTCGGCACGAAGCCCACCTTTATGCTCGCATACCGTTTTATACTCCAGCACTACGCCGAGCGAATCGCGCACGACGAGTAGACTGGGCTCGTGAACATTTGCTCTGCAAAGATAATCTGTGATCTGTAGTAGTGTTTGCACATGAGTCCCGGTTCGGTTTCCACTCGGATTCACGTAGAGAACGTGCTTGGCGAGTTCCTGGTTGTGATAGCCGTCTACAACATCCTCAGGAAATCTATTCATACCACGATAGAACAAATTATGGTTTGGCCGGGAATTTGTATCGGTCGAAGAACAGAGCGCGTTTTGATCAGAAACACCATGTCGGCTGAAAAATAATTTAATGAGGTGCTAGTACTAATAATCTACCCCCGTAGACTACAATTGGGCCAAATGTTCAGGTTCATGGACAATAACACCCGTTCGCATAAAGCGCGAGTGATGACGAGCTGGTTGCAGGAGCACGATGTATCGATTTTATGCTGAATCACTCAATCCGCTATCCTCAAAACCATAAAATACGCGTAGGACATGTTCAAAAGAAGGGTTTTGGTGATTTTTCCTGCATAAAATTGCGATGGAAGGGCAACTTTTTTTGCATCCTAGTCGGACCTGGAACAATATACCGCACCAAGACCTCGATAACATAATAAAAGCATGAAAAACCATTGCAGGACCGTTATTTACGGTTTTTTTAATGTGCTGACTACTGATTACTCACATAACAGTTAAAAACAGATTAAGTTTTGCTTTTTTTCACTTTTGCTTAGGAAACACATTCATTGTTAGTTTCACTAATTTTCCAAGTTTTTTATTTATTTGAATAAAAAATTATTTATGCAAAAATAATTATTTTATTTAATTCTGGATTGTAGCCTGATAAATTGTCTTTTTAAAAATATAAACATGTTATATGCTATCTTCAATAATTTTGAAGTTAATTGAGTAAATACCAAATATCCCTAGACTTTGTTGAGGTGTGTAATTCTAAAATAACTAGTTTGGTGGCGTGATATTTAAATATATAATATTTTTTCATAAATCCAATTAAAAACAGAATTTAAAATTAGAGGGAAATATAGGTATTACGCAATTTTATTTTCTTGATACTCGATGTTTTTCACTATATTGTAATCTCGGCGTCTTGTGCGCAACCATACCTATTCATACTTTCCATTTGGTTCAATGGAGGTCGTAGATACGTAAAAATAGGTAGGTGTGCTATAAAAGTCGAAAGTATTAAATAAATAGATTTTACTTTTTAAAAAAACTTAAGGTTCCTAATCACGTTTAAATTATTAATTAATGTAGAACCTACGTACTTCTTTGATTGTAACGCAACGAACATGCAACGTATATTACTACCAAATCACCTAAAATACCTTTACTGCCACTAGGCAGTTAGTTAGAAGGCTAAAACTTTCAGGTAGTATACTGAGATTCTTCTGTTTCCAACGCATACGACCTACGCCTACGCTTCCTTCATCCATCCACCTCCAGAAACCGTTTATGCCCAATCTAGAGTATCTAATCTCTACAGGAAAAACTAAACTACATACATAGATAAAATGTTTTTTTTATTATACTTTTTCTATAATAGGTAACAATTTTATTCTCCAATTTATTCTCCACGACAATTTAATATACTTATTCACAGTTCATGCATTCCATTAGGACTGATTTAGCCAAATTAATTTTATTTACATATATTAAAAATACTAATATAACAGTATTCAAATAGTCTAAACTTTTATTATTCCATCCGAATATAATGTAAAATAGGCAGTTGCAAGCAAAAAAGGGACCACGGTCCCTTAAAAGCAAACAACCGGATAATAATAATTTAAATTTTGCAGGAACTATGAATTTATTAATTCGGTATTAACTTTTAATAACACTGATTTATTATCTTTTTCTTTCACTCCTTGAATGATATTACTAATTTGTTGTAAAGTTCTATCTTTAGTCTCAGGTAAATATTTAAACAAAATTGTTACAACAAATATTACAATTATTCCATACATTAAAAACACACCATGTAAACCTAAAAGCTTAAACAAAAATGGAGCTGTTTTTAATGACGAAGCAATCATAGTTTTACCACCAAGAGCTACCAAGCACAGAGACAAATTCCTAGATTTGATTGGTATTAGCTCCCCACACACGGTTGTGGAAACTATCAAAGGACCACAACTTACTGCCACGGAAAATATTGCCATTAAAAATATAGACACGTACTTGTTTTCTTCTATAAGTTCTAATTGTATAAAATATAAATAAAATGAAAGGACAAATAAAAGTATAGCTCCAATAAGTGAAGTAACTAATAATAAAGGACGACGTTTTACATATTTGGCTAGCGTACAACCTAAATACATACTGAATACTGTTACACCGTCTAATATCAACATACCTACATATGCAGAAGATTCACTATTTGTTATCTTTTTTAAAATATCTAAAGCATACAAAGCGCACATCAATTTACCTGAAAATACACTTAACGATCCTGTTATGAGAGCTAAAAGTGTTGGTTTATAAAACTCTGTTTCTTTAATAATTTTAAAGAAGTCTTTTATATGTTCTTTTAGTGATCTTTCTCTAAAATCGTGATTATCTAAATACTCTCTTTGCGATTGAATTAAATCGTTCAATTCGCGCTCCGATTCTTCATTGCAGCCTTTTATCCAGCGATGTGCGGCAGTGCATTCTTCAAATTTACCTTTACTAGCAAGCCAAACTGGAGACTCCGGCCAAATTACTACTGTCAACAGACTGTATACTGCGCATATCATGCCAAATAAAGGTATCATTCTCCAGTGAAAGAATGTTCCGATAGTATTTGAAACCCAAACGCCCCAAAATACTGTCGCTGATTTGACGGTCAAGAAAATCCCTCGATACCTTGGCGAAGTGTACTCAGTGATGATCATGACTAAGACGACAATCTGCGAAGCACTAAATACTCCTTGCATCATTACACTGATCAGTATGTGAACCACATTAGTGCTAAAGTATAATAGTACACATCCAGCTAGTGATATTGTAACAGCAATAATGAACGTTTTCTTTCTTCCGAAGAATCTTGATACAGTTGCTACCACTATTATAAATGGAAATGCACTGAAACTGTACATTGACGCTGAAATTATAAGAGAAAGGTTTAAGTTAATTTTATTGTAAAAGATTGAGAAATTAAAAGAACCCACAAGATGTACCAAAACTTATAATTAAAATGTAAAGGGTGGCAATATTACTTATATTTTTTTTATCTATATTAATTTATATTTTAATAAAAAGTAGTAAGCTAACTTTTTATCGACTTAACTAATTCAACGCCTCATTTCTTTTACTTATTTCTGATAACACTAACTTTATAATTAAGTATGTTTTGTTATGTTTGGTGTTATTATAAACTTAATGATCAATAAATCAATGTGTTCTCGAGTAACAATATAAAATAAATTATTTTGTAGTAGGTTATTGACATAATGATAATAATAGTCCATCAAATACCTATACGAGTATATTATTACTTACTTAGCCATGATGCCATTTCGTCAGTTATGACAGTAGTAGAATTAGCCTCTTTTCTTATTTGTGGGATATACACAGTAGGTGCTCCAATACACAAGCCGAATAGAAATATTGAACTCCATGCTCCACTGCATATAAACAACTGAAATTACAAAAATATTAAGATCAGTCAACAGTAAACTTTAATAAACTAAATAATACTTTCTAAGTAAAGCTAAATTTTTCTTAATGCTCAATATTTGTACTTCAGACATAATTTGTTATCATGACGCGAATTTATTCTAATCAAGTTCAAAACTGCAGATCATTATTACATTATTACACTTAAGTATGTCGGAATAATTTATCTCCAAGACACGAGAAATATGGTGGGGTAAGGTGAGATGAATCAGGAAAAAAGGCACGGTCTTGACTTTCAAAATAGTTTTGAATTTTTCAAGGTTATAGTTATACGAAGGACCGAATAGACGTTGAAACAAACGTGTCTTAGAGTTGTGGAGACCGCGACTCGGCAAACGTAGTGTAGTACGCACCACAGCTAGGTGAACCAACGACCTCAAATAAGTCGCTGAATTCGGAGGCGGAGCACCGTGGTCTGTGGCTTGTAGTAGTAGTTTCCTATCAATTGAAAAGTCCATTAAAGGGCTGATAAATAGGAAACAAGATCGTTATAACATAATAAGATAAAGGAATTAACATAGGTTGGATAGCTATTAATTAAAAACATTTTAATTAATAATAACTTATACGCTGCATACATTATCTTGCGGTCTTGTTGAAACTATAATAACTACATACAGAAGGAAATGAATAATATTGTCATATTTGCGTAAGTACTGTGACAACTATTTGTATACTTTACTCAGTTCCTTATAAGTATTCAGCAAAGATGCAAATTCTTGGTTAATGGGAGATGAAAATTTAGCAAGTTAAATAAATAAATATTCCTCACACTTTCACACAACGCCATCTAGTCCCAAACTAAGCAGGGCTTGTACTATGGGTACTTGATATCATGTTATCATGCTCGTTAGTTTTTGTTCGGTACAGAAAAATTGTCTAAAATAGCATAGGTATATACATAGCGCTTATACTATCTTGCGGACATTATGAGATCGTTTAGACGTTTTTGACATACAGATAAAACAAGGTCTGAATGCCTATGTTCAGCAGAAGACATAATATGATAGTCTACTGCTTAAAAAATGCCTAAATTTGTGCGGTCCTGTGACTTCTTCACCTATCGATTTCCTGTCGTCCTGGCAAACATTTCACTAAATTATATTACTTTCTTAAATTAGTTAAAACAAATTATGTAAAAATGCATATAAAAATCTAAATGACAAATTCAAGATGGTACCCAATCACGACACCTTGACTAGTGTAACATGTTCCAAAGCATCAAGCAAAATAAAGATAAATAACATTCCTCGTTTGCTCTTATTTTCATCTAATATTTATAAGGTATTCTTGTTAATTATTAACTAATTTTAATTGCAGTACAATGAAGAGTGTAAAGGCCGTAGTTGTAATCAGTCAAATGTCAGTCACTCTAAGACTTGTTTTAAATACGTTATCATAATTGCTTATTGTATTTATAAAATCAATTAACACTTAATATTAATTACTGACCTCGATACTCTTGTTACATTGTTAACTTGATTGACTGCATTTTACTTAGTAACTTATGAAGTGCAATAAATTAACAGTACACAAAATAGACATCATGCATATTTTGACAGGGTTTTTTTGAATGAAGTTTAAGCGTTCCTACTTTTAACTCTTATTCCAAACTCATACATAAATTTTTAGTTAATGTTTTGGGTTGGGGTTTAAAGTAGAACTAAAAACTCTTAAATAATTATTTATATTATTTATTTATTCTTTGTCATATAAATAATAACTCATTTGATTTTATGCTCTCAGTCTGGAATTTAACCAACAATATATACGTATTAACATTGCACATGTTAACGTTTAATAGGATCGTGGTAAATAAGAATTTGCGTTGTAAGGGGGCCTCCTTAAACCTACATCTGTGTCGTAAGTCCCAGACGCTGTTATGCAAGTGTTCCGTCCTCTATCACGCGATTGACCCAGAGAATCCATGGAATGCTAAGATTAGGTCTTATATTTATGACCACATCATAGAATATAATTACCACATGGACTAAATAAGAATACCTATTTGTTTTTTTGTAATGGTGTATTAAGTAAATAACTAGGTACAGTCACGAGCAATAATATGTACACATTTTCAAATTTTCTAAACTATCTGCACGTTTATCTAGACATTACAATATCAAAATGAATTCGTAATTTAGAAGAGGTTCCGTACAGTTTTGAATTAATCTTCGAATTTTCAATTTTGGATTGGCAGAACTTTAGATAACTGGTTTACAAAATGCGAAAATGTGTACATATTATTGCTCGTGACTGTACAGTGGTCAATGAATATTTTAATCACTGTGTAGTAAGCTGTTTTTTTGGAAATATTCCTAGATAGGTATCCGAAATTTAAGGGAGAAAATGGGATAGCGCTGTATTGTAATTAAATCTTACGTCATTGTATCTTACTACAAGGTAGCCAATATGCTTACGTTTACGGAAAAATACATAATTCAATGATTGCGCAAAGTAATATGATATTGGATATGCGCTTGTTAACGACAGTAATTATAAATGATTTAATTTGTTGTTAAATAAACATTAAGCCCTCAGATTAATAATAATTAATACTGGTATGTCCTATACAAAACATATTATTATCAAAGAAATATTATTATAACTTTTAGTTCTATCCATGTGGTGACGGAGTAAGAATACAATATGTCACCACCCCATCTCATCCCATGGGTGTCGTACAAACCGACTAAGGGATTATCCGTGAATATTATCTTTACGAAATAAAAAAGAAGGAAAACTTGAAATTAAACCATATACCAAACCCACCAGGCCAGCGTGGTATTAGTAGGCCAAGTATCCCTCCATCACGGGAGGAGGCCCGTCCTTGTAGTGGGCTGTTATGATGAGGATGTCCATAGGCCATGTATTCTTACTTTTAAATCACATGAATAATGTATAGTAGGTACATAATTCAATTTTATACCTAAACAAAATTATTAAATATGGGGACAAATATTTTATGAGTTCTGAGAAATGACATATTATTTGAAACAAACATATATATTTTTGAAACTAATATGTTGTTATGTAAATTTATTTAGTTACTTTTAAAGGTGATATTTGTCTTGTCATCTAGAAAACATAAACTATTTAATGTTTATTATATAATAACGCAAGTAACAGGTGTATAAAAAATACTTAGTTGGGTTAATCCTTTAAAAAATAATTTTAGATACCATATTTTAATATGTATTATATGTATAATTAATTATTATGATAGCTTAAAAAAACAGTCGTTAAAGGTAAAAATAATCTGTATTACTGTCAGGTTCATGGATCGTCTATTTTTGTAAATAATTATTTAAGATAAGACCTAATCTTAGCATTCCATGGGTTCTTCGTGCGGGTGCCGGGTCCATCGCGTGATAGAGGACGGAGCACTTGCATAAGAGGGTCTGGGACCAAGATCCCCCTTTAAGATTATTGTTTTATCAGATTTTATTTGATTGTACTACTAAATTTCGAAGATCAGAATAGAAGTGACCTAAAAGTACTTCAACGCGGATCACGCTAGAGCAAAAGTATTCAATTTCCACTCATAGCACCACAATAAACCTTAAAATACATACGTTTAAAGTCAACAATAATCTAGACATATAAGCCTTTGTGAATTCGATAAAACTTTTTGAAATCAATCTTGTAGGATTAACTTAGAGTGCCGTACCTTTGAAGCCTTTCAACCCACTTTTAGGCCATACGGGCAGTTGTATTAGGTACAGTAAGGGTAGATACCTACTGTACTAAATAAAACCTTATATTATTTAGTATCGCAAATTATTATATAACCCTATAACCCGTAAGAAAACTTTGTTTACGTTGTATCTTTTAGTATATGAGAATCCATGGAATGCTAAAATTAGGTCTTATAGTTGTGAAGGAGGTAAGAAATATACTTATTTACAAAATAATGTTGCGCCATACGAGTAGGTACCTATAGGTATACATCTCATGTTACACTTGTTGACTATGTACTATGTAGAATAATAAAATTAACGGAAATGTGACTTTCCGTCCATTTAGTCCGTCAGTGTTAGTTGTGAAACCATACTTCTATCTACCTTCTTTGCACACACCTGGGTTAAGGATGGTCCTCTAAAAGGTTTCCCGCATTATATTTCGCATATAATTAGGTACTTTGAGGCTACCTGCCTGATCATATAGCCTTCACTATATTGGTTTTATTCTACCAGTGAATCATTAAAACTACATTTTGGATTACTGACTGATATTTAGCAAAAAAATTACTTATTTATGACGCTTGTGTTAGGCACAGCTAGTTTTTTTTAACATTAATCATTCATTTACTCTACTAGATGCCTACATCTACCAAATGTTGTCCAGTCAGTTTTTCGCTGATAAGGAGATGTCAATCTAGTTTCTAAGTAACAATATGTTTGTTAGTTTCAATTAAAAACTGTTATTAATGTAAGTACACTAAGTTTGATCTAATCATAACAACCCATGCCAAGGAATCTGCTAACTAATGGACTAAAGCCCGATTTACACATCGACAAGTACAGTAGCGAGTTAAGTAGTAAGTTGTTGATTTGAATACATCTCCATCCTATTTTTTGAGTTAAGTTGGCAAGACGCGAGAGAGGGGGCTACTTCGTACTTAACTCGCCAAAAAATAGGATGGAGATGTATTCAAATCAACTACCTACTACTTAACTCGCTACTGTACTTGTCGATGTGTAAAACGGTCTTTAGTCCATTAGTTAGCAGGTTCCTTAGTAGCCTTTTATGGCACCGTTGGTATGTCATCGGGTAGTGTTATATCCTGTATTCTTATTAGAATTATTCTTTGCAACTGTCGCCGTTTTCACTCCGTTCATCATAGTTTTGGGTGATACTTTCAAATGAGAACATGATCGAGGTATTTTTCTATTAGGCTATTTTGACCGATCATTTGATTTAAATCAAATACCTTATTAAATAACAATTATCTAATAAATAACTAAGTATAACGTTTTATGTTTAGTTTTAAAAAAAATATCTATAGAAAATTCCATTATAATGAATACCAAAAATTATCACTACAAGATACTAATTTTGGTTTTCAAAACAGTGCTTCAGCATACGGAAATTGTAGGCTATATTATTGAATTGCGATGCAAAGGTCGATGACCGAAATGAATAATATAATATGAAATTACTTACTTAATATTGAAATAATGCTAAATTATAAAAGGCATAAGTAAACCATTCACATTAGGCGCAAATATTCTACAGTAAAAAAAATAGCTTACCTGTTTTAAAAAAGGTTTCCAACTAGGATTATTTCTCGAATCACTTCCACTAGCATCTACAACTTCTTGATATTTGCAATCCTCCATGTTACAGAAATTATATTAACAACGCTTTCGTATTTCACACCATAACATTAATCTTATTATTTTCATTTATATTTAGTTCAATTTTATATCACGTTTGTAATTCGTCATATTTGACGGTCAACGAAGCCTATGTACGTCTGTTTCACTGAATGTTTTCTTGTATGTGTAGTTTGTCGACACGTGAGGAAGACTGGTTGCTGTGCTTGTCATTTTCAAACTATGTTGCAGGCAAATGAGTAATTAATTGTTATCAGTGAATGACATTAATTTTAATTATGGTATTGATATATTATAGTTAATGTTGTTGTACCTGTTATTGCACCATAAATTATTATGTCTACGTTCTTGTTTTAATAATGAAGTAACTCGATATGCTAGTGAATGAAATAATAATAAGCTTTACCTTTTTTTATTTTATATACTTACTTTACCACTAACATTGAAATATGTTGTTTTAGAAAAACTTTTTTCCAATCAGGACTTATTACAATTTCATAAGTATTGTCACTTTTTATTCACATCTACTAATGCTATGCTTGCTATGTGATTAACAAAATTACTGAGTGTTGTTTTTTTGTAAATACTCTCATTTGTTTTTCTTCATAGACAGTACAAATTCTTCCTACCAGGATCATTCACTACAAACACTAAAGCAATACAGTATTGACTATTGAACGCTAATAAGTTAGTAAGTTTATAATTATACAAAAATAACAATTTGATAGTAGCATAATAATTTAATCACATCAAATTCTGAATAAATTTGTTCGTGAATTATATAAGTAGGTATACATAAATAATATTATTATGATTTTTCCATTTCAAGTTTGAGTGAATGATTGTTTAAGTCTTAGTTGTTTATGACATAACTTAAGGATTAAAATAAAATATTTGTATTTGATTAAAATAATTTAAATAATAAAATCAAATATACCTAGTTATAAATTTTGCAGTTTACTACTAGCCGTTCTAGATGGCGCTTTGTAGTGAAGGAAATATTGAAGATTATCACCAATTTAAACAGCCTCGGTGGCGCGGCGATCGTAAAAACTGTTT